>JALJVW010000241.1:6947500-8147500 GCA_024865655.1 Emberiza elegans
AGCAGCTGGCAAGCAGCTCGGTGGAAATGGACCTGGGGGCGCTGGTCTGCAGCCAAGGAGTCCTGGTCTGGATCAGGAACAGCGTGGCAGCAGGCCCAGGGAAGTGATGCTTCCTCTGTACCCAGCACTGGTGAGGCCGCACCTTAAGTGCTGTGTCCAGTTCTGAGCCCCTCAGTTCAGGCAGGACATTGAGGGGCTGGTGCGAGTCCAGGGAAGGGGAGCAAAGCTGGTGGAGTGTCTGGAGGACATGTCCTATGAGGAGAAGTTGAAGGAGCAGGGGTGTTCAGCCTGGAGGATGCCCTGGGGAGATCGTCTCACTCTACAATTCCCTGAAATGAGGTTGGAGCCAGATGGGGGTCAGGTTCTCTCCCCAGAAATCAGACAGGACAAGGGGGCACAGTTTTAAGGCAGGAGAGGTTTAGGTCGCACATAAGGAAGAATTTCTTCATAGAAAAGGTCATTAGACATTGGAATGGGCTGCCCAGGGATGTGGTGGAGTCACCATCCCTGGAGATGCTCAAAGAAAGTCTGAACGAGGCGCTTGGTGCCATGGTGTGGCTGACACGGATGTGTTCGCTCACAGGTCGGGCTCGATGACCTCCGAAGCCCACTCCAGCCGAACCGATCTGCCACTCCGTTCCCGCAGCCGGGACCCCCGCCCCGGGCCGGGCCCGCCGTGCCCGCACCCGCACATGCTCACTGGGGCGCCGCGGGAGTCTGGGCATGTGCAGAGCGGAGCGGGCCGGGCCGCTCGCCGCGCCCGCCGCGCCCCGGGGCTGCGGCCGCCGCCGCCCGCCCGCTGCCAGGTGAAGCCGCGCTCGCCGGGGCGGAGCGCAGCGGGGCAACCGCCGGCCCGTGGCGGCGGCGCGGGGCAGGATGAACAGCTCCGACGAGGAGAAGCAGCTGGAGCTCCTCGCCAGCCTGAAGGACCAAGGTACGGGCGGGCGGCGCCGCCTCCGGCGCTGGAGAAAGCGGCTCCCCCCGCTCCTCCACGGGCCCGGGCTCGGCCGGTGGGAGCGCGGCCGCCGCGGGGCGAGGGCTCCGCGCCCGCCGGGGGAACGGGGCGCGGCGGGACGGGCGCGGCCTGGGCGTCCCCCGGCCCCGCTCCCAGGCCCCTCGCTCTGCCCGTGCGGAGGGAAATAATAAAAGCCTTAATGAAATAAAGCAGGGCAGTGGAACGTGTTGGCTCTTCCCCATGTGGGCGCCCGCCGCGGCCGCCTCGCCGCCCCGCAGGTGCCCGCTGTGCTGAAGGTGGCTTGGAGTCGATGATCTCGGAGGGCTTTTCCAGCCCCGCTGACGGAGCGGCTCTGCCAGCGCGGCCGTCGCGGGGGCCGATGGCGGTGGCGGGAGGCGGCGGTGCCGCACATGGGCCGTGGGTGCTCGGTGCTGCCCTGGCGGGGAGCTCGGAGCAGCAGGACCGGACAGCTCCAGGGGGGACAGTCTGCTCTCCTCGCTGTGCCTCCGAGGGGCTCAGCCTCACGTGGAGCTGAGCTGTCAGCGTGTCCCATGTCCCGCTCCGTGCTGCAGGGTCCGGTCCTGGCCCGAGCCATGGAGCTCCTGGCATCCCTGTCCCCATCAGCGGTCAAACTTCCCGCTGATGGCTCAGGGCTGTCCTCATGCGCTGTCGGTTTCTATCACACTTCAGCATTTCCACCCTGGGCTGGTTTGGTGCCGTGTGTGAGTCACTTTCAGTGCTTTAGTAGGAAAGGCCAGAATTTCAGCATGTTCAGTTTCATTGAGTTTCCTATGATTTCAGCGTAGTCTGACTCAGAAACTAGAACACTGTAATACTTAATCCTCTCAAAAAGGCACATGGAGAGGAGTTGGGGTGGTCATGATCCATTTTTAACTCCCCTGTGGTCAATCTGTCCCTGAGCCAGGTTGATCCAGCAAAGCTGCAGCCTTAGTTAGACAGGTGGGCACATTCAAATGTTTGAAGATTTGTTTGAATTGTGAACATCTTCCTGTGCACCAAACTGTTTGAATTGTGAACATCTTCCTGTGCACCAAACTGTTTGAATTGTGGACATCTTCCCGTGCACCAAGCGGTCGGTGTTGCCTCCTGTGCCACAGCTGCATGTGCAGGAGGTGTGAAGGAGCCACGCTGGAATTCACATCTGGTATTTCCCACAACTGAGCTCTCCTGGTCTCCCGTGAGCCAGGGAGGGGCAATTTGGAAAGGAACTATTGGGCAAAGTTGTGTAAAGGAGTGAAATTACAGGGGTGTGATCAGTGCCCATCTTTCTGTCATTCATTCTGACCATTAAGGTGCTCCACCACTTTTGCTGTATAGCAGAAGCTTTTCCTAACCAAGTTTCATTTGAATATTAATGGACTATTTATGACCTGCTTTGTCACTTTTTTGGGTTTTTCCTGTATGCTCAGTTTTGGAAATTCATGATTACCATCAGCACAAGATAGATTCTGCCTTGGAAGTATTCATTAGGTGTAAAATGATAATCTTACAGCTGAGTGTTTGGGTAATCTGAGACCAAAAAACAAGGCTCAAAATCTGGTTCTCTTGCTGACTGCTTCCCTCCAGTACTGTTGCCTCCAGGACAGCATTTATTAAAATAACAATGATAAGTTGCAAAAAAGACAAGTTTGTGTTATTCTTTTGAGAAAACTGAACCTGTTGAAATTGTTTAGAGCAGGGCTTCAGTTCTGCTCTCTGAAAGTCTTCTCCTCCAGTGGGCTGGGTATCCTTTAATGTCTAAGGAAATTTTACAGAACTAGAAGAATTAGTTCAAGGGAAAGTTACTGTAACTTGAGGACTGGCTGTCCCAGATCCACCTGAGCTCTTGAAATAGAAGCTGCACTTGGCAGACCCAGTCCTGTAAGGCTCTGTTCTTGGTGGATGTTCATCCTTAAACACAGGAGTTGTGGTGTGTTATTGTTAGGCTAACATACACTTCTGTAATGATGTGGCTGGTGAGAAAGATGTTTTATGTAGGCAAAAGTTAGCCAGTGGGGGGAAAAAATTAAATACTCTTCTGTTTTACATCTTAAACTATGCAAAAAAAATGGTAGCACACATAGTTAAATCAGTAGTTGTGTTGACTGATGAGTCTGGTTCCTAGAGTGAAAAACTCAAGCAGTGAAAAGGTAATGACATAAATGAAATTACTCTTGCAGTTAGATAAAATACATTGTTACTGTAGACAAGTAAATTTACTACTCTTTATATACTGTAATTTGGAATAGATAGTGTTCCCTCCATTCTTACTGATAGCAAAACAAGACTATTTTAGACACTACCAACTTCCCTCAAGTAATTTTAGCATGGTCTGTTGAACGGAGTCTCTAAATTTTCTTGTTTATTGCTTCCAAATGCAGATAACAGTATTATTTTGAAATAAATGCTGTTGGTGAAAGGATCTGCTGGATCTGAATATTTGTGGTAATGGGTACACAGACTTATCCTATCTTTATTTTGTTCAGAGCAGTGTACGGCTTCAGGTTTTTGTAACATTTTGATGTGTAGTCAGATTTCTGGAAAATGCAAATGGGTTTGGAAAGGTTTCAGAAGACATTCATTCAGTAGCTGTTGGCTTGGTTTCTCTTTCAGGATGTGTTTTTCTGCTCTTGAGAGGCTTGCCTGGCACCAGGTAAATGGAATGTCTGAGGAGTGGTGCCATAGCAGCGTCTGTGGCTGACTGCTGTCACATTTCAGCTGCTCTTACTTCTCCTCACCAAGGTCAGGAGACGGAACCTGAGGCAGGTGTTTTGTAGCTGCCCACTCAATTCTCAGTGGCAGCTCTGAAGCTCTCTGGGGCTTGGGCAAATTTGCGTGGTTGTTTGGCAGAGCTCTGAGCAGTAACAAGGACACTGAAGCCGTCTGTGTGTGAGATACTCTTATCTTTCACCCGTGCTGAATTTTCCAAGTCCTGTGTGTTAGACTCAGATACCTGATACTGATCATTCTTCAGCTTGCTCCATTACTAAGTTTAAGGTGAGCATCATGAAGAAACAAGATCTCTGTATTGATGATATTTTGGACTTAAAAGTGTTGGTTGAGTTTTAATCCTCAGATAGTTTTCTGAAATGTCATGGTTTAATACAGCAGTTTCACTATAAATATTACTGTTGCCTCACTGTACTTTAAGTGATGTTTCCAGGGATGTACAGTTCTATTCGACTGCCCCTTGTATTTCTATGGGTAAGACTTAAACAAAAAAAAAAAAGCAGATTAGCAAAACTTTGTGTTATTAATGGTTGGTTGTAAAACCTGAGGAATGGTAGCAAACTTGACTAACAGCTGAATCATAACATTAGTTGATTACCTGCCTGGAAGATTGCCCTGTTTGTCTTTGGTTTTATTGGCCCTGCTGGAACCTTGCCCTTAAAAGACAGTCATCTTCTGCAATAGTCCCTTTTTGTTCAGTTTAAAACAGAAGTCAATGATCAAAGTGTCTGTGGTTATAAACTAAATAAAATTACACTTCAGTACCATCATAGCCACATTTCTGGTCACTTTGCTACATTACAGTGGTTAATAACTGCTGCTAACCACATGTGTACTAAAGGTATTTATAGTGCCTGGATTTTTTTCTTCATTTTTGAATGGTCTAACTTTGCTCTGTGTTTGTTGGCTGGATTTGATGGAGTGTGATGATTTCCAATCTCTAGTCCCAAGCACTGTGGGACTGTATACATTCTTTTTTTAATTATGATCTATTTGATCTCTTTAAACTTTTTCCTATAATGTCAGTACCTTTGAATAAAGGAACATCTTATATGTATCTTCTTAGAACAGACTAGACTGCCAATCTGACAGCAATATCTCAGAGCAGTACCTTTTAAAAGTATGCTATTGACAAGCTCTTAATGTGGCCTGACAAATTGATGCTACTTTGTGGCAGATGGTTAACTTTTATGGCCAGAGGAATTTCTTAGGACACCTTCTTGGCTGCTGTCTTCACCTGCTCTGTAATTTGTGTTTTCCTCATGTACCTGTGTGTATATCTTAGTACACAGCACTAATTCCCCAGCAGAACCCATCCTGCTTGAATGTATTAGAGTTCAGATGTTTTTTCACTTCAGTTTCTTGTGTTGAACCCTATCTTTTTTTCAGAAACTTGTGAAGGCAAATCTTTCAGTGTGAACTTAGTGCTTGTTCTTTATCAGGCAGTGATGTGTTTAGTTTTCCTGCCCTGTTTCTTCAAGGAAGGTGTAAGACTGCAAGATGCAAATTTGGGGCTTATTAAATTTACTTGTACACACTTTCACAGATTTCAGTAAAATCAAGGCATATGGGAACACAGATGCAGGAGCAGACTTACAGTATTTGTACCTAACACTTATTTTTGTGTACTTACACAGGTGCTTTTTATTTATTTTTTAAAGAACTGTAAGGTAATTGAGCCGTGTAGGTTTCAGCAAATGCAACTGATACCTGCCCAAAAGCTTGCTTTGCCCATGTAAGCTTTAGGCCTGCTAATAGGTTTGTGTGTTGTGAGTCAGGATTTGGGGTCATTGTAAGGAGCTGGGTGTAATGCTGTCCCATAGGTTGCCCTGGCCAGAAGGAGGTGTTAAAAATGCCACCCAGGCTTCATTTGAAAGTAGTGTGCACCTGGCTGGTGCTGCTGCTGCCTTACTGCATCCTGTCGAAATACTGGTAAGTTGGATTTAGCAGAAGGGGTCTTGGAGCCTAAAATGGTGAACAAGGGAAAAATTGATCCCTTTTGGCTTTTTATTATCCTTTCGACAGCACTTCACAGTTTTGTGCATGCTGTACATGTAGAAGGCCATTGTTGTTTGAGAGTTTTCACAGCACTCTTGGTCTGATTCTTCCTGTTCCACGTACACTGGGAGGAGCAATGCAGCAATTCCATTAAAGCTTCTGGTGCTGGCAGGGGTAATTCTGTCTCTAATGATATATCCAAAAAGCCAGGTGTTAGTTTACTGCTACCAAAAAAATATGACTTAATTGGGATGGCTTGTTTCATCTGGAGCAGAGGACTTCTTGCACCATCAGCTCTTTCTCCTGCCTGTACCAGTAAAGACATGCCTGGTCCATGGTATGGAAGCAAAAAAAATGGAGTGACACTTGCTTCCTTTGACAGCTTGGCTTATTTTTTAAGTAAATAAATAGATTTTAAATCCATTACTTACTGATTTGGTATGGAATGGCTTTCAATTGACTGGAAGGCTGCCCTGGTTTGCAATATAAATACTGAAGTATATGCATGTAGCATCTTTAAAGTTTGAGGTTTTTTTCTTTGACTTGTGTTTTTTAATATGCAGCTATAGGAAAGGCATTAATTAAGTTTTTAATAAAAAGAGTAGGAAGAGTCACCACCTCATTCTGTGTAAATGAAGGTATCTTTCCTGTTGTTCATTGAGAATTATAATCATCATATACTTTGACCCTTATGGCCTTGTTTTAATAATAAGTCCTATTCAGCCATAGTAAGTACCTAATATATAAAACATCCAATTTAGATAATACTTACATTTTGTTAGCAAATTCAGGTTCAGGAGACACAGGTTGACAATTGAAAATCAAAAGACTAACTTGTTATTAAAGGAGCTTCTGCATACAAAGTTACCTGCTTAATTTAATACTGATAAAGGATATTGATATGTTTCCAGGACAGTCCCTTCTGGCCAGCTGAGCTGTGGAGTGAGTAGTTGGTGAATAAGTGAGGCCACTGTTGTGAAGGAATGTGCTGAGTGCACTCATATTTGCTCTCTTGGGGTTTTACTCTTTTACTGTAAGAAGGAGCAGGGTTGGCAGAGAATACCTTTTGGGTGGGTTAAGAGCTATAGCCCAGAATATTCTGTTATTTTCTCCTTCAGGGCTAATGAGTCAGAGTTCGCTGTTCATGGAGTGTGTGAAGAGAGCTGTTGAGGGTGGAGCAAATCTGTATTTACATTTTTTAGTCATTTGTAAAGTATTGAATGTCAAGAATGACTTTGCCTTAAAGGCGAGCAAACACCAGCAGTGTTCAAGTATGAAGAAACTTGAATTGCATCTGTTGGTGCAGTTTGCAATCCTTTTCTTGCATCTGGATGGTAGAAGTTTCCTGAAGGGAGCAGGAATAGCTTGTCAGTGGAGCAGTGACCAAGAGGCACAGCCTTTGTGCTCCTGTGTAGGAAATACATTGTTTCACCACTGTGGTTTCTTGTTTGTTCATCTACCTGTTGGTTTTTTTGTTGGTTTGTTGTTTGTTTTTCCTGCTTCTTGGGCATGGAATTTGGGGTACATAAGGAGAAGTGGGAACAAAGCAAAGGGATGGATGGGAGACCCATGGATGGTTCTACTGGTGCACAGATCAGCTGCTCTGCAAGTACCCATGGATCCCACCAACCATTCTTTATGGGCTTGATTTGAGCCAGTGTGGGTTCAAAATGGTCACTGCAAACCAGTATATCCACTTTGTAATTTTTGCACTCAATCAATAAGATTGTTTAACTCTACACTGATCAAAAATTGATTGTTTTGGGAGCTACCATCTTTTCCAGACACTTCCTAATTGCTTCAGTTCTAGAGGGCTGTCTGTTCATAGGATATTAACAGGCTATTAATGAAGTTTATGACTCATGTTAAGAAGTCTGCATAGACAAACAGAACAGTTTTCAATTTAATCAGATGGCAAGCTTATTTGGGAAGAGGTACTGCTATAGTAACTTTTTTTCTTTTTTCCCCCTTGTGTAGCTATTGGCGAATATGAAGAGCTTAGAGCAGAAAATAAGAAGACAAAGGAAGAGGTTTGTATGAATCAATTATTCATTTAATACTGAAATGCTAAATACCAGAATGCCTTGTGGACTGTGGCAGATTGTTGACTGCTTTTTGAACTCACTGTTACATAATAATAATAATAATAAGAATAAGAAGAAGAAGAAGAAGAAGAAGAAAAAGAAGAAGAAAAAGAAGAAGAAAAAGAAGAAGAAAAAGAAAAAGAAGAAGAAGTAGTATTACTTGTACCTGTGTGTTTTATGGAGCAATAAATGCAGCTCTCACAACTATTCTGGCTGTCCCACTGCAAAAAAGTTCCTGCAAATATATTTTAAGTGATTGCTGCTTTACCAGGTTTGCCTGTGATAACAGTGGGAGCATAGACCAAGTCATGTGTTCAGATAAAATTGTTTCTCTTTGATCTAAGTCCTGTTTTATTATGACTTCATTTGCACAGGGGACTTAATTACTGAAAAGAATAAAAAGAGAACAACTTCCCTCAGCTTGTGAACATTCATAATGTAGGAATATGATTTCTGAAGGTAGGGAGAAATGCAGGGGAGTCAGTGCTACACTGTATTGTAAGCAAAATTGTCCTTCTCCAGTATGAGTGAGCTGAAGATGTAAGAAATCTGTTAGTTTTTAAATCCCTGTTAGCTGCCAGGCGATGTAGGTTTAATTCAGCTTCTTTTGAAGTCATTTTGGAATGGTCATTTTTAGTTACAAATGTTTCAATGCAAGGCTGTATTGAGAAGACTTTGTGCTTAACTCTTTTCTTAATGTTAAAGAAAATTTGATACTTATGTACACTTATGATTCAGCAAAGATTATTTGTATTTCTACTGAGGTCAGCACAATGTGCTTCATTCCCTCTATGCTCTGACCTCCTTGTCCTTTTCACTTTGGTTGTTGCTGCATTCCTGTTCTGCTGATCTTATCCCAAGAAATCTGTCCTCTCTCTTTGCTGTTTGGAGGAAATGCTCAGAAGAAAATGAGAATAAGACTGACTTGGACCAAGACTCCATCCAGCCCAGATTGCTGTCTCTGGCAGCAGAAAGGGAGGCATGTAGGAGCGTGTTTAACACCTGGGCAGGTTTCTCTTGCAGTCTCCAAACCATTTGCAGCCTGGGAGTGGTTTCAGCATCATGCCCTGCACTGCTCTGTTCCTTTGGTTTGTCCCATGCTGGCTGTTGGCTTCTGTCACATGTGGGGAGTGCCATGCCAGCACATGTGTACACCCCATGAAAAACAGGCTCCCCAGCTTGTCCTGAACCCAGCTCATATCAGCTTTGGTGTTTCTTCAGCAAAACTTGGTTTAGCTTGGGAAGGGAGGAATGGGGAGACTTCCCTTGAGCTGCATTTTTATTTATTAATTTTTTTTCTTCAATGGAGATTTCAATGAAAAATTTAATTTCTGAAATTGAGATGTTCTGAGTTTTTTTTTTCTGCTCTCCTTACCTCCTTGCTCCTGTTTTTCACAAGGCTTCTTTTGCAGCTGCATATCTCTAGCTACTCTTGTGTGTTTCATCTGGAGGCTGCTTTGAACTTTTTCAGAATTCTTGCATAACACCCAAAAATCCCTCAAGCCTGAGCCTATGGGGATTACATTCCCAGCTGAGCAAACAGTTAAACATGTGCTCAGCGACTGGATTTTCAGTTGTTATGCAAGTTTTCTTCTTCCAAAAACTCTATCCTGCAAGTTGGTGTGCTTGTGTAAGCAGTCATGGTTCATTGTTCAAGTGCTTGGACTCAAGTGGTTAAGTGTGAGGTTCTGAGTGCATTTCTTCCACAAAAAAAAAAAAAAAAAAAATTCTGCTGATACAGAGTTCATGGCTATATTTGCTTCCAGTGCCAGTACTGAGAGAAACTATTCCTTGTGTTATGGCAGGGCAGAGTAATCCTAAAGGTCCTTAGCATCTCTTGCTTTGTCTCTTAGTTTGTGCTTTGCAGGATCAAACCTGCGGCTGGAAAAATGTAGCACAGACTTTCTGTGCCTGTGGGTCTGGGACGTTGTGGGTGACTTCTGTTCCTGTTTCTGCCACTGTCTGTCACTGTGAATGTCAGCTAGTGGCTTCCTCTGTATCAAGTGTGGTCACATAATTGCGTGGACAGGAGAATGAGATGTTAATTTTTTTAGCAGGTGACTGTGTGGAAAGTGCCACAGAGGAATTAAATAGCATTGTGTGTGTGTGTATGTGCTTTTGGTACACTTGGTGGAATATTTTCCTAGGTCACTGCTGTGTTTGTATGGCTCTGAAAGAGGAGCTGTGCATGCAGAAATTGTCCTAGTTTCCATTAGACATGTGGAACTTAGTGGATAATGGGTAGGTAACTTAAGATATATTTTTAATTTTTGAAAATTTATGCTCTTTGTTTCATTTTTTTCCTTAAAATTAGGAAGTAAATTGACTTTTAACTGGGTTAATTTGTTCAAAGTACTGCTGCTTTGAAAGGGATGCTAATAACCATGAAAATTCAGGAGCAAAAGACAAGATCTTTCATCCACAATGTCTCTTCCTCATTGCCTTGCAAAACTGCCAATTTGGAGACCACTGGTGGAGTCTCTGACAACATTTCCTCAGACATTTTTTGTTAGTGTTTTTAAATACTTTTAGAAACAATGGAGGCAAAATTATATTGGCAGATTACGTCTCTTAGGTCACCTTTTTTATTGATGCAGCCAACAAAACATTCATACCAGCCCCCCAAAAATGGATAACAAATGTTCAGCTGCACACAAATGTGGGTAACTTAATATGCAGTTCTGACATATTCAGAGTCAGATCATGAATAAATATTTGACTACTTGCTAATCAGACAGAAATGACTCTGAACGCTGGTTTTGACAGTGTTTTGTCATGCTGCCAGTAGGGGAAAAAAAAAAGCAAGACAGCTATCCAAAACAGTAGGTGTAATACTGTATCTCTGATGCATCATTCATGGTGTTTGCTCTGCTAAAGCACAGGGATGGAGTGGATTATATGTTTTATCACCAAGTGGGAATGGGGAAGGGACTCTGCCTTGATGACATACTCATTGTTTCTCTGAGTAGAGCACTGCAAATGTCATTGGATACTTTTGAGCACTGCACCAAACTCACAATTTTAGAACAAGCATTAAATCTGCATACATTTCACAATCTGTGTAAATGGGAAAGAATTGTGTCTTGTGTTGCTTAGCAATGGTTTCATTGACTATATGACTACTACGTGAACTTTTTGCATCTTAATATCTGGGCTGAACAATCTCCCTGTTGTTTTTGCCCTTTGAAGGCCTTTTACTGAAGTCTGTAGGAGCTTATGTGCAAAACAGTTGGCAAAAAAAGCCTGTTAGTAGAGAATAGACAAGAAACTAGAAATTCAAGTATTGCCTTGTGTATTGGCTACCTAGAAGGCTAAAATCTGAAAGGAGTGGGATTGACAAATCTTCTGAACTTGTGCCTGCAAAGATGAAGGATATATGGAGTTATTCACAAAATTAATTTTGGCAAATGGACTGTTAATTTCTAAAAATACAGATGCTATATATTTTTACTGCTGGGAGATTATCACTGAGCCCTGAGTTCAGGATTGCAGTGTTGTCTGTTTACATTGTTGGGGATTTTGTAAGTGAGATAATGGTGGTATAAATATTAGATTACTAATACTAGATAGATTAAATAAAATAGAATAAATGCTTATTTTACTTTGCAGAGAAGCTGGAACTCTTAAAAACTGAAAATTGACTAGCAACCTAGGAACTACAAACTTTTTAATTTTTATTCAAGGTTTAGAAAACTTTAGTTTGGAGCTATCCCTTAACTCTGAAAAGGGAAAGCTTAGTAAATACATGGAAACTGTTTCTTCTTAGCTTTTGCATGTGCTTGAATGTGGAAAGTGAACAGTAGATTTTATAGTAATGTTATGCTATTTGCCTTTTAATATTTAGGAATAGTGATAATGATTCTATTGTATAAGCCTCAAATTGCCTTTTTGAAAAATGTGATGGTTATGAACTTTTAAGAGTTCTGTGGAGCATTTTATGAGCAGCTCATATGTCTAAATTTTTATTTTTAAACTTTTCAGTTTTAAAGGTAAGGTCAATTTATTTTAAAGGGTGACAGTATTTTTTATTGTGAAACATAGTTTATAGGCTTTTTATTTTTGTGTAAATTTCAAATTTGAAATAGTTTAAGTAGTTAAAGAAAATCTCAAATTTTTCCTAATTCTTAGAAGATAAACTAGGGTATTTTTTGGAAAGACCTGTAACAGCTCTGCTTGCATGGCTCTGATTGCAAGACAGAAGGCAAAGTGCTTTCCATTGATCATTTCAGCAAGGGCAGCAATCTCCCACTCTCCTTTTCTTCTTCTTCTTTCATTCTGAAGCACAGTAGCAGCAAAAGGAAGGTATTGAGAAAACTGCAACTGGGAGCAGGAATTGCTCTGCAGAGACCCAAGCCTAGAGACCCTGATTGTGCAGAGAAATGTGGCAGTTATGAGGAGAATAGTCAGCTTGCCGTGGTCCAAATGGAGCTCTCTCTGCAAATAGCACTCGAGGTGAAGTGGAATAGGTCATTTAACTTCCCCTTTCACTGCACAGGGAAAGCTGCTTTGCCTTACAGCCTGCTGCCTGGAGGATTTTAAAAGGAGTTTTTGCTGCCTGGAGGATTTTAAAAGGAGTTTTTCCTGTCGTTGGGATAAGGGAGTGTGCTATGTCCTCTGTGTCGAGGTTTCCATCAGTAGGAAAGTTGTTGACTTCTACAGGCAACAGATCAGATCCTTAAAATGTTAATGTTTTGGTTTTAAATTGCTCATTTAATGTGCAGTGGGCTGAAAGCTTGCAGTGTGCAGAAAAATCATGTGTGGGTGAAATATGTCATTGTGGCTCCAAGGTCTTTCTTGGGAAATCCAAGGAGGCAGCAGCTCCCACCAGTTCCCTTTTGTGGCAGAACTGTGCTCTGCAGAACAGCCAGAAACACCTTCTGCATCTGCCACTGCCTTCTGCTCTCAGACTGCACTTCTGCCACAAAGGTAACCCAGATTTTTTCTGAGGAAACGGAGGGAGGGCAGCAAGCAGCAAGATTCGTGCAGAGATTTCCCTTCCCCACTTCTCCTCTGCAAGATTCTCTTCACAGGTTCTTTGTTAACAGGGCCCCAGGAAATGGTGAGTCCTCGTCCGGCGCTGCTGGCTCAGCGTGTCTTTGCTCCTTCTGCAGCTCTGCCTCGTTTCACAGTCCTTACAGCAGCTGGGACTGACCTGTCCCCTTAGCCAGCCCTGTCCCTTGAAGCCTCATTGCCCCAGTGCCATGAGAAGAGAGATTGTTGTTGAGTGCAGCTCCTTTTGCTCCCACAGAGAACCATCAGCTGCCCCAAGCCAGCACCAGCGGCATCCTCACCTTGCCCGAGAGCAGATCCTTCTTTGGGTCTCATCCAAGGTCCTCTGTAGCTGATAGAAGAGTTCTCTTGAATTTGGCTGCCTTTGAATCAGACTCTCCCCCTTCTTGTTGCTTAACAGCAGGCTCCTTTCCCAGCTAACTCAAAGTGGCTCCTCATGTGGAAAAACCGAAAATCGAGCAAAATAATTTCAGGGTTTTTGGTGGTTTTTTTGTCTTCCCCCCCCCCCAGTTCTGTTCCAGTGGCCAGCATCCTTGTAATTGGAGTTGCATTGCATTGTAGGAGCTCAGTCACACAGACCTCTTCCAGAAGTTAACTCCTGGTCTTAGGTTGATTTATTGCTGTGAACATGCCCAGCCGCATGTGAGGAAGGATGTGTGTGTAAGGCACCTTGTGTGCCAGTCATACTTCCCCCTGGGTCATGTGTTTTTCACACTGTGGTTAATCACTGACTGTGTCTCTTGTGAATTTTACTCATTTCTTTGAGTTCTTTCATTTACTTATAGAATGGGTTTTCTTAGAGAACTCTATTTCACATCTGTTTTATTCTTTCTTTGTGAAGAACCCATTCCATTGTAAGATTAGTGATTGGAGGCCTGTGTAGTGTTAGCAATAACAACAAAATTAATAAAACTGAGGTGATGGGAACTCCTTAAAGCATGAACATGAGTGTCTTTCTCTCTACAAAGCTGAAACTTTGCTCATGATGTAATGAAATTAAACAGCATGTCCCTGATGACTGGCTTTGAGGTTTTCCCTGCACATGGTGGGTATAGAAATGTAGGCCTCTTTTCTGAGTCTATTTTGTTCAAGAAACTAGACTTAAAGCGTATTTTTGACATGCAAAGTATTGGTTCTGCTGTTGGTGTAACATGGATAACTGCTTATGAGTTTTGGATAATGTGTCTCTTTAAAATATTTTCAGAGCAGCTCTGAATCAGAACCTAAATCAAGTACAGTGTGCCAGTTTGGCTGGGAAGTACTCTGAGTAATGAATTTTTTATGCATAATTTCCATTGATCTTACATGGCTGAAAGGAAAAAGAAATGCTTTCATAGGCTTCTGTACATTATTGTGCTGGCAATTGATCTTGGTTGATTTTGCATGTTGTGACTGACTGCTAATTAAATAACTGGGATCAGTGTTTCATTTCAATTTTCTCTTTTCCTGCAGTGTGACAAAATCAAGCAAGAACGAGATGAGGCTGTCAAAAAGCTGGAGGAGTTTCAGAAAAGTAAGCTGACAATGTCAGTGGGATTTTCTTGACGTAGACAATTATGAACATAGTTCTTCTCATTCTACAGTTCTTCACATTCGACAGCAGTGTTAAGAATGCTGAGATTCAGGTCCACTTGCTGTTCCTCCTTGAAACCTGAGTTTAAGGAGCTAATCCAGTGAGACTTTGCCCACAGTAGTCAGAATTAATGCTGTTACAGCAGTTGTGCTCTCTGGCACAGGTAGTCACTCTAAAGGTGCAAAGTGGTGAAAATACAGTGGTGCAAATGTGGCTCTATCTCACCTGGATTCTGCAAGTGACTTTTGAAATGATGCATGCTTGAAGTGAATGGGATTTGGTGCTGAGATTCCTAATACTACTACTACTACTACTACTAATAATAATAATAATGGCATTTTTTTTCATGAAGGAGTAATACTACTTTAAGCATAGACACACCAGGAAATGTTTTTAGGATGAACTGTTCTCAGGTGCTAATTTTTAGAGCAAGTTCTATCTCATCTGGGCTGTGAGAACCTCAATATTCAGTTTTGCACTTTGATGGTAATGGTTCTATTGAAACTGTATGGTGTCTGGAAGCAACAAAGCACATCTAATGGGAGTGGAAGTATCCTAGTGGAATAGCTCCTTAGAAGAGACAATTACAATGGGACTGTGGTCTGTTACGTCTGGTTTGTGCCAGTACAGTGAACTGCACGGTGAAGCATCAGAAATGTGGATGAAGTTAATGCAGGAGAAGGAAATCACATGGTCTTTACTTTTGTGTGACTGTGTTAAAGAGGAATTTGCTCACTTCTGTTTTATAATAGTTGGTGTGATACAATTATGGAAAATAATCTGAAATCAACAGGAATTGTCTACTCCCTTGAATGATCTTAGGTAACCAAGAATGTTCTCTAAGAAGTACAATTCCTCTGGAAAAACGGCTGCCTGTTTTGTTTTTGTTATGATATGAGGAATACTGGAGTGTGGCAGAAAATGTCAAGTAGTTAAGACTTAAAATTTGAGGTAATATTTGATGTTGTAAGATTTTATAGGTTTCTTTTATCTTCCTTTCACATTTTTAAAGGACATACCTTGTAAACATAGTGATAAAATGCCAGGAATATTAGGATTTTAAAGCAATAATAGAGCCCATTATTTAAACGACAATATAAAAGGCAATTATATTGATGAAGAGCTACATTGGCTTTGTGTCTGTGAATAAACTTGGCCTGTACTCAGCTTCTATTTGTTCTCCTGGCATAAACACATATTGTGTGTGATTCCAGTTTAATGGGGCCCCGTTTGTATGCCAAGCAGCTGCATTTTAGGCCCTATTGCGTGATTTCATAGCTCTCTGAAAATTGGTTCTATTGAGCACAAGAGATAGAAGGTGGTGGTGGGGGGGAAAGCTTCAACACACAATCATTTCTTTTCAATTGGAGCCAGCAAGGTTGATGACAACATGACCATTGTGTTATAATGATAAGACCACTAAGGATCTGTACCTCTCATCAAGGCTTTCACACAACAGCAGATACAATTTAATTCACTGCTCTGTCAGCAGTGCTGATACCATTATGCCGTCTGTCTCCACAGTTATAATCACTGTCCTCCGAGAAATGCAGTTGAAATGATCTTGAGCAGTCAAAGAAACTCTCAATTAAGGCTGCCACTTCCAATGTGTCAGATTGTGTCTTATGCACTTGGTACAATTTTCACTTCCAATCCTGTTTATTTACAATGTCTACCAGTAATTATGCTTAACATGTCATTTAGTGAGGGTGCCCCTGCCAAGGAGATTGTTGGGTGCTGCGGTACCATTGAGGGGGAGTTTCTCGCAGTCAATGCCATCAGCGGCTTTTAGTCCCTGATGGGATGCAGTAGTAATGTTGATAATGCAAGTATCGTGCTCATCAAGTCATAATTAGATGCCACTCAAATGTGCCACTTGTAATAACAGTGTTGATTCATGTTTTCTCGGTGACTGCAACTACTAATTAGTTAAGTGGTTTTTGGTTGGCCTGCATTTGCTGCGGATTATTATTACCCCTGAAAAAAACTGTCAAGGTTAGAGATGTTTCAGGCCACTTAGTGCTTCTTTATGAATATTAATATTAACATAATAAGAACTTTGGACAGACTTAGGAAATAATATATTTTTTGTATTTAATTTGGAAAGACTTTTTTCCCCCTGAGTTAATCATAATTGCAGGTTAATTAAGTTTAAATGAACCAAGAGTAATCCCTAGTTCTGCCATGAGAGCCCGATCCTTGTTTCCTAACTTTAGCCTTGCTTGAGGCCCTTAGATTCCTGTCTGTAAAATGGGAGCAGCTCTGTATCTCCACTGCTCCTTCACCCAGCCCAAAGCATCTCACTGCTCAAAGCTCCCAGGGCTCAGAAGAATAAAACCAGAAGAGACAGGGAGATGTACTGCCTGAAACGTTTCCTCTCTCAAATTGTATGTATGTCTCTCAAATGTAGCAGCTGGTAGGACATGTTTGGAGCAGATAATTTCTCCATAGAGAAATGAAAATAAAATAAAATGAAGATAATTTCTTCAGGAGAAATGGAAATAAAAAGACAATCAAAGAAAGAGGTCTGCTTGCACCGCTGGTAGAAGACTTCATGAGAACATAGTTTTTAGACCAAGATTTACCAGTACACTGCCCTGCCTTTTATTTTTTGTAGATTTTAGGTCTTTTGTGCAACTACTCATCAAACCAATGTGTTGCTAGTTTCCTCTGGTAACATCAAAACTTCAACAATGAAAACTTCAGTGGATGTTAAGTATAATGCTGCATAAATAACATTTGTTAATGACATTCTTTTTCCTATCATGAAGTCCTGTTTTGTAGTTATTAAGATAACCTCTGTATATCAAAGATGACTTAAATATCTCTCTTCAGTCTTTGGTCAAAACTCTTGGAATAGGGCAAGGGGTGTTTTCTACCCAGTGGTATAAAATCCCTAGATTTTAAAGCTTATCTTGATGAATAGAAGAAATACTAGAAAAAAATTCCTCTGTGTTTACGCTATATTTTCCAGCCTTGTTCCTGCTCGAAAGTGTTGTTCAGCTGCCAGTAACCTGTGCATTTTTGCAAGTTTTCTGTGCATTGAAATCCTGACACTGCGCTGAGGAGGAGCTTGGGCCATGCAGTGACTTGCAGAATTAGGGTCCAGGCTGCTGTTTGGGATCAGATGAGGGTGCCAGGAGCCAAGGAGAATGGCATCAATGAGCCTGAGAAATGGAAAACTATTCTTGGGTTTTCTGCTTTGCTCCCCTGTGCAACCTTAAACCTGTCCCTTAAGAATTTGAACACTACTAAAGTACATATGTACTGCTGGAAGATGAGTGGAATTGCAGGCCAAAATGTGTCTGTGCTTTTAAATTCTTTCTGATTCCTATTGGTCTCCTATGTTATAAACAAGATTTGTTCCAGAAGTTTTTGGTCATTCTTTTGCCTGTCTTTGACAGAGTGATGTGTACCCACAATTGCAATAGGGATTTTCTAAGTGCAGAGGACAGATGTGGCACTCTCTCCTCCAGCTGTGACATCAAACGTACAGCCATGCATTCCAGCTGCAGTCAGACAGCCCAGTCTTGGTTTCAGGGAAGATTTTGGGAATGTATTGAAATCTGTGTTGTGAACAGTGGAGGTAGGTGAGACCATGGTGCTCATCTTGGGGCCTGTTAAAGCACAGAGAGACTGGCAATGAGAAACAGACCAGAAAGTGAAAAGGAACTTTGTAAACATCTCTTAAGGGATTATCCTAAAGGTGTCATTCTCATTCCTCAAGTGTTAGTGAAATAAAGATGATGAATGAAGTTTGTCAAGGAGGCTGCTGCTGGTCCTCTGCTTCCATAAGTTAATGCTTCATAAGTTCTACAGTTGCCCCTCTAAAGCTGCAAACATGGCTTGAGAGAATTGCTTAAAGGGACAACCCAAATATCCAATGCTCAGAACAGTTCCTATCCATGGAGGTTATCTAAGTATGTACTTCCCTGTGTTTGAAATGCTCACAATGAAAGTTAGCAAAGGAAGACACGCTGTTTCTGATCACGGGAAGCATGTGTCAATCTCAGGAAAATAATGACTAATTTTTGAACTCTTCCCTTAGTTTCTCACATGGTTATTGAGGAAGTGAACTGTATTCAGAACCATCTTGAAATTGAGAAGACATGCCGTGAAAGTGCTGAGGCTTTGGCTTCTAAGGTGAGAAGAATTATGGTGATGCTGGGGTTTTTTTTGATCTATTTATTCACCCGTTTAGCTATTTATTTATTTTAAACTTGAGATTGTATGCATGACCCTTATATATTTCTGTATAATTTTGTGGAGCTGTGAAATAGTTTGGAAGTGGCAAAAAACTAACAGCCAGATGCAAGATGCAAAATACCATTCCTGCCTTTAAAGAAAAAAAAAAAAACATTTTAATGTTGTTTCTATTTTCATGGACCAGCATCCTGATCTCTGGCTTTCATATGCATTTAGGTTAAATGGAAAATAAGTTTTAGAACTCCTCTGTGTGAAAACAATAATGAGCATTTCAGTGTCTAAATCAAATGGAAAAAGTCAACCACTGCATTACATTTCAGGTGATTGTTTATGAAAGCAAAGCAAGGGCAGGGGAAAGGTGACCTCCACTGCTCTGTTGATTGCGTCTAGTCTGATGAATTTAGCAAGTGTGTAATTTTCTATATTCCATCTCATCAGAAGTGCATTATTATTAAAGAATGTTTTTATCTCTCTTATATATTTTTGGTTGTGTAAAATGCATCTGAGCCACTTCATCAGAAAATGGATTACAGCAATTTTGAACCAAATTTCATTAGCAATGCTGACTGCCTTTTTTTTTTCTTTTTTTTTTTTCCCCTCCCTCCCCATTCCCTGCCCAAAGTACATCCTTAGATATGGTAAAAATCACACCAGCAAGAAATCACTTTAATTTAGATGCATTAGCAGTGTACTTTCTGGAGGTATTTACTTAATTGTTTGCATAATGACACTATATTAGAATTCATAAGATAGACAATCAGCATATAAGTAAGAAAATGAACACATTTATGCAACTTGTCTTCTTCTCTGCACTTTCCCTGTAATGCAGGGACAAGGGCAGTTCAAAGACTCCCTTTGCTCCGTGGGGCTGTTCTTCTGTGAGCTGTCTGCACCACGTAGGGCTCCTCACACCACTCTCCCCACTGTCTCACTTTCATTTTTTGGGAAGGAGATAAATTCTTTAGTAAATCTCCCATAGTTAAAGGGCTCAGGATAAGGGGGATCAGAGATGATTGCTTAGGTAAAAATTTGGGGCCGGATGAACTGTACACTGTATGCTTTCTTTGAAGATGAATATTGGAGTTCTGAAGTCCGTTTTGACTTTGGCACATGGTGTGTCTTTAGTAGAAAACTGAGTTTCATTCTTAAACCTGAGCACAGGGAATACTTGGCTGGTGGGTGAGCAGTCACCCTGACATTTACCTGAACACTCCTGGGGTGTCTGGATGCAGGACAGGGAAAGAAATGATGAAAATTAAACATTTGCAGTGACTCCTGTTCAGTTTTTCTTGATCAAGACAGAGATGCCGTGTAGAATCTCTTCTGTACCATCCACCAACCAGCCATGTGTTCAGGAATCCAGCCCAAAGTGTTTGTGACTTGTGGTCTGACCCATAAAGAATTGGTTCATGAGATGACTCTCATTTTATGTATATTGACTCTACAGCAATAATTCCAAAGAATTTTGAGATAATTCTGTTGTGACTAGGAATATAGTAGTGGTAGGATTTGTAGTTTATATATATTATATCTATTTTATATACATAATATATATAATAATATATTTTGTATAATTATATAGTTTTTATATTATTGTCATATTATATTATTATAATTTATATATTATTATATATACTTGTAGTTTATATATAGGAGAAGGCAAGAATTTTTATTTAGCCAGTTGATCCAACTTGGAAAACCAGATGAGCTTTCAGGGGCACAAACTCTTCTTCAGGTCATTCAGTTGGGAGTCCTGGTACATATTTAAAGGTGAGGAGCTGAAGCAGCTGTCACAAAGTCTGTGTGGCATTAAGTCAGCTTGATAGTTGATTTGATTGATTTAAACCTACACAGTATTTATTAAATAGAAGTACCAGAGAGGAAAAAAAGGCATGGATAAAGCATCATGTTGAATTGAAGCCTCTCAGAGGAAAAAGTGGATAACCACCCCATCTTCAGACCATTCTAATGTTGAGTGGAACTTAATCTAATGTTACTTTTGACTTCTTTGATAGATCTTTTAATGATAAAGGACAAAAAACAGTTGACTTTTTTTTCTTGCCCAGCATCTTAAAGACAGACTAACCAGCTTCTTACTGTTTGTTCTTCTCACCTTTCAGCTGAACAAAGAAAATAAAACCTTGAAAAGAATTAGTATGCTTTGTATGGCCAAACTGGGCCCAGAAATTATCACTGAAGAGATTAACATTGATGAGGATGAGTCATCCACGGATACAGAAGCTACCTCTGGATCATGCAATTCTGTGCACTGTCAGCAGCAAATTAAAGGTGAGCATTGCTGCTGATCCTACACCACCTGCAGGGCAGAAGTTGTCTCAAGAACAGCAGTGTTGGTGGGGACCAGAGACTGGTCTTGTTCCAAGTCGTGCTTCTGGGAGTGGTCAGAATCAAGGGGTTTCCAGGAATGACTGAGAACATGGAGGGCTGGTAGTGTGAAACATAAATTGGTGGGGGATATACAGCCTGCAGAGGAAGTTAAATGCAATAGGAAAATGAGATCTACCGAGCTAAGAGAGTTCAATGCTACTGAATCAGTGAAAAGAAACATTTCCTAAAACCCTTAAAAAAAAAAAGTTAAGTAGAAGGGCAAGGTCACCTTCAACTGCAATGTCATTATTTCAGAGCTTGTCAGACAGAACTCTCCATTTCTGTTTCCATTATGTACCTTTGCATGCACAAACTTCATTCATGTTCCAGAGCTATTACCAAACAAGCAGCCTAAAGAGGGACTGTGGTACTGGGTAAACCAGTGCAGCTGGAGAACATGGAAATATGCTGATAAGACAGATCTGTCGGGGGTTTTTTTCAGAAATTTCTGATTCTTCTTTGAAAGGCAGGTAATATTTCCATTGTCCAAAATCAGCCTTATTTCTCATCCCTGTGATGAAGTCATCATTGTTTTCTCTGTTGTTGTGTTATAGTATCCAAAAAAGGGAATGCCAACATTCTGGATTTTGTGACAAGATTAAGTGTTCAACTTCTTAAAAAAAGGCTTTCACTTTGGTTTTTTTTGATTGTAACTTGGAGTAGCACATGATGTTTAAGTACAACTTTTTTGAACTTTCAGTTTGACCTTGTTAATTGTTGCCTTTTTGAATGCAGCAGCTGTAAGGAGTGGTACAAAGTATCACTGAGGAAGAATGGTGTGTGTGTTGTAAAAATGCTTGTGAAACAATCCCACTGAAGAAATAGGGTGTCATAGTACCCCTTCTGTAATCAGTTTTCCATCCTCTAGGTGTAGGAAAAGGCAGCAAATGGTGTGATGCACACCATGCAACCCATCTGAATGGGAAATGAGACTTTGAAATACCTCCTGCCTGTACTGGAGAAAGGTGTCAAGAATACATTTAGAGAATAAACACTGGCTGCAGATCAGATGGGAGTGTAAATTAGAGGGTCAAATTAGAGAAATATTGAAGAAAGGTTTTGATGTATCTGCTTTCTGTCTTGATGAACAATTCATTAAAGCATGAAAAGTGATATTTTGGGGATCTTCTAAGTCCTTTAGCCTTCTCACCATTCCAGAAAGTATTGGATGTTTCCTGGAATGATTCCTTCTCTCCCACCACTTTTCTGTAAGGATATACAAATAAGGTAGTAAAACCTGAGGCTTTCTGTGGTCTGTGGATATGCTTTCTTCTCTGCATAGTGAGGTTGATACATGAATTGTAAAACCAGAATTAATCCAAGTCTCATAAATTTCACTGAGACTTTTTTCCCCCATTAATTTCTCTCGAGAGCACAAATCCGTCAAATGGACAAGGTGTATCAAAAATCTTCTGAGAAGACAGGTCTTTTTATTTACTTTAGCAAGTGTATGCTTTTAATTTAGAGGACAGTAAGTCTCAGGCCCCAGAACTGGGAGGAGGGATGCTGGTGTAGAATGGACATTTTCAAGATGTGAGACCTACCAGAATGACATTCAGCATGTTATCATCGTCATCTGCAATTGATTAGCCACAGTTTTCTCAACTCATGGTTGCTATTCAATGAACAGCAATGCTGTGAAATACTGGAAGCAGGTGGGGAATGAGAGCACTTACTGAAAGCTAATATATATCAATAAATTTTGATTTTTATGGTGATTTTATGTTAACCTAAACCTTGATATATATATATATATATCAAGGTTTATATTATGTATGCAAACTGATCTCCTGTTAAGAAGTGATTCTAATCAAATGTTTTATTCCATTGTGAATTTAATTTATTTCTTATTTTAATAATTAAGGAACAAAAATTCTGAGGGGAAAATTACAAGCATTAGCTCTTCCATCAGTAAAGGTTATATTCTGACTCTGTTCACATAATGTTACAAAGGCTATAAATTGGCAGCTGTTCAGGACAATTTCTTCTGTGAAAACCTCCCAAGTATTAACTGCCTGTTGTTTTGTTTATTTCCCTTGTGACAAGAACTCACGATCCAAAAAGAACTGAAGTGTATTAATTTGTTTTAAAGGATGCTTCTTAAAAATTGCGTTCTGTTGCCTCCATACCAGAGTCTCTATGATGTGACAGTCTCAAGAGCAGGACTTAGGACCCTCTGTGGTAGCAGGATTGGCCTTGTTATTGCAGGAAATGAATCATTCAAAATGCAAATAAAGACGGCAGGCCTGAACAAGGAGCTTACCTCAACAGAGTAAATCTGAAACTGTGACCCAGTTGTAGATCTGTTACTTGACACTTATGCAAAGCTCATAAATTATTGAGGATGTTCCTTGGTTACAACTGATGCTTGATACGTAGTTCAGGTGTTTCATACTCAACTGTACTTGCATTGCTGTGACATTTCCTTTGTTGTTGTTTTTCCAATAAAATATATTCTTCATTTCCTTCCTCAAACCCTAGAGCTGCGAGATCAAATCGTATCTGTTCATGAGGAAAAGAAGACCTTGGCCATTGAACTGGAAAACCTGAGGTGCAAACTTGCAGAAGTAATTGAAGAAGTATGTATTGTACCATGGAAGGCGAGACCATGTTAGCCTGGAGTCTGTCCTTTCTGTAACTTTCAGCTTATTTTGCTGAAAACAGTTGTGAAGTTAATTGAATACTGTCTAATCTCAAGTCCTGCCAGCGATGGATCGCGTAGGGCATGTCCCTGGAAGGGACCCTCTACATCACAGTCCAGTGCCACTGTAGCTGGCACATGACTTCTCCTTGCCTGTTTGATCTAAGCCCATATTACAGCTGTCACCTCCCCTTCCTGACAGCCCCTCACCCATCACAGCCTGCAGGTTTTTTTGGATTTCCTTAAACCCATAGATGTGTCAGAAATACTTTTGTAGGACACACAGTTTAATCACTGGTGCTACTTCACTGAGTAGATCCTTAAGTTCAGCCATTGGCAGTGCTGTGTCATCATAATTAGACCAGCAAATTGGCTTTTAAGCCAGCAGAGTTTCATTCCTGCTTGAAAACTGGATAAGCCATGTACTGATGCAAATCAGGACTTAGTGGCTCTTCCTGTCTATGCAGCACTTGCATTCAGAAAGACACAGCTGACAGCACTTGGACAATAAACAGAGCCCAGGAAAAAAAAACCCAAAACAGGGGTCTGACTATATTAAAATGCAAACAGTCAAGTAACTTTCCAACCAGGTGCTATGGCACCTGATCCTGAAAGGTTCCAAAGATCATGTATTTGCAGCTGTGGCTGGAATGTGCCATGGGAGGTTTAGTTCCTAACCCTTTAATGACCTCTGTTACAACATCTGTAAGGTGGAGTAAAAATGCTTTCCATCTCATTGGAAACCCCAGCATCAAGCCAAACCTAGGAAACAGAGCTACTGACAACAAAATGCTGCTTGAATTATGTATGTGCTGTATGCCCTGTGCCATTAACTGAAATGCTCTTGGTTTTGATGTGTTCTTTATACTTTTCTAGGTAAATAAGTTGAAAGAAGAAAAGGCTGTTTTGACGACCGAAGTTAACAAGCAACAAAAACTGTTGGAGAAATGTAACAGAGGTGTGTAGTCCCAGCAGGTTCTCTAAGAGAACTGCATCTCTAAGAGTTTGCTGCATCCTTTGCAGAAGTGCAGAGCTTTTCTGCTGCAGTGCAGCGTAGGTTACAGCACAGTGACTCTGGTCCAGATCTGACACTTGACCTGATTGCTGCAGGCACTGCATCAACTCATGGACTGTTCCAGACTCTCTGTACTCCAGGAAAACGTGACAAAGTGAACAGCAGGTGTTACGTGAGAATAGGGAAATCTTTTTCTGTGTGGCCTAAGTGGGAAACCAGGGCAGGGGCACAGTCCTTCACAGAGATGGGGTTTGAACTTCAATCTGCTTTCCTAAATCATTAAACAGTCTTCCTTTTCATTGGGATGCAGCTTCTCATTTTGAATGTCTAATTTCTTAGGAGCAACTTCTTTTATGTTCAGGGCTTGATAAGAAAAAGGCAGGGGTGCTAGAATATGAGAAATAGGATTTCCAAGTTATGGAAGAAAATCACGAATTTTCCTTTATTGGAAAGAGAAGAGAGGTAAAACAGAACAGGGAAAGACTAAAAAGAGATATAGAAAAAGAGATATAGCATATAGCACAAAAAAGGAAAGCTTTTGCTTAATGAAGGTGCATGCTCGTACATGAGTAATAGTTGATTCTAAAGAAGTTTAGAGGAGAGGGAGAAGTTTTTAGTTCTTAGATTACTCTTCCCTTTCCTCTTGCTGCTTACTAAGCCTTAAAAAATTAAAAATTGTTTGGTAAAAAGCCTCATTGGGTGTTTCCCATTTTCCCAAAGTGGCTGAGATATAGTAGGGCATGTCCTGTAAGCTTTCTCCAGGTGTCCATCTCTTACCCCTTCCATGTGTCTGCATTTCTTAATGACAGGCAGTACTTGAAGGCTCTCAAAACACCAAACTTCAGAACAGCTGATTAAACACATTAGCTTGAAAATTTTGATGGGATAATATGACAGATCAAAAGTTTCTGATTTTTTTTTCTTTTTTCTACACATTATGGAAAGAACCCTAGTTTCATATTTGCCTGTTTTTCTGGAGGAAAGAGTTAAATTAAAGCAAGATTTTTTTGTGTGTGCGTAAAATGAGCTACCAAAGTATTCAATACCCCTCTATCCTGTATTTATGTGGCACTGTGTTGGAGCTGTGCACTCAGTGCATTTCAGTCAGAGTTTATGAATTGATCTTAATTTTTTCTAAATAGGTGGGTTGTTTGTTGGATATTTTTTGTGTGTGGTTGGTTTTTTTTATTTGCTTTTAAACTTAGAATCACTTTGAGAGTCAGGTAGGCTGGGATGTGTATCCCACTGTCTAAATTACCACTTACTGTACCTACCTTTAAAAACTATTATGCTTATCTCCAAACCATGTAAACAAATATGGATTTCTCAAGAATAACATAATCTTTTATAGATTCAGTAAAGCTCTTTTGAGGCAAAGAGAGGCAAAATCTGGTCTGTGGTACTTGATGCCTGTTACTGGAGGTTTTCAGTCTGAAGAGGAGGAGTATTTCTCTGTTCAGAAGATTAGTAATTGTGCATATATGTGGTGAGGTTTAGGACAAATACTGCAAAGCAGATTGTATATAAAATGTAAAACTAGGTCATGCTGTCAGTCAGGGATCCATGGTACTAGGGAATAGCAGCTTATCTGGGAAAATCAAACGGTACTACTTCTTTTGATCTGTTCCACTTTTCCTTCTGATCTTGTTTAATTCATATAAACAGTGTCTGTGCTGGCAGTAGAGGAATATGAAGAGCTTCATGAAAACTTTGAGCTGGAAAAGAACCTGCGGAAGAAGGCAGAGTCATTTGCACAGGAGGTGAGTAGTCAAGGGAAAAATTAAGACATTGCAAGTGGGCAAAGCCTTACCAGCTTGGATGACTTGATTTCAATTCCCAGCTCTTATCCAGGCCCAGATTCTGCCTAGGTAACATCTGTATTTCATCCATAAAAATGAGTTTACTGTTTCAACAAGCATTACATAAAATAAATATAAAGCACTTTGGAATTACTCATGCAGTCTTACCTATGTCCCCTTTCAAGGCAGGGCTTTAAATTTATCATGGACTTAGTTTGCTACAGCATCCCAATGTGGAATATATAGTGGTTGGAACTGGAAGGGATTAGCTGTCTTTCTAAGGATATAATTTGAAGGGCTGGATTTTTTCCTGAAAAATATGCGGACTCCTAAAAAGGTGTTGAAAACTACAGTATCAATTGAGGGACACATTTTGAAAGATTATGTTGAAAGTACTTTTTTGTAATTGACTAACAAACTTAGGTACAATGCCAAAGAAATGCTGATTATTTGCAAACAGCTATTTCTTGGGTTTTGTTATTATTTTGTTGTTGCCACTTCCAGAATATGGGCCCCTGCTGGTGCAGACTGTTAGAGTAGCTGTTCACTTGAAGGTTTTCATTCCATAAAATTCTTTTATCCAATGGGATCACTACAACAGTGAACTTCAGGCCTGCATTATTCTTCCCTTTCTGTACCTGCTTGTCTTCCTGTGGTGTTGTGCTGCTCAGAAAGATTTTTAGAACACTTCTTAAAATACATGACCACGTGACAACAAAGGCATTGCTGATTCATGTTTGGGGAACCAATATTTAAAATTACTGTAAAAACCTGTTATCATTGGCCTAGTTTCACACTGATGGTGTCCCTTGAGTGACCTGAGGCATCAGAGAGGCTCTGGCCACAACTGCATCCACAGCAGCACAGCTTTCTGCTCGAGTGAGGCTGTGTCAGCTTCCTCTCACAGGGATCATGCTGCAAGGTCACAGCTGGGTTTGGAGAGCTAAGTTTTCTAGGATGTGCTTACAGGAGCTGTGTTTGGATAATGGTAAGGATGTTCAGGGATTTTCTGCCTGCTTTCATTAGCCTGTTTTCTCTGTCTCTATAAAATGTTTCTTTTAAACCTCAAAATTTCTGCTGGATTTTTGTTTGGATTTTGCAAAAGCCACAGTAGTTGGTTGTGTTAAGCTGTGCAGTGTCAACAGAAGGAAGAGCTTTGGGTAAGGGACAACACTGCATGTGCAGTACTTTGTTCTTGATTTGTATGGAGCAGTTGGAGAAAGGAAAAAGGCTCCAAGTAATGTGGCTGTCACTGCAGCTGAAAAATGGCACATCTTAGTGTTTGTATTAGTGTTTGTGATGTCTCAAACAACCAAATGTGTATTTTAGCTCAGTAAAATTCAGAACTACACCCTGTGGAGATGCCTGTGTGGTGGTGGGCACGTTGTCTGTCCAAGGGGCTGAAGCACCTTAAGTTTGCCTTTATGGAGTGGTCAGCCCATGTATTCAGACTCAGCCCTTTCTCTTTCTCCATGGCATGGCTTCATCCTCTGTCTTTGCATTACAGCTGCCCTGGGAGGGGCTGCTTTTCAAAGGGGTGCCCTTGGCCTCCTGCCCTTGTGCCAGGTGAGGAGGATTCTGCCCAGAACAGGAGCACTGGGGAGTGCAGGTGTGAGAGGGAAGGGCAGGTGAGCTGTGCAGAAGCCAGCACAGATGGGGGAGAGCAGAGACATGGAGGGAGCAGGCACATATAGGAGTGAGGGAACACTTGAAAATCAGAGCTTTTGATTAAAATTTTTAAAAAAGCCCAATACAGCTTTAATTATAGTCATGCTGCTGGCACCACCATAATATATATTTAATTAATCAAAAGTGATCCAACTTCAAACATTAGAATTCACGCTCTTTAGAGGTTCTAAAGAAACTGAGTAAATATTGTCAGCCGTGGTGTGGAGAGGGGGAAGGAAAAGGAGAGAGGTTTTGAAGTGAGTCACAATCCATTGTGAAAGGTACAGGAATCTGCATAAAAGAACTAAATAAATAGAGTGTGTAAGGGGCGGAGGCATGGAAAAATCTGTACCTACCTGAATAAAACAGGGTTGTTAACACAGGAATCTTGGCAAGCTTAACCAGAATTCTAGTGTCAGGTTTTAAGAGACACTTGAAGATCTCTCAGCTGTTTGTGAAGCAGTTTATAAGAAAACAAAGGAAGGCAGAGAGTATCTTGAAGGCCATTGCAATAATATAGAGGTAGCCCTGAAAAGCACTCTCCCACAAAGATGAGCAAAATACAGTACATGCAGCCAAAGCAAGCCAAAAGCAGAAGAACACAGTGTGAGAAGCAATTTGAAACTCTTAGCCATGCAAAAATCTCCTGAGTTTTCAAAATAATCTTGCATAAGTTGTTTATTAAACATACATCCTGCCCTGCAACAATATTTTGTAAAGTGATGTTGGGGTTGAAGCCCAGCTTGGTGACTCAGCCCCACACAGCTGCTTGCTCACCTTCCCCCAGCAGAATGGGGGAGCAAATTGGAAGTTAAAAATGAGATTAACTCACGGTTGGGATAAAGACAGTTTCCTAAGTAAAGCTAAAGCTGCACCCAAAAGCAAAGCAAAACAAGAAATTCATGCACTGCTGCCTATGTGCAGACAGAAGCTCAGCCTTCTCCAGGAAAGCCGGGCTCCATTAGGTACAGCAGCCACTTGGGAAGGCAAACACCATCACTCTGAGTGTCCCCCTCTTCCTTCTTCCCCCAGCTTCAGATGCAGAGCCTGGTGCCACGGGGTCTGGACTGTCCCTGTGGGCAGCTGGGCTCAGCTGTCCTGGCTGTGTCCCCTCCCAGCTCCTTGTCACCCCCAGCTCACTCATTGTGGGGTGAGGAGCAGAAAAGGCCTTGACTCCATGCAACAATGAAAATATCTTTCTGTTACCAATGCTGTTTTCACCATAAATCCAAAACACAGCCCCATACCAGCTACTGTGACAAAAATTAACTCTTCCAGCCAAAACCAGCAGAAGTGAACAGTTTTTTATTCGTGTATGCTGGTGGAGAGAGAATCCCTGCACCTGAAGTGCTCTGGAAACCTCATGGAGAAGAAGCAATGTGCTCTCAAACTTGGCATTGAGTTGATTTTTTCCCTGCCCTCTGTATTTTGGACAAATAGAAATGAAATGTCAAACTGCTGAGCAGTTTGTTGGGGTTCCTTTCACTTCTGAGGCTTGCTCAAAATGCACAACTGGAAAAAGAAAAGAAAGGTTTCCCAAGTGTTTATGGTAACCTGTAAAACAATTTGCAGTGAAGAAGTTGAAAGGCTGCATTCAGAGGAAATTGAACCAGAAGAATTAAAACAATTTGGTGAATCTCTACTGTGCATCATTCATTTTTTCATTGACTTTCCCTGAAACCTCAATGCTTTCACCATCCTACAGCTCTTTGTGCTTTTAAGTAACTACTGCACAAGAAAATGTATGTATTTAACTTGTTTTCTCTCAAAATACCTGCATCCCACACCTGGGCCCGTGCACAGCTGACTTGACTACTCTGGGACTGAATGTTCCCGTATTGAAAGATAAAATGTGGCTGTCAACTTGGGGAAAGTCATTGTCACTCTTAGCAGGTGTCTGCACTACTCAGGAGGTTGAATGCAATGGGTTTGGTTATCTTGATGACATGAGCTCCCAAAGACCTCTTCTTGAGATGCATTTGTGACCTTTTGGGTTAATTTGTGAGGACTTTTGCATTAATATATTACATCTGTGAGTGGATACTGCAAAAGCAGCACTGGAGAAGCAACTCTGTGCTTGCAAGTCCCACTCTCTGTGCTTTACCCAGCATAGTTCAACTGCAACTGGTATCTGAAGATAATTAATTTGCAGTCCAACTGACTGAACTGGATTTAATAATTAAAGAGACATAAGTAGTTAGTACTTGAATTCTCCTGAGCTTGGATGTTACCACTTTTGAAGCATGATGTAATGCTAATTTGTTTCATCAAGCTTTTTCCCAGGAAGAGGCTTGGGGAATGGTAACAGATGTATGCTCCAGGAAAATCTATGGTCTCTTTTCCCCCCATCTCTTTTTGTTCAGGCAATTAGTCTGTGGGGGAAAAAAAGTGAGGATGTTTCCTCCTTTTTCATGTGGTATATGATCTACTTGTGAATCTGTTAGATGGTGTCTAAATGCTTTAAGGCTGAGAGCATTATAGAATGTATCACTATGCTTCTACTATGACAAAAAGAAAACTGCAGGAAATGAAGAAATAAATAACAATAGAGATTATATTTCCCCTGTATTTTGTGCAGTTATGCCTCATAAACGAAGAATGACTTCTGTAGTTTTAAGAAACCCTTTTGTACAGAGCAGGCTGGTAAAATAAATAATGCTCTGTTTTTAAGGAAGTCACATTGTTGGTGGGAGTACAGTCTGCTCACACTCAAAAGTACATGCTCCAAGCACCTCTGTGGTGAGAAGCAAACAAGGGACAAAAAATAGGCTTAACTCATCTACTCCAGTTCTCCCATTCTGAATGAATTAGATCTCTTCTTTAAGCCACAAAACTTGCTGCAGCTTGTAGCTCTTTAAACAGTCCCTTCAGAAGTTGTCTAGCCAGGTAGCTAAAATCAACTGTATTTTATCTTTATTGGTCAGAAATATTATGAATCATCTATGAGTGACTCTGGGCTGTCCATATTATGTATATAACCTTTCTAGTGGTCACGCTGCTCACCAATACAACTAGATTAGACTTTGACTCCACTGAAGGAGTTTTTTGGTTTTTTTCCTGATTAGCCATTGAACTAAAAACCATACCTGAAGTTGTATTTTAATCCTAATTTTAGAGCCACTTAGTGCCCTGTCAAGCCATAATTAGACATCGTCACTCTGTCCTCCCCATCACATAAAAGAGGCTTCAAAGAACCTCTTCTTTTGGGGAGATATAAATACCTTGATCCTATTTCTCTTGGGACTTAGTTGAGGTCTGAACACAAGCTGTAGGGCTTTGGGGTACACATAATGCAAAAGGCATCAGCTGCTGTAAGCTGTCACAGATGTGAATGGGTTACCCCTCTGTGACTCACTGGCTTGTGGAGGGGATGGGACAGTGCTGCTGAGGATTGAAAAAAGGACCAGCTGCTCAGCTGAGTGATCTTCTATTCTGTTTGACTCTCCCAAGTTTTACTCTGCCTTGCTACTTACCTTTTTTTACTCTGTTTATAATGGACAGCATGACACTGATTTTTATTTTACTTTATGCAACCATTGGTTACCTTATTAGAACAACACCTCCTGTATTGGGACATTTTTCTCCCTTAAACTGTAACCAAGACAAAAAGGTTATTGCTCAAATACCCAAAGGATGTATGGATGGAAGTGCAGCCTCACATGGCTATTAAAGAATTTCCTTTGTCATTGTTTTGCTCCTGGGAGAAGGGTTGGTTGGAAAGTATCCAGTTTTATCCTGAACCTTACTTGAACAAGGCTTGGTGTTCCCAGGGATTTGACACTAACAGAGTTGCTTTCTAACGGTTTTAATGAGGAAGAATTCCTTTTTCAGCCCTGCTGTAAACAAAAAACAGCTGCAGTGAACGCTCTGTCGGGTAAGGGGCTGAGCATGAGCCGTGGCCTCACTGAGGTCTAGGGAAAACCTTCTGTTATTTTCACCCCCTTCTTTCCACCTCCCCAGCTCTTGTGAATACTCTGATAGAAAGTGGCCAGCTCCCAGATTTCCTGTACTTTGCTTCTCTTTGTAAAGTCAGGGAGAGGTAGATACATAACTGGTTTGCACAACAATGGGTGATTTTAAAAATGAGACTGATAGGTGTAAGCAAACTGTTTTTCTTTGTGGTCTGCCTTCAGCTGCAGGTGTGGTTTTCAGCAGATTCCTGCACCATTGACTTGTGTTTCCAGCATTGATTGGGATGCTCTGCAGATAATTGTCTAGCAGGTGGCAAAGTCGGAACTAATCCATCAATTGGTTAAATTCCACCAAGTCCAAATAATCTTGTTAGTAGCTGTTTTGCCCTTTCAGCAGTCACTTTAATTAATATTCAGGGTTGTGCAGACAGGCAGGTTTCTGACCTGCTGAAGCAGGAATTGATTTTTTTAAATTTTAAGTTAGAATTAATTTGCAAGGGTCTTTTTTGTCCTACGTGAAACAGTGCAGCCTCTCAAAAACTTGGAATCAGTACCACCAGCTTGTTTGACACAACTGTCCTGTCTGGTTTTGTCCCTTCCACTTAGAATATGTTGGCACTTGTTGTTGAAATTATGTAAGTAATTTCTGAGATGGATGGGATTCCCCATGAGAATTTGGTTCCCATGTGTCTCATTGCAGTGTTACCTTATGATCAAAATTATTCTTCTGTGATGTTGAAGATGCTTTCATATTTGTGAGCAGGAAAATATTTGCAATATCACTAAAGCAGTTATAAAGCTAATTGAAAATGCAGGACTTGATGTGAAAGCTTCTGAATGAAAAAGTTTTCATCCAGGTCTTCAAAAGGATTTTTATCATTCTGTTGCAGAAGAACATGAAACAAAGTGAATATGAATTTTCTACACTTGGTGAAGTATCTGCTCAAGTTGAAGAAATCAAGTTGCTCTACTTGATTTCTTCTTGTTTTGGCAGCTTTCTGCTCCCTCAGGCTGGAACAACTCTGGTTGGATTTAGTGGCAAAAACTTGGTGAATAAAAATCTGGAATTGATCACCTTAAAGTATTTTTCAGACTTAAAAAAAAAATTAAAAATCCAGGTTTTGCTTTGCTTTGAAAGTGTATAAACTGTGATGTTTGCTGAAGTTGGCTTCTGGAGAGAGGTTGTTTTCTGTCAGGGTTAAATAACTTCTGTGAGTGACTTGACAGGAACACAGTAAACTTAAAGACAGTATTGAGTTGTTTTGCAGTGATTTAGAGGCTTTTCTCAAGTATAAGGTTCAAAGATGCTGTTTCTTTTAAGAATATTCCCAAGTGTTAAATGAAGAAGTTGCAGTACAAAGGCAAACCTTTATGGATTGTTGTGGGTAGCTTTGATTCTCAATTTCTCTTGCCCTTGAATTGCTTTTGCCCCAGCCCTACTAGTAAAGGATAACACAAGCATAAATTGGTTTGACTGGCAGAATGTGGGGACAGAGAGCTGATGTCCAGTGCACATTTGACTTTGCGCTGTCAGCAGTTTGTTCCTGTTTGCTGTATGACAAATTGCAGCACCAGTGCCCAAGTTCATCATTTCCTCTCCATCAAATGCTTGCAGTCCTGTGCTGCCTGCCCCCGTGGCAGAGCTTTGCCCAGTGGAGTGTTCACTGCAGGTTTTCTTGGTGGTAGGGCTGCATCAGTTGACTCCTCCTGGCATGCAGGGTCACACAGGCTGCCAGGGCAGGTAAAAGTTCAGTGATTTTCTCTCTCTGTCTGCTCAGCTGAAGTGTCTGTGCAAAGAATGCTTGCCACAAGCATCAGCTCATACTTAATTTCTAATTATATTAAATAAATAAATCACAGAGCATTGCAGTGGCACCAGAGGGGAAGAAACCATGTGTTGTATCTGTAATTCTGGTTTGTGAATAAACAGGATGGGAACCTGAAAAGATGTCATGGAACTTTTGTATTTCTAATACTTTATTCTTAAAATATCTCCTTGCTTTTGCTGAGCTGTACAACAGTGTTTTTGCAGTCTGAGGGAGTACCTGCATTCTCAGGCTGTTCTCTGTTCTGCTGCCAGAAGTGGCTCTGCTGACCTGTGCACACTCACGTGAAACCTCAGCATGACCCAGTCCCTGTTTCTGCTCTAAGAACAGGCACAGCTGAGTTTGTCGAGTGGAAGCTCTTGTTGCCTGGGGGCAAACATCCACCTGAAAGAGATGTCAAGGTGCAGAACAAATTCGCTAGGAATTTTTTGTTGTTGGGAAGCAATCTTTTTTTTTGCCTAGTTCCTAAACAGTCTGGGAGGAACAGATCTCTCAGGGTAACTGCATGTGCTGACAGCTACTGCACCTCTTAAGTGAAGCCTAGAAATGTGTGGGATTTTTTTATCAATGTCAGATCTCTAGACCTTTGATTTTTGCCTGCCCCACACAATGTATTCATTTGCCACATCAAAAATATAACTTGGGAAGAGGAAGGAACACAAGGATCAGAACTAAAAGGCTGAAATTGTCCTAAAAAGCCTTTTCCCAGGGCAAGTGCCTACACTGATTACACAGCCATGGACTGAAATTCGTTTCCTGAAGAAATGAGTTCCCATCATTCACATATCCAGCTCACCCTCAAGTCAGTGGCTTTATGCCAAAGCTTGCAGTTGTGTTTGAGGAGATAGCTTGTGAATTCATAGACATTTTATCTTCCACATAAGACTTCTTTTAGTCTTTCCAGAGCTCCCAGAATGGGGCTCATTTCTGGGAAACAGAATTGAGAGATGTGTTTAAATTCTGAATGCTGCCAACACGTGGGTAATTGAGGTGTAGCAGTGGATGGTTCTGAGCAAACACCTGGTTCCTTTCAGTGTGAGCTTAGCCCTTGTGAATTTTGCTCTCAAACTTCCTTTCCCCTTCCTCCTCAGCTTCTTCCTCATTATTTCTACCACATTAACACGATGTTAGTATCTCATTTTCTTTCCAATTGCCATTTTAGCATCAGACTGTGCTTGCCTGACTATTGTTTTTGTTGGGTGTGGGCTTGTTTTGGCAGATGTTTATTGAACAAAACAAGATGAAAAGGCAGAGTCAGTTGCTTCTGCAAAATTTTGCTCCTGATCAACAGCTTTTGAAGGCTCTGGATGACAATGCTAAGCTAACCCACACATTAGAAGAAGAGAGGCTCCAACACCAGCAAAAGGTAAAACAGAAATTCTTTTCATTTCATCTGGAAATTTTTAAAAACCTCCTGAATTTAAGGAGTGCTGTGTCTTAATTGCATTCAGGATTACTTGAGATCATATCCCCTGTAAGAGCTTCAAGTTTAAATACCAAATCTCAGAGGCTGTGATTCCCTTTTTCTGAGTCACTGTTCAGATATGAGTACAGAACCCAAAGGCTCCTGAACCTGAAGAGGCTCTGGTTTAGGCAAGTATTTTATTCTGGGTCCAGTGAAGTGCAGTTACAAGCAGTGAGTCAGGTTCCATTAAGTGAAGAGATGGCAAAAGCATATTTTGGACATTGAGTAATACAAAGGGTGTCTTGGGGGTATAAGGAAAGAACAGAGGTGAGAGGTAGGCAGTGGGTTGGTTCTTGCTGAAAAAATGGATGGGGGAAAGCCAGACAGACACACTGGAGCAGGGAAGTGTTAGGTGAATCTGCAAAGTGCTGTGAGACGATCTAAACTGATAGGATATAAACAAATTTATTCTCTAAAACTAGACTAGATCAATCTCTTTACTGGGAGAAATCACCATTGCTTCCCAGGAAACTCTGAAAATGAGCTTTGCTTTAGCCCTGAGGCCTTTTCCCAAAACTCTGTTAGTAGAGTAAGAGTAGGGATAGGTAAACAATTCCTGTTCTTTCATCGATGCAGCAGTACTAAGACTGCATTCTCAAATGCTCTGAATGAATATTTTGGAAGAATCATTTCCAGTATAGAAAACCTTTGCATCTTTGGCTACTTTGAAGTCTAGAACAAAATGTATATATTTGGGGAGCTGTGAAGTTACTGCTACTCTGCATCTGAATGCTGCCTCTGAATCAGATATTCCATAATTTCCCCACTGGCATCTGCATGAGTTGAGACAAGGGAGTTTAAATAATGAGCCTGTCAGTGGAAGCAGTAAAAGAACAAAAATGTCAACGTTCTCGTGCTTCAAATGAGGAAATGTTCTGAAATTAATTATGTGATAAAAACTCTATAAAAAGAAAAGGGAACAACGAAAAGCTTCAGTACTTTGGAGCTAAAGACATATTTTAAAGAAGAGATAAAGCAAGTTGGGATCATAACAGAAAATTCTGACATCTCTCAGGAGAATCTTTCCAGCTCTCATTCAAAATTTTTCCTTTTTCTGGGACTTGTGCTTCACTCCTGTACTATAAGATGATGTTTTCAGGCATGACTGTGCCTAGTGGTTTATTTGCCAACGGGAGGGACAGAAAATGTCTTTTATTGTGATGAATGCTCTTGTTTGCCAACTGCAGATTAAAGAATTAGAAGAGCAGCTAGAGAATCAGTCACTGCACAAGGAGATTGGTCGCCTTAAACAGCAACTAGAACTTTTGGAAGAAGATAAAAAAGAGCTGGAGCAGAAGTGTCAGCATGCAGAAGAAAAAGCTAGGGACCTAAAGCATTCAGGTAAAACTGTAATAACTTTCATTTTAGGGGTGAAGTGTGTATGGGATGATTGGTGCACATCTACATTTGAGACCCTAGAAGCTTTTGTGTAGCAGTGACCCAAACCTTTGCTTCACTAGACAAAGTACAGCAGCTGCCTTCATCTGCAGAAAACTGTGTCCAAAATGTGTGTGAAGGAATAACCCTGTGAAACTTCTGTAAGAAACAAAAACCCTGTGGTTAGGTTGCCCTGAGTCTTACAGATGGATAAATATATGGGAATAGGTGTCTGTGTGAAAGACACAAAAGATTACACATGGACTTTAAAGTCACTCAGTTGATTTTATTACCTTTTAATTTACCAGTTAATTTTTTTTACCTTTTAAAATTTAAAAGCAAGTTTAAAATACTGCAATTTTAATTTGAATCCATCATTGCAAGAACAAAGAACCATATCCACTTTGGAAATCACATTCTTACTTCTCCCATAACCTACTGCACACAAAACAGTTGCTAAGGATTTTTGTAACTAAAAGAAATTCAGGACTTTTTTTTCCCCTCTGTTTCTGCCCCTCCCCACTTAATTATATTTGACAGCATTTCAAGTGCAGAAAAGTAATTTCCACATTTTAGGTCTGACATGAAAACAGGGGAGAAAAAATTCCATTCTACTATGACCCAATTTCGACTATTTTTATGGGGAAAGCCCACACCATCAGCAAGACAGAGAAAAGTCTGGAGGTTGAAATTGTGAATTTCTTTGATCTCTTGTCAATTCATTCTCACATACAACCTCTGATACACCGTTGCAGGAATGGGATCATTTGCTCTGTCATTTTATATGAAGAATCCTGTGTGAGGGAGAGTTTCAGTAGTAACTCAGGTTGGAGGCAGCTGTTTTAATGGGAATCCTGTGCATTGTTCTTGGTAGAAAATGTAAAAAATGGACTTTGGGCAGTTGAGTGGTTTACTCTTGTTTGTTCTTTAGTTAATTAGTAGAGTTTTTTCTCGAAGTTGGTTTTTAGAGGGGATGAGAGAGCCCGAGAGCTGACTGTTTTGTTTCTTTGCCCCGTGCAGTTGATGAGCTCCAGAAGCGAATCCAGCAGTCTGAAAATCCTGCCCCGCCTCCGCCGCCTCCTCCTCCGCCGCCTCTCCCTCCTCCTCCTCCTCCCAACCCCATCCGGTGAGTGCTCCCAGCCAGGGCAGAGCAGAAACAGCTCCTTCATCACTGCCATCCAGGCAGAAGAGTGTGTTCAAAGGAAAAAAGGCTTTCTCCACCTCTCTGGGGCTCCTCAGCTGCAGTGTGGCTGCATTTCTCCTCACAGAGAAAAGCAAGGCACAACTTCCCAAGGATATTTCTGGGAATCGCAGCGGGGAAACTCAGAGAAAGAAAAAAAAATTCTTATCTCATTGGCTGTGCCTGTGTTTGTGCCAGAGTAGAATGCAATATGGAGACTGTTTACCCACAGTGATGGGTTTTGTTTCCTTGGCCTGTCAGGGCCAAGCACGTGTCCAGGCTGTTGGTCAGCAGACAGTCACAAGATCCTGTTCAGTTCAGTTGAGTGGAGTTGAGTGCTTGTGCAGATTCAGTGTAATGTAGTGTAATGTAGTGTAATATAGTATAAAATAATATAGTATAATAAAGTAATTAATTAGCCCTCTGATATCAGTGGAGTCAGATGCATCATTTTCTCCTTTTGTCATCGGGGTTGCCCTGTATTTGCTGTAGTGCAGGACATGCTCAGTGCCCCACCTGCCCTCAGACTTAACAGCCTGACCAGTTCTGAGCAGTGCCTGCCTTGCCAAGCCTAACTGATTGTCTAGACTGTGATTTTGGAGGAGGAGGGATACCTGTCTCCTCTAAATTTAGGAGATTATTTTTTTTCCTATTCACCTGATAGCTGTAATTATAGACTTGTGAAATGCTTTCTATTGCCAAGAAAACTGCTTTGAACCAAAGGATATGTTGGATTATTGTGTGTCCCTTCATGTCAGATACTGATGATGAAAATGCAGACTCTATTGAGTTCCCACAATTACTTTCATAAGTTAAAAAAGAGGAAAAAAAATAACAAATGAAAATCACCGCCCAGTCATCAAGCATTTTGGGGCAAAACTATCAAAATTTGGCTTGATTTCTACAAAGGACTACAAAAGAGGATGACCAGTCTCTGCTGATGTATCCGGCATTAAACCCAAATTAATTAACAGAACACTAAAGGGTGCTTAGTTAATTTTAAAAACTCTGCTAGTCTTCACATTTTCTGCTTGGTTTTAAAAATAAATGGATTGGATGACAGTTTGCAACCTTCTGTAATAGAAATCACATCCAGGAGTCTTGCTAAGTACTGTGTTGAACTTATGAATAGATGTGATTATTGGGGAGAATTTGTCCCTTTGTGCATCTTGCATTGTTTATAGAAACTAAACATATTCAGGAATATTGTATTTAGCTTTTTGCTTCTTTTTATGTCTGTTAACTCATTTGGCCTGCTTGCTCCTTTCTCACTGATGGGATAGCATGAAATAACTGTGTAGGGGTGTCATGGGATTTTTTGTTTTAATTTTGAGTAGGTGCAACTATTAATTTTAAGCCCTGTCATAGCGAAGTCAGACTATTTCTTCATGCACTGTGATGTGTATGTGGATGGAAGTTGTTTCAGGACATTGGCAGTGGCTGCTGCATTTTTCTGGGACAGAGTTTTGACCTTTTAGGCAGGGATGTCACTGCTGTGTAAGGAATGATGTTCAGTAGGGAGTGACTGGCCTCACGGACACATCTGATGTGCACAGGAGCTTGTTTTGTTCTTGAAGATGAATCATTTGCTGATACGGAGTTTTACATTGTGAATATAGTGAGGGGATAATTATTTGACACTGTGAGAGATTACAAACTTGGAAATGGTGAGGAGATACTGATCACCATATTTAAGTGTCCTCTGGAGAACAATACTTCAACATCTACAGCTCTTCTTTCTGTTTATTATGCCAGAGCAGCTTCTGTTTGTCATGTGTCACAATGAGACCCTGGCTTTTAATATTCAAATCTGGAGTGTTTTGATTTGTGCCTAATGCCTGTTAAAAAGAAATAAATTTCTCTGGTGCATTTTGATGGGAGGCATTGTGGGGGGTAATTCAGTGCATCTGCATTCAAGAATCATTAAATGAGTCTTTTGTAAGAGGCTGTATAATCAGGTGTAAGCAGGCTGCTGGTGTGTCATGTTCAGGCTCATTCTGACAGTGGGGGGACCCAGGACAGAATGACAGTGGGGACCCAGGACAGAATGACAGTGTGCAGTTTCATTTCCCCCAAGGTCTCTCATGTCAATGATTCGCAAGAGATCTCACTCCAACACCAACGTGAGCAAGAAGGAGAAACCTCCCCAGCAGGAGTCAGGTATGGCTCATCCCTTCTCAGGCTGTGTGGGTTATCCACTGGGGCTGCAGGAAAGGAGCTGGGGATAAAGAGGGTGGTTCAGATGCTTCTGATTGTCAGCATTAACTGCAGATCTCCATGTCCAGCACATTCCTCTGCCTTGCAGTCCAGAAATGGGATTGCAGCCCAGGAATATGTGTGTTACAGACACGTTTTATGAAAAACCCTTTCTTTAGGATTTTTCCTTCTGAGAAGCTGAGAGGCCTCAGGAACAAAATGTAAACAATGGTTATCTGCTGCTGTGGAATGCAACAGGTGCAGCTGTGATTGGTCTCATGTGGCTGTTTCTAATCAATGGCCAATCCCAGTCCAGCTGGCTCTGACTGTCTGTCTAAGTGACAAACCTTCATTATCATTCTTTCTTTTTCTATTCTTAGCTAGCCTTCTGATGAAATCCTTTCTTCTATTCTTTTAGTATAGTTTTAATGTAATATATATCATAAAATAATAAGCCTTTTGAAACATGGAGTCAAATCCTTGTCTCTTCCCTCATCCTGGGACCCCTGTGAACACTGTCACATATGTGCTCCAAGATGGGAAGTGGTATCTTTGGTACAATAGCTTTGGTATTCCTAGGAGGGGTGGCTGAGGATTCTGGGCTTGTCTGGTTCAGAGAAAAGGAGGATGAGGAGTGACTATTGCTCTCTACAGCTCCTGAGGAAGGGACAGGGAGGTGCTGAGCTCTTCTCCCTGGGATCCAGTGACAGAACACATGGGAGTGTTTAAAACAGCATCAAGGAATGCTTAGACTGGACATAGGGAAGAATTTATTTATGGTGAGAATGGTCAGACACTAGAAAAGGCTTCCCAGAGAGGTGGCTGGTGCCCCAAGCTTATAAGGTTTTGAGGCTCTTAAGAACATGCTCTAACTTTTGGTCAGCCCTGGTCAGGCTGTTGGACCAGATGGTCACTGCAGGGCCCTTCCAGGTGTAACATTTTGTTATATTCTACTCCAACTTCGTCAAGATCCCAAGTAAATTTGTGTGGCTCTTATAGACACCTCTGCCTCCACAACTGAACTGGTCATCAGCATCCAATTTACTTCTTCCAAAAGGATTTGAGTATGAACAGTCTTTGAGGCTGCAGGTCAAAAACCTCCAGGGAACACCTAGCACTTGCTGTAACTGGAGAAAAGTTCTAATCCTCCTGCTTGAGCTGCAGCATGTGCAGGGCTTTGTGCTTCCACAGGTTGCCTGGAAGAGGCAGAAGACCAAACCTACAAGCATTAAACAGAGAGCAGGTTCTATTCAGCATAATACAGGGAAATTTCTGAACTTCCACATGGCAATTTCTTCTGTCCAGAGCCTCTCCACAGAGCTTGTTTGTTAAATACTTCAGTTTTCGTCCCCCAATTCATATCTTGTGAAATTACCACTCAGAGTTGACTGTAATTCTAATCCTTTAATAACACTGAAAACCTAAAACAAAACAGTCTTGCACTAAGGTAGCTCTGCATGCAAAGTAACAGCTGAAATTGCATTTTATTGTTATTAATGGAAGCTGGAAACTTAGTAGGTTGAGAACAGGAGTTAAGTACAGATTTGCAAATGACTGTGAGTGCCTGAGGAGTCAGGGCTAGTTAGACAGGCATTGCCAGTTAAATAACCAAGGGTTTTCTTGCTGTTTCTCTCTTCCTTCTGAAGCAGCAGGAGTTTGTTTTTAGTGAATTGCTTAACTCATTTGCTGCCACTTAAACAAAGAAGGGAACCTGGCTGAAATTACAGGATATAACTGTTAAAAAGACCCCTGCTGTTAGCAGACTAATGGTATGTAAGTCAGGCTGGATTGTTGCATGGAACCAACAGGAAGGAAGGGAGGGAAAGAGAGTTTTACTCCTCCCATTCACAGGTGAGGAACTGAGGAATGGAGTGACTTGGGCAGGTCCCTGGGGGAATTTCTGGGAACTGCTTACCAGTCCGAGAGAAACAAGGTTGTTGGTCTGGATAGAATAGTTAGAGATGACCTTGTCTGAGATCTCTGATGAAGGGTCCGTCTTACCTTTCAGTAGAAGTCCAATTATGGTGCCTTGATTTGTCAGGGTTCCTTGAAGCATCCTAGATGTTTTGATTACAACTTTTGGTGAGACTGTCACAAGCAGTGATTGCATGAAATACTTGAAATTCACTCTTAAGTTCTCAACTCCTCATTCTTTCATTATATATTAGTAAACTAACAGTTCTGACCTTTCTTCAATCACATATAAACTGCTTTTCCTCTTAATAGTTGAGCTGTCCTTAAAAATAAAAAAAATAAGGCAGAAAATTCTTTCTATATCTAGTTATTACATCAAACTTGAGTCTTGTTTTAACCCCTGTTAAGGACTTAGAATGAGTGGTTTCTATCCCATACCACCAATTAAGCTTTTATATTTGAAACAGCCTGTTTGTGAAATTAAAGGCTGACATTAAATCAGCTTAGAATACAGATAATACATTTCTATGAATCATCAAGAGTACCCTGACAAGTGAGAGAGCAGAAGTCTTTTTAAAATTCCTGTTACATAAGGTACAAGGTTGGCAGCTTTGAATAGCATCAACCCTATTTCTCCAAGTATTTAAGTGCTCTTCCCCCCCTCCCCTTTCTGGGATGTTAAGGGTCTTTTCTTTTGTTTTCCAGAATGCTGAGAAGTTAACAGGCATTATTTAGGTTCATCACAGAGCTTCCTATGTCATCTGAATATTTTGCAGTCCTGATACCAAATCTCTTGACAAAGCAGCCATTTCCTTTCATGCTATTTCAGTTTTTCCCTTTACCGTGATGCAGTGTCTTTAGGAGGGGTGGCTTTAGGTCAGGCTGAGGTGTTGGTGTGCTGTTCCTGCCAGGTCCTTAAACCCCTGACAATGGGGGAGTCCCTGTCCTGGGGCATTATCAGCTTCTCCTGTGTCAGTGCAGCTGTGGAAATTTCTGCTGAGCCCCAGTGGAAGCAGAGCTGGGTTCTTCCAGCCCCTGCTGCTTCAGCCTAGAGCACTGAGCTTGTGCAATTCCCAAACAGTCCTGGAGCTTTGTGTTTTTCAGGATGAGGGCCCTGCTTCTGTCCAAATTCTACAGTTGGGCATTGGCAAAGTCAGGATCCTCAGTGCAGGGTGGAATTTTATCCTTGAGGAGCTGGGGACAGCTGAGCTGATAGCAGAGATCCCTGTATCCAGAATGAGAAAATGGTTTTTACTTTGTGCAATTTCTCTGCAGTTCCTCTCTGAAATGTGATCTGTTCTTTTTTAGCAGGTGAAGAAGTTACAGATCTGAAGAGGCAAGCTGTGGAAGAAATGATGGACAGGATTAAAAAGGGAGTTCACCTGAGACCAGTCAACCAGTCAAGCAGGCCTAAAACAAAGGTTTGGAACAAGTAGCAGACCAATAATTTTAGCTAAGTGCAGTAATTTACACTGAAAAGAAACTTTTCTGTTGGATATTCAGAAAAATACATTTTCTTCCCCTCATTTACTTTGCTTGATTTTGGATAAAATGAATTAGAGCAGCATATACCTGAAGAACAAAAAAAAAAACAAAACCAAAAAAATAAAGGCAGCAGTAAGTAAATAAAGGCCAATTTCTTTGACTCAGAAAAGAAGCTTGTAAACAAACAGCTGCTAAGAAACAAAAAGCACAGAGAGAGTACCTGAAATGGTTGAAGGGGATGATGAACAAGTAGACTGCATTAACACTTTTTTTTCTTCTATGCAACACAACTTATACCTGAATGTGGCTACTGTAGAACATTGCTTACCTCCTTCACAAAAGCATAATCTTTATTTGCAGTCTGTGGTTCACAGTGCTGAGAGCTGAGGCTCTTCTCTTCATCTGAGTAAGGAAATAGATTGAGTGCTAGCCCTGTGCCACAGGAGGAGGGGACAGAGGAATGAATGTCCCACAGCCACAGGCCTGGGCAGCAGCCCCTGGGTGAGGTCTGTCTGCAGGTACAGAGTCTGTCCTGGGCCACTTCATGTGACTTTTAACATTTGTGTCTTGTGTCTGCTTACAGCCAGAAACACCAAAGCCCTCTGAAAGTGCAATGAAAGAACTAAAAGGGATTCTGGTAAGAGGAAACATGCATATTAAATTTCATTTTCTTCTCATTGAGCTGACAGGGCCTTCTGTGCAAACTGTGAAACCTCTGCATTTTGGGTTGAAGCCACAGAAGCAAATCTGCCAGTTCCACCCTTGACTTTGGTTTGACTTAAGGAGAATTTTGCACTCTCCTCTGGGTTTGTGTGCTCCTGCCACTAGAGGGGATTTTGTGGTCTGTGTCTGCCATAGATTCTTTGGAATATTTCCAAATACTCACAGTGGGGATGCTTAGGGATGAAGAGGCAGCTGAGGATCTATACCTAGTCCAAAGTAAAACCCCTGGACTGCACATACAGTAGATGCAGAGTTGTCCTCATCAGCTGGTCTTTTTCCTGTGGCACCAGATTTCTTGTTAGCATAGGTGAGGTTTAAATAAAGCAATAGCTCTGGTCTGTCTGCATTTATATGTAGAAAAAATGGATTCTGAATAGCTGTCCATATAACCCCTCACCACAAAATAAAAACTTAATGCATGTTTGGCCCAGCTGAGAGCAATGTGCTCCTTTTGTGTCCTTTACTCAAGTCATTGCTTGTTGCTTCTTTTGCACAAGAACTAAAATTGTGTCAGAAGGAGCTCTAGTTCTTGCTCCCTGACTTTTATAACCCTGAAACTTTTGAAGTGGCACTTTGGCAGGTGAAATTCTGCCAGTATTGAAGCAAAATGCTTCACTTCCACTCTAGAAGGTGAAGCTAATCATTCTCATCACCCTGTGGTTAAACAGCCCATACAAAAAACAGATCAGTGGTGTTTTGGGGCATGCAAGGCAGTACAGCAGAGTGTAGCCACAGCCTCTGTGTGATTTAAAATCACCAGTGATGGGTTAAAGTTGCTGTTCTCCAGTCATGTGAAAGCAGGGGAAGAAGGGAAGAAATGGTCTAGAGAGTCACCAGACCCTAATACTGAGCCCTAATTAGAGGGACACTTCATTAAATGTGGCAGTTAATAGGAAGGAATAAAATGCAACAGTGAGACTGTGCTTTAAGCAGAATTCCATAGTTACAGGAGTAGAGGGATGTGGTGTGCTGTTTGCAGCAGTGAGGGTTGGACAGGGCTGTCCTGCCCAGGCTCCTTTCTCCAATAACTGTTTCACTTCTCCAGCACTGTGCCACTGACATCAGGGCAGACCTGACTGTGCACTCCGGGGGAGCAGGGAGAAACCTGCAGGCACTGCATTTCCGTGTCAGGCTCCTTGCTTTTGAGCCTCTCAGCGTATTTGCAGTGCAAGACAAACTGTATAAACTGCAGCTCCAGTCTGTTCTTGAGAGCAGTGATTATGCACAGTCAGACAACAAACATGGGGGTGGAATGTGATGGAGTAAACATTTGTTGTTACTATGCTAATTATGCATTTTGTGTAGACCTCCATATAATTGTTACAAACAAAACACATTTATGTTGCGCAAATTCCAGAGTTTGAGTGACTCCCTTTTTTAAGTTGCTTTTGTACATGTACATTTGTACAAATCTGGGGCATACTACTAATGAAAAACCTGCTCAGTTAAATTTGAAATACTTTTGAAAGAAAATTTTTTAACTTCTAGGCAGGAGTGAAGAATTAAGAGCTTCTCTGCAGGGCTCCTGAAAATAGGACAACTTTTGCAACTTGCAGTGTTATTTCCTTGGCTATGTCTGGTCAAAGGTTATGTGCTTATCAACAAAGGATGTCAACAGAATGTTATTTACAATCTGAAAATATGCTGTATGAGTCTGAAATGTTCTGGAAAGCTGAATAAATAAAATTTATGGAAAGAATCAGAGGGAAAATGAAATAGTATATGGGTACCAAATTTTCAGTTGATTTATAAATATTTTGGGCAAATTTTACAATCAAGTATGTTCTGATCCAACAACTGATTTTTGGAAGTGGGGAAATGCATGCAGTATGCACTAAATGTGTGTTTAAATTCCTGTAGGCAAGGTTGTGAGGTTTCAGGCTTTGCTTAAATCATCTTCTCCTCCCACTGTAAGAAAAGTGCTCCTGGACTTGCAGCTTCACTGATGCCACATGCCAGCCTTGGCATAAGGCAGTAATAGCATTTATTTATGTTCTGTATGTATAAAAAACTGTTTCAGCTTGAGATCTAACTCTCTGCAAAAGAGAAGCCTTGAAGTATATAGACATAGAGTCAGGTTTGTGGCAGAGCAGCTACATTGTAGGATATAATCTGCTGCAGCTGTAGCTGATAAAACTGGTGTCTGCTGCATACATGTATACACCAGGATGCAGCAGCACAGAACCATGCTAAAATATAAAGCCCACTGGAGCAGTAAAAGATGGATCTTTGGCTCTTTGTTAGCAGAGGTTAATGATGTGCATGATAACTCTCTAGCAGTTTAAGATGGAGGAAGTTGGCAGTTTCCCACAAACATCAGAATTTGTTCATCACTGGCAGGGCCAAGACATCTCTCTTCAGCCTGATATCACCCTCCTCATGTGTAGTGAGTGTGGTTTGTCCCTGCATCAGGAATCCAGGTCAGGGTGGGCTGGGGAGTGGATCCCAGCTGCTCCGGCTGTAATGGCAGAGCTTGGCACGCTGCTCTGGAGCTGCAGTGTGAAAGATTCTGAAGTTGTGCACGGGAGCTGCTTGGCATAATCTGTCCTCAGAGAGTTTCTCCTGCCTTTCTCTTGCTGTAGGAAACACTGAATAAATCCACCAGTTCCCGGAGCCTGAAGTCCCTTGAGACAGACAGTGGTGAAACAGAGCTGGAGCGAGTCCTGCGGCGCCGGAAAGTGACCACTGACCAGGACAGTGGCAGTAAGTGCTGCCCTTCAGGAGTCCTCTTCCTCTCCCTGCATTCAGGGACTCCTGAAGCTTCACATTCTCTTCCAGACCACTGCCATTGCAGCCATTATGAGAACTTCACCTTCTTCTTCTTCTTCCCTGTCTCACCTGGTGCTTTTCATCCCATTTTCTCCAAGAGCTGCTTCTGTCAGGATTTTCTGCACAGGCAGACAAATACACTCAAGATTCCTCTTTCCATCCTGGAGCTCAGATGTTATTTGCTTGAACCTTGGCTCTGCTTTGCTCTATTTCTGGTCACATCTCACAGTAGACACTAGGGAGAATATATTTTCATGGGGGCACTGGCATTGCACCAGCATCAGACCATGACAAACCTACTGTGAAAATACTCCTGAGAGTAATGCTAGCCAGAGAAATGAGATGTAGGACTGGTGATTGGAATTAACCTCCTCTGCAGACCAGGGGTCTCCAGTTTTTACTCTGTGCTTTACTGTCATCCTCTGTAAGAAACTGTTGATGTTCTGCTTGGCTACAAACACAGTTTGTGCAAGTGTGAGTCCATACCATAGTTGGTGCAGGTGTGGCTGGTTTGAATGTCACTGCAGAGCTTTATTTTGAACTTTGCAGACAGCTCATTAGTACTGAGAGCTGCTTTTCTGCAGTCAGGCTGGGAGAGCACCAAAGCTGTGCCGGGGTGGGGCTGTGAGGGCAGCAGGACTCACCCCCCTGGAAGGCAGGAGGATCTACGCAGCAAATGCTGCCTGTGGTACAAGGAAGGGAGAGCAGGAGCTGTAAATGCAGTATTTTTATATTTTCTTGCACTGGATGCTATTCATTAAAATTCCTTTTTGATTTCTGCAGTTAGTTGAATTCTGCTCTGCTCTTGTGTTGTTTCTAGACCAATCTGGATAACAGAAGCATTAAACTTTCTTTGGATTTTAGGTCCCACAGGAATCTTGGCCACATCAGAATCAAAGTCTCTGCCTGTGCTGGGTTCAGGAGCCAGTGCCCCACAGGCAGCACTGAACCAGAAAGATGTGGAGACAGATTTCACTTCCAAAGTACCCAACTCAGGTCCTGTCCCCAACCAGCCTAAGGGTGCTACGGGCTCCAAGCCTACTTTACAGTAAGTAAAATATGGATTTCTAGATATATTGTACTACAAGATGTGTTTGGGAAGTGATTTAATATCAGTTTTGGTTAACAAGATAATTGTACAGTCTGCAGCTGTTTACCACTGACTCCCCAAATAATTTGCAGCCTCATGGGAAAGAAGAAATTAAATTCTCTTTAACAAAGTTTTTTTACTCTAAAACCTGTGAACATTCTTCAAAAAAAAGTTCATTTTCTCTGTCAAAAAAAGCCCTCAAGAGATTTTGAAGAATAACAAGGTTGAGGTTCTTTTCCATATCCTGAAGAGGGATGATTGCTATACTGTTAACTCTTGATTAAAAGTAGTTCTAGCAAATACTTTAAAAAATACAATCATGTGAGTCATCTTGGTCTATATGCTGGTGTGCAGGGCAGTTTCTGTTGAACCAAAATGAGTCCTGACTATTACTCTTAAAAATTTGTTGGTAAAATTTTTGAATTACCTTGAAATCTCAAGTTAAAAATAAAAAAGTGCTGTATTTGCACAGATGGGCATCAGAATCTTTCATCACAGCAAATTGAAGACCTGAAACCAGCATCAGGGTGAAACCTACTTCAGCAATATTTATTGCAGATTCCCTGCAGGGTTGGTTTGTTCCCCAGCAGTACCAGGCTGCTTTTGGAATTGGGCTGTGCACTTGCTTCTGCTGCCTTGCCAGGTTGCTTGTCAGTTTGTCATTTCAAGAAAAGGAAAGAGATGAGACAAATCAGATTGGCAAAATATTGTAGTTATGGCTAATTAAACTTCTGATTTCCTGCTCTGTCAGTTAGAAAATATCACCAGTACCTACAGTAGCAAGTCTCCATTGCTTTGTTCAGAGGAGGAAGTCATGGCAAATGAGCTGAATATTCAGTTTGCATCTATTTTTATGAACTGATACTTCACTCTTATGCAGTACTTTCATCATTTTTTTGAGTGGATAAAGAGCCCAATTTCCTTTTGTGCTCTACAGTTGTATTTAATTCCCACAGAGAATTAAAAGCAGAATGCAATTTTCAATTAAACGTATTTTCTCCTTTTATTTCATTTAAGTATCCTTAGAAGAAAAATGATCTTCATTTTAATTTAATCAGAAAGATGAAGATATTTTCAGCAGTTGTTTAGGCATGAATAATGCCATTGCATTGTCTTGAGCTGCTACCCTTGACAGAAAGGTGAGGTTGATCCTGAAAATTGTGTTTGTAGTTTATGGATTTCTGTGATTTGGAACAAACCAGAAAACACAAGACAATTCCTGCCACCTTTTGTGTACCTTTATTTCAACAAACTAAGAGGAAATTCCATTTACAAGAAAGGAAATGAAATAATTGCAGGCCCAAGGTCTCTCAGAATGCCTGGTGAATTGGCTGTGGGAAGGATCTTGTGCTGACAGTCACAGTTGTTATGTGTTAGAAAAGCATATGTGAAGCTCAATTTATTTCTCAGCTTGCCTATTCAGTGACATCCCGAAAGACACATTTCATTTGAATTTATCTGTTTAAAGCATTAAAACAAATATGGTGGGCCAGAGTCCTTAGTGCTGCAGGGCTTCCTTGCAGTGAGTCACTGGTGTAACCCTGGTTAATTGGGCACACTCATCCTTGGGGATGGATTTCCAGGAGAGAGGAGGTGCTGGGGCTCTCCTCTTGTGTGCCAGGCTGGCAGGAGGAGCAGGGATAACCTGCAGGCCCCACACCACAGTACAGAGCAGCTGCTTTGCTTTTCTCTCCTGGGTGCTGTTTGCAGCAGAGGTTGGTAGAAGCAGCCTCCAGCCTCTGAGGTGTGAAGGCACTGTTGGAAACAGGGCTCCTTGGAAGCAGGCAGCAGAGGGAGGTCATCTGGCCAGCAGGTCTGACAACTCAGCTCTGTAATTAGGCAGTTTTCTGGGCTTCCCTGCAAGCAGCTTGGTTTGGATCAGCAGAGCACTTCTGAAGCAAATCTCACTATTGTCTGTGTTTGCTATGCTTTGATTTGTAATCTGGAGTGCCCTTAGTGCATCCTGGATCCCTGGATTCATGGCATGAGTGAAGCTAAAGCAGGGCATGTGATCCATCCGTGTTTTTGGATGTCCTGGGGGGCCACACATGAATCACCCTGAGCAGGGGCTGCTTCCCTCCACACTCTGCTCCTGTTGTACCACTCCATTCCCTAAAGAGCACTGAACAAACAGTGCCCTGCCTGGACTGGATACCCTGCAGGAGAAATCCTCTTCTTATTCCCACCTGAGACTAAAAGATGCAGCTCTCATCATTTGCAATTCCTTGAAATCTAACCAAGGTGTGACTGCTTAATCTGTTTGCAGCAGCTGAGCAAACCTTTCCCATCACAGGGAGCGCTGCATGTCTCATCATTGCCAGGTGTCTCTTGCAGGGCAGGGTTTATTCTTTTTTCTTCACCTAGATTTTAATGTACAACTTGCTATAGAAAGAGTTTAGAGCCCCTAGGTGAGGTGTTATTTCAGTGCAAGAGGTTCTTGTGTGTCTGAAGCTATCAAGGAGATGGTTTGGAATGTGTGAAATTTTGCTGAGGTGCTGCTTAGGGGGGAGACATCAGTAATTGTGCCCTGTAGAGAAACTGAGGCCTCACCTCAGTGTGCAGGTAACTTCCTCTGCAGATCTCTTCCCCAGTGTTTAACCCAGCATGAGTGTAATTTTGGGACAACTACTTAGAAGAGGTGACAATTTATTTTCCTTGGCAGCAAAGCCAGTTCCCATGACCCCCTGCAGTGTGTGGGCACAGAAGGGAAAGGTGTGTCTGGCCCTGCCCCTGGGTTTTGGGTTTTTTGGTGGGGTTTTTTTCAGCACTTGGTAAACATTGTGTTTCTGGGGTGCGGAGTTCTCTGCTGACAGAGTGCACTACAGAGAGGGTTAGTCTTAATCTGATGATTTTATACAATTAAAGGATTTGTCCTCCCTCTCCCAGCTGTAATCTTAGTACCCCAAATCATCTACCAGCTCTGCAGGGAGCAGCTCAGCCTCAGCTGGAATGAACTGCAAAGGTTTTCCAGTGCAGCTTGAACGTGGGCAATTTAGTTTAAACAACAGATGAAGAAAACAATGAGATGTTCTGGAAGTTGGAGGTCTCCTCAGTTTTAACTGTTTTAAAAGCTACTGAGGCATTTTTCTTAGTTTGTACTCTTCGTGTGCCCTCTCAGTGCAGGCAGAAGCTCACCAAGATTCTTCATTTAAGTAAATTTTCTGATCTTTTTGATCTTTTTCAAAAGAAGCACCTGAAAGTAGGAACAATGTCCATGCTAAAGCTTGTCTGCAGTTCTGTCTTAGCTGCTGTGCTGACCACCTCAGCTGGGTTTAGCAGGGGCATTCTGAAATGGAGAAGGTTTCTTGCCCTTCCCTCACAGATGTCTGGTGTTGCAGGTGGCACTGGTACTTCGGTAGGGAGCAAAGGGCTGATTCACCAGTGTCACTGTGTATATTCTCTGTAATCACTGCTGGACAAAGACTGGTAGTGCTGTGAGGGAATTCTTAGTTCATCTCAGACTTTGAAAACTTGGAATTGGTGTCTTTTTTACTGCTGCTCAGTATTAGCCTCTGCTCTTCTCTGGTTTATTCTCCTACCTTGTTAAGAATTCTGAAATAATAGACACATGTGCAGTTTTTTTGCTTTTATTCTCACTGAATACTGACAGAAAATTCTGTTTTCTAATGGATACATATTACAATGATTTTACAATGATTTCATGAATAGAACACCGACCCAGGTTAAATAATGCCAAGGTTCTTATATTACCAGAGGAAACAAAGAAAATCCAAGTCTCAGTTGACAATCTGATCCTTAGTTTGTCCTTTTGTACTCCTACTGTAAATTTTATGCAAAGGTCACAGCAGTGCTACGTCACAGGCTTCAGTAACCCTTTAGTATTTACACTTTCTGTAGGTTCTGTAACTATATAAACAGAACAGATTGCTTCTGATATTCTTACATAACAAAGCATGGAATATTGCATATCCCATAGAATTAATCTCAAATGCATTTCTCATCTAAATCCATATTTCACAGTGCAGATTTGATATGTTTAGTCTTAAAAAAATGCATGCAGACTTGTGAGCAACTGTGTGTGCATGAGTACAATAGAACTAGGGTCTCAATTTCTGGTTTAAATATATAGCTGGACAAATAACAAAAATATTGATAGCAGCATTAACAATCTCATTGAGGGAAGAGCTATGCACAGAACTAAATGCAAATACCTTGGCTGGACAAAATTGAATTTTTCAGAACTGTAGCAAACTCTGTCTTTGCTCATTGCTTTTGCCAGCTTTATTTGTACAAGTAGATGCTGTTTTTTGAAAAGGAGCACCAAAATTATGTTCATTCTTCCCACTGAAACATTCTGCTCTTGGCAAACTGTTGAAAGTAAGCTGTGAATGACTGATAAATAGGGTTAATAATTTTTAACAATGCCTCAGCTGCAACAGCAGCATTGTCAGGCTGGTGCTGCACCAGTGTGAAGGATTTGAAGAAGGCAATACTGGTACAACAAAGTCAGATAGTAATTCTTATTTTTATGCTGCAAACACTGATTTAATCACCGGTTTTCTCCATTAAACTACTTTATATCGACATCTTTCATTTTTCTGTCCTTTGAAGGTGGTAAATATGATTGCCATTTTATCCATTTTTGTTATAAATGAAACAGACTTCAGAGCGTTTGGCTGTGCATCAGTTGTTGGAATGCTGCCATACACTAATGCAGACTCCCCACTGTGAGCCCAGTGAAGAATTATACTTTGATTCACCAGATTGTATTAAATAGTCCAGCTGTTGGGATTTGAAAGATAGTTACCTCCAAAGTGAAATAAAAATGAACTTGGCATTTATGGCTTTGACCATTTTTATAGTGTTGGGCAATCAGCTTTTCAAAAGTAGCACTTTTTAAAATAACCCTCTTCTGGTTACACTGCTTTAAAAAGTTTAATTTGCTGTAACATTCAAAATACCCCGCCTTGTATTTTTCTGGAATGATTGACAACTTTTGCATAAAATAAGCATTATTTTCCTTTTGAAATCACTAGCTTCTGATGATAATCAAATGAGTCTGAAACTGTATCTATTAGTGCCAATTTCTGCATTAATTAACTTATACCAAAATTCTAATGTTAGAGACAATTCTTGTAATTAAAGCTTGAACATGGAATTTCATTTGTTCTATCCAGTGATGCAGCAGCAAGCTGAGTAAATTCTGAAATGGAAAGTGCAGCAACTGTTGTTTCTGTGATTATTTCTTGGTTTTAACCTGTTCATTTACTCTCTCCCCATCACATGGGAGCTGGTGCAGTCCCCACCCAGTGTTCTAATTTTTGAGTGGGGTGACCTCTTTCTTCTTTGTGATTTTCTTTAGGACAAAGACTGTCACAATAAAGGGCAGTTCATGGCAGATGGATCCTGTAGCTGAATTTCTTTTCTCTGGCCCCCAATTGATTCTACCTTTTCTTCTCAAGGGTGTTACCTTACCAGAATGGAAGACTGTTCCTTAAAAATAAACAGGAAAATTTAGAGGAAAGAAATGAAAAGTCGGGGGGGAAAGACAAGCCTACAGTGCCTGTAGGACCTTGCAGCTTGAGGGATTTCAGCACCTGCCCCGTTTGGGCTCTGTGGGTGTGGATGGTGCATCCATAGTGGCCTGTAAGGCTGAGCCTAAGGATGCAACGTGCAATGTGGCTGCCATCCCTGAGCCTGCCCAGCTCCCAGCCCACAGGCACTGGGCTGGGGGCTCTGGGGGCTCAGGCTCTGGGGGTCTCAGGCTTTGGGGGCTCAGTCTCTGGAGTATCAGGCTCTGGGGGCTCAGGCTCTGGAAAGCTCAGGCTCTGGGGGCTCAGGCTCTGGGGAATCTGGTTCTGGAAAGGTCAGGCTCTGGGGGCTCAGGCTCTGGAAGGCTCTGTCTCTGGAGGGCCCAGTCTCTGGGGGCTCAGGCTCTGGAATGCTCAGGCTTTGGGGGCTCAGGCTCTGGAGTATCAGGCTCTGGGGGCTCAGGCTCTGGGGGCTCAGGCTCTGGAAGGCTCTGTCTCTGGAGGGCCCAGGCTCTGGGGGCTCAGGCTCTGGAATGCAGGGTGCAGGAGGCACAGCCTGTGCTCTCAGGCTCTGTCTGCCCAGCCAGCAGGGTTAAGGTGGCAGTGGGAACACCCCAGTCTGCCACTAGTTCAGGTTGAGTATTCCCAGTGTTTGCCATGTTCTCTGCTGGTGAATTCCAGCTAATCTAAGGATTTGCCTACATGTTTTTAACATCAGTACAAAGCTTCTGAATACACACAAGTGCTTTTAGTGTTTATAGGCTGATGCCAGCTTTGACAAATAACCCGGGTGTCTCTGACCTTTCCTTCCTCCCTGCTCAGAGGCTTTTTATCCCCACGAATCCCTGCACTGCAGACAATGCTGGTGTAACCCCATTTCTGCAGCACAGGGTGGGGGTCAAATGCCCTCGACAGTTCAGCAGACCCGTAGGTGAATTTCCAGAAATCATCAGTGCTTGTTTCCAGTGACACCAGCAGCAGCCAAGGGAACACCTGATAATGCTGTGCCTCGGTCATGCAGTGCAGCTGCAAGGCAGGTGGCTCTGGGATAGAGGTGTGCAGAAGCCACTTTTCAGTGCCTTGTGAGTTCATTTTTCATCTTCCATGCCTGGCTTAACAAATGATTCAGGAGGGGGAATGTGACTGTTGCATTTTGTGCACTGCTATCTGTACATAACAGCTGTTAAATCCATAAATCTATTTATTAGCTTAGCAGACCTGTCTTGGTTGTATGTGCTACTAACAGAAATGCTTTTCTGTGTTTTTATGCTCTTCTGAATATGTGAACTGTCATTTGTATTTATATATTTATTCTTTTTCTTCTAGATCAACTAGTCACACAGAATTGACAAGAAAAGCTTCTAGCAGTGAAAAAGAGACAGAATCTGTGGTAGTTTTAGATCCTGTGTCCACCAGTGGGGATCAAATGTCTGAAAATGCCCTGAACCAGAACAAAGCGAAAGAGGAAAAAAGCAAGCCACTGCATAAAGAAACTAACGTTGGGAAAATGAAAGAAACAGATAGTTCTAGCTGTTAATTGTTACTCTGCAAGGCTGTACCTTTTGGGAATCATTATCTGGACATGTGAATTGCTTAGGTGTGTTACTAGGGGCCGCGGTCTGTACTCCAGACAGAAATAATACAGATTGAAATGGTCTTTTGTATGCAGCTTTTGTTACATGCACTGAAGTGTTAAATAACTGTGTGTCACTCAAAATCCCTTTCCCATTTTAATTTTGCAGGTATGGTTATTAATTTCTTAGATTGTGTCAGTTACCTTTAAAAATGGATTTGAAGAGGCTTTTTAAACTCTTCTTTTATTGAGAAGATGCCTTGTTGAAGGTCTGTTCCAAAGCTTGCCAGAAGCCCCTTGCATCCCTCTTGAGCTGGACAGGTTTGGGTTAGACCCTGTAAGTGATCACACCCTCATCAGCTTCAGTATGGGGGTGTTACTAATTATTAATAAAAATGTGTTTAGACACATTGCTCTAAAGATATCCACTTAAACCAAGATCTTGTTGGTCCCCTGCCTGCTGTCCCCACACAGGCAGGAAATGAAAAGCACAAACACAACCCTTCTGTCTCAGATTGTCAGAGGACAGAGACTGAAATGCAGAGGCAGTGCAGCATCTCTTTGTGGTACCAAGATTTTTGGCAGTGATAGCCAGAGTCAGGGCTTTGTGCACTGGGACTGGTGCTCTCAGCTAGGTTAAAAGCCTTGCAGAGAAGGACTTGTTCCTGAGTTTTGTTTTAATGTTACACAGCAGCTTTTGGAACTGCTGCAGCTGGAGCCTGTTCTTACTGCTGCACAAAAATAACTTGCCTTAGGCTCCAGTGGGTATGGGCTGCATTTGGGATTCATTCTAGGACTGAAAGTTATTGGGAATCATCAACATTCTGAGAACTCCCAGCTGAAAGCTCACAGTGCTCACAAATGAGCCCTTGCTTTGAACCTGGCACACACTGGTGGCATTAATTTCTTTATTAGGTGACACTTCAGGTGTCTGTATTTGATAACACAAATCCCAGTTTCCCTCAGCCCTTACTTCCTATGACAAGGGTGAGATAGGAACATCATTGATTTGCTCCACTGCCAATTCACATTCCATTGTAGTCTCTTTAAATTCAGCACAGTATCTCATTCTTTTATAATGAACAAATGGAATCAGGGATTTACCTAAAGATTGGTGTAACTGAAATTGGGTGGGCACGTACTTGAATGCACTTGGATTCTTTTTTATTTAATTATTTGAAACAGTGATAGTATTGAAAGGATGAATGTTCTGAGTTTGTTGGTTTGGCTCTGCATGCAACTGTCTGGTGCTTTTCCTAAAAATAAAATGATAGTAATGAGTGTGGTGGTTTCACATCTATTTTGGTGGTTTTTGCATGTTTGCTACGAAATCTTGGACTTGATCTAATGACTGAATTACATACAGTTCATAAACTTGCAGGAATTTGTCTCTCACTGATATTTTCATTTCTTGGGGGCAGTTGGTTCTGGTTGTTAATTTTTTACTTAGTTGTCTGTTACACTGAACTTAAAATGCAAAATTTCATGTATGTATTTTTTCCTCAAATTATTGCTGCTGTATTATATGTTCAGATTTTCAAATTATGCAAAACCCAGAAGTTTTCAAAAAGCATTTCTTTTACTTCAACAGTTTTGTTACCTAGAACATAAATTATTTCTTTAACTTTTCATTGTTGCTTATTAAAAAGACTCCTGACAAGTTTCCCAGACCTTGTGGAATTGACTTTTTACTCACTGCTGCCAACTGGAGCAGGCTCCAACTGATGCCAGTCCCAGCTCTGTGCCCAACATTTGGGGTTTGCACTTGTCTCGAGGGCTGCAAGTGGAGCGAAATCTCCTTTGCAGGCTGGATCTCAGAGCAGCACTGAGGGGGTGGGGAGGATGGAGCAGCAGAACACTCAAGGCCTTTGTTTTTTTGTAAAATGTGGTGTTCTGTTTGTGTTTGGGGTTTTTTTACTGTTTGTCAACAGCTTGCTCTTTGTATGGAGGGAGATTCTGATTTTCTCAAAACAAACATTTAGTTTGGACTTAACACAGCAGTATTTGTTTTGTCAATTTGTAAATGCAGCACAGAATTTTGTGGTATTTTCAGTGACTATAGTCACTGCTCAGTTAATTTGGTTTCAGCTGAAGGCAATGGTCCTTGGGAAAAGAAAAGCCAGTATTTAAAATCTTCCAGAGATATCTGGCTGAACTGCTCAAAAATAAATGGATTTAGGAATAGTTAATATGTGAGTTTCTTAGTAAAATGTTTTTTCTTAGAAATTTATCCCAGAATTAGTGCTGACAGCCTAGGTTAGTGTGCTATTCTTTGGGAGCTGAGCAGGCAGGCTGTGAATCTGCAGGGCTGGCTGAGAGCTGTGGAGGCAACTAATCCTTCTCTGGGGCAGGAAGCACATCAGGAAGTTGTGCTGGCTGTGATTCTTCAGCAAAATCAACAAATTCAAGTTTTGCTTTACCTGAAATAGAAGCAAAAAAAAAAAAAGGCAGCTCATGTTTGCTGTAATGGGGTTTGTTGTTCTCTGGTGCACACAGATGTTTTGGAAATGCCACATGATGCCTGCAAGACTGGACACACCTTTTAAAAGTCTGGTCCTTCCTTAGAAAGGAAGAACACTTTGATTACAGGGACCAGGACATCGTGCACTGCATGCTGAGCTGGGATATTCACTGCGTTCCTTTCCTCCCTGGTATCTCACCTTGCTGCCTTCTGTTCTCGCCCTGCACCGGTGCTCTTGCCAGGTTCCCGCCAGCCCCTGTCCCAGCGCTGATCCCATCAGTGGCAGCTCCGCCGCCAGCAGTTCAGCTCCCTGCTTTTTCCCAGCGCTGGGACTCCTTCCCCAGCCCTGCCCGTGTCCCTGGCAGGAGGGGCAGTGCCAGGGCGGGAAGGTGCTGTGCCCCAGCAGGAGCAGCTCCCGGAGCTGTGGTGGCACAGCAGCCCCGGCGCTGCTCTGAGCCCCCCGGGAGAGGGGCCAGGCAATGGCAGAGCCGGGCTCGATGCTCCCGAGCCCCGAGCAGGCTCCGCACACGCTCCTGATGTCACCCAGAGTCACCTCGCAGCCACTGGGGTGCCCTGGCTGGGCTCTCCTGGGCATTCCCAGCCCCAGCCCAGCAAATGAGGAGCTTGGTATGCAGCTCAGACCTGCTCCACCACTGCCCTGCTGTTGATTCAGCGACTGGATCTTATTTCTGCCAAGTGATTAACGGCATCGGGGAATTGTTGCTGTTTCATTTCATCAGATATAGGTCTAAATATTTGTCAGACTCGAGAGCCTTTGCTTACACTATACTATTTCAGGAGGCAATATATTAATACTGCTGAGGCAGTTAAAATTCATAGTTCTAGAATTACCTATCTTATCTTTGAAAAGTGCATTCTGTGAAACTATCAGCAAAAAAAATATTTTTTATGTTTCTGATTTTACAATGGTTATTTATGAGCAAGGGGGAGCTTTGAAAAAACTCAATATATTTTCATTTAAAAAAAATTCAGCTAAAAACTTTGTTCTATAGCGTGCATGTCAAGTGCTGCTACCCTATGTATAGAACACTGGAAATTATTACAAACAAGAGCGTAAAATGACTTAATTCTGCTTCGTGTTTCCTTTTCTTAGGCATAATACAATTCCTGCAAACCCTTTCCTTCCATTCTTCCTCTCCTTGTCTCTCTGCCTCCCCTTTAGACTGGATGTCTTTATTCTGGCTTGATTGATACCTGAGCAAGTGAGAAGTGGCTCTAATGAACTGTTAAGCATTTAACAGTGCCTTGGTACAGTGTAAAAAGAAGATGCAGATCCTGAAGCAGGCAGGCAGATGCATACAAGTGGCTAAGGCTGAATGTGCATCGTCAACTTGGGGTTTTCTTGGGTTTTATTTGAGGCTTACCCACGCAATTGTAGCTTTCCAAACACATTTTGCTGGAAATGTAACATACAAAAGAGGGTTGTGAAATGAAGTTTTGTTAGCAATATATGTTTCGAGCCTCGAAGGAGGTGGGGTATTTGGCCTAAAATTCCATTTTGGCAGCTTTTCGACACATTATATGCACGGTTTTTTGTTTTGTTCCTTTTTGCACCGTGGGCTTCAAGACTCCAACCAATTAATTCTGGGGAAAAAAAAGCTTAATGTAGGCTACTCCTCAAGAAGGGGTCTATTTTAACATTCAGTAAACAGATAATCCATTAGGACAACAATATACATTGTGGCAAGTGCTATCCTAGGCTTTTTTTGTCAGCCCTTATTTATAGCCTTTTGATTCCGCTTCCCTCCTGGGGTGCAGTTTCAATCATTCTCCCTCCAATCTTTGTGCCCGTATTCATGGCAGGCTGAAAACAAAGTAAGAAAGAAGCTCGTACGCAGCGCTCCATTCGCGGCCAGTTCCTCCTCTATAGCCAGCAGCCGGTTGTATTTGGCCACCCTTTCTCCGCGGGAGAGACCTCCCAACTTGAGGAACCTGGCACCCAGGCCCACAGCCTGCAACGAGAGAGGGCCCGGGGTAAAACTCCTCACTTGGCCAAGTGAAGTCATTCCCAAAAATTACACACCGTGTCCCGAGTCTAACTGAATACCCTCGTCTCTTCGCAGAGAAAAACAGGGAAATAAAACCTCCCCGTGAATAGATCTGCCCGATGCAAACAGTAATTTTAGCTGGCATGTGAAGGGAAATTTTATGTGCAAAAGATTAAATATGGTAGTGTTAAGGATATTTGCTTAAAGTGTTGTTACTACGCAGGAATGTTGTAAGTAACTCAGTTTTTTTATAAACTAATGCAAGCAAATGGATCACACACACTTTTGAATATACTCCCTGCTTTGGCAAATTTCCTGTGTGCTCTCTTTACACTCAAAAGAATAACCACTCTCTGTGGGGGCAAAAAAAACCCAACCCCTTAGAAAAAGCCCATTTTGTAAAATGTTGTTTCTTTCTCAAGCACAAAAAGGCTTTCTCCTTAAAAAATAGTAAATGTTAAAAGCAGTATTTTTGCAATTCTGCAATTGAACAGCTTTCAATACTTACCAGATCCACAAGGCTCTCATCTGAAGATTCTCTGTCTGGACTTCCTAATATGGAAATATGTCTTTGACCTATATATAACAGGAGCGAACACCTTCATTAGAATATATTTTATATATTTGACACAGAAATTGTTTGGACTTCTCATTCTTTTTTTACCCTTGGGCTATCCAAGCTTAAATCCACCAGGAGTAAACCCCACCTGACAAAATGTAAACTGTATTGCTATATTTGCTGTTTGCTACATTAGCATTCTGTTTTATTTTCAGATGGATAAGGGAACATCTAACATCCTGTCCTGGTCTCTGCCTCTCACTGATCTCTCTGATCAGGCTGTGCTATTTATTTTAAATGTGTTCCTCACTATAGTAATTATTTTTCTTCTATTCAAAAAAGAATTTATCATCCTGACTGAATGGAATATTTTAGTTGCTATTTACTCACTTAGATACAGCAATTCTGGGTGTTTTTAAGGAACAAGAAAAAAACTAAGCTACATTAAATTTGTTCGCTACTCCTTAGGTATAAAAATGAATAAAGGAAATCTGATGCAAAGAGAAATCTTACATATGAAGCTGCACAGGTTCTTAATATTTACAACAAAGGCTCAATAATATGTAGTCAATAATCTAAATGCAATTTTAAACAGTGTGCATGCATCTGAATTTTTAAATTATTAATGCTAAAATTATTCAATATTTAGATGAGTTGACCACATCTCTCTTATTTTCTTTAATTCTGATATCTAACTGCATGACACTTAGCTGCAGTGTCAAAGGGCACTCATGTTCAAAATATTCACAGTGTATTAACTGACAATAGTTGAAGCCTTGACTGCTGTTTTAAGCCCCTTGACAGGAATTTTTGAATCAAAACTTGAATTTCAGTTTCTTCTGACAAGTGCCTTCTAAATTAGAATTTATTTAATTGGAATAGTTAAATAAAAAATGTAATATTTACAGGTGTGGCTTGCCGGGTTTGGTTTCAGCCTTTCCCCCTCTACTCACCATCCAGAATTCCAGTCAGTTCTATGAGGTCGGACACCGTGGTCTGGTTAATGTATTTCAGGACAACACCACTGCACATTGCTATGTTTATGTTTTGGTCAGTTTTGAGTTTGGAAATTTGCGTGGCAGCATCTTCAGCAATCAGGAAGCATTTGGAACCAAGGGCACGACAGATGCTACTCCACTGTTCTCTGTCCTGCACAAACAAATTGAGCAAACAACTGGAGTTTAAAAAACTAAACTGAATGGAAACGCTAACTGAGGTGGTAAAAATTAAATAATAATCTGAGTTTAATCCTAAATATGCCCTTCATATAAACATACTACATTTTGTACTGTATTTTAAATCTGACTAAGAAAAACATAGCACTTGGATTTTCCTTGGGTTTTAAGATTTTGCTAGAAAACATAATTTTAACCTGAAATTAATCAACACTATTTGCACAAAATATTTAAATTAAAATAAATGTAGGGGTCTGCTATTTTGATTTCCCTACTGAAATTTATTTCACTTTGATGGAACATAAAGTAATTTTTATTGTTTTATTCAAATGATTCATTTTTGTGTTACATTTCAAGTTAATATTTCAAGTGTCATAGTTGTTTGAACAAAAAATAATGAACAGGAGACATCGACTCAATGGCAGGACCCATAGGGAACAGAGGAATACAATGCCCTCTTTTCTAGCAAAGCTCCATTTTTCAGGGTCTTTGTTTCTTTTTTTTTAAAGCATTGTCCACATGCTACATAGTCAGGCTAAATAAAGGACAAGGATATGTAAAGAATTTGAAAGAAGAAATTTGCGAATTAATTTGCTTGCTTTGTATCCACAGAATGCAAAGTTCTCACATTAAAAACATCTCTACTTCATAATTCTGCCATTCTTGGTCTGTGGATCAGGTTTTTGTACTTATGTACTTGCAATCAACATCAGGTGCCATTCCTGTATGGATTTCAAGCCTGTGCCTAAGAGAAAATGAAGTTTTTGACACCAGAACAAATGTTTTAAATTTTAACACCAAAGTGGTCTGGTGTCTGGCAATGAATTATTGAATTGGTACCAGAACTAGTTCTCAAGGATCTGACTATCAGGGGCAAAGATGTGGCATGGGTAAACCTTGGAGATTTGGGAGGAGGAGGAGCAGGAGGAGGAGGAGGAGGAGAGGCATTTCCCTTAACTCTGTACTCGGTTCCCAACTGCCCTTCACTGTGTGCTGCAATTCTCCTGCTGATTCTCATCTTGCACATATTTTCCTTCATAAGAATTCTCAAGGAAGTTTGCAGCCCTGGCAGGAGTGGGGAATGACCTGGTGTTTTGGAACGTGGTAATTCAGGGAGTCAGACTGAAACAACACAGGGAGGCAAGGCTAACAAGAGTGAGGTAATACTAAACACAGTTATTCAAAAAAAGAACTTTTAAAGTTCCAGTTAAAGACAAAATCAGATGAATTTTGCAGTTTTAGAATTATTGATTCAGGCACTGGACATATTCATTGGACAGAGCCAACATCACTTTGCTTCTCCCTTCAATCACAGTCTTTGTGTTTTGTTCATGAAAATGAACTCTCTATATTTATTTACAAGAGGATAAAGTGAAACTTGACACCTAGAGCAAATTTTGTATTAAGTTGTGCAACTGCAGAATCTGTCTACAATTGTAGATTCTGCAGCAATTAAGTTTTCATTCTTTTTTTAACATATGGAAATTTAACCTCATGTATAAATGTGAAAATTTCAAGTTGTACATTCTCTTTTATCCATCTATAGCTTGATAACATGCTTAATATGATTGTGCTTTATTGTTGTAGTTCATTGGCCACACTAATTAACTCCTCTAACTTCGATACCAGAGGTGTCTTACTCCCACCTGAAAAATTCTGCTGAGCAATGCTGCCAGTGACTGGACTTTGGTTATAAATGTCCATCACAAAGAAATGCAGCAATAACATATTCTGGTTAATTTTTGGCTGAATATACAACAATGTTCAAATGTCTGCTTCTCCAGCTTAATGTAACATTGCATTACACATCAATTTTTTGTAATACATTTGAATTTTACAATTTCACCTTATAATTTGAATAGTGTACATAAAGAGGAAAATGTAATCAAAATAACACTGGCTTAGCAAGTAGAATCAGATAAAAAAAGGCAAATTCTTGTAATTCTTTAAGATACGTGTACTGACTGTATTCTGTTAATGCCAGGATTTTCCATCAGAAATTATGTTAGAAGTACTGAAAAATTTGGATATTGCTAATAAAATATATTCAAAGAAATTGTTAGATGCATTTTCCAGTAATATTTTTGTGCTTAAAAACTTGAAAATCGGAAGCTTTGTATTTTACATGTTTTGCAAAAATGAAGAAAGGTCAGTGATATGCCACTGAACAGTACCACCAGTGTTTAAAGGACTGCACTGTGGTATCTTACCTCTTTTCTTAAGGGATCTATTAATGCAATAATAAAAGGAAAATTCTTAATCATTTCCACATACATGGCAATCATTTCATCAGGACTTTTGAATGTTCCAGTGAGTATTTCATATTTTCCTTTATCCTAGAAAGCAAAGTAAAAAGCATGTGAGATAAGGAATTAGGACCCTGAAAAGCAGTGTACCCATCTCTGTGAAGGCAGGGGCTGTGTGTGCTTCAATCAGGAGGCATTCACTCATCTGCCTCACCCTGTGCCTGAGTTGTCAGCACATTGTTACAGAAAACTCTGCCTAAAGTGACACCGTGGGTTCCAGTGGGCTCACGCCAAAGGCTCTGAACAATGCCACTGCCACAGGAAGAGAGATCTATTTCAGCATTTTCTAGGCAACACTGCCAGTTTGACACAATTACAGTATGAAGTTAGCAATATTTGGCATTTTTATTGAATCTTGTGTGGAAAAATAGTTTCATTTTTTTCTTAAAAAAAAAAAAGGTGATTTTTTTTTCTCCTCATTTTCATGAATAAAATATTGCTAGGGCAAGGAGTGCACCCTCAGCGCCCAAAACCAAGATACTGCTTCTTTTCCCCCCCTTTCTTTTCCTGCTTATTTTCCCTTTCAAAAGAAAAAAAAAGACTCATTTAAAACCAGTCTCATCATTCTGGGAAGCACAAACTGCAGCCTGGGAGGAATTATAAGGGCACACTGTAAAACTGTGCCAGGATATCCAATGCTTTAGTGGCTTTGACAGTTCAATAACAAAAGTTACAGAATTACTGTTAATTCAATGGTTAAGATTTTTATAGGACACAGATATCACAGCCAGGAGAGGAACTGCTTTTGCAAAAGATATTGGTAATGGAAGCTCTGGCACTACAGAACACCCCCACACACAAAAGCTCACGAGGTACTAAATGGAATTGGAAGTTTCTTTTTCTGCTTGGAAAAAAACCTGATTGATCTTGGAGTAAGGGGCAAGAACTGTAAGACTTGATCAGGAGATAGATAGATTTTGTCAAATAAAAACATTAAAAAACTGAAGTTAGAAAATTAATGTTGATGCACAATGTTGTCCACTAATGTGTATAGAAACATACCATAGTAAAATGCAATCAAATGTTAGGACAGTTTGAAGAAAACAAGAGATGTAGCTTAATGTAATGGAAAAACAAGCAGATTCAGCCACAATTTATAAATGCAGAGATAATTCTTTGTGTTTGCTTGATTTTTATCTCAAAAAAAAAAAAAGAGTTAGGAGCTTGTAGGTGAGTCTGCAACATAATAATAATGATGTTAACTAACAGCTACATTTATTTTAAAACCCAAGAAAATCAAAATTGAAACATAACTTACATAATCCATTAATTCCTGAGCAGCACAATTTATTGCTAAGTATAGGTCTGTTCCCAGCTCCAGACCTAAATTGTTGCAAGCTGCTTGTATTTGGAGTAGCAGTTGTTCTAGACTATCATATCCTGTTATCAGGCAGCCTAAGTGTGATATTCTTTTTAAGGATCCTGGCTGAAAGCAAAACAAAAATAATAATTTTATTTACACACATAGTTATTTAACATGTTTATGGGCTTTTTTTCATTGTCATTTCAGTCTGTATTTAGTCATCAAATTATAGATTTGTTCTCACAAATCTCCTTAGTGGCTTTAAGAACAATTCTCTAGGAAAGAGGGATTATCAAGTGCTAATGAGTAGAGAGCAATAGTCTTTGGAAATGTGTCTAGTCATGCAGATCTCAGTCTTGTATGGCTAGCACTGGTTTAAAAAATTATATTGAAGGCACTCTTAACAATCACTGGGTTGCCATAAATGCTCTGGTGCCATGGACCAACCCTTTTCCACAAAAACACATCCTCCACTTTTAAAGAGCTTTTACTCATCAATCCTCAACTAGAACATTGATATTGACTCTGGAGACTGTTCAGGAAACCTCAAGAATCTCCCAAGAGTTCTAGAAGGAACAAATTTCATAGAGGGGAAAATACCTCCAGCCCAGCTGCACACACTTGTCTGCTTCAGGGACAGTATTGCTGGACATCAGCCACTTTTGCAAGTATTGAGCAAATATTTCATGTATTTCCCTCTGTTATCAGTTTTCCTGTAGGTTTTCCACACTGATTTTTAACTTTGAAGTCTGGGAAATTCTGGATTATAAAGATGCAGCAATAGACAGCAAAAGATGCTGCAGTCTTCCTGCACTTCAGATGGAGGTTAAATCTGCAGTTTCATGTGTTTTCAAGATGTCCATATGCTGTGTCTTGTTACAATCTATTAAAAGCACTCTTTATCTGTATAAAAACATTTTTCTCTGTCTAGTTTTCACTTCCTTAACCTAAATAAGTTCTTCTTCACTGCCTACTTTGTAATTTCTCTGTTTTTCCCCTCACAAAAAAGTTCAAATTAACATGATGCCTTTATCAGTTTCAAATTTAGTTTCACTACTGTCTCCTTTAGTTTTCTCCTACTGAAATAAATGGATTTTTTTTCAGAGAATCTAATGCATTGTTTCCTTGTGTATATCTTACATAAATATTCTCCCTTATGATTGCAGTACATATTGTGATACTGATATGGAAACTACCCACCAGAAAAACATTGACCAGCACCTTCATGATGATGAGTTTTTGTTGTTTTAGCAACAATAAAATAGGAAAGCTTTTGTTCATCCTTTCTTCTTATATTCACAACAGTAATGACTCTCACCTGATAATATTTAATCATCTCAGAATGAAGAGCAAAACCTGCATAGCATTTCTATCCTACTATTTGGAAAACTCATCAACAAACTGTGAGGGATAAAAAAGATCATTTGAGCCATACAAAATAATGTCCTGTGGAATATTGTGAGTGCTGCCCTTTAACTACAGGTTTGTATCTGTCAAATGCTCAGATGATGTTATCTATAACCTCAGACTGCACCTGGGCACTGAATGCAGCAGGATAAAGAGGGGAGTGATGCTTCCAGGGTTGGGAAACAGCACAATCCATAAATCTTACAGGTAACAGTTTTATGATCTACACAATCAAAAGTTTTCTGCTGGTGCTACAGGCCTGCAAAATGCTCATTTGGATAAATTACCAGGATTTCTATCTGAGAAAAATTATCAGATCCCAGAAATTTCCCCCTATTTCCTCTACTTCCCCTGAAGGGAAGGTATAGTCAGAAGAATTTAAATTATTATGTAAAATATGAGCATTTGGAATATTTAAGTCTTGCCTTGACCTTTCCAAAATGGTGATGTAGATTAATGCTTCCTTTCCTAAGAACATTTTAAGTTCCCTGCTGCTGTTAATACCTTGTTGAAGGCTTAGAGATAAAATCTCTTTTCTTACCTGAGCTTTTAGTCCTTTTCCTCTCCTACTGTCTGCTCGTGAAGCAGGCTGTTGGGAGTGAAAGGAGATAGAAATCAATTCCATGGAAAAAGAAAAAGAAAAAAGGAAAGGAAAGGAAAGGAAAGGAAAGGAAAGGAAAGGAAAGGAAAGGAAAGGAAAGGAAAGGAAAGGAAAGGAAAGGAAAGGAAAGGAAAGGAAAGGAAAGGAAAGGAAAGGAAAGGAAAGGAAAGGAAAGGAAAGGAAAGGAAAGGAAAGGAAAGGAAAGGAAAGGAAAGGAAAGGAAAGGAAAGGAAAGGAAAGGAAAAAAGGAAAAGTTGACTGAATTTTGGTCCAAAGAGATCAAATATTTCAGTTAGGAAATAGCTTTGTTTAATAGTTTCATTTTGCAGTGGTTACTAATTTAAAATATTTATTTCTAGGTGGACATCTGTCCAACCATCATTTGTTTTTCAAGACATTCTCACCCAGTCCCTCAAAAATGAGAATCTAGACTCTGTACTTGGAGAAACACAACACTGCTTTCCAAAAAGCACATGCACACACTGAGTCTGATTTACTGCTACAGTACTAGCACCTGGAATAAAATATGTTCTGTGTGAGAGGTGTAGCAAGATCAGAATATATATTGTATATGCCCTCTGACACCATTCACTTCCAGTACATTTCTTCAGATAAACAGAAAGTCTTATGTTTAGAACAATGATTTGTTCTAAATTTTAATTTAGTATCACCAAATTACCAATGTTTTATTCATCTGTCAGAGAAACACATCCTCTATTTTGTGTCACAGGCCTGTAACAGGCTAAGTGTTCCATGTGGATGTTTGAAAGGACAAGGGTAGTAAAAGATCAAATGAAGTACATCTCACTGTAAGAACACATTTTTTATTGTACCGTTTTGCCTGGAGACTCCATCTTTCTTGTAATTTCTTTCTGAATTTCCTGAACTATTTCTATGCCCTGAAATTAAACAACAGTAATCTTCAAAAGAAAGTTATATTAATTCATTTTAGCAACTTAAATCAGAAGAGAGACAACACTCATTCTAAATGCAAATTTTAATATGAAGTCTTCAAGAAAGTTCAAACCATTACAGACTCCTTAACACAATCTCTCCATCCACAAAATATCATGTCCAACGATAAAGGGTTAGTAGCAGTGGAATGAGCAGGAATATTTGATTATGGGATGTCAAGGAAAGCACTCTCCTCCCCAAAAGCAGTCCTTCAGATATCTAACAAGTAAAAAACATCTGGGTGTGCATTTCTATCTGAGAAGTGGGAAGATGATAATCCCTGCTCCCAATTGTGACTCTGCTTGAGACTTCCTAAACTCTGACAAGAACTGAGTGCATTTACCTTCAGAATACTTCCAAAGAGCAGGAAAAAAATATCACTCTCTGGATTTTAAACACTCCAATTAAATGAATTCATTGTTTGTAATGCAAGGCTCTTTTTCCTTTTCAGCTGAGCTAGTAAATGTTGATTGTGAACTTCATAAAGGACATTTCAGATTTTCTCAAACTGTGCCAGTACAGGAATACTGAAGGGGGCAGAAGTCAGTCACAGCTGGCACCAACACAGGGCAAACAGCTTCGAGTTCTGCACTGCAGCAAACACCTTCCTGCTCTCCCATGGGCACTGGGAGGCATCCTGGCCTTGAATGGTGCAGAATCAGGGACCTTGTTAACAGCTCTGGGGGCCAATCCAGAAAAGTTAAAGGAAAAGCAAAAAGCAAGAGAATCGAGCTCAGCTGTTTGTTCAGGTCAGCAGCACACAAAGTAGAAATCACAGCCCTAATGGAGGCAGGCATCTTGTGCAGATACATTCTTTAATGCAACACGTGGCTAAACAAAAAGAGAGAGGGCTGATCCCATCTGTCTCACCCATCCTTCCTGCTCTTTGTATTCCCTTCTAGTGTCACAATTTCATTTTAAAACAACTTATTCCCAAATATTACATGCTTTCCTGTGAAGTTGTCATGGGTTGATTTGTATGCTATATCAAACAACTGGTAATATTTATAGTCTACTCATGCAAGATCTATTATTGTGTAACACAATTCCTTGACATCTTCAATGCACTGATTTTTCCCTCTATACAAACATCCATTTTTAACTTAAATCTTAATTGTTCTTTTTTTAAGTCATCTTTTTACTTAATTTGATGTTATTAGTGTTAGAATTCTGCACTAACATTGTTAAAGCTTTGGACAAACATCCATTTTAAACTTAAATCTTCATGGTTCTTCTTTTAAATAATCTTTTTACTTAATTTAATTGTATTAGTGTTAGAATTCTGCACTAACATCTGTTAAAACTTTGGCCTTCTAAGCCAACAAAAAATGAAAATTATAATTTGTAAGGACTATATTGAAAAGACCTATATATATACTTATGTACATATGTAGTTAGTATGATGTCTACAGAATACACTTATTAAAAAAAGGAAACAGTACCTGCTGGAGTGGTAACTCAACTGGTGGTATAAGCATAACTTCTTTGACTAATTTCAGTTTTGTAGGTGAATTTTTCTCACAGTACAACACAGTAACCATTGGGAGTGGTAAAGTAATTTCTTTAGGTGTCTCCTGTAATTGGGAGTGCCAGGTCAAAATAAAAATGTGAACATCAGAATAATTTCTTATACATTTTAGTTGTGGTACAGGGTTCAAACACAGGCAATGGTGTTAAGGGTGTATTCTATGAGGCAAATTTACTAACACTGTCACAACAGGCTGCAATAATTATGAGAAATTAAACCAAATGACCAAAGCCACACGTACCTTGTGTTTCAGCAGTGCGGTATGTAGGTACAATGGGACACGGCTGATGGTGGCCCCAGCCTTTGCTATGGCAAGTGATGTTCCCCCAATGGCCAAGCTGCCACACAGCACTGGCTCAGCAGGCTCTGCAGGTGAGATGGGAGTGTCTTCTGACACCTTCTTTCCTACAACACAGAGAGTAGTAGCTAAACATTTACTTGGTGCTAAATATATGATTGTGGATGAGAGTTATGTGAGTCAATATTCTTGTGTACTCAATGCACTAAAAAACAATAATTTATTTTTTAAAAACTTAATTTTGTCAGCTGTTTTATATGGAATGACCTTACAAGAAAGAAGAGTACCTGTCCTCACTCTGGTTTCAAATGCATTTCAAGTCTGTTTCTTTTGGAGATCTTTCAGCCACTGAAATATGTATTTTTATTTATTTGTGTTTGAATCCAACAACATTATATCATTTTTCAGATTCCTTTCAAAAGCATGTTTTCAGTCTTCTTAATTGTGCTCCTTAAATGCTCAGATGTTGCAAAAAAATGCAGATTACATTATGACCTGATTGGGAGTACAAACACTTGATTTCTTCTAGTAATGACTGTGAGAAAAAATTCAGGCCTATTACAATTGGAATTCCCAAAGAGAAAACAGGTCTTTTAAATATAACACATTAAATTTTCATAAGAATTTATTTCCCTTTCAGGTACAATAACTTTGTCCAAAATGCTTTAAACCAAGCAGTTCCCACTACGTATTTATTGCCTACACTGCTTACATGAACACTTACAGGGAGCACCTGCTGAAGCTGCAACAAGTGATCTGATTCCCAAGAATCATTGCATTGGGGACTGCTTGACATTGGCTCCAAATAGTCATGCACAGTGTCTGACAATAACACTACAGTCAATGCCACAATTAGTGAAAACACATAATAGACGTATCAGCAGAAGCTTGACTCAAATATCAAATACACCAAAATGAGATCTGGATGGACCTGACAACTGCAGAAGTTAAATCTCAGGTGAAAGGTGAACTTACTGTGCACACATCCAACATATGAAATGGGAGGATTTTTACTGAGAGTATATGATAGTTGCAACTAAACTGATAAGAAATAATAATTTGCCAAAATTTTCTGCCCTTCCAACAAATGACAACAACTCTTTTTTTTTTTTGAGTTTAATGTATAGATGGAGATAACATATGGTGGTTTTTTCTTTGGGTTGTTTCATTTTGGCTGTGTATTTTTACCTTGTTTTTCTAGTCTCACATAATTTTTTCCTTTTTCCTCTAGTAGGATGTTTGCTTACTTCCTTTTAAGAGCTCTATACTACCCTTCATTCCTGTCTCACCCTCTTCTCTCTTTTGCTTTTCTCTGTATTTCCTCCTTTTCTCAGTGTTAGAAGGAAACTTTCCTTCCTCTTTCAATTGTTTTCAGCTTCTATCTTAATTCTACTTCCTTTTTACTACTCAGTTCTATGATTTCCTTTTCTTTCCTTATCATTTTCATTCTTCATTTGCATCCTCCTCCATTCTTATTCCTCACTCTGAAGAATAATAACCTCCTGTCTAAACCAACAGTAAAACAAAGGCAGAAACTGTTCAACCAATGCATGTGAATGATGAGGAAACTGTATTTTCCCCTCCCTCATTTTACTGCAGAAACTGCTGTGATCAAAAAGGTCAGGAGAGAGTAACCAAACCCTTTGAACATGAGACAGGGTGTCTTTTAGGACCTTTTTCCATATCTGTATTGCAGAAAATATTAAAATTAAATAATGTACAACCTGATTTTCGTCCCTTTTTTTGCTTAGGTGTCGCAGCTGAACGGCATGAAGCAGGGGAAGTAATGGCTTTTGCTGATTCTTCTTCCTCTCTTATTTCTTTTTCTTGCTTTTCCATTTCCTTTTTTTCTTCTACCTTGTTTGCAAAGTATTCACTGAGGGAGGATGTATAAAAATTACTGGGTCAAAATTTTGTTAACGACACGTGACATATACACAGATGTGATGCAGGCTAAAGAACATGCTAGGAGGAAAAGTGCTTATATTTGAGCTACTGCCATAGATTCCTTGTGGGAGGCTGGAGAAGTCCATAAATTTATCATATTCTTTTTTTTGGTAATCATCTGCAGCATTTATTAAACAAAAAAGGACCACAAGGATTGCAAACCTTAGTACAAGCTTTGTAAATCACTGTGGTTTGAAAGTCAGCTCTGAGCAGACAGTCTGAGCATGAAGGATTTATTTCCTTTGCATGGGTAGTGACAGATCCTGTCATAACTTCATGACATCCATCAGCCTGGCCTAGGTTAAGACAGTGAGGTGAAATGAATTTCAATTACATGCATGAAGTGAAATCTTCACCCATGGGTCAGAGAAAGGCAATTCAGGCAAACTGAGTATGTGAGGTACATAAAGTAGTGTAAACAATGCATTAAAATCTTATTTTGACTCATTTTCCAACTGAGTCCTTATTCCCTTTATCAAGGTTTTCCCAAATGCATGCAGAATTAGGCAATTAGGTCTGCTCGCTACAGCCTGTGTTCAGTGTTGCAACCCAAACCAGCATGTTTTTTATATCATAATTTTGAAAAGCAGGTAATAATGTAGTGAAATGGGTCTGAGACAGATGTTATATCCTAAAAATATTTTTTAAAAAGTAGAAAACATTGAATATTCTATATGTCTTTCATTACAATATAAATTATAGTGAATATTTCAAATATTCAAATGTAATAATTTTCATAATATGCAAGACCTACCCAAGGATCTTATCAGCCTGACACTGGTCAGTAGGGTCCAAGTCCCTTAACATTGTGTTCAGTGAGTCACTGATCCATTCCACAGCAGTATAAACAGACTCATTTCTTTCTCTCTCATCAGCTTCAATTGTTTCAGGTAAAGCATTTTCAGGTATTTGAGAATGAGTAGCCATTACACTGGAACAAATCCTCTGGGGAAAAAAAAAACCAACAAAAAAAACCCCACTAAAACAATGTAAAAGGGTTAAAACACTGATTAATTTCTAACTTGGAAATGTCCTTTGAAAGACTAAGAGGTATGTCCTTACCAACTCTACAAGTACGTATCCCCAAATCTATTTGCTCCACTTGTCATTTCTCATCCAGCACCTTCTTTTTAGGCTCTTATACTTTGGTAATTGCAGACATTATTCAAGCTTTTTGACCCAAAATTATAACTACCTAGGCAAAACCCCTCTGACAGATCTGCCTTATGCTATCAGAATAGAATGGAGTTATTTTAAGGACCACACAGTCATTAGGACACCGTTTATTGCAGCTGTTGGTAGCCTGTTGTACCATGATTCATCAGCATTCATGCTTAATGCCATTCCTCATGATCAATTACTTTTGTCTTACTTAGATAATTCAAACCTATCTTTCTGTACTGAGGAACAACAAATGATATTAAGAAAATTCACTTAAAGGGAGACGTAATTTACAAATTTCCCACAGTTGCCTGCATTAACAGTATTAACTTTATATCCTGTGAATATCTATGAGGTTACATGTAATTCAAGAATTAAGTGAACCAGAGTTCAACTGAGGGAAAGTAGAAATAATTACTCCACAATGGCTTGAGCTGCAAAGACATAGTTTGAATATTTCAGGTTGGGGAAGAGATGAGCCATCAATTCTGCACTGCAGGTGCTAAATGGTATGTTTGACTTTACTGTCACCCACATCAACTTATTAGCTCAATGTAAAAGAAGTGCCTCTATCCATACTGGTTTTCAGCTGTACTGTATTTTTCTGAAAGTGTCACACAGAGAAAAATATAAAAATCTGAAAAATAAAGAAAGAGGTGAAATGAAAGTGAACATATAAGGTTAGTATGGGATGTAAGGAAAACCTACATGATAATTAAGATAGAAAAAAAAAATAATATACAGAGATACACTATCAGGTCTCACAAAATATTGCCTAATTCCTGGAAAATAAAGCTTTCATAGCTGCTGTCACTGTCTAACTTTTCACTACACTTTTTTTTCAGAGTTACAACACTCAACTGGGATTTATGTCTTGTCATAAAGATGGAAAATAAAACATGCGTTGGGATGTGAGAAGAATAGTACCTCTCTCAGATATTGTCCTAGTAAAATAAATAAAACAAGAAGAAGCAGCTCATACCTTCTCATAGTTTTTAACTGTACAGTAGATTTCCACTTCTAATGTTGGCTCTCCAACTCCATCAATAACTTTTCTTCCAACTAATTTGCATATTACTGGAGCTTTTGAAAATTTAGAAAAGTAGTTAGCCTTAAATGAAAGAGAAAGAACTCAATTAAAAGTCAATTTCCAGGCAAAGAGGTTTTTATTCAATGAAATACCTTAGAATCAAATCCACCACTAAACAAATCCACTATGGGTCTCTTCCAACCCAGTGTATTCTATTATTCCATGATTTGTATGTTCCAGCAAGCTTTGAGCCCTGTGAGAAAGTGGAAACCATGACTTCTGGTAGGCAAAGTCCTCATTCTTCTTCCAACGTGGTCTTTACTGGGCCTGATGAACTATCCTAAGTCAATACATTTGGGTCTGTGTTCATAGTTAATAAACATTAATGTTTTTTAGAAAAAGGACTGTGTTTTCACCTGAGGTTTCTACATAATTCCTTACTAGTTTCATTATTTAGTCCAGTATTGGAGAGTCACCAAACCACAGGTTACTGAGTGGTAAAGTACGAAGCACTTAGGGCTACGAAGAAGAGGAACATGCCAACTACCAAGCAAAGCAAGGAAAGGTGTTACCAGCTCCAGTCCCTTCCACTGATGATGGCAAAACACTTGGAGATGGGAAACAGCATAAGATGGAATGAAATATTTCCATTCCATCCCACAGCCACTCTCCCATCAAAGACCATACTAGAAATCTTTATTTTTCGAGAGCTGCTCACTATTCTAGTAGTAGCAATTGCAGTATCACCACTAATTGAAGTTTCATTATGACTGCTGTCAACAGTATTTTTCTAAGTGGGGACAGATAGAATTGGTCTGATTCTGGGCCCTTCCATGGGGGCCATTTGCCTTTCACGAGCAGCTGCAGGGTGAACAGCACCCAGTCCCTTGTCGCCGCTGGCCCAGGAGCCATCCCTGCTGAGCAGCAGCTTTGTTAGGGACAAACATTAGTCCATCTGTGGACTACTTTGTTTTTGTGTCGAGACAAGAAGCCCTGGCTGCTGCGGACATGCACAGCACCCAGCTGCCACGGGCCACAAACACAGAACCATGGCAATACTTGCCCGGGCCAGGGGACAAACCACTGAACTGCCACCACAGAGACGCCGAGCTTCGAGCTGCATGTCCTGGCCTCATGGGGGCAAAGGCACGGGCACGGCAAAGGCACGGGCACGGCAAAGGCACGGGCACGGCAAAGGTTCGGCAAAGGCACGGGCACGGCGGGCACCCACACGGCCCCTCCGCGGGGCCAGGAGAGGCCGCCCCGCTCCCACCCTGCTGCTTCCCCGCCCCGCGCTACCAGCTCCCCGTAGAGATCCTGGGGGGGCATTGGGAACAAGGCGTTCAGCACGTCCTCCATCCGCTCCGGCACCAGGAGCCCTCGGTAATACTCAGCCGCCTCCCGCCGCAGGCGCCGCCGCTCGTCCGCCTCCATCGCGGGGCCGCGGCCGCTGCCGGGCAACGGAGCCAGGGAGCGCCCTCCCCTTCCCCCGCTCCCCGCCAGCTCCAGGGCGGGCCGGCGGCAGCTCAGGGCGCGGTGCCCGGCTCCACGTTCCCGGGGCTCTGAGGCTCTCCCCCAAGGGAACACCCCGGGTAGGGGCAGAGGTGGCTCGGTCTGGCTTTGGTTCCTCAGAGCCGTGTGGTGCTCGCACTTCCCTCAGAGCCCGGTCACCGCCTTCCGAGTTGGGATGCCCCGACTTTTAAAATCCGGCTTCCTCGGTTTTAAAAGCCTCCGAGCCTCAAAACTCTGTAAGATTATGGTTCTGAGAGAGGGACAGGCTGTGGTTTGGGAAATGTCTGGTGAAGGCGACGCTGCAGTACGCCCGCAGTAACTCCTGCGTTTGAAAGCCCTCTATTTTCAATGAAAGGAAACATTTCGCGACCTAAATGATCATTTTTAGCCCGCAATTTCGTATAAAAACTTTCACTTTCTTACACTGTTCACTGGTAATTTTGTTGAAGTAACTCAAAATGGAGATACTTAAAAGCTGTTAGCTGCACACTTCCCCAGCTCTAAAATCAATATGTGTGGACCTTTGCTCATTGTATGCTTGCTTCTCCAGGTGGGGTGATAATGAAGAAAAATCCCTAAGGAATCATTTCCTTTTCCTTTCACATCCCTTAGAAACACTATGGTACCTCTCCAGAGATTAAACCCCTCTTTTTTTAAAAGCTGTTTCCTCTGAAAAACTTTCTAAACTGACACTACCTGCTCCTTGAGGAGAGTGAGTAGCGAATGCCTCATTAGATTTTCTTACTTCGGGAGGAGTGGATGTGGTGGGTGGCTGTTCCTTTGGGCCCACAACTGCCTCAGGAGGGGCTTGTGCAGTCAGAGGCCTGGGTGGCAGTAGTGACATAGTGCCAGATGTTTGTCACATGCTCAGGCTTGCCCCAGAAAGCTCCAGTTTAATTAAATATTTCTGGAAGAACAGGCTTCTGGAGGTAAATGGTGCTGGTGTGGTGGTCTCTGAGCATGGTCATATGCTGTGTAATACCACTCCTTATGAGTGGTATATTACTCCATATTACTCCTTTTGATATGTTTAAGTGCCTCTCTCTATCAGTTTCCCACCTTCTGTCCTTTCACAGGCTCTAAACAAAATGTGAAGTGTCGCTATAGGACACAACACAAGCACACACACCACTGCTCTCAAGGTGAAGAAAAAGGGAAGTTTTTTTTCTGACTCCAACATTTATAGTTTTCCAAAAGTGACAGTGGATTGGAGGGTGAAAGTGCCACCTCTCCAATGACACTGGACAAACCAACAGTCCATTGAATTTCTCCTCCTCCATGAAAGAATGCAAAACAATAAGTTATTTACAGAGATCTGTGTGTAAGAAAGTTTGCTACAAGAATGTAAACATCAGAAGGCTTAGAAAATCTTAAAAAATCCAGGGTGACAGTGAAGGAACATTTTGGAGATAAAAGGGAGACTAGGAAAATGTCAGACTTCTCTGGAAGGAAGTGGGAGAACTGATTGCCGAGGATTATGAGGAAGGCTGATACACTCAATGGCTATTGTGCTACCATTCACTGGCAAGTGCTGCAGCTACGCCACCCAAGTTGCAAAAGTTAAGGACTGAGAGAACAAAGGGGTAACAGTGCTGGTACCTGAGGAAAGAGTAACTGATGTCATCTGCCTGTACCTGTGCAGAGCATTCGACATTGCCAGCATGACATCATTTTCTCTAAACTGGAGAGGTGGATTTGATGGATGGACCACTTGGCTCCATGTCCAGGTGTAGGCCAGGGATGAAGGGTGTCCCTCAGAGCTTTGCCCTTGGCCCCAGGGCTCTTGAATGGCTTTGCCAGTGGCACAGGGAGGGGATGGAGCTCCCCCTGAGCATGGTGTTTGCAGGGGACAGGGAGCTGGGCAGGGCAGGGGCTGAGCAGGAGCCCTTGGGCTGTGGATGGAGGGGAAGCTGAGCCTGAGTCAGCAATCTGTGCTGCCAGCCCAGGAAGCCACCCTTGGGCTGGGCTGCATGAAAGGGGTGAGGAGCAGCAGGTCAGGGGAGGAGATTGTGGCTCTCAGTCCATTGTTTGAGACCCCCCATGGGCACTGCAGCCGTGTCTGGGGGCACAGCGTGAGGAGGATGTGGAATGTTAGAATGAGTTCAGGGGAGAGCAGCCAGGATCCTCAGAGGGTTGGAGAACCCCTGCTTTGAGGAACAGGCTGAGGGTGTTGGCAGTTTAGCCTAGAGAAGAGAAGACTCCAGGGGAACTTTAGAGCCAGTATCTAAAAAGGCCCCTACAAGAATGATGGGGAGAGACTTCTTGCAAGGGTATTTTGTGATAGAAGAAAGGGCAATGGCCTCAAACTGAAACAGATACAGATTAAATATTAGGAAGAAATTCTTTACTGTGGGGCTGGTGAGGCATTGGCACAGCTTTCCCAGAGATGCTATGGATGTCCCCTCCCTGGAAAAGAAGAAATCTGCCAGGTTTGCCTTAAGTGAAGCAATGAGATGAAACAGAATGATACTCATTTAATAACCCTACACTCTTGGTTTCAATAAACTCTTGGAAATACTACTAGGGAGTCCCTCAAGTATTTATCATTTTTGTTTCCTGATCAAGTGAATGTTACATGAATTATCTGTATGGCCATGTAATTTCCATTAACAGTAATAGTAATTGTAAGCATGTAGAAAGAGGGTGGCTTATCCTGTGATCCTCCCTATTACAAAGTAGTTAACTGATTAAGGTTAGGATGCCACAAGCCACTTCATACCATCCGTGAACTCTCTGCAACCCCATTATCTTCATTAGGCTTGTGTGGGTGTAATTAATTGGTGTTTAGTTACCAGTTGTGTTGAATGAAAAGAATTTAGTTCTATTTCTCTTAGTTTTATTGGCCCCATGGTGCTAACAGGCTAAAGTGTAATTAAAAACTCTCTAATCAAAGTATATGTAACAAGAGCCAAGGAACAAGCCCAGTGAGGAAAAGCCTGTGATTGGTGTAACTCTGGCCTTTGAAAAATGACTGGGTACAAATGACACCCTGTAGTAGTTCTTCTTTTTGTTGTTTTTACACAGTGAAGATACTTCACTTATATCAACACGTACATTAAAACCCCATCTGTATAACTGCAATCATGACATTCGTAGGGGTGACATCATATTTTAATGTCTTTTCAGCAGATTTTACCCCAAATCTTCTAGATTGCCTCTTATTTTGGTTTCAGAGAGAAATGGGTCGTGTTTCTTTTGAGAGCAACCATACAGAGTTTTATCTCACCTCAAGCCTTTATTATAACTTTTGTGCCAGGAAAGAAATGACAATCAGCTTTTCCTTTTTTGTGGTACTGTGTTGTGTGTGTTCCCTTTTTCACCTGCATCTCCCTTGGGTATAAATACGTGGTGCTAATGCTCCAAACCCAAGTATGATACCACATGCTTAAGGGTTGTATGAAGGATTTGCTTTTTGCTGTTCTAAAATGCTTCTTTAAAGATATAAACTTGACCCTTAAATCAATTAAGATCATGGTCTCACTGCCATCTGTGTTCTTGCAGGATTTCACAGAGGAGTAATGTGTGCTCATTCCACTGACAAGGACTTCTTTGAAGTCAGCTCTAAGTACATAAAAACTGCATGATGTTTCCAATAAAATCAGGATTGTCTTTTTAGCTTGGTTGTACAAGTTCTCTTCTACAGATATATTACTGCTTTTGACACATTTTAATTTTCTTAAAGGCTTTTTTAAAATGACTTTTTAACATGAAATGCTTCTGTAGTGTTTCTTTTTGTTCTTAATATTCTAGATCCTCTAAACAAAGCTAAATATAACTTTATGATAAGATTAAACAAAAGATTCTGTCCTTGGACATGGCTGAACACAACATTTAGATTAGACTCTTAGTCTAGATAAAAACTTGCAAGGACTTAAGTAACATATATATGGCATGTTCGGAAATTTCTAATAATTATTTAAGACTTCCCCCAGCTCCCCCAGCACTATTATTTTAATTTCCCAAGTACTCCTATGTGATTTCATTTGCCTTGAGTAATCATTCTCCGCTCCAATGGTTACTTCAAGTTGAGTGGGCTTTAGTACTAATTTCTTTCTAAACTTTGAGGATCCTTCCTGTGGGTCTGTTGAGCTCCTGCTGTGCAAGGGTGAGCCTGGCCTTGTCTGCAGGAGCCTGCTGATCTGCAGGCTGAGAGCTCACAGGCTTTATCATCCTAACTCCAATGGTGATTTGGAACACACAGTAGTTAAAGACAAGTTTTTGAGCTGAGTTTTGAGTTTACAGGAGGTTGTCCTCAAATTTAGATATAGTTTTGTGGTGTGTAGGTTTTTTTATGTAATGCAGGGGTTATTGATGAGTGCTAGGTTTAGTCTTGGATATCAGGAGTTTGCTACAGAGTTTCTTTGTGTGTGCATTTTGAAGTAACTGTTGTGAACTTTGGGGCGTTACTAAATCCTGCCTGGTTCAAGGACCCTGATGTGATGGATTACAGGGATTTTTGTCTGCATTGTCAATATGCTACTCTGAAATGTTAACGCACTTGCAAATATATACAGAGTCTGAATGTTATCAGGCTTTGTGAAATTCATATTCAGTATTTTCCTTTACATGAAATGTGGGCTAATACATCAGTTACTGCATATGAGGTAATTTCAAAGAGGATGTGGCCATAATATGTTTATAGTAATAATTCATAATAATAAATGTGCAATCAAGCTCAGAGATAAATGGAGAGTTAGAAAATGGCAGACAGAAAATTTATCACAATGGAATTATTCTTTTCTACCTGTTTGTTGAAAGAAGATACCTTCCTGAAAATAATTACTTCGTACCTTTTCAAAGGGTCTGAGCACTAAAGCACCTTTTTTTTTCCCCCACAATACTTTCCATACATTACTTTCACTATGAAGAATTTTGCAGAAGATATTTTTTTAATTTAAATGTTTTTAGCTTCACCTTTCAGGTTTTGCATCTTCTTTTTATATTGAATTAGAAATCAAAATTTGCTTAAGCATTGGAGAAGTCACACTTGCAGTTCCAAATGCAGAAACTTTTGGGGTGGTGGGAAGCAATTTGTAGGTTATGTCACTGATCAGCAGAGCAAAGGTTTACATGGCTGAGAAGTGAAGCCTGACTAGTGCAGATGAACTGGTGATCTGTGAGGTACATAAAAATAAAGTTTGAAATCAGAGTTAGTTATAAGTGTGTAATAGCTGAAAAGACTATCACAACAAGTGAGAAGGTGTTAACTGAGTTCTCAAGTCCTTGTGGACAGATTTTAAGAAAAGCCTTTTTGTTTCTTTCCAGGTAAAATGAAGATCTGGCAGAATGGTTTAAAGAGTTCAAATAAAAAGATAAAAAGATAATTTGTACATTACTATAGGGAATTGTGGTATTCCTGCATCCTGTTATTTTCTTTTTTTTTTTTTTTTTGGTCATTTTGGGGTTTTGGTGTTTTGTTTGGATTTGGATTTTTTTTTTCTTAAACACATTTTTTTGGGGAATGAACCGAGTATGGAAGAAAAGGAAGAGTGGCATTTTTTTCCCCATGGTATATCTCCTGATTTTTACAACCTTAATCACTTGGGGCATGTCTTGAACTTTTAACCTTCTTTCCTCAGCACTGATGCAGTGAATAATGGACTCTCCTGCCTGACACATAACTAGATTGCAGTTCAAAGTGGATGTCACAAGCACTATTGCACCATCTGGAGCAAAAGCTTGACTATCATTTCGTGATAAGCCCATAAGATCATATGAATTTATAACTGACTTCATTTCTTCCATTTCACTAATTTAGGTTTCTTTAATTCAAAAATATGGTCTGTTTTTTACAAAAAACTTGCTTCCTGTTGCAGTATTTTTACACAACTCTGCAAAATTTTCAGATCTTTTATGAAAATCATGACATTTAAAACAATTTTGATCCCTTTTTTGCTACAAACAAGTTTTAAATAGTCCCCCTGGGGCTAGGGAAATGTGTGTGTGGTGTGGAGGCAAAATTCCTGATGTTCCCCTATTTCTGTTGTTATCCTTAATTGTTTTTTTCACTTCAAGACCCAGTTAATTAAAAAAAGAAAGAAAAGGAAATAATGATCTCACATACTCTATGCACATTTTTGTAGTGAGATGTGATTGTAAACTGAAAAGCTTTTCAAAGTCTGACTTCTGAAGAATACATAATATTAACAGTTCCATATAAGACACCTCAGAATGTTTGAATGACATCCAGCTTCTGCAATGAAATATACCTTATTTTGTAGGAAAAGAATCCATTGACTGGCATTAGTCAGTGGCTTGGGGGTGTACTCATCCATGAAGTACTATTTTTATAAATTTTTTGTACTGAGAGAATCCCATTAGAAGCTTGTTGTGTGGCTTGTCTCAAAGCAGAAGATTTTGAGTGAGCCTGTGCACCTTTGACTTCCATTGAAAATCGATGACACTTGTAAATGCATAGCATTTCTGACAGAAAGGCTGGAAATTAAAGAGTTCCATGACCATGAGGTCAGTCTGCTGGGTTTGTAGTGTTTTGGAAGAGATGTGACTTTTGGAGCAATAACCAGGCATGGTGCATTTGCACAGAAAGGATTAGTTCAGATTTCAAATATCTCTGTTTTCTAAAATTAGGCAGCGGCTCATATAAATATAGAGATAGTGAATGTTTCTAATAGAAAACCTGCATTCATTATTTTCAGACATTGATAAAAATGCTTCAAAATTCAAACACATATGGACCAATGTAGAAATATTCTACTTCTGAATATGGCTTGGTTTTGGAAAATATTTTTAGTTCAACTGAACAATTAAAAACTTTATTGAGTAAATAAGGTAATTAGCATGATGACTTTTAGAAGAAAATGCTGTTTAATATTAACACAGCATTTCAAATTCCTAGAGCACAAGGGTACAGCTTTCAAATGAATTTTCACAAAATCTGATATTTTTTTCCTGAAGCTATCCTATGATGTAAATTACAGACTCACAATAATTTAGGTTGGAAGAGTCCTTCTGAAATCATCTCCTCCATCTCACCTGCTCAGGCAGGGTCCACTCAAGCAGGTTGGCCCAGGACCATGTGCAAGTTTGGAATGTCCCCAGAGGGAGACTCCATAACCTCTCTGGGCCACCTGCTCCAGTGTTTGACTGCACTCATGGCAAAAATTATATTCTTGTCTTACACTAAATGTGCTATTTTAAATTTTGCCTGTTGCTTGTTATTTTGACAGTGGGATCTGCTGAGAGGAGTCTGGCTTTCTCCTCTTCATTCCCTCCCATCAAGTATTTATACACATTGATGAGACCCCCCTGAGCCTTCTCTTTCCCTGACTGAAGGGTTCCAGCTGTCTCAGCTTCTCCCATTGTGAAAGACTCTGCAGCCCTTTAATCCTTCTTGTGCCCTGCACAGGACTCACTCCAGTAAGTCCTTCTTTTTCTTGCATTAATTGCACTGATGGAATTGCACAACCCTGTTTGGTTGTGGTGTCTTGATATGGTGTATTTCATTATGTTAGTGTAAGAAATGTTATGGCTCAATGGAGCGTAACTGGAATTGTGCTGAAGAATGGAATTCAATGTCAGATTTCTGCCAGGATGTATTATTTATTAGAAAATATGCTTGTTATCCACTCAAAATATTGTCTACTTGCTGTCTGTTACACTGATAAGAATGTACCTTTAACTTTATTCTAATCTACATTTCTTACAAATAGCTAATGTAACAACATGAGGGGAGGAGTGAGAAAAAGAGGTTTTTGACAGAAGACTGTAGAACAGGAAGAAGATAGTAAATTTGCATTTGTGTGTTTTGTGAAATGCACCTAAAGCAATGAGAAGGACTGTGTGTAAAACTCATCCGGCTTCAACAAGAAAACAATCACTACACCTAAAGTGCCCAAACATCCCTCATAAAATTCATCATGTTCCTCAGCAAAGAAAGAGGATGTATTTTTTGGCAATGGCTGGTGCTTAGTGGTTAAGCCAAGAGTACTACCAAGTGTACACAGTTGTCTTTGCCAGAGTGTAAAACCTTCAGCTTTTTGACTGTGCCAGTTAAATAATTCTCAGTCACCTGCTCCATGGGGAGAGAAGCAGTCTTTCACACACAGACTGGAATATTCTGTGTATCAGTAGGTGACACAATGAAATTATTTTAAGAAGTGCTCACTCTTGCTCTACTTTAAAAGTTAAATGGGATCCTGGCACTCACTAGCTGAAATCCACAAAGGGCTGTTGGATCATCTACTCCTCACCTCCTGTGTATATCAAGATTATGATCGGCAAGTTGAAAGGCTTTTAGCCTTAAATCTGAGCTGGATTACTGCCTGTTTGCAGCAAAACAACTTAATAAACAGTGTGGCTCTCAATTTTGTTTTAATTCTACCCATATTCTGTGAGGATAAGAATCAAGAAGAAGAGCACAGGAGCATCTTAAATTCCCTGGCTCCTTTTCAGAAGACAGCAGAGCTTTTCTTTTGTGTTTCCTGCTTCGAAAGGGTCATTTTTTCAGGACTGTCATGAAGTGTTTGTGAAGCTCCTGCACCAGTCTGCCCTGTAATGGGAGTTCATTCAAAGGCCAAGTTGTTTCAGGACAAGCATCAGTAGCAATTACCACTTCCAGCTTTTCTCCAGAAGTGTGAGTTTTTGTCAAGGGCTCCAGAGTCAGACTGCTAGCCTAAGCTTCAGACACAAAGAGAGATCACTTACTCTCAGTTTTCTGTATGACAGTTCTTCATGTTGAAGTTTTAGGCAGAATTTCAACTTTAATTTTGACAAACAAGTTATGGCACTATTTAAAAAAAATTGTGCCTCTTGCAATGATCAAACTATACTCATTAAAAGAATATGAGGAAATTATATTTAATATGTCTACAGAATCCTTTTAGTTCAGTACTGCAAAACTTACCATCCAGCAAAAGCCTCTAAGTAACTGAGAAGTTAAAATGGACTTCAGAAATCAGTGCTTGGTTTAATTGGATACCCACACTATGATTAATTCAGGTTTTTGAGGAACAAGTCCTACTGCACGTAGCTTTATATAGCAAAACATAACCATGAAATTAACTCTAAAATAGTGGTCAGTTTCTGAAACATCCGATGTGTAAAGAGGTTGTACAGCTGGCTCTCTACATTATTAAACTAGTGTAAGTTTGGTTGAATAATATTACAAGACTGGGGCCTATATCTCTCCAGATATCAGTCACTGATTTAGGTGCTGTAATCCCATGATGCTGCAAAAATCAACTGTCATATGGTTGCCTATGTTGGAGTTCCTCTCCAAAGAATAAGGAATTTCCCTGTGTTGGTTCCTCAGTAACTCAGCATATGAATAGCCTGTAATGATCCAGCTGCTGATTCAACTCTCTGCTCTTTTCACAGAACTCTAAGAAGCTTTCAAAAGCTATTTATTCTTTATGAAATTCACAGTAAAAAGAATTGATGGCTGTGGCTATGTGATGGTGTTATTGTTGACAATGCATACACAGTATAGGAAAATGGGAAATGGAAAAGGATAAAGGATGAGGGTTTGTGCAGTTTTTCCAATTGTGCTCTGAGTAAATTTTTTGCATGTGTGTTTTTTTTCTTGCTTATTTGCCCTGTCAGTCAAATAAATGGAGATCTTGATGTCATACAAAATCTCTAGAGCCTGTATACTTTAGTGATAAAAAGCATTATGTCTGTGGGTTTGCTTTTGAATTGTTCATCAGGGCATAACATCACGTGGTTTTGGCAGTGGCAGTGTATGTTTCAGGTGAAGAAGTGAATTAAATAGTGGCCCAAACTATTTCTGGTATTTTAATTGTACTTATATTTGGTGTGCAATATTTAAATTATCTTCTCTTGGTATGTCACTTTCCTATCAGCTGTAATTTCGCCTCAGAAACTTTTGTATGAAGACAGTATTTTAAGATTAAATTTTAAGATTAAAAAGAAATTGCATTAGTTTGGTCTCTAGAAATGGAATAGGAATTGGGGGAAATGCAAACCAGACAGTTCTATAATATTGTCTTCCAAAGCTGAAGTAAATGTGGGAAATACTTGGTGTGTATGTCTACATTGTTTAAGTAGTTTTAAGAGTCATGAAAATTTAAAGTATGCTCAAAATGTTGCTTATAAAGCTCTCACCCAGGAGAGCTGGCCGCTGCAAACTTGCTAAATATACACAGGTACCTATAGAGGAGCTGCCTCTTCTCTGCCTCCTTGTTCTTGAACTTCACTAAGAGCTTTCAATTGCTCTGACATTTTCAGCAAAGGAAGTAATAGTTGTTGCTGAGCAGTATTCTACAGGCAATTATCTTATCTGATTGTTGGAGCAATCCCCACTAGAAAGCAACCAATGCGATCAAGTGAAATCATTACAGAAAGGCAGGAGAAGCAGAGGGAGGAACAAATGGAGGGAAAAGGGGCTCATCTCATTAACGGGTGCCTGTGCTGCAGGGTTCAGAGCGGCAGACAATGAAGTTAGCCTGTAAGACAAAGCTGTGCAGTTGCCTCCTGTAGCTGTTGACAGGTCTGAATCCTCTCTTCCAGAGCCTATTGTGGCTATAGTGCAAGGCACCTGCAGAAAATGTGCCAAAACTAGGCAGGGAGCAGTGGCTTTTCAATAAGCTGTCACCTCTCTCTCCCTTCACCCACCCCTCGAGTTCCCAGCGGGAGAGGAGCAGCCATACTGAAGAACCAGACTGGAAAATAGTCATGTGATGGGAAAAGGGGTCACATATAGACTCTTTACAGTTACCAACTTTCTGAGCCTTGTATGATTCTGTTTTTTGGGCAATTCCCAAGGATTTTTTTCTTTTTTTTTTTTTTTTTGCTAATGCTGCTTTCAAGCCAAAAACCTGCATCATGGGGATAGACAAGTCACCAGATGAGTATCATTGGCAAATAAATTTTTAAAAATATCTATCTCATCTTATTTCTGTTCTAGAAAGAAAGACACAAATTTTGTTTTTGTTAATTCACTGGTAAAAATTATTTGAGTGCTGCCAGAATTACCTGCTCACTTGCTGTCAACAGCTGAGTCGAGATCAAGCCAGGCTTCTTACATGGATTCCTAAACTTAGTATTGTGCTTTAAAAATGAATATCTAGAATTCCATGTTGTTTCAAAGGCTACACAAACTTGTTTTAAAAGAGAATGCAAACACTTGTTTGTGTATAGATACACACACAAAGAGAGTAAGAATTTAGATGAGATTATCTGTAGATCCCAGAGCATTTATGAAAGAGAAACAAGTGATACTCAATGCAGCTGCTTGCCATCCACTGAGCCATACCCAGCCCATCCTCCTGCAGTGACCAGTGGCTCCTGGCCAACTCCCTCCAGTTCTGTGGTATGGAATATCCCATTGGCAAGTTGGGGTCATATCCTGGCCCTGCTTCCTCACAACTTCCTGATCACCTCCTCGCTGACAGAGCATGGGAAACTGAAAGTCCTTGACTTAGAGTAAACACTACTTAGCAACAGCTAAACACATCAGTGCATTATCAGCATGATTCTCTTGCTAAATCCAAACACAGCACTGTGCCAGCTACTAGGAAGAAAATGAGCTCTATGCCGGCCCAGACCAGGAGGAATGCATAGCCAAGTTTTGGGTTGGGGTTTTTTTCCTGGTATGGCATGTACATGACTTGGAAACAGGCAGGGACTGGAATCTCTGGGTAAGCCAATGTGTGATAAAATGATTATTATTTTTCATTTTTTTAAACTTGCTTCTGAGAAACCATGCAAGACTGCAAGACTGATGAGTTGCGTTTTGAACCAATATCTTCATTACCTGAGCCCCAAATTGTGGGAGATCTATTTTAATATCTTAATACATTTGTACTTTATTTAGAAAGCATAAGTGATAGGCCATGTAGCTAGAATGTAATGGAATGTATGTAGAATGTTAAGGAATGAAAAAAAATCTTTTCATTGGTGGAAAAAATTGTTGCTGGTAAGATATGGCTGTTATAGACTGAGGGAAGAAATTCCAAAATCTGGGGTAATATGGGCTTTATCTGGCCTAAGGAATCAGCCCTAGTAGTGAATTTTGTATCTTCCATTGAAGGAAGAAGGAGATAATGGGTTCAAAGAAAATAAAAGTTACCTGGATTGGGAGATGTTCATAGGAAGCAGACATAAAATATCACAGGGCAGTACACGTTTCTAAGTCCTGTGCTGTTCTTTATTAGGAGGTATATTTGTAATAATTTAATTTTCATGCGTTTCTTATTTCCAAAATCTGTTCAGGGATTTTGGGCAGGAATTGATAAATTATGGAAACCCTTCAGTTAAATAACCTCCAGAAAAAAATGGAGTACTAATAAAGTGCCTCAAGGCTGCACACTATTCTGTATGAATAAATAACTTTTCACAGATAAACTGCTGCTAGTGGGGACTTAATTAAGGTAGGTTGCTAATATGCTTGAGTGGTATTTTTTGGTAATCTTCTGTCAAAGGTAATGTGCAATGAATAAAGGAATTACAAAGAAAGAGGAGGACAGTATATTCTTAGATGTTCATTCTTTTCCACTGCTGTAGTATTTGATAGCTGTGGCAAAGGGTTGCAGGCTTACTGGATTAGGCACCTATTCTTGGATGTAACAGAAAAGAACAAGAGCACAATGAATACCCTTGGAACAATCAGATGAACATGTGATTTTGTATCTCTGTGCTCAGGTGTGGGTTATGCCTGCCTTCCCTTTCAGACATCCCCTTAGGCATGTTGCAGGTAGGATTGCATTTGGCTGTTTGTTCACTCCCCAACACGCTTCCCAAAAGGCAGGAGTTTGTGTCTGATTGTTTAAGACCTTGTTTCTGCTTTGAACATGTCTTGTTCCCTTTGAAAAACAGTCTCTACCTCCCCATCCCCCTTTAGAGAAAACAAGTGAACTATTCATGCAAAAAAGTGTGTGTGTGGTTGGGAGAGTGGGGGGGCGTGCAATGCCACCGACAAACCCTATTGAAATGCATTGGCTGTTCATTTACATTCACACTTTTTTTAATAAAAATGTTAACTAATGATGTTAAATGCTTTGCCAAAGGTCCTGGCGGGTCAGTTGCCCAAGTGCCATTTCTGCCTAATTAGGGCTCTTGTGGCAGCCCAGGGGCCTCCTGATGCAGTGGGTGACAAGCCGGGAGCTGACAGCTTCAATCGGCTCCTACAGGAAGGTTGGGCTGGTCATGTTTTCTAACTCAGCCAGGTGTTAGCTGAATGTAGGGGGGGTCTTGGCCAGACCTGAGCATTCCTTTGATCTTCCTTTCTTACACTTGCTCTATTTTGAGCTCTTCCCTTTGCCTGTCCCATCTTGTGTCAAGGTCAAGAATGAGCTTGACTAAATCAGCAATTTCATTTATCTCTGGGAGATCATTAGCAGCCCTTCTCCCTCCCCTCCCCAAATAAACCTTAGGCACTGGTGCAGAAACAGCACAGGTTTCCAGGAGCCAGGCACTGGGCAGTCCAGATATGGAAAAGAAAAAAATGTACATCCTTGCATAAATAATATCCCTCCTACTTCTTTGTTGGAAACCTATTCCTTATTATTAATGTATATTAAATAAACACCCTGGGTAACACTTAAAAATATAAAATGCTTCTGCAGTCACAATAAAAAGCCTAGAACTTGTTTAAAATTTTATTTCATCACTACTGTAGAAAAAATAGCTTCTTAAAAATAGCAAGAAAAATAGAATACATAAAGTTTTCATTTGACCTCACCTGTTTCTTAGTGGCACACACTGACTGTCTTCATATGTGGCCACATGCTTTGGAACAGTTGGCTGGTTTTAGGAGTCTTGAAAATTGGATCACAAACTTATAGGAGAATTGGCTTTTTAAAACATAAATTCTCACTTAGCTCGTTGATAGCACTTTGACTTCAGCTGAGTTATGCTAGTTTATGTTAACTGAGAAAATTGCCCTTAAAACATAAACATATTGCTGACCATTGTAAAAGTAAGTCAAGATTTTCAAACTTGTTTACCCAGAAATGGCACAAAGCATTAGACTCATGAAGGGTGAAATAATTGACTGGATTTCTTTAATGTAAGGTGAATATAATTTCCAGAAAATGTCTGGTTTATAGAACTTACAATCAAGACTTGTGACTCCTAAATCTAGGCTGATGAATTTAACCATTCTCCATTTACATAAAAGTCACCACGTGCAGGAATTGCTCTGGCCTCTGTGGAATGAAACCACTGCTGCAGTAAAAGGCAGCAGTTGGAGAATAACAGACAACTGGTTAATAATACTCAATAGTATTAAGGGCAGGAAACAATAAAGGAAATTATATCACTTGATAGTTGTAGCTATATTGTAATGATAGGATGTGTAGGGTTTTTTTAAACAGGAAGACTAAAATAGGAAACAGTTGCATCCCTTCTTACTAATGATTTTAAACACTTCCTTGTTTTTTGAAATTTATTTATTTTGCTTGTCCTTATCTCTGATCCAAGAGACAAATCAAAAACATTCCACTCTGAGGCAACAAATACTCTCCTGTTGCATTCAGCGAAATTGAATAAGAAATTGAATAAATTGACAAAAAGACATGCACAGGCAGGAAGAATTCTACTTTTGTGCAGAAATCTGCTGTGCTCAGAGCAATTGCTCTCGCTGCCACAAGGTAGATGTGAGTGTTGTTCAGAGCTGGCATTTTAGAGTGCAGCTGTGTGTTAGGGCAGTCATGACCTTGGGGATACAGTGTGTGCTAGCAGTCCTTCCTGCTCTCTCCTACTCAGAGGAAGGTAGTGCCAGTCACCTTCTTAATAGAGTCTCTTTAATTCTTTTGCAGTTTAGGGCAGGAACAAGCTGTGAGGCCTGACCAATGACCCATGAATCCAGTGAAGATTCACCCACTGACCTGCACTTAGCAGTGAATCAGGGCTTTAATGATTCTATATTTTTCCGCTCTTTTCATGTTTTCAATCTTTTATTTCTATTTTCATATCAGATCAGTAGAATCCATCTGTTAAAGCTAAATACAGTGACATGAGGTCTGAAAAGGTCAGGAGCAGAACAGATTTCTTTCCTCCAGATGGAAGCTTTAAAACAACAGGGAATAATTACATATAAATGCAAGAATGGTCAGGTAACTGATCGGATTTTATCTGCCTGATCCTTGCATGATGCGAATAGAAGATCGACCTGTCCCTGAACTCTCTTGGCAGCTCCTCGGAATGACTTAAACAAGATCAGCTAAAACGATTATACTGGATGGGTTTTAATGATTAGTCAAACCAATTTATCAGCTTGTTTCTCATTGGTACTTTCATTCCACCACGATACACTGGCTGACTTTACAGAGCGGCTGCATCTTGTTGACAAAACAGTTTGGAATGGTGGAGGTGCAGCTTTTGAATTTAATTGATAAGTCACTTGATAAAATACCTGTGCATGCATGTTGTGATAGAGCAGCAGTAGGCAGTCATTGAGTTAAGCTGATGAAATTCTTGCCTTCCCAAGAATGATCTTTTTGGCAATGCCAGAAATGCTAGAACACTAACACCAAACAGGCTGAAGGCTTTAGAGCTCACAAAAACATCCATTGTAATAAAGACAGAGTTAAATAGGGAAAAACTTAAAAAAAAAGAATCAATCTAAATATTCAGTCCTGATCTTGAGTATCTGGAAAGATGAAAATAAAAACCCCATAGGGCTTTATTGTGTTCATCTAAACTTTAGGGGGTCTGTTGAGGAAAGAGGATATTCCAGCTGAACATAATAGAGCAAATTCCAGAATGATTAGAGACTGTGATGTCTAATTAATTAGCTTTTGTGGTAGTTAATTAAGTGGTCAAGAGTAGTATATGAGGCAATAAAATCTGCTTCTAGCATTTAGCAGAGCCAATAGTTATTTTTAGGATAGTAATAGTGATGTAATTCTATTGTACTGCAAAACTTGCATAGAAACATGTTCATTAATATGGCTTCAGATTTGTAGTATTTTTAATAATGAGAATAACAGTTAAGCCCATGGAAAAATCTCATAGTGAATACCAGTGCAAAATTGCTATCTATAGACATGTTCTAAATTATTTTCACAGATATTGATCCCTGGGATGTAAAATTCTACTTCCCATCAGTAAAATGAGCAGGCAGAAAAAAAATGCTTCATAACAACAAAGATGGGAATTTTATGCTATTTTTAGTAGCTTCATGTTTTTTATATCTATCTAGAGATAAATGGAACTAGGCTTATCTCTAGGATTACTTCTGGAGTTTCTGAACCTAAAATTCTGGGGTTTTTCTAGTGATTCTGTGATGTTTAACAATGTGAAGGCAGTAAGATTTGTGAACATAAAACAACACAGTATCTCCAGGACACTTCTAGTATTGCTTGGGATATCACTATCAAATCCTTGACATAATTTTTAAATTTCTTGCAAATATCCAGTAAGCTGAAAATGGTGGATATGACTGAAACATGACTGAAAGTTTAGGATAATACTGAAAGCAATTTAAATGTCTCTGTTGACAACTCAGAGTTGATTAGTCATCTCAGTTTTTATTTTTGTGTAATATCATAAAAACTGCATAAATTACTGCAAGTGCCACCTTTCCTGACATCAGGACTGGGTACAGATAAACAGTTCTGGCTTCCAAGTTTAGACTCCTGAAGAATAAATGGAAAGAAGATTTTGTCTTAGGTGTTCTTCTTCCTTAAACTTCTGGAGGACAGCCAGGTCAGATAGCCAAGGCCCCCTGCTCTCCCCAGAAGGATTTCTTCATGCAGAACAGCAGATTTCAGCAGTGTTTAGTGTCTTCATGTAAAGTGTGATACCAATCCTTACCTTTTCCATACAACACTTTCCCAAATTTGTAAGGTTTTTCCATTTCTCTGTTCAATTCAGAAACCCCACTTTTCCCTTTTCACTTATCTTTTTATTGAGACCTTCTGCAGCCTGTGGTAATAAATTTCTTTATTTTTTTCTTCTTTTTCTATTATTCACACCTAAAGACTCGTACTGTATCTCTAAACTGTTCTGATAGATTCCATAGAGAAGAAAATGGTTCAGAGGAAAAATCTTTGAATGCATTTTTTGAAAAATATTGGTACTAAAGCTACCTTAAAACTCCCTGCAGGTTTAATGAGAGTGCCTTGTTAAATTTTCTGGGTATAGAAGAGTAATTTGCTAAACAAAATCTCTGCAATCATACCTTAGTTGCTTGTCTTTTTTGTCTTTTAAACTTCAGAATAAATGAAAAATCGATCTGTATGGTCACCAAAACATTAAATTGTCTTATCTGTCACTTGTTCAACATCAGCTTCTTAAAAGGGAAAACAACAATCACAATCAGTAGTTTCTCAGTGCCTAGAAGAAAATAGAAGCTATAAATGGACAGATGAATTATGTGCTTCCAGTGGTTTTCAAGGGAAGCATTTACTGAGGGAGAAAATTGTTTTAATCTTATAACAACTAAGGAGTGTAGAGTTTGTAAAAACATGGAACACCTACACATAAAGTTAATTTTTGTTGCATAGGAACAAATACAAAGTAGCTTTCAACAGAAATGGTTGGGGAAACAAGCTCTTTCATTGTTTGGTGTGCTATTTTATATCTTTAACAAATCTCTGTGAAGCACTCAGGGAAACCTAAACACAGGGGGTTAGTTGAGTGTTCAGCCTTTTACAGTATCTTAAAAAAAAAGAAAGCAGGAATCTTCTTTTAGCTGGAAATAAATATAGTCATGGGGTGTGTATCTTTTCTTTCTTTATTTTCAAATAGTGGAGGAAATGAATAGGAGGAAGTAGAATCAATCCCAAACACAGAGCAGCTTCTGCATTCTTTTCATTTCCTTGTCCTGTGTTAAAGTCTAGATTTTGCTAAGGATCCACTGAAGCAAAATACAGAGTTGCAAACCTGCCTGTGGGAAACATTATTCTCATCGTTCTTTGATTAGTTAATCCTGTCCATTAGAACACTCTTTCCACCCTTGTTTTTTCTTGTCCATCTGTTTTACATTCAATAGCAGAATGAAACAAACAAAAAAAAAATGGGCAGGGAAAAATCAGAAAGCTTTCAGGAATTAAATTGCTTATTCTCTCTTCAGGAAACTAAGTAAATAAAGTACATCCAGAGCAACATAGATTATCAATTAATAAAGATGGAAATGTAATATCTGAATCTTATGTAATAATGAGAAGGCAACAAGAGTCATCCTTAAAATTAAGCCTTTTTTGGACTGAAACCTAGAAGGCAGGTAAGGCTAAATAGAGATGCCCCTTTTATCACCATTGTAATGTACTGCACGGTGCAATAATGAGAGTTTTTAAAAGCTGCCATTTGTGCAGCTGTGAAAGAACTGATTAGCTCACTAGGAGTACTGGGGGGAGAAGGGAGCAAGGGGAGAGAAGACTGCTGAGGACTGGGGAGCGAGGCTGTTCCTTTGGGCTTAGTTCCAACATGTGCAGTGCAGGGAACCAAAGGCAACCAGATATTTAAAACTGACTTTTGCACGAGGTGGCTCATCTGCCAAACCTTTCCAATAACATTTTCCTTTCTGAGTGGAGGCATGGGAGTGCATTACTCAAAGCTGAATAATGCCCAGGAAATGTAGATCCCATTCTTTTTTCCACCGGTGTTAAGTAGATGTGTAAGATCAACTATTGTTAGAACTGTGAGCAAAATTAAGAAAGAAGAAGTGAACTGGTGGGAATGTTTTTAGAAGGGGTGCTTGGCTCTGGGGAATTTAAGGTTTCTTGAGATCTTCTTCTATGCAGGTTACAACTTTAGCCACATAAAAATGCCTGGCAAGTTCCCATCTGCTTCTGCTTTATTTTACTGAAGCCCCACTGTGGGAGTTGCCTCAGACTCCACCCATACAACAACTTTGAAGACAGAACTAAGTTTCTTCAGGGTTCGTGAAATGACAACAGCAAACCCACTTGTTGCTAGGTGGTGGTAGCACATGGAAAGACAGCAAGTGGAATATAATGGGTGAAATATAGCAAAGAAAGGTATGGGAAAAAGAAGGTTCAAGTTCTTGTAACCTGACAACTGAGGGTTTAGATCTTGTGTGGAATTCTGATTGCTGGTTTTCCTCCTGAATATCTGTATTCATTTGACCATAGGAAAAAGGAGGGTGGACAATATCTGCAGGGGCTAATATTTATTTCACTTTGATCAGATACAGCAGTCAGCAGTGGTAGCTGATAAATGCTTAGAGAAAGCAGATACACATTAAGTTCTGCAGAACAGTGTTGTGGGCAGACTGCTATTGAAGGTTAAGCATAATTAATGACTCCTCTGAATATGGATACAGATTTCTTACACACTGAGGGGGTTATTAATACACCTGTCTTTGAAACATACTCTCAATTCTTGAAGTATTACTTAATCTTTATATCTTTTCTATGTTGCTTTGCCACTGCTTATTACCTTCTAAGATGGATAACAAGCTTACATATTCCATTTAAAAGTTTTTTTTACCATGAATTATTATTTTTAACTTTTAAAAAGACTATCTGACTGGGATTTTCATACAAAATAACATTATTATTTTAATTGGATTGGATTGTTTGGATAAGGTGGCCTGTTTATTGTTTTTATGTTTTGTTTTTTTTTTTATGTTTGCACCTCTAGATGAAATGAAATTTTAAAATACACTAAGATTTTCCAGCCTCACAGATGTTTAGGGCTCAACTAAATTCAATTGCACACTGCTAATTGAAATTCAGGAAATATAACAGAAATTATAAATCTTTAAAGTCAGAAATTCTCCTTACATGTGAGGACTGTGGGTTTTTGCATAATGAAAGATTTAATGCCTTAAAGAACAGATATCTATCTTCCAACAGATATGATACCCTAAACAAAATGTGGTCGTCAGTGGAGACTGTGCCACAGGAAGTTCTTCTGATAAATATAAACCATAAGATTCTAATTAATGTAAAGCACAGCTTATCTATTTTTTTCCTCAGTCTTATTTTACTGGATTTCAGGGCTACATTTGTGAGGAAAATTGTTAAATTCTGCTAATTTATTATACCTCTGTTTAGGCAGTGCTATTCCTGTTTTTATGGAAATACCACAGAGGGTCATGTGCAGCAGTGAAAACTTGCTGCATCCATCAGTGTGGAATAAATGGTACACAAGACCAAATGAAAGTTTTCTGCATAAAGATATTTCCCAGTTTTTGTTCTTTCTTGGCATAGTACTGAAGGTGATGAAAGATCAGGCCAGAAGAAGAAATGTTAGGAAAAAACAAAATTATTGTTAAAATGCCAGTCAATGAAATAGAGTGGGAAGGTTTATGGTGAGGAGCAGAATTAAACATGTGGAAGAATCTAGAAAATCAAAATTTGTAAATAACTACAGCCTTGAGGCTTTTAATATGTCAGTCACTGGCCTCCTCTACTGAGGGCAGCTAAAATGTTAACAGTTCTTTTTTTGGGTGGATGACATTTAAAATCTCAGGAACGAATAACTTGCCTTTTTCATTTTAAGTGACTGTATACAAACATGTATTTACGAAATGTAATTTTTGATTGCCACCAAGAGAGACTCAGAAATAAGCATAAATCAGCCCACAACTGTTACCTTCACCATAGGTACTTCTTTATTGCCTTTTTATTCTGTAAAAAAAAAATATTTAAAAAAAAATCAGAATTCATGTTGTTGTTTCTGTGTCTCCAATAGCTGGTCAGTGAATAGCACAAGGGTAAAGGTAAGGTCAGCAAAAGGTTTCTTGTGGAAATACCAGCCAGATCTCTGAGGTCTCTTTGTGTCTCTTGCAGAAATTTCATGGGAAAGCTAAGCCTATGAAACAAACCTTTTAAGTCTCTGGTCTTCAGACATGAGATTCCATGTGCTGGGGCCCAGATTCCAGTGCAAGGTTAGGTGATAAGCATCTGTCCAGTCATTACAGAGCCAAATCCTGCAGCCCTGAGAGGGGAGCGCGCCTTCTAGCAGGGCTCCTGTCAGCACTGGGTCCTGCTGAAGAGCACATTCCCCAGCTGCAGGCCAGGACTGTGACCTTTCTCCTGCTCCTTGACCCTGAGAGCAGTGCAGCTGGTCACATAATCACCCAGCACACTGAGCACCTGCATCTGTGTGGGACCCAGAAGTGGGAGCGAAGCCGCGCTCCGGCCGTGAGGAAATGCGCGGTGCTGGTGGTGACGGAGGTGGTACAAAAGAGTCCGTCAGTGCACGAGACCTGACAGAGAGAGAGCTGGGGATTCACCAGATCCCACAGCATGGGGAGTGGGAAGGGAAGTGCTCTGTGTGCTGCCAATTCCCCCTCCTGGCAGAGCACTCCTTAGAAGTGAGTTCCTGCATGCCTGTCTAATGAGATTTGCACCACGGACACCACAGCTGAGGCTGTCTTGTGGATAGTGTGGAAAGCAGTTTAGCCTAAGAGAACATGATTTTTAGCCTCTTCTCCATTTGTTTTATAGAGAGCTCTTGTTAAGCCTTCAGGTTTTGAGTCAATGTTATCAAAGCTACATGTTTTGACAGGTTCTCTCCTGTGTGTGTGTGTGTGTGTGCATGGAAAGGTTCTTCATGCACGTCCTAAGTTGAGAGATATAATTTGAACAGAGAAAATTATGGTTCATAAAGTGCTCTTGTTAGGTGACATGGCTATGCTTAGTCCACTGCAGGACAGCCTCCAGAGAGAAATGCATATTTCCATACAAATTACAGTATACTGCAGCCAAGAGATCAATTAGAATGTCTGCGACCAAGAACTCTCAAGTGTCTCCATTCACTCTGCCATTCAAAGGAGACAGAAATGCACTCAATTGGTGTAAAGAATTTGAACTCTTTCAGGGAATGTGCAGAGACTGCCACAAAGTGGCATTCTCCACGGGGTGGGACTTGCAGATTCTGTGAGATCCAGCAGGGAATTTTAAGGGTTCTGTAACCTAACATTTTGTCTCCTGTTGAGAGCAAAATTGCAGGACCTGCTAAATATTGTGGAAAGAATGAGGACTTTTTCATATCAGGGACTATGCCAGCTCTCTGATGTGTTACAGTGGTCAGCTTGACCATCCTAAATCCACACTATGTTTCATTTGAAAGGACCTCAGAGCATTTTGCAAACTATCCTGCAGACACAGCACCACCATATGAGGTGTTGAAATGCAGGTCTTGTGGAATGAAACGTCACAGAAATAAAAGGTTGTAACTGTTTAACTGTGTATCATAACAGTTCACAGGTCAGAACAGGAAACTCAGGTTTAGAAGACCTTGAAAAAGTAAAAGTGCATTTTTCCAGGGCAGCAGAGTATGACATAGTCTAGTCTTTTGATAAGTGCCTCAAGATATTAATTTGTCCAAAAGTTATCAAAAACTATGCTTAGCAATTCAAAGTACCCACCTTTGATCAAAATGAACTAAGATCCCTCCCTCTGACTGGAACTGTAAAGTTCAATTCTTACTCAAGTCCAGGGAAAAGCTGCCCTTGACTTCAGTAATACAGCAACAGAATGCATTAGAAGACATGAAAGCTATCCTAGCTTTCATTTAATAAAAATCCTTACCAAATCAAATAATTGAAAAGCAATAGAATTTAAATGTTAAAAATGCCTGTAGTAGTTATTTCTGCATAATAATATGAAAGTTGATAGTGGTAAAATACTTCATGCTTTAAAAAATGCAACATTCATCTATGTTTTATAATTTTCTTTAAATATATGATTCCTATGTTTTCTTTTATTTTCATCACTGAATGGTTTGAAAAATATTTGCTGTTTTAAGCAAAAATGCTCCTGCTAGCTGTTAGTGAAGCTTTTTTAACAAGTCTAGCTTCTCCCTTTTAAAAATATTCTTGTACTGTAGGAAAGATGTTAAACTTAAAAGAGAACTTTTATTCAAGGGCAGGATTTGTTTCCTTCATGATTCTTAAGGGTTTCCAAAGGCATAGGATTGATAAAGTAAATCTCATAAATTGTTGGGGAGGGCACAGTGTGCAGGTGTTTCCTTTGGAATTCAGAGATCCAAATCCTCTGTTAAGCTTTTTATGTTGGTTCCTGTCACAAAATTTCATAGTATTTTACAAAAAATATTCTGAGTTGGAAGTAACCCAAGGATCATCAAGTAAAATAAGGATCATCAAGTAAAACAAGGATAATCAAGTCCAGATCTTAGGTGAATGTGGTCCTACAGGGATGGAACCACAACCTTGGTGTTATCAGCACCATGCTCTGACCCCCTGAGCTCGTCTTTGGGATGTCCCTTCTGGTTACAAATGAGATCTTTTTAATGATTGTGTGACCTGCTAAGTGTCCAATTTTGAACAGTCTTTCTCATAAAGGGATATGGCATCTCTTTTCTGGTAGGAAAAGAGCTCAGGATCAATATTAAATATGTGTTTTCTGCAAGTTCAGCCTAAAATTCTGAGAAGCCATTGGTGTTTCGCAGCTCAGACAACTGACCAGGTTTAAAATCTTCACCTTTCACTCCAGACCTCCTATGCTACAAAACCTATGGAAATCTAAGGGTCGTTGTGTGAAATCCAAGGAAGAGCAAGGGCAAGGCTGGGAGCGCAGGGATGCAGGAGGGCAGCATCCCCCAGAGGCGGGCACAGAGAGCCCTCTGTCCAGGGGGGAAATGCGCTGTCCCCGCTTCCCGCACTCACCTGCCTCCCCTTGCACCCAGGAGCTGCTCCCCGTGCTGGGTTTGGGCTGTTTGCCCCGGACTGTGCCCGGCTCCAGGGACACGGTCACTTTCCGAAGCCACAGCACGCCCTCCTCTGGATCGCCGTGTCCAGCGGCGCGCCCGGCGCACACGGGGAGCGCACGGAGCCATCCGGGGGAGCAGCGCGGCAGGGAAGGGAGAGCCCCCGAGGGAGCCCCGACACTGAGAGCTTTGGGCTTTCTGTGCTGAGAGGCACAGACCCTCAAGGGAACACTGCATTTGACCTCAGGCCGTGGAGAAGGCTTCCAAAGTGGAATGATAGAGCTGGGATTATGGGTGTGTAGTTCAGAAAGAGATAAGATAAGAAACGGACAAGGATCTGTGAAAGACTTCTTTATAAACTCTGTTTTCTGGAACATAATGGAAAATAATGTTATACAATTAATTAATGGTATATTAATGGTATATTATATGGTTATGCCACGGGTATGGCATAATTTACCTGTGGGATATTCCAGTGTATCTGTCCACCCAGTACAACAGCAAAACTATAAAAAAAGGAAACTGAATATATAAAGGTGATGTAAATGTGTGTATTTATATATACATAACTGTATCCACATAAATGAGTTTTAAATGTTTGAATATAGAAGTGCCAGAAAGAAAGCAAATTTGACTTTTTGTTAACTTCAGCTCAGAAAAATATCATATCATGGAATCATGGTAGGGACTGATTCAGGAAGACCTTTTTCCATGAACATGCAATAACAAACACCTGCTTTGAGCTTTGAATGCTATCTTCTCCAAGCAAGTTGTTTATTTGATAGTAACAACTGAGTGTCCCTTGGAGGTGCTGCTGCAACGCAATCCTTGTGAATAAAAACAAAGCCAGCTTTTTAGAGTGAGCTGCTGCAGTAACAGCTATGAGCGACCACTGCTGACAGCCTTCCCTCTCAAAGTCCAATTCCTAAAAAATACCACACCAGAATATCATCAGTGTTCCTCAGAGCTCAATTTTAGGGCCATTTCTGTTCAATAGACTTACCAATGATCTGGATGTAGCACGAGCAGATTTGCTGATACCAAACTGGGAGATGCTATTGAGTCTCTTGAGGGACAAGACACCCTGCAGAGGGATCTTGATAGATTGGAGCACTGGGTAATAATTAATGGGATGAAATTTGACAATCCCAGGACTCCCAGGATAGAGTAAAACTAGGCACAAATATAAACTGGGAGAGGAGTGGCAAGTTATTATTAGAAGACGGATCTAAATTGATTGAGGGACTGACTAGAAAGTTCATTCTCAGTTTAGAGGAGCAACTGAACAGATCAGTAAAGTTATGTGCATGAGGACACATATAAAAAAATAATGTAAATATTTAAATAACCCACAAATTTTGGATCAATTGAAGGAAATGGAAGGATGGCAGTGGTCTGCATTAGAGATAGCCCACTATTAAATTAAAGCAAACAAAATACAGTTCATTTTGAATAATGCTACCGAACATTTTTGACTCTTCTAGACTGAAGAGGGAACTACATTAATTACTTCATTAAAAAAAATCTTTCAATAAATAACCTGAAAGTATAAAGTTGGTCCATTATTAACATAATAAAAATCAAAGCATCCCGATATTCCACCAGTTGCCGGTGGCAGCCGGAACCACACGATGGCAGTGTGCTGTTGGCTAAAGACAAGGACTGCTAAACTGGGCAGAACACCAACTCTGCTGAATGTACTTCCACCTAGGGTTACTGAAACTTTTGTCTTTTAGATTTATCGAATCCTCCTTTTAGCCCTAGGAGGATTTTCCCAGGGATCTGGTTAAATATATCCACATAGAATCTCTGAAAAACAGCAGAAGCTTCTTTCCAATAAACCCTAGAGCACGAGAGTAACTTCAAGAAGTGGCAGCTTCTTCTCAGTTCCAGACTCTGTGACCTTGTGAACACTGGATCATCTTTGGATGCTAAATATAACTCCGTATTTCCGCTCCTGCTGGGGCCAATATTAAAACTGCTCTAACATTTAGTGAGAATTAGATTAGCCTCATAATTAGGGACAGCAAAGAAAGATCACAATTTTAATGTGTTTTGTAAGAAGCACCAGAGAATGGCTTTTGAAGGGCCATTTGCAAAAGTCTGGGTCAATGTGTGTGACTCCCTTCAAAAGCTGGGTACTCTGGTTTCAGAGGCCAGTGCCTCTCCTGAGGTGGAGAAAGAGGCAGCAATTAACTTACTGGTGGGGAGAAATGGAGTGTCTGAGTGCTTGGAGTCTAATCTTTTCTTGGTGTCAATTAGTGGCAACTGCTAAACTGAGTGTTTCTTGGAAGCTGAGATTTTGTACATGACCTTTTGCCTTGGTGATTAACTGCCAAGTCAAATACTCTCTGCAATGGGCTTAGCTGTTCAAAGCACAGAAAAAGGAGAGTGGGGAGAATGACACTGCAGAACTGCTCTGTCCCATTTATTTATTTGGCCTAAAATACTCTTATCCAAAATTCTCATCATAGTTTTAAAACCATTGCAAAACAGAGTATGCAAAAAGCATGGCAGGGTTTTCAGTGGGGAGAAGCCCATCCCTCCGTCCTCTCACATTTGTTGAAATTTAACTTTCTTCCAATGTGTAATGAAGGAGTGTCACAGTGTGGTTTGATAGCTGAGTTCTGCTGCATTAGAGGCAAAACATACTCCAGAATTAAGACTCTTTCCCTTCCCCTAGACAGTTCTGAATGGAGAAGTGTTGTAGCTTAAGGCCTGATGAATCTTTGCTGTTACACAGATTGCTGAGAGCGGCTGTTTCTGAGGAAAGCAAACTGGTCATTTGGGCTAGGTTTTCAAAGGTGGGCAAAATGTTTGAGCTTTAAACTCTGCTGGGTTGTGTAGCCCAGCTTTTTTATGAGCTGTAGAAGAATCCCAGCTCTGTGGGTTTACAGGCAATTATGCAAGCACAGCCATTAAGAACTTGCACAGGTGCAGCCAGTATGTGCAGCACCTTACAGTGAGCACGAGGGCTGAATTGCAGCCAGTGGGATTCCAGCTGTGCAGCAGAGCAGGTCACAAAGTCCAGGAGCTGCTTGGGCCATGCCTTTCTTGAGAGTGCCTTGGGGACAGGCTGCAGCCTGGGTGGGCAGTTGACAACAGCCACCCACTTCTGTCTTCAAACTATTTCCTAGGTGACATCATCTGTTCATAACATCAGAGTTAAAGTTTTTAAATACTTTCTGGTATTCAGTATAAACAACTTTCATCCTTTTATCCCATTACAGTTTTTTAACAGTAAAAAATTACCTCCCATTACTGTGAGTCTGACCCATATTCCTCGGATTTGTGTTGAAGATTGGGTAACACTGGTTACACCCATGTTAGTGAGCTGCTGCCTTCTGAAGGTAATTAAATATGTACTACCCAAGCACCTTCATAATTTTCACTCTTCTCTGAATCCCTTCCAATTTCCCATTAGGCTTTGTTACAGTCATAAAGATTAACAACAAAGATTTAATCCTGTTTCTCAGTTTTCAAGTCATCTTAATGTAGCTCAAGACATAACATAGTTATCACAAAGAGAACAGCAGGTTCAGCAAGAGATTAAAAGAGCAGCATGATTCTGAATAAGCTGTGACTACTTTAGAAAAATAAAACTGAAGGGCCACTAGGAAAGGATTAAAGGAGCCATCCAGAGAAAACACCAGTGCTAATGTGTTTTATAGCACCAAAAGGACATTAAGAATTTTCAACAAGCTAAATCTATGGGATAGTTAACAAGACATGCAAAACAAATATGTGATAAAAGTATGGACTTTCCATGATGATATTTCAGCAGAGATTTTTTAAAAGAAGGTGAGAATTTGGGTCTCCTCTACCCTTTTGCTTCTGAAAATCTTTTCTATGTGAAAAGACAACAAGGAACAATCAACACAGTTCTTAAATGGTGTGTGTTTATGCACATATTTATGTATTAGATATATGAGATCTTTTGGGTCAGTTTGGGAAAGGAAAGGTCAGATTTGTCCCACTGATGTGCAGCTGAAAGCTGTTCACTAGATTGTTTGAGAACTCCTTGCTCATTGACTCTGCTCAGAGTTTGTAGGTACAGAAGAGCTCAACAACTTCCATTTGGAATTTACTGTATGTACAGGATATTCAAATGATTCTTCCTGAAGCTTCCTTGCATTGCTTTCCTTGTGCACCACTGGGACATTGTCGCTTATCTAAAATGTAATCTTTCTGCATTACCAGTGTCTGATTCTGGATATGCATCACCTTTCACAGTGCTGTAGGTCTAAAATGTAACACTGGGAATGGAGCAGTGAACTGCCTTCAGGTTTACACTGCTGGAATTATAAGCAGCACTTCACTGATTTCCTCCACAAAATTAAGCTTGCATATCAACTTGGCTGAAGAAAAAGATCCCATTTTAGGGCACAGATTAATCAGCAGGAACAGTGTCATGGGCTATCAAGAAAGCCCTGGCTCGGTGTTTCTGGAGCTCCTGTCATAACACTTTTTTGGGCATGTTTAATGCCATGCATGGGGATGCCCAAAAGCAGATACAGTGAGAATAACACTGAAAAGGCATGAGTATTTTTGTCAGTGGTTGTGTACTTACAGATTTTGTAGAGAGAACTGAATGAAACCTCCAGGCTGCTTCATTTATGCTGAAAAAGAAAAGGTAACCTAGGGATACAAATTTATTGTGAAATTCAGGCCTTGAGAGGAGTTTGGTCTGAGCATTGTGGCTTTTGTGAAATGTAAGGGCACAGTCTCAAACTAATGCTCTCTCAGATTGGTTCATATTTTTGTTGATCTTGAATTTGGATTTTGTGTGTGGTTTTGTTTCTGTTTTTAGCATATGTTCAGTTCATTACCAATATGTTGGCAATTGTGGTTTTGGTTCTCTGTTACATGTTTGGGTCTGGAGGGGCAAATCAAAGTGATATTTATCCAAAAATGTTACTGGATTCAGGTTCGTCTGTCAGCCCAAAGATTATGTATGTATGTTTTGTGAGGAGTTGATTTCCATTTTGTTCTTGCCTGGGTATGTTTAACATCCATTAGCTTTAAATAGGGTCATGCAAAGGTGCTGAGGGGCAAAACAAGCACTGCACAAACAAAATAGATAATGGGAGTGGATTTCTGAAGATGATATTGTGCCATTCTGAAGATGTCCTTGACTGTTCCAGAATGCTTAGATAGCAACAGCTGCCAGGAATGCTTTTATCATCCCTGTTTGCCCAAGAGTCTGCAACCTTTCCTTTCAGAGGTTGGCCTTACAGGGTTCTCTGTGCCTCCACCACCTCCTGAGGAGATTAGGGGAGTACATGGTATCTGGGGTAACACACTGCAGTCACTGGGAGCTTTGGCAGCTGTGGAAAGTGGTGGCTGCCTTATTTAAAGAGAATGATTCAAGTGTTCAAAGTCCTGAAGGATTTGGATCCAGCATGATTTTGAAGTCACCTGTCTGGATGACTTCTAACTGCAGAAGTTGATGTTACAGGCTTAGGGGTTCATGTGCATCCTTTCCCTACTTTAAACCTTGAGGGAGTTGGGCACAAGGATTTAGGGAACTTTGAGCCAATGGGAATGTGTTTAACTTGCATTTTGTGCAGCTTTTGAGCTTTTGATATTGAGCATAATATTTTACTGGTTTTGTGGATTTTCCTGCAGAAATAATTGTTTTCAGTAGGAAGGAGCAAGGAACCTCTGCAAATGATTTAAATTGGATCTTTTTACCTGAGTTCTGTAGGTTTTTAGTTTAGTGGGCGTGGAATGCCTGCTGGTTTGTGGGGGTGGTTGTCAGGCAAACAAGTCTGAAGCTGAAGTCTACCTGTTGGTTACCTGCAAACAAAGATACTGAGCAGAAATTCACCCCTCAATGGATTCATAGTATTGCCTCTCTTTTCATGTTCAGGGTGGGTGTCTCACATTGACACTAACAAACTCTTCTGAGTTCTCATTAATTTTGTATTTCAGAGAGAGTTTAGGTCATCTTTCCCTTAAAGATTTAAAATTGAAAACACTTTCCAGGCTTATTGTTGTGATTTATTTATTGTGACAAGCAACATTACTTACACGAAGGTATTTAAAAGACCTCTTGCTGGGATAAAAAGAAATCCAGCTGGCTTCAACCTACACCTTTAAAGGTATTTGAACACTTGAGTCCCTGGCACTGCCTTTCTCCATGTTTCCAGTGAGCCTTATAACTAAACCAAGTCCTCAGCTCCAGAAATCCCTCCAGCAATTTATAGGGAAGGGCTGGCTAACCCAGAACAGCCCCACATATGTCAGCTGCATGGAGAGAAAATCTGACTGAACGAGACAGGAACATCAGGAACTGAGACGGGAACTAAGATGGTCTTGGAGCAAGCAAACATTTCCATCTGGATTCCTAAACATGCAGGGATTTTCTAGAATCAGGGGTATGTCTGAAATCCTATTGTGTGAGCACACCCTGAGTGTGTGAAGAGGAGCCATGAATGAAGTGGTAGATATGCCTGCACAATGCTGGTATTTCCTCAGCATGATTTGGAAATGTGCTGAACTTGATAGCAAGGACAAGTTCAATTCTCAGTGTTAGAACACCCGTGTGACAGGCACCTCTCTCCCCCACCACACACATCTGGACAGCTTTTGGCTTCGGTGTGCTCAGAGCATCTGAAAGGATCAGAAAGCAGGGGCAATGAAAATACACAAAGTCACACTTTCAAAATCCTGCTTCTGTTCCTGAGGCCTCAGCTGGAGCTGAAGCTGCAGGCAGCTTATTAGCTGTGCAGGAGTATCAGCAGCTGCCAGCTGGCAGTAATTCAGGTACCTACAGACTTAGAAATATGCTGCAGTAGCACTTGGTGAGAGCAGTGGTCCCTGACTGGTGAACAAAGGGATCTAGAAAGAGGCCAGGCCATCACACTTACCTGGTGCTCCTGCTCAGAGAAGGGCCAACCACATATAAAGAAATATTACAAACTTAAGTGTCTATAAAGAGGAGACTTAGCAGTGGATTGAAAGGAATAGTGATTGGAATGACTCATCTGAAATTGTATTTTTTCCTATAAGCTTTACCACATTGATGGGAAATGATGGTATGTATCCATATAAAACCTGTTCATGTATAACACACAAGATTTCATATGTAAGTACAACTGCTTCCCTTCTTTGCCTGTGATAACTGTTTGGATCCAGCCATTCAAGGTCCTTAAAATTGCAAATGCCTGCAGGAAGTCACAGATTTAAGAGTTCTACCTCAAGGCAAACTTAATTTTGTTTCCAGCAAAAATCCTTGTAATTGCTAACAGACTTTAAAATCTTGCAAGTGCATGAGTACACAGAAATATCTATTACAGGGAAAGACACTTGTGCCAGTAAAGTTGTCAAGGACCTGGAAATGGAGACGACTTTACAGCTGGCTTTGAAAAGCAATTTTACAATTATCTCCTGTGATTTTCACAAAGGATGAGGTGCCTCTGTGGGTTTGAAAATCAAGACAGGCATCTAGCTGTATCCAAGGGCTCTAAATGCTCTTTCTGATGTTCAGCAGCTGCAGCTCAGGGGAAGCAGCAGTAAGTTTGGCTCTTTGAAAACCCAAAAGTAAGCATTCAGAATTAGTGAGCACTTCTGAACTGTTGTTGCCCCAGCCTTGAGTCTTGAGGGATACAGAACCCTCACAGCTCCCATGCAGTGCTATTGAAAATGAGTTATAGATTCCTGGGAAAAACTGGCTTTATAAGCCCTTGTTTAAGTTACCTCAAGTGCAAAATTGAGATGATGAGAGTTAAGTGTATTGCTCTTGTACGGATTAGATATCCAGTATTGAATAGTTCCAAGAAGGAAGGGTAACTATGAAGAGTTATTTATGTCCACATTCAGATTGCTTACATGTCCATTGTCTGCATGATCTGTTTATAACTGGGAACACACTTTTAAATTAACATCATGCCAGGCCCATTTATCTGCAGAAAGGGCCCCTCAGATCTTGCATCAGCGAACAGGAAAATGTATTTGATACAAGCACTATTTTTCCCTGTAGCCATATACATTATTTCATGTCTTATTAACATAATCTGTCTACACTGAGGTTGATAGGCCTTGACAGATAGCACCTCGGGTGAGAAAAAGATGACAGAGAAAATTTACTTTTACAAAGTCAGTCCTTCTGAATCTGTTTTTAGGCAGCTTGACACCAAAGGCTATAAACAAAGTCTGGAATCTGAAACCTTTTCTGCAATGACCTTGTTTTCAAAAATACTATTCTTATCTCTTCATGCTTTTTCTTCTCCAGGCCATGACTCCTCGCTGTAAATTCCTCACCATGTGCTCCTTCTGTTTCTTCAGCAGTACTTTCATCGGTTTTTTTTTTGTTTACTACCCATTTTTGTTTAAGTCATGCAATCTGAAGGCCTACTTTTATTCTAGCACCAGAATTATGTCAGTGAACCACTTGATGTGATTTAAACTTGTCGTCTCTGACTGTTTCTTTTCCATTTCTTTGGAAGAAGGCTATACCAGGAGGAGGACTGCTTCTGCATTGAGACTGCACTAAATTATAATTTAATGGCAGTAGTTTTGTACATTTCAATTTAAAATTGCCCATTCTTTATATTAATAAAAGAAGGCCACTACTTTCTAAATAACAGAGCAGTCATATGCAGGCTTAAGGCAAAAGATTGAAAATACAACTCAGCCAAAAATACAGTCCTTTGGAAGAGAGATGTCAAATAGATTTGAAGAGTATTTTTACACATATTTCACTATTTATAAACACTGTCAAGCATTTCTTTTTATAAGAAATGTTATGCTGCCATTCTAAACAAACCAAATGCAGGTTCCTGTGGTGATGGCTTTTTTGTTGTGAGTGCACCCTGCCCATATGACAGATGCTTTTTACAGAACTGATTTAAAGAAGCTTTTATTTACATTTACTTTCATTGCCCTGTGTTTCAAAGCCAGGAGATCTTGGGTGGACAAAGATCACCTGAGGTGTGAATGCATTGATCTCAGTGCATTTCCTCTGTCTGGGTTTCCCAGTGTCCTTCCTGAGATCTGCTGGTCTTGCAGGATTCTGAATGCAATCCAGTCTCCTTTCCAGCATGACCTGTGTTTTAAAATCCAAATTCCTAATATGTAGCAGCCTTCTTAAAAAGCCTGAATCCAAATTCTGCCACAGCCATTGTGGGATGTACACACAGCTCCTGTGTAACTGCACAGGTGAGGGATATGCTGGCTATAGAATATCTGCACAAAAACATCACCATGTATTACACCCTCTATTACACAGTTCCCAGGCACCGAGGCAGCTATCACCTAACCTGATTTAAAATTATTGACATCAAAAAAATTAAAAAAAAAAATCACTGGGAGATTTTCCACTGATTTAAAAAGACTTTGGATCCTGAGGAAGAAGCTGTAACCAAGGTTTGCCCTCATGTCTCAAGTACAAAAAGGCCTAGAGTATTCCTGTGCTCAGTGAAAATCCTGGCTTTATAAGGCACACATGCATACACAGAGTAGTAAAATAATAATCTATGTCATTTTCTAAATGGTAATCTTCACCAAGAAATAAAAACTAGATCTTTTATTGCAACTAATGGGGTTAATGTTATGGGATTCTTCTTTCATTAATGAAAAAGCAAATTAAGAGGATTTCATTACGTTTCTCCAAGGAATTAAAACATCATTTTTCTGGTAGTTAAGTTTAAGAAAGTGACAACATTTAAATAAGTATTAGTTTTTCTCCTGAACAAATTCTTGCTTTATTGAATTACCAGACCTGAGCAGTTTAGTAATAGTTTAGGCTAAACACTTAGAGGAATGCCAACAACATTATTTTCTGCTGGGAAAGAAGATGAAAATAATGAATCATTATTGAAAATATCTCAAGAAAATGCAACAGATTTAATAGGAGAAAGGATGTTTCTTGCATTGTATGTGGCAATTTAAAGATTTTGGTGCAGTTTGTTGTAATTAAATGGGAATGAAAAAATAAATAATTTCTCCAACTCCCAACTTTATGCTTCACAAAAGCAAGATTTGAATCATGGTTTCTGATTACAAGGCCATTTTAAGGCAGTAGAGCTCTGCTATCTTTATTTTTTTAATTACTGAATTCTGAAGTCAGAGACAAATTGTATTCTCATTTACATTTGTGTAAATACAGGAAATGCCTTATTTTGCTTCCATTTTTTATATAGTTTTTGAATTAATTCAGTATTCATTTATAGAAGCTAGATATATTGGATATTTCAGTGATGCTAATCTTGTAAGATGAACTACTTTTCCTAAAAATAATCATGTCTGTTAGATGACTGTTGGATTGTTACTTATTATATAATTTGACTTTTTACTTACTTGCTATTACTCATGGCATTCCCTCATTTTTGCAGGAATAACACAGCTTATTGATTCATTGCCTTTATTTTAGCGGACTAGACTCCATGCTCAGAAATAGTAAAAAAAATGGTACTGATGTCTTTCCCCAGGGAGATTTTAAAACAAGTGATAGAATGGTATAATTTTATGGGATTTCCTTGCCTTTAGTGATTAGGGAGAAAAGAAATTATCATAGGTCTGTGCAACCTGTGGTGAGATAAATTAGACATTGAGTGGAAAACCTCCCTGGGTTCATTTGGGATATTTGGGATATATTCCATTTATATGTGTATGGCCTCATTAAAGATTCCAAAAATAGAACTTTGTGGCATGAAAAGAGAATGAGCAGAGAGGAGCAGCACATCAAGACTTTGAGAAAATGTCAGTGATGCTCAGGACACCATTCATTTTAACCAAGAGTAAATAAATGACTCACAGTGGTGACTGAGTGATGATTTAGCCTTTTAATTTTTACAAATGTGTTAGTTACCAGAATTTTCTCAAATGTTTTCTAAGAACATACTTCAACCAATAGATTCATGCTAAAATATCTACTATGTCTAGAAGCATTTCTATTTTTCCTTCCTGTGTGTGATTTACTGTGCTATTTCTGCCCAGGACTGAATAAATAGTACCATTTGATGTTCTAAATTTATTTTTCTACCAAATATTTTTTTTAATAAGTTATGCTCTGAAAATATCCAACATCACTTATAGCTGCTGATTTATATTTCATGAGCATTCCTAAGACATATTTTGTAAAACATCTGTTACAAGAGCTTAGCCATTTATTTTTGAATAATATTCTTAAAAGTAAAATTCAAAATATATAATAGTAATATATAGTTCATATATATAATATGTTAAAGGTTGTAAAACCTATCAAAATATATTTTTAAGGATTAAAAAAAGCAATATTTACCAGGCACTTCTTAAGAGTCAGAGGGTTCTTGCTTATTTTTCATTTCCCTGAAAAATCTAAAATGTCCCTGCTGCATTTAAATGTCAGATGGAAGCTGGAGGTCAGTGGAATTCCTTAGGATTTACTCCAGTAAGTGATCAGTTTGTCCAGCCTTGGGTGGACCCACAGATGCCTCTGTATACTGCAGGTAGCTTCTGTTGTTATTTCTCATTTACTCCATGACTTTGCTCACCTCCACTTCTGCAGCTGGCCTTTAAAACCCTTTCATTCCTCTGTGTGTGTCTCAATGGGATCTCTTCTACCCCCTAGACAGAGGGTGAGATGGATTAAATATGAGGTGAATTCCAGTTCCCACTTTTCCACTGTATTCTGTTCCAATCTGGAGGATCTGGGTGACATTTTTATTAGGTTTGGATATTCTCCACACAGTTTCTCAAACACCTTAGGGAAAAATCCCCAAAACCATTAAGCTGATATGTCCCTACATAAAACCTAAATGCCTGTTTATGAGCAGACAATCTGTGGAGATTACATCTAATTCTAGATTCAGATTTTCCCTTCAGATTCAATTTGGTTTGGGTATCATGTCAATCATGTGTTGCTTGTCTTTCAGCATGCTGCCTTTTCTGTCAGCAGCTTCAGGAAGCAGTTAGAAAAGAGCCTGGTAGCTCTCATATGTTCTGTGTATTTCTGTGGGGACATTTTTATCTGTCACAGGTGCACAGTGAGAAAATGGACTCCCATGTCCCTCGATGAGTCTGATGATTTTCCAAGCCCTTTCCCCTTTACATTGGCAAATTTTGTATTCTTCAGCTGCTGCAGGGTATTTTTAAGGGACAGAACTCTTAACTCAGTGTTATTTCAGAAATAACCCTGCAATTTTACTAATGCTGTGTAATTCAGTGAAGCAGTCTGCACAACAATACCTAAACCTGCCTCCTGAGGGGTACAACTTTCCCTGGGACAGAGAAAAAAGACATAAAGTAGGCAGATGATTTTGCAGAATTTTCTGTAGTTCCTTGGTTTTAGAGGTGGCTGAGCCATCTGCCACTTTCATTGACTTCAGTGGGAGCAAACATGCTCATCACTTACTTGAGCACTGTACATGTTCAAAAGAGCCATGTCACAAAACTAAATTAATTGTTTGATGCATTTAGAGCTTTGCTTCTTTTAGAGTGATGAGAAATGAGTCGTGAAAAAAGCCAATATGGATGCACAATCTGGCTGATATTTTAAAAATGCCTTGACAGAACAGCATTTTTTACTGTAAATGGATGAGTGCATGTTTGGAGAGTAACGATGGGGTGACGATGTTGTTATATAATAAATCTGTTTCTTCTGGGATTTTGTTTGTTTGTTTGAGGTTTGTGTGGGTTTGATGGTGTTTTTTTGGTTTTTTGTTTTTTGTTTTAATTTGGCTTTAATACATCCAAGATAGAGGAAGAGCAATGAATTTAAGGAAAAAATGGTGTTCAGGGCATACAGCATGAGTGGATGTTTTTGGGACTGAACTTACCTTTTAGTTCTGTGCACAGAGCAGCTACCACAGACCACTGACTCCCCGAGCAGACTATAGAACATTTATATTTTGGGAGTGCTGCTCACACCCAGACAGCGTGAGAACTGTCACACTTGAAAGTACTCTTGAGATAAGTAAGTGAGCCAGAGATCTGTGAGCACAACACACTTCAGTGTCTCCAGCCCAGCAGTTTTCCTGGAAAACCATCCTGCTCCTGAGAAATGCAGGAGAATACTTTGCAGGCAGTGGTTCCAGAGTGATAGACTTCCAACAGATGTTGGGACACTGGAAATGAGAAATGTATAAAAGACAGGTGAAAATTATATAACCTGCTCCTTTTGAAGAAACCCTTCATGTTCTTCAGTGCACAATAAGCTTCTTTATTGAAGGGCTGTGACAGTGATGAAGAGTTTTTCGTTCTTCTTATCTTTATAGAGATTTCTTGAGTATTAAAATAAAAGGCTGGTTTTAGGGAGGGGGAAGATAAAATTGCATCTAGGGAAACAGATTGCCAGTTGGCTCTGTAATAAAAATAATTTCTAAGTTTTTATCCCAGGAATAAGCAGAACTGGAGAGGTTAAAGTGCTGTAAAGGTGAAAAATTGAACAGCTGGAATGAAGAGGAGACTGCAATGACAGTTACACAGGTGACAAATAAAAAACAGATATTGTATGTTTAGTGATGCTCCAGAAACTACACAAGAAGAAATTTTAAAGTCAGAAACCATTTACTCTAGGAATTTTAATTGAGCAGATGAACACAGTGCTTGATGCGGGGTTCCTGAGCTGCCAAGATGCAAGGTATGCTTACCTGTCTTTTATTCTTTTGTTTTAAATGTGGTGGAGTCTATCTAAAGATTCAACTCTCCCTGGTGCCAGTACTGAACTGGGTGTTGGGCTTCAGTGTCTCACTGGTTTCTGTGTCTGTGATAATGTCTGGACATCTTGTTGCCAGGTGCATTGAAAACAATATTCAAATAACTCTATTTCTTCCAGATCTCTGTGCTTGGTGTTTCCAGCTCACTGATTCTCAGTGCTACCCCATCAGTGCCTCACTTAGACTCTGGTACTCAGGAGTGAGAAGCACAGAACTCTTTTCACTGACCAGACACAGTTTTGTGCAGCTCTGACCACGTATGGGAATAGCTCTGAGAGGACACTGTGCTGATCTCCAACTCTCTCATGAAATTTTTATTGATGCTAATGGATAACGTGCATGTGGTAGCTCTGCTAAAATCAGGGCTAGGTTAAGCAGCTATTTGTCTTGTACTGTCAGTTTATGCCAGTGTATCTGAACCCTTTGTGTGATGAATGGAATGGATTGAGGCTGCAGCTTTCAGGGGATCACCCAGGCTGCAGACCAAGAGTGCAGTGTATTCAATCACTTCTTGATTGCTCCTGAGAGGTGTTCATTCCCAAGCAGACACTGCCCCAAGCTTCTGCAGAAATCTTCCTTTTCTCCGTGGTCAGAGTGACACCGTAACAACTGAGTTGGTGCTTGAGTTGAACACTGATGGGTGCCTTGGCCATCTGACACAAAACCACTTTGATGTTTCAGGGTCAAAAAAAGGTTCTTCCTTTCTGCTGCTCCTCCTCTGCAGCGCACCAAGCCAGCTGATGTCAGTTTCCTGAGAGGGAAAGAAACTCTTTCCAGACCCACACAAAAATTGTCCTTGTGCAAGGGACAGGCTAAGGTGTCTGTAAGAGCAGGTGTTCAGAGGATGTAAATCACTTCTCGTGGCATCCTTTTCAAAGTTTGACCATCCATTTTTACATTTTGATCACTATATTTTGACTAATTTTCTGTTATGCTTATAAGATAACCTTTAAAATCACAGATTCCAAACAACCTTGCAAAATGGCCATAAGAATGACAAACTTCCTATGGAGTAAGTAACAAAAATGAAGCCCCAGGGCAGGCTCACTTGAGACAGTGACCTTTTCAAAAAGTGTTTTTCTTTCACATGAAATGTACTTTTTCTTTCATTTCCAGGAGAGAGAGGTGATAAGAGAAAAAACTGCAGTATTTTATTGTTCTATAATTTATTTTTCTATGATTTTTTGCCTTTATAAAACAAAATTAAATTTAACGAGCTTTAGATCTTAATTTTATATTTCAGATTGAGAATCTAATTTTACTTCAAATGCTTTTTTTTTTTTAATGTGGTTCCTCTCATTAGGTCTTAAAAGGACATACTAAGCTCTCTGGAAAAGGGTCTAATTTCTGAAACTAGCAGTCAGTCACATGCCTTCAAATATTCTCTTTCTGCATTATTCAAAACACCTACAGCAGAGTGTGTAACTTAGGCAACCTGGCTTGATGTTGAATAATGTAGTCACTGCCGTGGCACTCAGAAAGATGTCTGTACCCAGTAAATGCTATTTTTGTGTGTTGTCTTGTTGCTTGTGGGATCACAAAAAACTAGCCTGAGTACTACATGTTATTTCCCAGAAAGTATATGATTTGGATATGTGTTTACGAGTTTCTTGGTTGCTTCTTTTCTTTTCCTCTGCCTTTGTTAATTACCTCAATACATGTTTAAAGCCTACCATTAATTGCTATTGAAGTGCATTTAATCTGAAGCAAAAGTTTCTGCTATTTAAGTCTCTTGTCAGGAAACCAAGTATTAGAGTTGTTTGGTTTCTTATTTCCGAGGCTGTTTAATGACAGCATAAATATTCAGCCTGACTCTGAATAGGTAATTAAAGCTGACTCTTGGCCAGATGTTCTCCTTTGTTGCCTGGCGTGGAGCTGAGGGAAGAACAGGAAGCTGCAATTCCAGAGCCCCTGTCCCACTGCACGCTGTCCTTGCCTTTGGAAATTGTGGGAGTTACTGAGTGTCCCCAAGGACAGAAGGTTTCTCCCATGTGAGCAGAGGAATGAGCTGCTGTCCCCCTGTCCCAGTGTGCTCCTTCCATTCAGAAAGTCCCGTTTGTGCAGCTGATTTTGGGAGGCGGGAGAAACGAGTTCTGCATTTTCCCTAGATGAGACAATGGGATTTCAGGATGAGACAGTTTTGTAAGTGTGTGCAGGGTGGGTGAAGGCTTTTGATATGAGTCGGGTGTGCAGATGTGAAGATATTTACAACTTTAACTTCTGTGCCACACCTTCAGTCCTCAGAGCCAATAAAGCTCACCGGGAGCAGAGCAAATGCCATGAGAGCAAGAAGGCAGGGAGCAAATAGAGGCAGGTGCTGAGAGGCACCTGCAGTGCTGGGGCTTTGCTTCAAAATTCCCTGGTCCTCAAGGGCTTCACAGAGATCCCACCTTGTGTGAGCAACAGCTTTGGTGAGGGGACTTGGGAGAACTTGGGGTGGATTTTACATTGTCCTGAATATCAGTGGCCTCCTGAGCCCAGGAGTCAGCAAGGACCGAGGCTGTGTTTGAAATGAATGCCCTTATTTATTTCACGTGAAATACTAGCACTGCTTTCAAAAGATGAATGGCTGCTGAGGCCGGAAAGTAAAGGACAATCACACCATGAAGAACAGGTGGACAAGAGGAAAAACCTTTTCTGGCTTCAGGATTGTTCATGGGAGGATACCAGCCTTACGTTTATTCTCTTGTGTTTGTAATGGCTTCTTACTTAGTTTGGAAAACTCTTAAACTTCATCCTGGATCGAGTGACAGTAGGGGTGTCTCTCTCCCAGGTCCTGGAGACAAGTAGCTAAAAGTCACTGGAAACAAGAAGTTCTTGGCCTGACAGCACTGCAGAACCATGTGGGAGAGCTCACTCCGAAGACAAATATAAAGAATCCCATGCCGTACGAGCCACCCCGTAATACATGATGTCAGGGGACCCGTCCGCGATTTCTGCCCGTCGGGGTTAGCGGCACCCACACCCCTGACGAGCGGGGGAACAGCTGCGGTAACCTCCGCATCCTCCTCACGCTCCATCCCTGCAGGACCCCTGCGCCCATTCCCAGCGCACGGGGCTGCGCCGGGCTGTCACCTCCGGCCACAGACAGGGGTCTCTTTCTGCGGCTGTCACCGCGGAGCGCTTTCCGCTTCAGCGGCCGTGAAATCCGCATCTGGGGCCGGGCCCCCCTCACAGGCGCCCCCCCCGCCGGTGCCGTCCTTGTGCGGCTGCGGAGCGGGCGGGGAGGGGCGGCGCAGCCCCGCAGCCGGCGCGGGAAGCCCGTCAGCGCCGGGCCGGCCGCACAGCCTCTCCCCCTCGGCTCCGCACCGGCCGCAGGAAGGCGCAGCGGGGCGGGGACTCCACGAGCAGCGGAGCCTCCCCCGGGGTGGGCAGCGCAGCTCCGCCGCCGGCCCGTGCCCCGGCGAGCGCGGCGGGAGCGGGCCATGTCGGAGGCGGAGAGCGGTGCCGCAGGTGAGGGGGCCCCGCCGCAATGCAGGAGCGCTGCCGGCGGCGGGGCGGCCCCGGCTCGTGGGGGGAAACCGTGTGGAGCCGGAGGGAGCCCCGTCCGGAGCAGGGGAGGCGGGAGGCGGCAGACAATGTCCCGGCTGTGGCCGCGCGGGCGGGGCCGGGCCGGGCCGGGCTGGCGGCCCCGCGGTGCCCGGCTCGGGGGATGCCCCGCGGGCAGGGCCGGCGGCTCGGTGCGGAACCCCCGCCCGCCGGGCAGCGCCGCCGCTCCTGCACGTGCGGTGCCCGGGGAGCCGGTGCCGCACCGCGGGGGTACCCAGGTGACAAAACAATGCGGCGGCACGGCCGGGCGGCGGCGAGGCGGGGCGGGCGCCCTGGCCGGCGCCGGGCGCTGCGGCGGGCGCGGCATCCCCGCCGGACGGGCCTTTGTGGCTCCGTCCTCCCCGCGGGTCGGGGTCTCTCCCTTTGCCGGCAGCGGCCAGAGGGAGGAGGGCTCGGACTGGAGCTCGGGGGCTGCTGCTGACATAGAGGCAGCCCCCATGTATAGCAAGAAGCCTGATGCACCGGGAAAGAAAGACCTGGCAGCCGGGCGGGAGAGACGGCGCTGTCTGGCTGAGCGCCTGAGCATCCTGGCGCAGCCCCGGGGACCAGGCAGCTCCCAGCGAGGTGTAGGGGTGGGGAAACCCCCACCGGTGCCGTTTTACCACGATGAGGGAGCCACATGCCTCTGATTCTGCAGACTTGACTCGAGCTGAGCTGAGCTGAAGCTTGTTTTGCCTGAAAGAAGGATGCTGTGGGTTTGGTCCGTTTGGGGTTACCCTGCCCGATAGGAACAACACAGCCTTTGCAGGACGGGGTGGGCTCTCCTTGTGTGGGAACGGAGCTGGGGGAGGGAAGAGGGTTCCTAGGGTACAAATGATATGGGTGAATAACCCTAAGGGAAATGCAGACTCAGCCTGATTTCATTCGATCTCTCCATGCCTTCTTCCTCACTGTAATCTGCAGACTTGAGGAAACTGCAATGCTGAGCCAACGGTGCTGGCAGAAATGTATGGGGAAACTTAAAAGTTTAAGTTTGGTTATAGTAGAATTTGGGGAGCGTTTAGAATGACATAGCTTAATTTCAGTGTAAGTGGAATAATAGAGTCATAAAGTGTCCATTAAAAAGCCCCAAACTAAACCAGAAGACACTACTTAGAAACTAGTCGAATCTTCAAGATGCTCCACTGGGTTCTTCCGCCTCCCTACATCTACATGTTCTCTCAGTGCTTCCTAAATGAAGTCTCTGATGTCTGTTTGGTTTGAAGTAACCTGTAACAATTTTCTAGCATGCAGCTGACAAAGGGAAGAATAGACCGACAGATTCATTTGTCTTTCAGATGGCAGGGTATCACGTTTTGTTTTCTGCCAGGTTGCAAGGTTGGTGCAATGCAATATTGAAATGAAGTAACTTGTGACATAGGGAGAATCTGTGCAGGAGCGACTTGGTTAGAAGACAGAAGACCAGGTAGTAAAGCAATGATTTGTGGTGCCAGAAATCTTTATGTTCTTTCCATGCGCTGGAATGCGGAGGCTGTCAGGGGAAAAAAAGGCTTGAGGGATAAAGTGTGATTTAGTGTGTGTTGTATTGACAGTATTGAAGCTGCAGGCACTTCTTGCAGCACAGTACAATGCGTAAAGGGAATGTCTGTATGTAAAATAGCTGAGTGCTGTATGCAGTGCCTGCCCATCATCTTTATAGCTCCACTTAGCACAGCACTGCGGTATCTGCAGCTTGCTTAGTGAAACTGTTCATACCCAGGAGCTACTGCATGTAAAGCTTCTAATTATACTGATTTTTGGCATTTTTCAAGCCTTTGGCTGGTAATTGGTTAATGCTGGTTGAGCTGACGAGTTTTCCTTCATTACAGGCACCCTGTAAGCTTTCAATCTGAGTGTTTAGTTCACTCCCATGGGGACAGCACTTGGTGCTCAACAGATCTGCCCTGCTCTGTCCCTGCAAAGTCTCCCCAAAGCTTCAATCAGCTGTAGAGAGGCCCCAAGAGGTCTGTTCTGTCCAGAGGCATTTTCAGCTGATGCATTTCTGGGTAAAGGGCTTTATCCTGCTCCACAGGGAGCGACCAGGGTTTCTGACAAATGCCGCTGTCACCAGGAGCTGGAAGAGGATGCTGCAGCCTTGGATGTCAGCTCAAGTTAGAGCAGCCTCTGGGAGGCCAGGTCTGTGCAGCAAGGCCAGAATGCTGCCTCTGCTGTAAAAGACCTGATCCCTTCATGAACATGTCAGGGTTTAGGATATGTTTTGTTTTCTAACTGTGTCACTGCTGGTTGGGGTTATATGGGACTTGACTGGTGTCTCATCTTGTGCTTTTTTTCTGCCAAATGCTTCTTTTGTTGGTTGAGTTGATGTGACCTGCCATGGACAACTTTTCCCACTTTCATGGCAATGCTGTTGAAATTCTTTAGGTCCCTTCTGGACATCATATCTGCTGCTGCAATTAAGTCTGGGTTTCTTTTCTTTTTTCCTTTTAAAGTTACAGATCTGGTCAAATATTTTAAAATTTCCAGTTACTTATTCTTCTAAGCTGTTCCAGGGGATTAATTCCTTTTTGCTCCCCTCTACTATGATTGCACCTGTTCTCTCTATAAATTCACAAAGCAACCATCCCTTTCTTAAAAAAAAACTCAAGAATATACTTTTTACTTTAAAACAATAATATTTAAAGATCCCATTGTGTCAGTTTTCTGTACCTGAATTGGTTCTGCCTTTTGACGATGTGTCAGGTGGGATTTCACAAGTATTTGACTTCAAAGAGCATGCCAGTTATGGTTTTAGAAACTTCTCCCTGTGGCTGTTTTAGTCTCTAGGTATTGTGAAGAAACAAATTACGTTTTTGGAATTTAAAAAAGCTGTGCTGGCTTCCAGTAAATGATAATGGAAAATGTGAAAGGAATAAAAACAATGCACGCAAACAATGCTACTTTCAATTAGGAGGATGAGAACAGTCATGACCTTAATTTGGTTTGAAGCAGCATGACCTTTTTGGGGAGTTTGCATCTGTTCCTTTTTTTTTGTTTTCCTTAAGTGAACTAGCTGTTGATATTTCCTTTATGCAGCTTTAGTGAAATCTTGTCCACCCGTAGATGGTTTCTTACATAATTACTCAGCTTTTGTGTGGCACTTGTCACATTTCTATTAAACAGCCTGGCTGGTTGAAAAGAAGGATGGGTGAAGCTCCAGGTCGCATCAGGTTGGTGTTTCTGCAGTGGTGAGAGGGGTGCCAGGAGGACTTGGAGCCTGTTTCAGGGATGAGCTCTGAAGGCCATGGCAGTAAATGGTACACTTGCTCTGCAGATGTTCCACTGCAGAGTGTGCAGCTGTTTGGTGCTGTAAGGTCACAGATGTTGGTGTTGCACTGAGGGAATGCTGCTGCCAAGGCTGAGCCTCGGTGATCTGAAATGCCTGTGACAGATGCACAGGCTTCATCTTCCTCGCTGTGACAAGTGTCCTGGCTCCTTGGTCATTGCATCCAATCTGCCTTTTCTCAGTGATCAGGCACATTTTTGATATTGGAAGAACATTACATAGCTCTCATTATTCAAAATGTGTCAGCTCTGGCCTGTGTGCTGTGCTGTTAAGAATCATAGTGATATGCATTTAAAATAAACAAATGCAAGTTTAAAATTTTTCTACAACTTCTTTTAAAACAGCGACTTTGCAGTGTTTTAAAATTAGCATAGCAGTGGTGATCTGTGTCAGTAATCAGTATTAAAACAGGAAATTCCTTCAAAGGCTGTCTCAGAGGGATTTGAGAAACGTTTTCATGTAAACGAAGAGGGAAATGCAGTCATTTCTAAGAAGTAAGCAAATAAATAAACAAAACTCCTCAGAATATGGTGGCCAGAAAGCCTAGAATGCCTTTGTTCTTCCCCCAGGAGTGCACGAGGGTATGTCAGGGACAGCAGAGGAGCTTTGGGAGCTGGACTGGTGCTCCCCTGCCCTGGCTCACTGCTCTCCCCTCCCCTGTGAGTCACTGGGTGCTCCCTGGCCCGGATCAGCAGCTCTGGTGTTACAGATTTGCAGGCTATGAGCACATGGATCAGTTCCAAGGGTACCTAAATTTGCAAGAATGGGAGACCTGGAGAGGATTTTGCTTTCAGCTTTTAACTCAACACTCTCAGGCTGTGCTCTGCAGATGCAGTTTCTGAGGAGTATTGGAGAGAGATTTCTAGTAATCATTACCAGTTGGAGTCCAGAAAAGTGTGGATGTGAATGTAGTTCAATTATAGCAATTCCATGTCATCTGAGGGAGTTAATCCACATTCTCTCTCTGAAAAAAATCAGTTCCTATTGCAGGAGCCTGCCCAACCTGCACTTGTTTCCTTGGGCAAGGAAGCAGAGATAAATTATTCTCCCTTTGCTACTTCCTTTGCCCAGAGGGAATGATCTGGGAACACAACTTCAATTTGTCCATTTCTGGATACATCCCTAGTTCTCAGTGCTATTCAGGACCAGTCTCTAGGGTTGAAGCAGTTTCTCTCAAAGGGTTTTGCAGTCCTGAGTACTCTATGTCCACCTGTCCCTGTGAGGTTCTGTGCATTTGTATCCATGCTTTCTCTTTTTTTCCTGTTCCCTGTGAGGTTGGAAGAATGACTATTTGGGTGTCTCTTTCCTCATTACAGGGATTGGGATATTTTTCTTGCTCTAGAGATAATAACACCATTAAAATAACAGTTTCTCAGTGCATCCTTGCCCCCTCCTTTTGTCATTGTTTGGGAAATGTGACCATTTGGTCAGTTTCACCATCATTTGGGGACGCTTGATGCCTCCTCCATGATTAAAGATCAGAATACCTGTGATTACACTGGGCTGACTGGCAACTAGTCCCATTCCCTGATGCCAAACGGATCCAACAAATTTAACATCTATTTCTCAAGTTTCCATGGATACCTGAGCAGAGCACTCACAGTAATCAGAACGGCAGGGCATGCCACTTACAGCAGCTTTCAGTACTGGCGCTGTGCAAGTGCTGCATTCAAAAATCACCTTTTGTAGGAGCTCTCTTGCTTACTCAGCCACGCTCCTGTTACGATTTTGGCCACAGGAACTCCTTTGAAGGTTGTGCCAGGGGTTTGTCACCGTGACAGTGTAAATTTGCAGTGGTTTTCTGGCTGGTCACTGTGGTCTGTGCATGCACTGTCATGGCACTTGAGCGTAACCATGATGGGTGTTAGCATAAAAACCTCTGGAAGTGGATTTTGGTTGGTGACCCCGTGATTTTGTGATCTACTCTGCAAATACTCATCAGGTAATTTTTTCTTTTCTCATAAGGTATTTTTTCTTTAAGCTTTCCTTTAAGCCTGGTCACTGTGTTTTTGAGACCATCAAATAAAGAGAAAGAAGATCTGGTTTTTGATACATCAATGAAATACTGTTCAGAAGATAAATCAATAGCCATAGACTGGTTTCATAGATGACTTTGCTAATGACTTTTCAAATGTGATACCAATATTTGACATTTTGTCACAGTCACTCTTCCTTTATTTTTCCATCTTTGAACAAAATTTGGTTTAATAGCCTTGAAGAATATGAAGGGATTTATATACAGCATCACTCATGCTGCCTACTAAAAGTAATGGCTATTCTACTTTGGCTTTTCTTTTTACCCTGCCCCCTGCTTATCCTTTTTCTTTCCCTTGTGAATTGATGAGAGTGGTTGGTTTTCTCTTGTCAAGGCTCTGTAAATGTGTGAATCATGTTAAGCCTTCCAGAAGATTGTCAAAATGAAGACAAACATATTCAAATTTTTTTCCCAATTCATGTTTTAAGAAAAAGGTGTCACTACATTCATCCAGCTTGATGCATTCCGAGATGCTGTTCCTGAATCTAGGAATGCTTGAAAACTAAATAACCTTTTTGCCTTCTAAGTGAACAAATGCCCCCCAAAATGTTCTTATTCCTGTGTGCTGAATGCACAGTCTGAAAAGCTGAACAGTAATTCTTTGAATACTTTGATTGAGAAAGGTAGGATTCCATTCTTTTCAGGATACAATTGCATCTTGATGTGGTTCTTATATAGAAAATTGTAATAAAACATGTTTATAACTGTAATATTTTAAACTTGTTTTTTAAAAAGAAAAAGCAGTGAACCAGTCCAGTTGAGGTGATTTTCTCAAAGAGAGTGATTAACATCACAAATGTTCTGTTTTATGAGCATGGTCCTGGGAATTAGAGCATAATCTTAGCAGTGCCATTCCTGACAACGTTGCAGTGAGCCAGGAGGAGGAGGTGGATGAGGGCAGACGTGATGATGGAGGAGAAGCAGGAGGAACCCTTTTGCAGGAAGGGATCTTTTCACCTAAGTTCTGTACATCTTGGGGTTTGTTTTCTGTTCCTTACCTGTTCCTGGAAGCAGCGAGGGAGGAGGTGAGAGATAATGGAAGACAGTGCTTGCTCAGAGGCAAATAGTGCAAGAAACTGTGAAGGAAGCAAGTTTAAAGAGTTTGTTGAAGGGAGAGAAGCTTAGTTCATGTGCACTGAAGGTGTCTTTTACAGAACTGTGTCAGGGAATATTTAGGGAAATCATGGAGAATTGTCTTTTTCCACTCTGAGCTGCCAAATCTGTTGTTAACCCACCCTTATCACAACACAATACCTGCTACCTTTTGCAGCAATTAAACCAATATCAGAATTGTGTCTCCTGGCAGTAGTGCATGGCTGTGGAAGAGCTGGGATGTGGGAAAGAGGGATCACTGCAGGGCACTGCTGGTGAGTTCCCCTCACCCCAGGCTCTGGGGCATGAGCAGGTTTTGAGCACACTGCAATCCCATCAGGGGGTGGGGAAGGAAATGGGAGGGAAAAGGGAGCTGGCTGATCACAGAAGCTGGAAAACTCTCAGGGCATTCAGGGTGGAGCTGGATTTGAGTCCTTGCAGTGCAGAGGGTGACAGGGTTTGAGTTGAAGGCAGCTTAAGGACACACTTAGCTGTTGGTGAGGAGCTGCTGGGGCATCACACACCCAGTAAATGTGATTGCTCAGCTTTAGTCCATCTTACCAAGCATTAGAGAGATCAGATGAATTGTAGGTAAAGTATTTTAGCCTATGTCCTGTCAGATAGAGGAGGAGTGAACATAACCCATGTGGCATTTTCAGAAGGTTGTTGCGAGTTCTTGCGTGTTTCTTTCATCTCAAATTAAGTTCACAGAAAATTGGTGGCGTCTTTTGGTCTCCCTTTGCTGCTGAAGCTCAGGAAAATGAATATTGTCCACAGAGTGAGTGATGGGATGAAACTGGGGTTGGTTTTTGATACTCTTAACAATAATGGTAAAATCTTAAAATTACCTTAGAAAGCATTCAAGCGTTTATAGTGTAGTAAAAAATGTAATCCCTCTAGTCAAAGCATAATTGTGATGGGAGACAATATAGAAGAAATAAATGGAAAAGGTCAAAGCTGTAATTACAAACATGTATTTTTAGAATTCTGGGCAAAGTATTGGGAATTTTTTTTTTTTTTTTTGTTACTTAGGAAATCCTTGTGCTCTAATTGGTATCAGTGCAATGAATTCCAGTTCTTCGGGGGACTAGATATTATGAAAGGGTATCAGGAAACTTGGATTTGTATCAGAGATTAGCTATGGCTGTATTCATGGGAGGGAAATGTATTGCAGTCTTCAGCAAACCAGCTGGATGCCTACTGGCATTTTAAAACAAAGAACTTTAATTGATGGTCATAACAGTGGTGCCATTGGTTTCAGTAGGAACAGAAGGTTCTTACTTCTATGAAATATGGGATCTTTTTATTATGCATAAGAATATTTTAAGTTGTTTTTTTTTTTGCTTCTCTCCATCTCTTTTTCTATTGTTCTGTAATTATTTTAAAAGGCCATCTTTGTATTTACTGTAAAATGCTCTAGGTTGTCACATTGCATTTGGAAGCTCTGACATTTTGTTCTTAATGCAAAGGAAAATCTCAGCAATAGGAAGAGCTGAATAAGGTTTTCTTCATCAGCGCAGCAGTTGCCAGCTGATAGCAATATAGTAAACTCTTCTTTTCTTGTGCAAATATCATTAGGAACGTTTGCTTGGATCAAAATTATTTTGATGCTCAAAAGGTTATAATTTTTTGAATAAAAAATAATGGGTTTATTCCATTCATTTGTTGCCCGATGGGTGCTTATACCCATCTTTGGCTCAGTACATCCTTCTTTTTCCTTTTTATTTCCCTTCTTTTTTCCTAAATTTTAAATCCAGATATAGTGCCTGAATGGCAAAGAAAGAATTTGGCTAAGATTTTGGTATTACCCACAACCTGAGTGAGAGCAGAGCAGTGTATATACACACAGCAGCTGGATGGCTGGAAATTCCAGACAAAGGGCCATGAGATACGTGCAATGTTTGATTTGTGACATGTTCAGTGTGTTAACATGGATTTATTGGAGCCACAAAGATCAGCTGCAATAGTGACATTTTTAGTAGGTCTAATGCATCCCAAGTTCCCCTGTGCACCTGGTTCAGCAGCCTACAAATAGCTGAGGTGGGATGATTTGGCATTTGGAGCAGTGGATGTGCATTACACAAATCAAAAAGAGTTATTGCAGCTTTCCTTTTGAGCCAGGGTGGTGTCCTGCAGCCGCTCTCAGCTGGGAGTTTAGAAAAGGCTGTGCTGGGGCTTCACTGATGTCTTTATTGTGAAAGCACTTACTAAAATACTGGAACTGTGATCTGAAATGGGGAATGGTATTGATCCTGTTGTGGGAAGAGTTTGTGTTGGGTTTGTGGCCACTTAGTCAGGATAGAAATATAAATTAACTTGTGTTGATTGGGATATAACACAAACTGGTGTTCAGGCATGTTCCCACAAAGGTGATACCATAGTGATGTTCCTTTGCTTGTTTTTGGTTTGTGAAACTCCTGTAGGAGAGAGATCCAGTCACATGGGAGTGCGGTCTGAGAAGGTTTGGGAAGTGCAATTTCTCTGGTGAAGCCTTTGCTTTTGTAGCCATCACTCCAAAGTAGTGCAGAATGTGCCTGAAATGGTTTCTGATGGCAGACTTGGGGCTTGAATCATTATTTCTTCCTTTTTAAAAAGTTGTTACATTTACATACACAGAACTGGAGACACAGGGCACGTTCAGAAATGTCCCCCTTTCCCTGGTGTGACAGCATTTCAGGGCATTATGCTGCACAGCCCCACACCCTGATTCCCAGGTTCCTGATTTACTCGTCCTGTTAAATTCCACCTGGTGACAAAGCCCACTTTAGCTTATCCACTGTTTATGGCACCTGGGTTAGACAGAATCCACTGCTCTGGCATCTGCTTCGCTGGGGAAATGAGCAAGGTCCATAATATGTGAAGCTGAAAATTTTACTGATGCCTTATGTAGCTGAATTATATACAGGTGAAATATTGAATAGAAAATAGAAGATTTTGTGTGATGGCTGAATTTTGTTTGAGTACCACCTTAGTGACTTGTGACTGGAAGGTCCAGCAGTCACCCTTCTTTAGCTGCTGGCCTGAAACTGATTATCTGGGACTGTATTGGTCCATGTCTGGCTTTTTTAGTAGTTCCCTAAAGTTCATTTATCCAGTCCTGAATAGGAATGTGTGGCAGGGGCTCTCAGAAATTCAGAACAGACTGATGGCCTTCCAGCTGCCATTAACTGATCTTTCTAATTAAATAATGAGCTTGGTCCTCTCCAGGTCTATCAGAAAATCAGATTCAGCTGAACACGCAATCAGTGAAATATCCACACTGCATCAGCAAAGTTTATGTAAATGTTCTGGACTTTGCTTTTAGTCTGCATTCTTTCACACACTTAAAGGTTAATCCTTCGTTGCGTTTTGTCAAAATCTACAATGTTGCTGATCATTTACTGAAAAACAGAAAGAGCTAAACAGATTAGGCATTGCAGGAAACCACAGAAAATAAACTCTTGCATCTGTTTAGATGAAAAGAAGGATTAATTTAAATTAAGTCTGCTAAACCAGCAATTGGCGCTAATGTGATAATGGACATGATTTCATTATTAATACAGTATCTTCTGATCTCATAATTTTGCTAATTCTGTAATGGTTTGGGAATCTGCCTGAAAGTGGGAGCCTTCTCTGTTTCCCCTTCAACTTCTGATCACCTTAAAAATGCACAAGGTGTTCTTTGCCAATTGCTTAGGTTAGGACTTAAGTCAGAAACCCTAATGTGTTCAAATTTAGTCTATACACATATATTGAAATTTCCCAAACCCAGGTTAATTTTCATATCAAAGTACATATAAGAATTTTTCTTCAAGAAGTTTGCATCATATTTAGAAAAAGATTATTTTAAATACTGGTTTGTTTGAGGACTTATTTAATTTGGATTCTAAATCAGATTCCTCAGTTTAATGTGGTGTGTAAATTGGCAAGAATTTAAGTGTTTATTTAGTGCATACTGTTTAGCTGTGTTTTTGTCATAGCATGTAGCTTGACAGAGATAAAGATCCTTAGTAAACATGGAGATAAAGCTGGAACTTGAGCTATGTAGAACATTACTTGATTATGGTTTTTTGTTGCAGAAGCCATAATAAGTCATTCTGATTTTAAGAACTGTTCCAAATACCCTGATCCTATCCAGGACAGTCTAGGCATCATTTTTCAGTTTCATGATGGCAAATCAGGTTCCTTGGAACCCTTTTCCCATTCTCTGGCTTGGAACAGATGCTTTTGTTTCTGTCAGATCAACCAATCAGAGTGCTTTAGAGATAAGGGATTTTAAATATCCTGGAATATCCATGCATTTACTGTTATTCAGAACACAGCTGTAAAAATTGTTACACGTGCACATTTTTTTCACCATGGAAACACTAACTCAACAAAATACGAAAGCTCCCACATAGACAAATACATTTTAACACCTTGCAGTTCAGATGGGGTAGATAGTATATTTTAACAGTCATTTCACTACCTGCTGAGAAGTTTTGGCATGAGATCCAGGATGCATTGTAGAATTATTTTATTTAGCTGGGTATTTGCAGGAGGAGCCATGAAGGCAGTGCAGGATGGTCGTGGGTTTGGAAGGGTCTTTTTAATTAATTAATTAGAATCAATTCTTGGTAGGACCCCACCCAAGTTAGTGGTTTTGTTGGATGGATGTCAGTATTGCTCTGGATATTTATTCACTGCTCTCCGAAATACAAAAATGTGTATCCTGTCACAGAGAATTTTCTGAGTTGCACACAGAGATAAAAATAACTTTTCAAGGCTTATAGCTGAAGACAGGTAGGAAAATGCATCTTAGAAACACAGAATAGTTTGGGGGGTTGGAAAAGACATTGAAGATCATCTTGTTTCAACCCCTGCCACGGGCAGGGACACTTTCCACTGGAGCAGGTTGCTCCAAGCCCTGTCCAGCCTGGCTTTGAGCACTTGCAGGGGTGGAGCAGCCACAGCTTCTCTGGACAGCCTGTGCCAGTGCATCTCCAGTGCCACAGTAAAGAATTTCATCCTGGTGTCTGTATGTCTAAATCATGTCCTGATGGAAATCGACCTTTTTTCATTGTAAAGCCTTTACCCTTGGTCCTGTCATTACCTGCCCTTGTAAAATGTCCCTTTCTGACTTTTCTAGGCCCCCTTTAGGTACTGGAAGGTGCTCTGAGGTCTCCCTGGAGCCTTGTCTCCCAGCCTCTCTCCACAGCAGAGGTGCTCCAGCCCTGTGATCATCTCTGTGGCCTCCTCTGGACCTGCCCCAGCACATTGTGAAACATGAGTGCCGAAACAGGTAACCAAAAAGTGGCAAAGTGAAACACTGAAAACACAAGGATTGATGTCTGCATTTTGTGCTTCAAATCAGCATCCTAAGTGTGGGTAAAGTGCAGGCTTCCAAAGATGTTGAGTCAGTGTTGCAATGTCCTGGTCTGCTCAGGAAGTATAGTGCAGATCCAGCCAGGAATTACAGCAGGATGCAAGGAATATATTTGTTAGTTATTTTATTTTTTTTTCCTGTGTTGAAATACTGTTCTTCAATTCTAAAATAAATACCATGTTGCTGGTGCAAAAATTAAGAGGTAAAAATGGCACAAAGGAGGCTGATAACAGCATCTGTTCCAAAGATGTCTTAATGAACTGAGCAGATTCTGTGCTTGTCGCATTTGGCCTCGACTTTTTGTACTTCACTGCAAGAGGAATAACTTAATATATTCCTGGAGAATTTGTGTAGAAAATGCAAATACTGTGCTTCTGCAAATGCTTCTGAAAATCAGGCTGAACATGCATGTCATAACTTCAAAAAATAAATGAAGTTTCAAGAGCAAAATTAAGATTTGGAGGAAGATTTTTTTTCCATGCAGGCGAATTCTCTCATACTTGCCCACTGCAGGGTTTTAAAATCTTCCCTGGGAAACAAGGCATATTTGATTGCCATTTTTCCCTATGTAATCCTGAGGTCTTGGAGAGCCAGTGTCATCTTGGGCTGATGCTCTGAATTGTCAGTCATGTCTAGGAATTACATGCTATGAATAAATGTGTGATGCATCCTAGTAGGTGATAAAAATATATTGAAATGTATTACTTATTATTTAATTATTATTAATCATGTTCGGAGGCCTATTACATCATTCTGCTTTACATCTAATTACAGCTTGTATTCTGTGGAAGAGAATTCAGTGAGCACTTAGGGCTTAAATTTTGGAGCAGAGGGGTATGAGCATGGACAGGGTGTGTGGTACCTTTTCTACATTCTATTTTGATAAACTATTGCATTCTTCATAAGAGTAGAGATTATATATAAATCCGTCTAAGCCATCAGTGCTTAATTTGTTTTAAGCCATTTCCTTTTCTGTCATCAACAATGTAAATGAAAGAATGAAAAATAAAATTAGTGCATTACAGTATTTGTCACTCATTTGGTCTGTGCCTTTAAGTGAAGTTTTAGTACTGTATGCTGGGTAGAAATATTTCTTTGATGACTTGTTAATAATACTTTCCTTTTTCCCAGCTGGATTCTGTCCTGCAGTAGTATTAACAGCTGCAGGATGTTCCAGTGCAGAGTGTAGTGAAGGATAAAAACAGAGGCAGTATTGGGAAAGTTTCAGAATAAAGGCTCAGAATGGACAAATTGCAGCTTACTCTTCCTTTCTCCAGTTGCTCTCAACTCCTCTTTTTCTTGTAAATGGATCTGTCATTTTGGATCTCACAGCTTGTGTTTAGGTTCTGCATTCATGCATTTAAATCCTAGGCAGCGTGTGGTGTTCAGGCTGCTTGTACCAACTATGATTTTGGAATATGTTTAGGAAGACTTGAGATTGTACATGACAATGTAATAAAAGGATGGTAATAGTCATGAAGGTCAGGCAAACATTTTAAAACCGAAACAACAGCTGTGTCTTAGCATGTTTTAAAGGCAAAACATGTTTTAGATGGCAGCTGTGTAATTTGCTTTGTGTTTTAGCAGATTTTTTACAACTGGAAAACAGTTTAGCAGTGTGCAAAGTAACTGTTGTATTTACTCATTCTGCTTGCTGACACTGATGGGTGTTTGTTTCCTTTTAGATGCAGTTTCCACATCTGCTTACTCATCACCAGCCAAAAGCTTGGGAGACCCTGGAATAACTCCACTGTCTCCATCACACATTGTGGTAAGAAATGCACTCTTACTCATACTGCATACTTACATTACCTTCTCCTGCCTGTTTAGTGGGACATCATTTCTTTAGAGTTGTCATTTCTTCCATATTGATCCTCTTTATGCTATCCACAGTATTAGGTGAGATTTTGGTCACACTGAAGTTGTTGACAGAGCTTTGATTCCTTTCATTGGGCTCCTGGTTTTGCTGGTTTTCACTTGCTAAGCTCATAGACTTGCTCCTGCATATTTTTATTATCAAACACAGGGGCTTCTTGACCTCAGGGTTCCAAAGGTCTGTCCCTGTCTTTTTCACTGATTTGTTTAGGTAGCCCCTGAAAAGTCTCCTTCCTTCCAGAAAAAAAAAAAAAAGAAATAGATGGTATTCAACAGTAAAACCCAAATTCTCAGAGAAAAGAATCTGCTCAAAGAGAGAAAGATGAGACGCTCAAAATAGAAGTAACTGGTTTTATTTCTTAAGGAAAATAGCCACTTCTGTGAGCTTTTACAAGAGCATGTCCCATAGGTAGTGTGTTTTAATCTCTTGTACATTGTGCTAATGTTGTTGATAAATTTCTATTAAAACTAACTCCCATCCTTTTTTAAGATCACTTGCATGATTTGTAACACAGTAGATGCACAGTGTGCTTCATGTTGTTGCAAGGGATTGTGTTCAGAACACATTTGTATCCTTGTCAGCCTATGGTGGAACACTGCCTTAGCTTTCTGATCCAAGTTCAGAACTGTGCAAAAACCCATCTTCAGGATTTCCAGTGCTCTCTCCCATAGTTTTGGCTCTTATTCCATTCTTTCTCTATATACTTTTGAAATTCCATTTTACTTCTGTCACACTGATGAATTATATCATATTTCAGTCAGATTTTCTCCTTAAAGTCTTTGAGGAAGACATTATCCTTGTTGAAAAACTTTCATTAGGAGAATCCAAACAAGTCTTTTATGATTGGAGACCAAAACTTGTTGCTCTTGTTTCTCCATTTCAAGTAGCAGGTGTATGGAGTGATCTTGGAAAATGTAGGGATACAACAGGAATGTGCAGGAAGTGGGAGGTGTGGAATTAACAGAGATTAGTGGTGGAGCACTGCCCAGAGAGTGAGGCCATGTGGCACTGGTTTGTGAAAGGTAACATCAGTTGCTTCCAAGTGTTTCTGGGAGTACAGGCTGAGCAATCCTGGTGGATTTAGGGCAACAAGGCTGGTGAAGGGTTTGGAGCATATTGCCCTTGACTGTGCATTTCAGGGATTGCAGGATTACAGGTAAAAGGCAGGAGAAGGATTCAAATTCATCATGAGCAGCTGATCAGCTTCCCACATTCCAGCACAGGCAGGGGGAGTGCAGCATGTAGTGCTGGCTAAATAGGTGTTATATGAACTCTTCTTTGTAACATGGGATGGAAACCTTATTGCTGTGCTTTGGGTGGGTTTGTCTCTGTTATTTCTGAATGGTAATAGTATTTCATATTCATAGTTATGATGTAGTTAACTCCTAAAACCACCAAGTAAATCCCAAATATATCACATTTGATGGATAAATCCTTCAGTTGATCAGTTTAAGAAAAAAACCAACCAAACCAGCCCCAGACTCCTAAGTTTTAATAATACAGGATAAGAAGTATTCCAGAAATGAGTGTGAAGGAAGCTTTGAATAGAAAATGATGTATAAAAGGCTCTAGCATTTTTGTTGATTCATGCAGTGAATTTCCAATTCCATTGGAATGTGCAGTTTTCTGGTATCAACTTCAGTCACAAGGGCAAATTTAGGGAAGTCCTTATTTTCACTGAAGAGATATGCAGGTCTTGCAGAGCGGAACTTTTGACAGGTTACAATGATTCTGATCAGTGATTCTGTGTCTGTTTTGCTTCTGCTGTTTAACAGAAGGACTCTGATGCAGAGGATGCTGTAGAACAGTTATTTCTTGTTGTTGTGGCTATTGATTTTGGCACAACTTCCAGTGGCTACGCCTACAGCTTCACCAAGGAGCCAGAATGTATTCATGTAATGAGGTAAGGGCTGCAATGCAGCATTTGGTTTGTGACTCTGAGAACATGGGTTGCCTGCAGTAGCCATAGATATTTTCTACAGGAGCCTGAAGTGTCTGGATTTGTCTGGCATTATCACAATGTGCAGATTTCTTACAGTTAGGACTTTTTTGTCGCATCTTTTTGTATTCTGATTTGCTTTAGTAGTCCATGGGAGCACATCCCCTTTCTTATTTTGCTGACTTTACAAGATGGCAGAGTAGAAGGAGGAATCTGAGTATTCAGAATTGTTCAGGGAGCAGAGTTAATAATCAAGTCAGGATGCCCTTATCTCAGATGCTGAATTTCAAAGGTCATGGTGCCCATCCCCTGGAATCTCACTGTGTATGGTTGGGTGTACAACACCTGGATACTAGCACTGGTAGTTTGGCTGATGTAAGCTTTGTGGTATTAAACCTGAATCAAATCTATGATGATGATCCATTGATATTGGGTAATAAGCAATCAGAAGGCATGAATGTGAAAATGAAGGTTTGATGTGTGAAATCTGTCTGTGTTATATGTGTGTAAAGGACAGACTTTAGCTATTGTGATGTAGGGAGTTTTTTTTTTAATTCTTTTATTTCTTGATTAAATCAGCACAATATAACACTGTGCAATCACAAATGCAAAAACTGTTATGGCAGCTACCTGAGATGTTTGCCCTGCAAACCATTGCTACAATATTTTATAGTATTTTTTAAAAAGTTATTTATAACTTAAAGCATATTTAATTCTTATTATAGTATATTTTACATGACTATATTGTAATGAGAGCAAGATATAGATAATTTTAAACATAAAAAATATGTATGGAAAGCTCAACCATAGATGTTCTTCTAAACAAGGCTGTGTTGCAGAAGTAGGTACTGTGCTGTAATGCTGAGAACACAAGGTCAAAAAGCCTAATTTGCTGCAGTCCAGTGTGATATACTGCATTTTTTCTGAGCAAAGGTGGTAGCTGAATGCAGCTCCCTAAATCTCAGCAGACACTATTGATTGTGCAGTCAGCCTGCATAGTTGGTTTGTGTAAGGCTGCACACTAATGCAGCTGAGGGATTTAAAATACTGTCTAAAGGAAAGTAAATTTAGAAGTGGTGTTGCCATCCAGTTGCAAAGATATCTGCCTTTTGCAGGATGGACAAGTAATGCTTTCCAGATCTTTTCTGCATTTCAGCCACCTCTTGTTCTCTGAGCAGCACAGGAAGGTGCACAGGGCTGAAGTCAAAGGACACACCCTGTGTTGCTACCTCAGACAGCTCTCAGGGTGGGCAGGCTGAAACCCATGTTTATCAATTCCTATTCTCTTTGGCAGCAAGTAATTCATTAAAGTTCTTAAAGAAGTTGGATGGAATGAGGGAAAAAAAATCTCTGAAGCTGTATCTGAGCAAGCCTAAATTGTGTTTAGAACAACTCTGTGTTGTTCCTGTAAACGCTGGAGGTTTTACTGTGTGGAATCACTGCTGTTTCTGGGGAAGTCCTTGAGGTGCCTTGGACTCAGGTTTTACCTTAGGACCTGGTTTTGCAGCTGGGTTCACAATATGGATTAGATTCTCCTCCCCTGGGGAAATCCCTTCTCCTTACCAGGCTTCCTGCTGTCAGTCACTGGGACATTGAAATCCAAGTGCTGAGATTACATTCGAAATCTCAGCTGACATTTTGCTACTTTTGGTTCAAAACATGACATTTTCCTCCTTATGCAGTAATGGCAGCATGACTCTGATTTCAGAGCTATGTAGCTATGATATGAGACACTGATGTTGATGAAATTAAATAAAATACTTCATGTGTTTCCAATCAAAGGGGAGGAATTTTTTTGGGGGGGGAGGTGTATTCATATTTCCAGCAGGTATTTCAAACAATGGCAAATATTTTAATACCAAGAATTATTTTAATTTTTTTAATAGCTATTTCTATCTGGGAAGGATTTTGGCAGGATGTAATTGAAATGGGCTTACAAAATAATATATGTAATATTTTAATATATATTTATATATTAATACTCACGAAATCATGAAATTCAGTCATGAATTCAACCATTCAAAAGAAGAGTATGTTTATTAAGGTAAGTCTGCAGTAGTTCAGAAGGTATTAAGGGCTGTATATAATGAGGCTTACATGTAGGATAACTTACAAATATTTCAGCAGAGTAAATGTAGCTTCCCGCCGGCACTCGAGAATGTTTACATTAAAATAAAGCATACCAGTGATGCATGGTCCTTTCTACTTCCTGACGTTTTTTCCACCTTCCCTCCTTAGTGTTGATTCTTTCCAGATACTTAGGTTTCTGACTGCCTTTCAACACAGCTGCTTTTCTCTAAAAGGGTAAGATGGGTTTATTTAGAAGGTCCTACTTTGGAAAAGAGTGAACACACAGGGCTTTAGCTCCAGGTTTGAGTGTAGGGCCAGCAGTGCCATGATTCTTGTTATGTAATTAGGAGGCAAAGTTACATTTTTGACTGTGTGTTTATTTGCTGTGAGGCCTAGTACTAAAAAAAAAAATATATTTTATAAGCATTGACTGAACAAAGTTCTTTCAGCATATATTTATCTTTAGATGTATGAGTGGCCTCACTCTTCTCAGCATGTTTGGAGTTGGGTGTGGGTTTGTAAATGTTCAGTGAATGACTTCACTTTGATTGCAAAACATTGGTCACTGTTTTATCAGTTTAGGTAGTACTGACAACTCTTGACAGTTGCCCCCAGCTTCTGTTACAGGTCGCTGTGGTTCAGGTTCTTTTTGCAGAGGTAATGTGTTACAGTGACTGCTGTTTGCAGCATAACTTGAGACTGGAGGAAAGGCATCTGAGCTGCCTGGCCATGAGCTCAGCACTTCAGTGAGCAGGGCAGTGCCAGAGCCACACAGAAAATCTGCTGCTGTAGAACGAGTTAGTAACATCTCATTTGGAGGAATACATGAGATATTACACAGTTCTGAAAAACACCTCTTGAGTTATATGCACTTACATGAAGTTACAGATGTTTTGGCTACTGGCTAAATAGCTGAATGGGAGTATTTCATAAAGGGAGAATAAATGAAGAAATGCATGTGGCTATGAAACAAATGGCAGTCTGTCTTTGGAAGGAGGGAGAATGTGGTCTCTTTTCAGTGCAACTTCAGGTTTTTCCCCTTTCCCTCTCTTCCCTGTTTGACTAATTATTGGGAGGCACACACCTGCCTTTTTCTGCATACACACTGCTGGTGGCATTCAGCTGCATTTTGATGACCCCAGTGTTTCATTTCCTTGGCTGTGGTGCTGCAGCTCTGGATCAAATTCCCATCACTCGGTACAAGTCCCTCTTTGGTCTGTGTTAGCCAGATTGAAGTGTGAGTAAAGGCATTTCTCTAACCTTTGTATAACCTTGTGCTTCTTTCCTCACTGACTCTCTTGTCTCTATTTTCACTTCTAGTATACAGTTAGATGCTCTGTGGCTATAAACAGGTCTATGTTGTTTATATTTCTGTTCACATACTTCACTTTATATCATCCTAGGAACTCATATTTCTGCATTTGAAAGAAATCTACCTTGATTCTCTTTGAATAGTTTTTTTTAACTGGGATTTTGCACTGCAAAAATATCCCCCATGTGTATTTATAGCAGTTCTGGCTTGTATAGGTTTATGCTTTTGATAGGCATTTCCTTTTTATTTTTCCTGATTTTTACCATTATTTTCCCTGTATTGGAACCATGAAAGGAAACTGCAAATGAAAGCATTGCAATCCTAGTCCTACTGACTAAAATCCTCCTGTAACTGGAGAGAGGCCAGGGCTCCACCTGGCAAGAGTGTTGCAGCCAGGAATTACCGTTTTACAGAAGCTTTTGCATCTGCTTCTCTCTAGAAAAACATCACACAGGAGTATTTCTAAATCTCTGATTGCAAATGGTATAGTCCTGCTTTCCCTTGTCTTTCCTTGCTGTCCTTTCTGTGACTGAACAGTAATACAAACTGGGGGCTTTAGAAGGTGCTGAGCAATTACTGTGTCCAGTTTCCATCAGAAAGTCATCAGGAAGCAAACATCCAATTCTCCAGGTGGCTTTGAAAATTTCATCCCGCGGCATTGAACGTAAATTTGTCTTCATTTAAACTGCACCTTAAGCGTGCTTATTCCGGAAAGAGAAAATGTGCCTGGCCATAATGAAAAACAAAGAAGCATTGTTATTAGCCACAGCCTATTTATGGCATTTCCCACCAGTGACTCAGAATGAATCATTAATGATTCCAAGCAAAAACGATATCAGTCTGTCTCCTCTCTGCTTGCAGCGGGTGTGTGGGATTTAACAATCTGCTGGAATAGCAGTGTTTTCTGTTCATGAGCTGTGAGATCCCAGCTTCTTCACATTGGAACCATATGTTTGCTGTAACACCTACTCAAAGATTTTGGAGCTGACCAAGTGCATTTCTAGCAGCAGGTTGGAAGAAATGACCTGGAGCAGAGCCCTTGCCAGCTGATCGTGGCTCAGGGGCTGAGCAGCGGAACTGGGCAGATTTAGGGAAGTTTTTTTCAAGTGGATGAATGTGGAAATCATTCCACTCCTCATCATGCTGTTTCTGCTTTCAGAGCAGTGGAATTGTCCTCTGCACAGAGGGAAGTTCAGATGTGTTATTCTCTGCTGCTTGAGCTAAAAAGAGAGATTTTGCTCTGTTTGATCCAGTTGAAAGATGTGAAGGGGTCCCAGCCCTTCAGAAGATCCCATTCCTTGTTACTTTGCCAAGTACCAACCCCTTAATTGCAGTTTGCCATGTTGGTTTTCTGCCTTGGTCTGGAGGTCACGTAATGTTCAATGGATTCAACTGATTCTGAGAGTGAAATGGAAGTTATTTTTTCTACATACTCTTCCTATGTCACATAAGCAGCTACCACAGAGCAAGGCAGACTTTTTATGCTTCAGAATGAGGGCTTTGGCAGGAGTATGTTCTGAAAGTACGTTTTGCTATCTTTAGAAAAAGCAATTGACGTGTAGTTTAATAATGAATGCAGTTGCCTGTGTGATCTTAACTTGGCTCCTGTTTGAGCTGTGTTATGATTATGTCTGAGAGCATAAACAGATTTTCCACTGATGCCTTTTAAAGAAAATGTTTTCTGGTAAATGTTTGTTTCTCATACTGAAAGTACTTGTATATGGTGGGGGGAGGAACAGTAATGTGAGTTTCTTCCATTCTGCCTTTTTTTTTGGGATGGAGAAGGAATGCTCACAGCTGTTTCTACAACTTTCTACTGTCTGACCTTTTTGTCCTGCCATGCCCCCCTTCAGTTCCTGCTGCTGGGTGTTCCCATATTTATAATGTTCTTATTTATTTCCTTATTTATTTCCTGATCTGTTCTGTGAAAGCAGCTTTGGGTTTACCTTTGCCTTAATACATTTGTGGGTATCCCCTAAAAATACCTTCACAACCTTGATGAGATAGGATAGTTTTATTCACCAGTACTGACAGAAATATTTTGGTGCCTTTAACATCCTTGGAGATTGGGGAAGGCTGCTTAATTTTTGACAGTTTAAAACTTGTACAGCATTTTGGGTATTTGAAACACAAAATCCATCAACTTCACATGAGTAGAAAATGCAGTGCAGAGAGCTCAGCATCTGCAGGCATGGATGCCTTCAGAGTTTCAGGTGTCTAGGAAATGAAGCACACGATCAGATGTTGGTTGAACTGGCTTGTCTTGTTTCAGGGAATATTCTGGGACAGAAATGGGGGTTTAATCAACCTTCCCCAGTGATGTTAGATGACTTAAGCAGGTCCCCAATTCAAAATGGGAAAAGTGTCCCTTCGAAGTAACCATTCATGAAGTCTGAATCACAATTGGAAAGGCCATATTGGGGTTTTTATTAGTAGTGTTCTTGGATAATTACTGACTTTTTTTTTTCTCTACAATATTTATTACATCTGTTGGCTTAGGTAGAAATTTTTAAGTACAAAAGTGTTTCCTTAATTGTGTATGGCTTACTTCAGGAAACTTGTGTTCTTATCTGAGTGTGATGTATCCTTAAGAATTATACATAACCACAAAAATTTGTTGAATTACCTGAAATGAAAATTGCACTCCTTTTTTCTTAGGTGGAAATAAACCCACTTGATTTTGGTATGATAAGGTTTGAAATTACTATCTTTGGAGGGAAAAGCAATCTGTTCAATTTGCTACCACATAGCTTTTTCTCATGATACACTTGTTTTTTCCTGCTGCTCTAACCTTGAGCATCACTTACTGGAGCTGTTTCACTTTTTGGCCAGACGATGGGAAGGTGGAGATCCAGGTGTTTCCAACCAGAAGACCCCAACCACAATCCTCCTCACACCAGAGAGAAAGTTCCATAGCTTTGGCTATGCAGCAAGAGACTTCTACCATGACTTGGATCCCACTGAATCAAAGCACTGGTTGTATTTTGAAAAGTTTAAGATGAAGCTGCATACCACTGGTGTAAGTAACACCCAAACTGTGTTTGCTACTCAAGTTGTTTTCCTCTGAACATTACTAAATTTTTGTCAACTGGAAGTGAAGCATCTCTACATTTGCAGAGTAAATTGAGTAAATTACACTCTTCAGTAAGCATTTTGATTCCTTTTGTTTCTCCTTGCATTTGGCAGCTGTATCTTGCCAGCTTTTCTTGCAGATCTTAAAAGTTCAGTATCTGCTTTGCTTAGATCTTCACGTCCTGTCTGGGGAGACTGCATGAGGTTTGTTTGTTCAGTAAATCTGGTCAGCAGGAATGGGATATAAGAGCCAGAATGAGCTATAGAGCAGCCAAGCAAATTCACCCAGAATTCATTGCCAGAACTGCAAGTGCAGTAGGGCTGTTAATTTGACATTATTCCTACTGATTATGTTTTGTCTTTAATCCATTTTAGAGCTTTGGGAGTTGGCTGGTACTTTCTGTTTTGAGGTGTTTTCTGGTTTCGTCTGTTGGTGGAAAACCAAAAATCTATACTTTTAACTTGGATTAAGTATCTTGCATGTGCAACTTTATTGCAGTTATTTACAGATGTAACTATTGCAATTGTTTAATATTTAGTCCACGTTTCTTTCTCTGCCTACAGTTATCTGTAGGCATGGTGAAGTGTTTAAAAACAAAGTCTAAAATAAGCAGCAAAGTGTCATGACCCAGGAAATTCAAGTGATGAGTTAAATCCTCTTCAGAATAGTTTTGTCACTTTTTCCTAATCAGGTGGATAATGAAGAGTTCACTGTCCTCAAGCAGAGGGAATTAATTTGATGTTTGCCTTTTTATTTTAATAACTTCCAGTTATTTTCTTTCATGTAGAATCTTACCATGGAGACAGACCTGACAGCTGCAAATGGCAAAAAAGTCAAAGCACTTGAGATATTTGCTTATGCTCTGCAGTTCTTCAAGGAACAGGCATTAAAGGTGGGGTACTGCTTCCTTATCATGATTTTTGTATTTATAACTAGTATAAATATGAGCCTAATATTTTTAGCCTTGCCAAGCTTTGACCTAAGTTGTATTTGATGTAAACAAAGCAAGGCAGGTGTAGAAACTCTGGGCAGGCTGTGGAGTCTGGAGAGCTCACAATAGCCTGAAGTAATTTCCCCTTGCACAGGTCAAGCTTGATTCACTAATCGCATCCCTGTGATGCAGAGTTCTGAATAGCTTTTTACTGGCTTAGGTATTTTCTACTGTATTTTTAATGGGAAAAAAAAAGTACATTTGACAAGAAAATTTAAAAGCTTATTATTTTCCATTTCTGATTTGAAATGTTGCAGTGCTCATTTCTTGCAGCCTTCTTGGATCACAAGATTGTTTTTTTTATTCTCCAATGGAATACATGTCCCCAGTAAACAGGTTTTGAGATGTTAAATCTCGTGTAAATAGTCAATTGTGAGTTAAGTAAACATTGGCTTCCAACCTGCCACTATAATGTCAGTGTGAGCAGAGCAATTCCTGGGTCAAATCAGAGTATTCATCCAAGCAGGTGTTGTTTAAAATAGCCTTGTGGTTAAGAGCTAACCTACTTTTTTGAATGGGTTTAATTTTTTTTCTGACATCCCAGTCTGTTCCTTATGGCTGCAAAGAACCAATCCTGCCACTACATCTCCAAGGCTTCATCTTGTCAGGGACATTTTTAACTGTACTTTTTTGGGGTTGGTTGTGGAGTCACAGACTTGGACCTGTGTGTAGACTGGGGACATTCTTAGCAAATATGAATGTTGGATAAAATCCCATATATTTGCTGTGCTGCCTGCTTAGGGCTACATCCTTTTCCTGATGTTAATAACTAAATCCCTGGCATTTGTGAGTGAATCCTGGAACTAATTAGACATGCCATGTAAGTGAGCTGTTACTTTGCACTGTGCTGTGTCTGTCTGTGGTGCCCTGTGCAGTATAAAGGTGCTACTTTTCCAGCATGGATTTTTGAACTGCAGCATAGCTAAACAAACACAACACCTTGGCTCAGCACATGCAGAAACATATTTTTTTTACATTCTAAAGGCCTGTTGTCCACCTTTCTGAACCTTTCTCTGTTTGGATGGAGATTTAGATAGGACATATGGTAATGACATTTTACTTGGAACCTTGCCCAAAACATGTCAGTATATCACCTAATTTGCAAATGCAGTACAGACTTCCCTCTTTTTTAAGGGGAGGAAAAAAAAGGACAATAAAACTACTAAACTAGTCTTGAATGTTTGCTTAAAGCAAAATTTTGAAGGACCAATCAGTCATTTTTTTAGAGGGGTTAAATGTAACTTCCCCTTGTTAACTGCATTATAAAAGTTTGATTTAAAGTAAGCAGTGTATAAAGAAGTCATTGAAAAATCCAGATTGTAAAACATAAATGTTCATCAGTGATACCCCAAATATTTTTCTGTGTATTAATCAAGATGTATGTGTGAATTCTTCAAGCTAACAGCAAATCCCACACCATGGCTAAGGATGTACATAAATGTGTTGTAATATTCTGTAAATTGCTACTTTTGCAAAAGCCAACTTTTCTGCTTTATTTTGAGCACTAAACTTTTCTGTAGGCCTCCTTGAGAAAGCTTCAACCTTAATCCCACCTTTTGGCACAGTAAAGCATTCTTGGCAGGTTGGAAGTAATTCTGATTTGTGGCATGGATGTAACAGGAAAAAAATTGAAAAGAGGGTTACTGTTATCAGAGCCAGCAGAAAAGAATGTTTTCCTGTAGACACCCATCATTTTACATTCACCTCTATTTTCTTTTTCTTTTTTTTCCCCTTTTTTAGGAGCTCAGTGACCAAGGAGGCTCGGACTTTGAAAACACTGAAGTAAGATGGGTCATTACAGTGCCTGCTATTTGGAAGCAGCCGGCAAAGCAGTTTATGAGACAAGCTGCCTACAAGGTAATATTACAGGCTAAATGTAGAAATGCCCCTTTAAAGCCCTAGTTTATAAGCTAAATGATAAAATGTATTTGGGACAATTTAGTATAAGTACAGTCTAGAAACGTTGAAAGAGGAATTAGCTCTACCAAGCAGTAGCTGTAGGTTGTATGTATTTACCTCTTAAATGCCTTTTTCTTACTATTTACTTTTATATATTTGTGTCACTCACTGCAGACTCTGGTATTTTAGTCATCTTGGACAATTTATTCCTGCTGAATTCAGTGCACGTGGAACAGATGCAGTTTTGAGACCCTAGGGAAAGTTGAGTTTAAAATATTGGACACAGTTTTGTTTTGTTACTTTCTTTAGGTCATCACAGACTTTAAAGTTTAAAAAAAAAGGAAGGAAAAAGGAGGGAAAGAAAAGAAAGAAAAGAGCCTCCTTGGTGGGACTTTTTTCCAGTTCCCATTTTCCCACAGTAGGAATGAAAGGACTGTGAACTGGATAGTCTGGATATAAAATTAAATTCAAATGTTATTTTCACCAGCAAGACTTTTATCTGCATTTAATTCTTTCCCCCCAACTGCCCCTCAGATATTTGCATTTTCCATATGCATGTCCTTTATTTCAAATTCAGTTTGTGTCTCTAATACATGAGATGTACACATTCTTCTTTTCATCAGGATGTTCATTTTTAGTTTGGGGTTTTTTTTTAAATTTTTGGTCAGAGACTTGTGTAACCCATTGGCAGCACCTATGCAATGCACAGTTTGTAAAATATCTTCTAGCACATGAGTAATTTGCAGAGTGCTTCTGGGAAGCACCCAGATTTTTCGAACTGTTTCTAACTATCTCTAATGTTGAGCAACGTTTTTCCTTAACAGTCTGTATTGTGGGATTGCTAATGCTAGTGCCAGAAGCAAAACACTCTTAAAGTTCTGATGGAAGGACACGGTTGTAGGTAAATCTGAAACACTAGAGACCCATTCATTCTCTCTGTATATTGTTGTCTGCCTGCTGTCTGTGTGCATGTGTGCTCGTGAAGTGGGAGCTGTGTAAGGAGCAGGGCAGGGTGCAGGTAGATCTCTTGGCATTTCTCATTTGTGGCACAATGGAATGTTGTTAATTAGTGTCTGTGTCTGTGGTTGTGTCTGTGGTTGTGTACTTCTATGGGCAAGCTTGACAAACAGCAAGGGCTGACAAGGCTTTTAACTCGGGGTGTGTGATCCACTGCAGAAAAACTCGAGTTTAGGGAAATAATTCATGTTAACTTGACACGTGGCTGGATTTTTTCAGAACAGTGAGGATGAAGAAACAGATGCAGAAAACAGAATTCTGAATTGCCATTCAGTCTTCCAGATTCCTGTTGCTGCATCCAAATGTTCCTTATGGATGGATGAGAAGTTGCAGCTCTTGTTAGCTATTGGAAGATGGAAGCATCTTGAAAATTAGGAGCATCATGTAGAGAAGAGTGTGAAAAGGTAGAAACCTTGCAGCAGGAGACACACTGAAGTACAGCAACCAGTCTGAGCTGAGAGTTAACTTGCAGAAAATATTAATGAGCTGTGGAAATCTGCTGAGCAATCTGTGTCAACTGAGGTAGCTCCAAGAGAAGTGAAGTACTAAAACAGCTTCAGTCACTGGCTCACAGTGTAAAGCCCAGCCTTCCTGGAATGGTTAAGGAGTTCTCTAGGCAAAGCTAATGGAATTAATAAAGTGTTGGAAATCTGCTTCTGTGCTCAACACCCATCAGCTTGTGACCAACCTGTGATCTCAGTGCACCTCTGATGTCCCCTCATCTCTGCTTTGCCTTGAACAAAACATTGCTAACCTGGAACTCCTCATGTGCTCAGGGTGTCCTGCATTGTCCCCTTCCAGCTGCTGTGCTGCTTCCTCACTGAATGAGTAATCTGCTTGTTCTCTTCAGCTCACAGCTCTTCCTCTCTCTTTCCATCCAGCCTATCAAAATCCTGCTAACTCTGTCTGCATGACAGCTTTTCCTGTCTTTGCACACTGCTGAGCTTTCATCCAAGCTGTCAGTGATTTTGCATCTTGGTTATTGCAACATCATTTCCTTGGCTTCAGCAGCTGCAGTCTTGTCTGGTTTGTATCTCTTCAGAATATTGCCCCAAAAGAGTTCTGTAGCCTTGCATTTGACAGGGAATCAGCCCACATTTGACTCCATCTGTGTCATCTCAGGCATAAGCTGCATAAACATCTCTGTTGCTTACTTATTTTCCTCTTCTGAAACTCTTTTTAAGATGCTGGGTTTTTTCATACCTACAAAAACTGGACTGTGATTAACCCACTTACATAAGAAAACTACTCATTGCTTCTTGCTGTTACTCTGCCTGCCATATCTCTATCCATCTTTTGTGCTTTTTGTATCCTTAACAATTTTTATAGCTGAGTTACTACCTCTTTGAAGCAGGTATTTGTTTGTTGTCTCTGGGGCCTTCTGAGGGACTCAGTCTGGCAGGCTGTAGAGTTGCATGTCTTAACAAATTTTGTTGCTGAATCAAAATTACTTTATTCCTGAATGACAGTTCACAGATGCTTTTTCCTGTGCCTCATGTTTCATTCCCATGTGTTCAGAGATGGCTCTGAGGCTCTGGGACACTTGCTGAGGTCTGGTCAGAACTGGAGAGAGCTCTGTGGCAAGGGCAGAGTGTTAACTCTGTAGGACTTACTTAGCTTTAAGTTTCCTTTGCCAAACCATGTCTGCTGGGATTAGTGAGCATTGCACACTAATTCACTACATCTTTAGTAATGACTTTCAGGGTTTATAGTCATATTTGCCATTCTCCCAACTGGTAAAATATAAGACATCATAAATAGCATCAACTTTTCTTGTTTCTGTGTCCCAGTTGTTCTGCTTCACATTCTTTGGGCACAGGAAGTGCAGAGCTGGAATCTGCAGGCTGGAATTCCTTGAAAATGCTAATAGAATAAAGTCTTAAGGAAGAGTGTGGAGTGTGACAGGGATGTGTGAATGAAGAAGCTGTGAGACAAGATACGAAAGTAAAACATGGCATAACAAATGTACTTAGGGGACAGGGCAAAAGCAAAGGGAAGGCTGGTGCATTTTCATAAGCTTGCCCAAAATACTCTCTGGGCTTTCAAACATCAGTCAGGTGGTCTAGCCTGAGATAATACTGAGGGTTCTTTTCTTTTTAATTTGAACTCTTGAGTTTTGAAATTGAGTTCTAGAGCTCTGAAGTAGATTTATTTTTCAATTACAAATAGCAAATAAAATCATTTGCATGGTAAGCTCATATAAACAAAAAGAGAGGCAGTCTAGGTTATAGGATTAAAGCATGTGAGCCTAAAATTCCAGAGGCTTTATTTAACCAGCTCCTATGCTGAACATTTATTTTTGTTTTCACATCAGTTTTGTCATGGAATGTGCACAATGAGAATTATTTAACACATTGTGTTCTGGGGTCAGTGACATTACATTGATCAATATTGCTTTACTCTGGAGAAACCTTCAGAGAAAAATAAACAAACTTGGCAAGAGAATAATGTGACAGCACAAGAAATTCCTTGCTAATAAAAACGTGACATGAAGTATATTTGATTTTTAAAAGGTGGCTTGGGAGGCTTAACCAGATTGAAATTTGTGAAGCTATTCTTATTCCTACGTAAATCTGTTCTGTACATAAAATACATGCAACTAAAATTTATTTGTGTGGGGACAGTGTGTCAGGCTTCTGCTATAAACTGCCTAAGAAGGTGCAGGCAGCGCTGGGAGGCTGGTTATTTTTCTGAAACAGCACTTGTTGGTGAGGCAGATGAGGCAGAAGTGTGTTAATACATCAACCATCCTATTTGTAGCTTGTGGGGGTCTGTTGAGTCTCTGATTTCCCTTTCGTGATGTTAAGATATTTTTAATTATGAGGATTAAATTGTTTATTTAGTGATGTTGGGGAGAATTCTGCATCGTATAGCTGTGCTTAATTAGGAAATGATAACTAATTGAGGGGTCAAATTACAGAGTGGAAAATGGGCACTCATTGATCTCTGCTCATACATTTGAGTTCCTCAGGCAGGTTCACATGAAGGCAGAGACATCTGCTAGTCCAGTTCTGTACATTTCTGTTTGTCTTCTGTGGCACAAGTTGGAGCATTTGGAGTTTTTTCTTCTGCTAAACAAGTAAAACAAGAGGTTTTAATAGCATTTTCTGTAAGAGTCAATCTGTGCCTTTCTCTTACAAAGTTTTGAAACACATTTCTCAGATTCCTAAAACTGACTGAAAGCAACAGAAATAGCCAAAAAATAGAATTTTCATTCTGCCTGGTGGAAAGGCTGTGCTAGGTGGCATTTACCAGGCCAAAAAGAAAATGATGTTCTGAAAGGCTGCAAACTACAATCATTAGGGAGTGATAGAAACCCACAAATGTAACTCAGTGTGGACAGAGTCTGAAACTAATGGGTTTGATTATAATAAATTTATAGAAAGGGTCAATAGATTGGTCTAAAAGACATCTTAGGTGCCAATATTCAGTTACAAAGAAAAGCTATGTGAGCTGAAATTGGAACTGTAGTGAAAAATATTAAGGCAAAATGAGAAAGCCCAAGGTACAGAACAAGATGCATCTTACAGAAAATAGCAAGAAAGTATTTTTCTCAGTGCAGGTCCTCCTCAGTGAGGACCACTTGTGTCTTTTTAGTAAAATAAGCCTGAGCCATGAGGGCGCACAATGAGGATGGTTCTAAATAAAGGGAAGAAGAAACACTGAGGCATTAGCAATAGACTTGAATAGGAAGAGTCAGGCTTTGCTGTTGTGGTAACTGGTGCATGCCCCGGGTACAAAAAGCATTTCTAGAGTTTTATAACATTAAAAATTGAAAAGCTTATGAGAATTTAATGGCTTCATTTTTCTAATGCACGCTACTCATCAAACTTGCAAGTAATGTTCTCCTGCACCTTGGGGGATATAATGTAATGCAGCAAAAAATTCTTGGTAATGCCACTTGGAGCTAAGCTTTCAGTGTCTGCCCAAATGTGATCTGTGACAAGAGTCCCTTGGGAAGGAGCTGCAGCAGCATCACCCTGGAGAAAAATGGACCAAATGCCACTGTGGTCCCATTCCCAAAAACCGTGACTTCTACTTGGTATTATTCAGCAATATGTAACTCAGCTTTAGTAGTGCTAATTCGGATTTATTTGTGGTCCCAATACTTGAGAAACTTTTTGAGGGCACAACAAAACAAGCAGTTTGTGCAAAGAAAAATGTTGGTGATTTCAGGCTCTTGTGGTTATTCCTTACCTAAAAAATTATCCAAGATTCCTCTCCTTGGAAAATTGTGTCTGGGATTACTTCTGAGACCAAAATGTGATACACTGGATCCAATGTCCTAAGTAAGGTTTGCTGTAATTACTGGTATTCTTTCATGTCTCACAAATACAAGAAATCCTTTTCTCTCTCATGAGGCAGAAATCTTCTGCCTGACCTGTGTAGCAAGAAATTACCTTTCTTATGAGCAGTTAATAAAAGATTTTTGTCAAATAGGCACAGGTAAACTCCAGAACCTTCTCCTTGAATTGTAAACGGAAGTGCTGATTCATGATTGGTAGCCAGTGGTGATAATTCAGATATTTCCTGCCTTATGTTCCATCTTTCTTCATAAAAGAAAAAAAAAGGTTTTATAAATTAAAAAGGGGAAATTTTAATACAAAATCCAAAAGACCCGATAAGTATAAATTTTACTAATAGAGTCAGTCTCTACAGTTCCAAAGAATTCTAAGCTCAGGTTGAAAATAAAAGAATAGATAATAAAAGCAATGTATAAAATACGAAGTATAGAAATGCTCAGGTAAAGCAATTTGTACTCTTAGCTGGGTAATAGCAACACCAGAAAAATAAATTTTGAGGCAGTCTGGCTGTGCTCAGCAAAGGCATTTATCTCAATCAGACAGCCTAGCTGTCTGTAACAAACTGGTTCATCTAATCAGTGGCCACACAAATGCAGCAGTTCTGGCTACAGCCAGTGCAGCTCCACACATTCATTATTTTAAGTGTTCTGAAAATAAAAGTCACACTTCATTATGGTTCCAGGTGCCCCATTTGTTCTCTTGCTTTTCACAATGAGATAATGCCATAGTTTCTAGGCAGCCATTAAAGGGGGGAGAAATGTTCCATGTTATTTCTTACCACAGGAATAGCTTTACTGACAGGTCAGCAGACAGAAGTGAAATATCAAATGGATTCTGCTTTGACCCAAAGGGGCTTGCTAAGTAGCAGGATTGGGTATGTGCATGCACAAACAGCCAGGGTGATTATTCAGAGCCTGAACACCCCTCATTCCAGTAATCTTCAGCAACAGCTCCACTAAAGAACTTACTATTGATTTGGGCACTCAGAAGTTGATGCTTTTTCATTAGTGGTTTGTTTCACAAAATTTGTTCTTAGTAATTTACGAAAAGTTATATGGGATGCTTGTGGCAGAGCTGAATGCAAAAGCTGGGTTTCAAGTCCATATCTGCTGTTTGTATCCTCATGTTTTTAAGCATAAAGACCATTTTTACCTCTACAACTAATGAATTAATGGGTTAGGAACTGAATTTCCTTCTCTGACAAGACACTGGACTGAGGCAGATGAATTTTTTTGAGTGCAGATTGTGTTAGTGTTGTAAACTCAACTTGTGCATCCCTGATGCATTGAACCAATTGCTTTCCATATGATGCATCACTTTCTCATGTGGCTCATGGCTGATGTTTAGGATTACAGGACTGCTTGAGGCTGTTGTGCTCTATATATATTTAGCTTTAAAAATAAAAAAAAATATGCTGTGATAAATGTTTCCTTTTGATTCCAAGACATTTGAACAAAAGTTCTTATTACAATCCATACAGAAACCTGTGAGGACCTGGAATAGCTGCAGCAGTGAGTCTGATCCTGCTGTCAGCCTGTCAGACACCATGGGCTCCCTCTCACTGAAGCACACAAGGATTTGACACCAGAGTCACAAAGACAAGGACAGAAAAAGTGTGAAGGTCCTTAGCCTTTGGGAAGGATTCTTTCCTGCAGTTCTGGCCTTTCCCAGTGTAGGATACCTGCAGCATTTTAGTCATGGAAGCATTAAGTGGGAGTGTTGGTTGGAGATCATCCAGCCTGACCTTCCAGGTGAAGCAGGGTTATTGCAACATGCGTCAGCAGTGGCTTTATTGAATCGAGTTTTAAGGCTCTCCAAGGACATAGAGCCTTTCTGAGCAGCTGTTCATGTGCTGCATCACCATCTTAGTAAAAATGGGGTTTTAGCACCCAGTTTGGACCCCACAAGCTGCAGTATGTGGCTTTTGTCCCTCCTTGTGTCTCCTGGCAAGACTGAGAAAAATTGTGTTCTGCTTTGGACCTGTCCTTCAGAGAGCTGCAGGCAGCTCTTCTACTGCTCCTTTGCCTACAAGAGTTTCTTTCACTATAAAACTAATTCTAACTAAGTAAAAGTAAAATGCTAACCTAAACCTCTTGGTCCTTCAGCATACATGGTCATGCCCAGCTATAAAGGGGGAGTAGTGTAACTATTAATTGGAATTAATTTCTGTGTTGTCCAATGATGGTCACCAAACCAGCTGTACAGGTGCCAGTGTGAGGGACCTTATTACCATCTATCCTAACTGGCTGCAGATGGGAGGATTTCACCCAAAACCCCTTCACAGGAGCTCACAGCTTGTGAGTTCCCTGCTTGAGTGGGAGCAGCAGTGGGTTTGGCCCAAGTGGAAACTGTGGGAAGGTTGTGAATTTTCTGTGGGTTAAGTTCCTTTGTACAGGCTTCTGGTATGGGCAAGCCCTGGGAATTCAGAAAGTACTGCCAAGCCTACACGCTGGTATTTTAAAAGCAGGGAAATAGTGTATAAATATATGGTGACAGTATCTACTTCCTCATGGCAGAAGGGAAAATGTCTGAGGCCCCAAAAGAGCCCTCTCAGGATAAATCCAAAATCCCAAGGAAGGTTTAAAGACTGATTTTTACTTTGGATTTCATCCTTTTATGTCTTTCATGTTATTTCATCACTTATATTTGTGTGAAGTGAGTAAATTAAAACTATTACAGGAGTCTCTTAGCTTCCAGTTTGTGCCCCTCCATTAGTGCTTTTCATCTTCTATAGCTTGTGTTCCTCTTGTCTGCAAAATGAAGTTACTACTGTTTTACCATAACCTGAGATGGCCTTTATGCTTTCTCAAGCAGTTTTCTCACAGAGGGATGAGTATCTTTGTCCTGTCCCTGAGCTGTTCAGATGGGGAAGCTGACACTGGAAGAATGCTGCAGCTGTGATAATTATCCACAGTGTTCTCACAAAGCATCAGTGACACCTGGTCAGGCTAGGACGAAGGACAGCCTGTGCCACAAGACTGATTTTAGTTCAGCCAGCACTAATAGTATGAAAATGTATGCATTCATGTATATCTATGAGGTATCTGCATGTTTGTGTGGTGAACGTTAAGAGAAAGCAAAATGCTCTTGTTTCTGTGAAGCAAAAAGTGCCTCTGACATTGTAGATGTCAGATCTTTGCAGGATCAACTGCCACCCAAACGTTGTGTTGATTGGATTGTAAAAAGAAGTCAATATTCAGTTTTCATCTAGGCTCTTCTATCCAGAGTATATAATTTTGAAAGGAATGAAGCATCCAGCAGCTCTTCCTCCTGCCTTTGGCAAACCCAGCCTCTTTGCTGTGGTCACCAAGAGAAATCTTTGAAAATCCTGTTTATTTTGTGGTTATTGAGCAATTTTAAGAATCTGTCTTTGAAGAGATAAGTGGGCAGAGCTAACTGGGCTGTCTGACCTCAGTCTGTTCTATTTACCACTATATTTCCTGTACTGCAGCACTCCTCATTGCTCTGAAGTCTAAGGGCAAAACATCAGGCTGTGTGATGGTGTAGTGAGTTTCAAACATTTTTTTTAAACCTTCTTCAGGCTGAGGATCCAGTGAAAGTGCATTCACTGTGCTTTTCCTGCAGCCTTGTGGTGCCCACTCACCCCACTCCCTGCCAGCCCTGCTTCCCTCCAGTGCCTCTTTGGGATACTGCTGGGAGTCTTTTCCCATGTTGCTCATCTTCTTCCCTGGCACGCTCTGCCTCTGTAATTAAATCTCAGTGGTTTATTTGTGACATCCCAGTCTGATGCCATAGGACTGGAGAAAGTGCTAGCTAGTGAAAAAGGAGGAGGATTAGAGGAGCTCACTTCCCCAGGCACTAAGTGGATGGTGTTATCATGAAGCCCTTAACACAATGAACTGATTAGTTTAAACAGTGGAAGTTTCACAAGGCACTTAATTTCCAGCCACTGTTTTGTCTTGCCTTGATTCAGCCTCGCAACACTTTCTTCATGCAGCCTGCAACAGTGCTTAACTTGCAATCATGCCTTTCCTATTGTTACTAATTATAATAAGTATCTTGGAAAATAGGAAAATGTTGATGTTAATTCTCAGCTTCTCTTGTTTTGGCTGAATGATGTTGTCTTGCAGAGCTTCGTTTCCTAACTAGCCCCGTCAGTTTTACGGAGCTGTTTCATTGGATACAACTTCTAAATTTTATCTTTGGTGTTTACAAATAGGGCTGTAGTGGTAAAACAGGTTTAAAAGGTTTTTCCTACTGACCAGAAGAATGGATCATTGATCGCACTTGTCTGGTCTGCAGCATTGCTTCAGCAGTGATTGAAGCAGTGCAGTTGGTGGAGGTGACAAAGTGGGAGAGGAGAGTGGGACCCAAGGCTGTGGAGGTGATGGATGAAGCTGTTCCTGCAGCTTCTGCACGTGGTCCATGCCACAGGCAGAAATGGAACCTTGCTGCCTGGGGAAGAGCAGCATTTTGCTGTGACACTGGAGTTCTGGGATTGTGGAGGGAATTCCCACCTTGTTGTGGGTTCCTGTGCAACCTTAAGGAAAACCTTTTAGTCTCTGTGCCTTGTTTTTCCAACTGTGTAATGAGGCTGGCTCTTCTTATCTTTTTTTTATGTGTTTATCTGTTTATTTTATTTATGCTACATTTTTGTATCTGGAAATGCTTTATTAATTGTGAATGCAGTGCCTACAGCCCTGAAGCAATAATGAATCAGGTCTTAAATGACTACAAATTATATCAAAGCAGAAAAAAGTACAATTCATCCAATCATTCTTTTAATAAATTTTGTAACTCAAAAGAACAGGTGCATTCGATTTAAGGCATGTTCCTTGTGTTACAAATCAATGGTCAGGCTATTTTTTTTCCCCATTAAAATATATCTGATGTATCTTTCTGAAAAACCAAAAAAAAAAAAAAACAACTTTACCTGTTGCTTTCAGTAACTTGCAAGGATAGGATTAGGAAACAGGTACCTTGTCAATCGTGGTGGATTTCCTAACATTGTACTTCTTTTGAGGTCACTGTGGTGTAATAAATAAAGAACACCTCTGTTCTATCTGGCTGTGGAGAACTGCAGCTAAATGCTGATGCTTCTAATTACAGCAGCATTCAGAGATGTGACATCTTCATCTAGGCCTACCTTAAAAAGACTGACTGCATGGTGTATTCTATTATAATGCTGTCTTTAATGTCATGTATGTTACAATAGTAAAAAGAAATAAAAGGGCATTGATTTTTTTTTCCATGTGTGTTGTGGCATGTGAGGCTGGGTTTTAAAAGCAGCATCTTTTAATCTGTAGCAATGGTGATTCTGCATGTGGAGTGAGTGAAAACAGTTCTCTGAAGTGCTCAGAGTGCTGTAGTGAGCTGCAGTCCTGACCTCAATATTTGCTAGTGGTGAATTACTTCAGCAGTTGGCAGCTGATGCTGTTCAGGGAATCGGGAATGTGTTGTGGTCAGCTGTGGCTCTCTACTGGTGACACCTCTCTGGCTATAAAAACAGAGCTGGTGGCCAGGGTGAGAATTCATCTGCATCTGGATGGTGAAATTATTTATGGTCCACTACATGAGACTTTGAAATACTTTGAAGCTTGCTGTCTATGATGCATCTTGGCAAATGAACAACAATGAATTGGCACCAGCACACAGACCTGTGCTACTGGAGGGAGTGAGGTCTGGGAGTTCTCTGTCAAAAAATGAAATCCTAGTCCTCAGGCATATGAGCAAAGTTGAATTTTAGAACAGTTCTTTTCATAGTATTCTTTTCTTCTTCTGGGTGTATAAATGCAGCAATATCTTGCAAATTGATTTAAGATTTTTTGTGCTCAAATAATTTTTTTTGTTATCCCATGATGAGTTTTCCACTTTTGTGTTCTTGGGGAAAGTGCTCTCTGCTTCCTTCATGGTGCATAAGTGATGACTGCTAGTGAGTGTTACAGGAGCAAGAAAATTCCTTAGCAGGCTGGAGTCAAGACACTGCTCTGTTCTAAACTCTGCTATAAGCTGCCCTGGCAAAAGCAAATTGGTGTGTGTGTCCCACTGCCAGGATGATCTCTAGAATGTTGAATATTGAGACATTATTTAGATCTGCCCTGCTCAGGCCTGTTAACTTGTGAATCCCTGGTGTTTATTACAGTAGTGCTTGGGCAGCAGTGGGCAAGAATGTGGAGTGAGGCAGACAGAAAGCAGAAAGTGAAAAATACAGCAAATTCCCAAATGCCTGCAATTAATAATTTTAACAAATGCATCACTGTTTCTTCATGTTGGCTGCCTGCTGTTTCCACTCCTCTTTCTCTGCATGCTCAATATTTTTCTCCCATCTGTCCCTTGGCCGTAATGATGGGACAGATGCACTGCCTAAGTCTTGCTCTTGGAGCTTGGATTAAAACAACCTCATTGCTCCATTCCTCCCCAGCAGTATTTATGTGCTCATGTTTCTTTATCATCTCCCCCTCTCCCATTTTCTCTGTGCTGTGTATAGATGTATAGATATATATGTAATATGCTCTCTTTCATGGTTTAAGTAGAAATACTATATACATGAGGTATGAAATATTGATTGCTGCATACACATATATATTTTTTAAATATATATGTAAATATATATGTGTGTATATATGTACATATATGTGTGTCTGCATATAAAATATGTGCTGGTGCCTTGTACCTTTCACTGTAGAAGATGCTCTGTATGGTCTTTTTATGATGTGAAACAACATATTCTTCATTGTACTGGCCCTTCAAACTCTGTAAGAAAAGCTTTTAAACTAAAAACCTCAGCATTTTCTTCATGAAGTTCTGTTAGGATCACCTGTGCTTTGAACTGTTAAAAACTGTCATTTCTGTTGCATGTTTTCCTCAGGAGATATTTTGGGTATGTTAAAATCATAGCTAGGGAGAAAAATGAGCAAGAATAGCATCTGCTGTGCTTGGAGGGTCTGAGAACACAGCTCGAGTCCATCCGCTGCAGGTCACTGCCTTCCTCTCCTGGCTGCAGTGTGAAAAGTTCATGGTACAGGCTGCTGGAGGAGGGGAGGAAGCAAATGTTATTGTTAATGGTTTACTGTTTGCTTTTAGCAGAACCAGCCTTGGGAGTTTGTACTAAAATTCCCCCTAAAACAGATGATTTGGCAATTAATACAATCTTCTCCCCACCACCACCTCCACTTTGGAAGTACCTGTGCATTCCATGTGTGTGCGACTCAGTTCTTGTCACCTCTGCAAATGCTTTAGGTTGTAGCTTTGGATTTTAATATCTTTAGCAACAAACTGTTTTTTCCCTAAAATACAGTTTTGTCTTCAGTACTTAGGTTAGCCTGAGACTAAGAATTGTCTGTGCTGCTGACACATGCCCAGTACAAGGAGCAGACTGAGCACTCTTGAGTTCATCTACATTGCTAGATAGTGAAAAAAACCCCACTTGCTGCTCAGATTCAGAGCTCTCACACAAGATGATGATGGATTTAATACAAGTAAAAACTAAAGCAGGGTAGTCAGGAGTTACTTGTTCTCCAAGCCCTTATTGGATACAGCAGGAAGTGCTTGCCCTTAGCACTGCAGCAAGATCCAGATTTGGCTTTTAGCAAAATTCCAAAGGCACAGACAGTTTGTGTGCAGACACCATACATTTGTGGAATTCTTAAGCAGATCAGACAAATCTGTTTGTCAGGGACCCGAGTATTGATTCATATCTGGAATGTTGCTCTTTCCAGTGCAACAAACCAAAACTTCCTGTGTGGAAAAGCTCAGCTGGAGATAAGTGATGTTGAAGTGAATTGGCATGAAACCAGCCCTGCCTGTGCCTACCACATCCAGATGGGTCACAGGAGGGACTGGGTTTGTCCTGAGGCACATCCTCATCCCCAGTACAGCTCCAGGGCTGCTTCTGCCAGCATGCTCACATGCAAGTGATGTGATGGCAGGAGAGTCTGTGCTTTACTGATGCTCTTTTTATACATTTTAGGGTAACTCTGGCTGATGTAAATCAGTTTTCCAAAGTTTGAAAGTTTGGTTGCAAACATTCTTTTCAATACTTTTTTCAATATGTGTTGCCACAGAGCTGGCAAGGTTTGAAATTGTGTAGTATTTGTTCAATATTTTCCTTCCCACACAGTTCTGCTAATTTTGGATCATGCTGTTTAGTCCAGTGAATGTAACTGAAGCAGAAAGGTTTGCCCAACAGCAATAAAGGCTGCAAAGTGACCATAATATCCCGGTCACAGTTTGCTTGTGAAATAATGAGCAACCATGATTTAAGGGTTTAACACTTAACTCATTTTAGAGCTTATTTGTTGTTCTTTTGCTTTTTTTTTTTTTTTTTTTTTTGTTTTGTTTTGTTACCAACAGTGAGGAAGATGTTTTCTTCAAGAATCTGTTTCTGTTACTTATTAGGATGGAGAGGGTAAAGTGAGTCAGTAAATATGAAGAACAGTTTTGTATCTCAAGTCTTATCCTGGTACTACTTTTTAAACCAACTTTACTTCGAGTTTCTGGCCGCAGTTTTCAATAAGGCAGCAATTCCCACAGCACACAATGTAGCTGTATGAAAGAAGCCAAATTCCAGTCCAGGTCTGCAGACTTTCCATGTCTTTTCCATTCCTGTCCTTTCCTTGGGATGCTCTAGAGACACCACAGTGTGTGCGTGTGTGTATGAGTTGAAGGCTGGAAGACTGACTGTGGAAGCAGGAAAATGTTAATTTTGTTTTATTTGTTTGCTAGCAAGCTTTAGTGCTCAGCACTTAACTGAAAAGTAATAGCAAGTAACCCAAAAGTTGGCAGAAAGAATTGAAAGTTATCTTATTTTGTAAGCAGAAGTACTGGGAAAAAGAAATTAAAACTCAGTTTTGTGAACTGTTCTTTGAATATTTTTCTTTAAGCCCAGTTCTGAGAGTGATGTAGTTACATAAGAACTTGTGGCTTTTTGAAAATATCTGTGTCTGAAGGCTGAAAATCCAGTAAGAAAATAGAAAGAATGGCAAACACTGATTTTATAATGTGGTATTATTTTTAGGCTTGTTCTCATTACATTCTAGCGAACCTGCCCTGTTGTATTTTGTCTCCTTGAATATACTGAGCATTTTGAAGATGGTATAAAAGCAAATGTACTTTAAAGCATTTTGAAATAGAAAATGTTGGTTGTAAGACAGAAGATGCATTACTGGCAAAGTGTATTGTATATTCCTATACAGTTAAACAGTGCAGGAACCTCATTTTGGCAAGGGCTGTGAATATCTGGGACATAAAGACATACTTAAAATATTGTTGTGGCGAGGAGAGGCAAAAGGAGGCTGAAAGGAGGCTGGGGCCCCTGTTAGCTGGCAGATTCACAGGTTAATTAGAATTGAGTTCAGGTTTTAGGCCAATTATTCCAGGTTTCAAACCGATTTCCTTCGTTTCTCCACCTGTCATGTACACAAGTGCTCGGTTAGCCACTTAGCATGGTAAGTGCATGCAATCCTCCCTGTTAAAGCCTGTGCAGTTGTGCTGTGCAGTGTGGGCAGGACAATTCCCAGTGCAGACCTTTCCCCTGGCAGCAGCTCCTTGCTGGGGTGAGCTCTGCAGGGTGAGCCAGCGGAGCCCAGGGGCTGGGGACAGCCTTGTGCTGAGCTGGGCTGCAGGGTTCCCCACCCCACTTCTCTGATCCCTTCTCTCTCACAGGCAGGAATGGCATCTCCTGAAAACCCCGAGCAGTTGATCATTGCCCTGGAGCCCGAGGCTGCCTCTATCTACTGCCGAAAGCTGCGCCTGCACCAGATGATAGACCTGAGTAGTAGGGCACCTGTCAATGGCTACAGCCCGAGTGACACTATTGGAACTGGATTTACACAGGGTACTTCTGTTCATTCACTTTGCAGATTCTCATTGCTTTGTCCCCCAGGGCTGGTTTCTCACTGTTTCTTTTTGTCCTTGTTCTTTTGAAAGGTTTCAGGCTGGCATCAGTTTGCTTTTAAAATTGTTTTGCTGCTCACCATAGTTAGACTTGTTTATATGTTGGCCCAGCAGACATCATAGAATGATTTGGATTGGAAAGAAACTCAGAAATCATCTAGTTCCAACCCTCTGCCATGGGCAGGGACACCTTCCACTAGACCAGGTTGCTCCAGTCTGGCCTTGGATACTTCCAGGGATGGGGCAGCCACAGCTTCTCTGGGCACCCCTCACCACCCTCAGTGGGAACAATTTCTTCCTAATATACACTTGAATTTTAGCATGCAGGTAGCTCCTTTGTCTTGCCTTTATTTGGATGTTGTGGGAGTCTTTTAGTATTTTCACAACAGGATTTTTCTGCCTTAATTTAAGTTAGTACTTTGTGTTGGATCATTTTTTTCATGTAATTTGTTGGAAGCAATTATGTGTTTGATTATCTGCATTATTGAGGCAGTGCTAAATAACTGGATCTGCAATGAAACAATTCGTTTGAGGTGTTCCCAAGTATTGGCAGATGCTTTTTGATGTCATCTTTATGAAATATCATTAATGACTTTCAACACTCAGTGGAACACATGGCATTGGAATGTAGCTATGAATTTATCTGCATGTTGAAGAGCAACTGGATAATGCACTTCTCATTTATTGAGCTGGGATCTGTTGCTACTGTCACTGTTTGAAGGGGAGGGACAGAGATTGGAGCACTCTAAGTCTATTGACAGACATCACCAGAGTTTTTTGAGCTTGGCAGCCTACTGAAACTGGAGGCAAAAAGAGGAAACAAAAAAGGAAAATGGCCTGCAGCAGTAAGATTTGATAGCTGCTTAATGTGCTTATCTCTCTGTATCTCTGTGAATTGTAACACTTGCCCTGATACTGATGGTAGTGTGTCAGTCTATCCTAGAAAGAGTTTTTCAGAAGAGTCTGTATTTTATCACATTTGCTAGGTCAAAACAGTAGAGGCAAGTGGGAGGTTAAGCTAGTAGAGCTATTCCTGCACTTACCAGAACATTTTTTTTCAGTTAGGCAGAGTGACTACATCATTCTCTCCAACCCATGGCTCTCCCAGCCAGCACTTGTCAGATGTGTTCAGTGTTTGGAGGCCCACGCAGAGTACAGGACACAATCTGTTTTCAGGATTCTGTCCCTTCAGGGCCCCTTGGCTTCTGTCCCCCTTTGTGCCCTGAACTGTTCCAGTTCCATGTGATTTTACATGAACTCACTTTCAGACAACACAGGGATTTGCTTCTGGGAAAATAATAAAGGAGTTTATCTGGTTAAGGTTTTGAAGCTGGGCAGAATCTGGCAGATCATGGATTTCTGCTAATGTGCTTTTTCTTGGGTGGGGGTACCACTCTCATTCTTGACTTTGTATGGTAAAAAGCTATTGGGGATGAGAAAGGTTTCATGTCAAAATTAATGAAAACAAAGTTTGGAGTGAATTAATTTGGGGTTGGATTTGTTAAAATTTCATAAAGGCATGGCAAGCACCCAAGACAAGCTGAGAACAGATTAAGGAGAAAAACCCTTTAAATATAAACAGAGAGAAGCACTCCAAGGACCGTATTATTTCTGTGAAGTCAAAACAGAAATTTTAGTGTTCATAGTAGCAAGGATAAGCTTGCTTCAGTTGTAGTTAAAGACTGGCTCTTGTGTTCACTACTAGCCCACAGGAGGGAATGAAAGGATTGCCATTGATTTCTGTGAGCTTGACAGGCCCTCACTTGGACCTAGTTCTTGTTCTGCCATAGAATTCTTCATCTGAGCTCTCCCTGTGCTGCCCAGTGCCTGAACTGGGGCTGGGGCAGCTTCTTGGCATTGTGGAGTCTTCTTGGGGAGGGTGCAGGTGCAAGTGGAGCTGATGCTCTATTTTCTGATGACAGGCACTACAGAAATAGGAAGCAAAGTGCATTCTGTGATTTGCATGCTGGTATTTTCAGAAAGAATTTCTACTCATGACAGGCTGCCTCTCTGTAGTGTTTTATGAAGTGCCTGTGGAGGTGAGTGATGATAATACAAGGAATGTAGGTTTTTTTGATCGTTCAGTTATGGAGGTTGATTTAGAGGCATAAAGAGCAGAGGTTCTCACTACTCTGCTTTCTCTTGACAGAACTGTTCTGCATCTTTTAAATGTCTAAGTAGCAGTTAAGTCTTGTAAGTTAATGGGTTGTTACAATAAGTAATAAGTATTCTTGCAAGATCACACTTAGTTTTTAATTGGTGTATGTTTTAAATATTGTGAGGGTCAGCCCTGGTGATCACTGTATCCTTAAGATTAATTCTAATTCTTACTTGTCTTTGAGATTAATTCTGAATAATCTGAGCAGCAGTGCTTCTGGATGCTTGTTTTGGGGTAGGCTGACATCCTGAGAGCCTGGGGAGGCGTATTTGCCTGAGCACTGAAAATGAGCAGTGGCTTTTGGAAATGTGGGAATGTTCTCCCATCCTGGGTGTTGGGGGGGGTTGTCTGGGCGTGGGCTGGGGCTGCCACCTGCTGGTGGTGGAGGCTGCCGTGAGCACAGCTGGCTGCCGTGGGCACAGCTGGCTGCCAGCCCCCCAGCCTGCTGCCAGCACACGCTTTGCAAGCCAGAGTGTATTCAAAAACTGCAAGTCAGACCTGTTTATAGATTTCTTATTATTAGATTGTCACTATATATTTTTAGTTTGCATTATTTCTATTAGGTAATTCATATAGATTAAAAGACAAATAAGAATATATAGCAATATCAAGGAAGATCAGGGTGGCTGTAAACCATTTTTCCTTCTTTCCAGGAATGACATTCTAAGGTTCCTGGTCCCAATGCAATGATTTTTGTATATTTGTTAAGAAGGGATACATACAGATCTGTCAGCCTGCTTGCACTTGTTTCCTGTAGTTTTTGATTCTATTTCTTCATGCTTTTTTATACTCAATAACTTTTTTTTCTGTCAATCATTAGGGAAGGAACACGTGCGCCGGAACCGGCAGAGCCGGACCTTCATGGTGGAAAATGTCATAGGAGAGATCTGGTCTGAGCTGGAGGAAGGTACTGTCCTTTCTTCGGCAAACTTTGCTCTCACTGGTTTTGTATTGCAGGCAAATATTGTGTTTCCCACAAAGGTGCTGTGCACTGCATTGTTCTCACAATGGTTATAAAGGGGAAAAGGAAAAAAAACACAAGTTCACATGCTGCTCTTAGTTACAAGTGCTGAATTGCAATTCTGTATGCCCTAGCATAATAAGATTTATTAATGATGGTGGGAAGCCATGCAACTGGAATGTTTTCCTCAGAACAGGCTTTATCAATATGGTATAATATTGGTAGCCCACTAGGATGTGCACCAGCAGCATGAGCAGTCCCACTTTTCAACTGTTCTGCATTAATAGCTTTTGGCATCTGACTTTGATATTTGTTATCAATCATTGTGTTGTAATTGCTAGCAATGATCAGGTCTTCAGCATGGCCATTGCTGGCTGTCTGTAGGCCCTTATCCCCCTTACCTGGTGCCCTCAGGAGCTCTCACTGCAGTGAGCTGCTGTGCTCACAGTGGTGTAAATGGCCCTGGCCTGTCCCCTTGGCATTCCAGGTGATCGGTACATCGTGGTTGACAGCGGAGGAGGCACAGTGGACATGACTGTCCATCAGATCAGGCTCCCTGAAGGACATCTGAAGGAGCTCTACAAAGCAACAGGTAACATCACTTCCACTGTTTGCTTTATGTAATTAGATTGTGTATCACATATTTATGTAATGTTTTGGCTTGTCAGTGAAGGAAATGTGTGCCTTTATTGCATTTTTTACTGACAGTTCTTCCTGAAATGAGACCAGCACACAAAATTAGTATAACCCAGTGTAGCATTCACATTCTCCGAACAGAGAGAGACATAATTCTCTCTCCCAGGATTTTTCCTGGGAAATGCAGTGAGAAACCTCAGAGAAGAAGAGAAGACAATTCTTATCTCTGTTCACTACTCCTCTTGTTTTGCACCTGTGGAATGCCTTATGGAGATTGTTTACCAAAAGTGATTTGTTTATTGGACACTGGTGAAGATTGTTTTGTTTCCTTGGCCAGTTGGGTCAAAGCTGTGTCCTGGCTGTCTAAGATAGTCACAGATTTTCTTTAGTATCTTTTGTATGGTATAGTATAGTATAGTATCTCTTCAGTATAGTTTTAATATAGTATTAGTGTAATATAGTATAGCTTTAATAAAGCAATAGTTCAGCATTCTGAATCATGGAGTCAAAGCACATTATTCCCTGGCTGGGGATCGCCTCTTTCTATGATAACCCAGCTGCTGGTTGACTGAATCACTCATTTATAGTGGTAGTGTTAGAGTGCATATGATGATACAGGAGTAACAGTGAGGCAAAGGTAAAATCACATTGTGTATTAGACCAGCTGTTATATTTAGCAAAGATCCTCCTTTTGTGAAGCTTCTATGACAGTCCTGAGAGTGTTGTTCTGATGTGTGTGTGGCCAACTCGAAATGTCGTAGGAATATTAAAGCATATCCTGAATATTAAAGTTATGTTTTGTCTGTGCTACAGGTGGCCCATATGGTTCTCTAGGGGTGGACTACGAGTTCGAGAAGCTGCTGTGTAAAATCTTTGGGGAAGATTTCATTGAGCAGTTTAAAATCAAGCGCCCCGCGGCCTGGGTGGATCTGATGATCGCGTTCGAGTCCCGCAAGCGGGCGGCAGCTCCCGACAGGACCAACCCCCTGAACATCACCCTGCCCTTCTCCTTCATTGACTACTACAAGAAGTTCCGAGGGCACAGTGTAGAGCATGCCTTGAGGAAAAGCAAGTGAGTAGACAAGCACATGGATGCAGAATTAACTACTGGTAGCAAAGACAAATAATTAAAATATCCTAATTAATTACATTAGGACTGAAAGGGAGTAGCGTAGAAGTGTAGTGCAAGGATGAGAAAATGGGGCTGCATCTGGTGCAGTTTCCAGAATGAAAAGTTCTCATCAATTTATTCCAAAAGCTTTTCTGTACAAGACTTGCACTTTTCAGGTATTACTTTCTATGACTTGTTAGGTCACCACTGCATCACTTTTGTTAGCTGTATATTGTGGGTCTCTTGCATGTTAATTAGGAATGTCAGATCAAACACAGAATTTGTTGCCTAGAACCTTAATTTTTAGAGGCCTGGATCCTGGAAAAAAATCCAAGATTATGAGATGTGTAAATATGTTCATGGCTTGAGGGAAGTTAACAGTATCAGATCACTGGAGAAAACATAGACTACTGCATAAAGCTCTGTAAGAGGAAAGCATTCAGCTTTTGAAGTGATGGCAGGCTTTTGTTTCTTACAGTATTTAACAAGTTTGATAATTTGCTTGAGAGGCAGGGAGACATAATCCCCTCCAGAGATTTTAATTCATGATTTTCAGTATCAAGAAGTCACTCTAAGTGACAAGATCATGGGCTGCTATAGAAAAGAAAGCAGAAAGTAGAAATGGGCATTTTGCATCTCTTGAAGTTACATATTACAGAAAACCTGGAGTTTAATGAGAATGAGCAAGACAACCTGTGAATCTGGGATAGAATGCTTGGCACCTGAGAGGGGAAGATCTGATATTTAGTACCTGTACCTTAATTTTTAAAACTAGCCAGTGCTGAATGTAGTATGCAGGCTGGAAGTCATGCATCTCTTTCAGAAGTTATTGGTAAATGTACTGGAAGCTTAAGTGACTTGGAATCCAGCTAAAAGTTTTTTTCTAAATGAGACTGAGGTTCTGAAATTGTTAAAAATTTCTGGAAATCCTCTTCCTCACGAGGCCATCTCCTTTTTATTAGTAGTCTTAATGGTGAATCTTAGAGGAAATGATAAATGCTCCCTTTAAATGAATTGAAATCAATTGGATAACAGGATAGAAAGAGTGTAAAGGTTAACATATAATGTGCATGAATGTAAGGGAGATTACTGAGCTATACTGATGTGTATCAGTGGTAGAATAGCATAATGCCAGTGTTCACTTAATAAATGTTATGCCTCATTAAAAAGGCAATTCTCTCTTCTGCCTCCTGAGGCTTCCCAACTTGCTTGTTTTCCTTGTGTGTTTCCAGTGGCTTTGGCCTGCCACTGCTATAATCTAAATGTTGCCCTTCTGGGGATGAATCAGTGCTGTTTCAGATGAGCGAGCACTGCATTGACTGCCAGCTGTTTCAGAGAGCAGTTGAGCATTGCTAATGCTGCAGAAGGCAATCAGGCAAAGAAAACAACAATTAGACAAGCCAAAATAATAATTCTCCCTTCAACTTTTACATAACTGCAGTTGGTATGGGGCTAGGGTGAGATGGAGCACTTTGTTTCAAGGAAAATGCATGCAGATTCTGTAAACTCAATTATTTGTTTAATGCTGGTTGTTTCACAGCTCAGCTTTAATGTTCTTTTTCCTATTCCTTTGCAGTGTGGACTTTGTGAAGTGGTCCTCCCAGGGAATGCTGAGGATGAGCCCAGATGCAATGAATGCTCTTTTCAAACCTACAATTGACCAGATCATTCAGCACCTGAGTACGTATCTGGGTGTGGTTCCACTTCCTGGCTGAGCTCAAACTAAAGCTTTGCTCACCCATTTCAACCCACTGACAGCCCTCCTGGTATGCACCAGTTGTTGACAAGGAACTCAGTTCTGAAACTTGCAGATGTCTACAAATCAGCTAGGAAAATATTAAAGTAAGGGATGTGTCCTGAGCACATACTCCTGCCTGGCTCTAGTGCTAGTTACTGAGTGTGATTCAGTTCTGTTACTGCCTAAGCTCCAGTTACTCTATGCTTCCAGGGCTGCAAGCATTCAGAGGGCTGGCATCCACTGGGAAACCCAGATCCTGCCTTTCTTTTTCCTGGTTCAGGCAACAACCAAATTATGCCAGAGATGTATCTCATTTCTGACTATTCCAGCTATTAAGACCTCCAATTTGTTCCTCCCTAGTGGAAGGTCACATATGTTCATGACCATCACTGACATCTCTAAAGCACAAATAGTAAATGATGCATCATGGTAAAAGTACTTCCAGGCATGTCTTAAGCAGCAATGAATTTATTTGTCCAGTAATGGAAAGTGACATGTGCTTATTGGGAAAGTTACTATTTAAGGTCTTCCTAGCCAAAGATGAAATTAGTATCAAGTAGAGAATAATGCTTATGGTGAGAAAAGTGTTTCTTTCTACACATTACAAAACACTATTTGGAATAAATATCCAGCTTTGCTCATCATGCGTGAGGGATTATTAGCTAAATTTCAGAACTTAATAAGACAACAAGTATAGAGCAGCTTATGTGAGCAGGGAGGGAGACACCTGGGACTACAACAGTTGTGTCAGGTGATTCACTTGTTTGAACTAAAAGTGGGCCTACAACTGCACTGCATGGTTTTCTTGAAAGTAGATGTAGGCTTAAGCTAAGAAGGAAAATCTGTAAAAATGTAAAGAGATTATTTTGCATTTATTGTGGTTCTGCTGGGGTCAGAAATAATCAAGTAAATTTGGAATAGAGTGATTTGTCTGAAATGCAATTTATGGTCAGTTTTAAATGCCAATTTCAAAAATGTTGTTTGGTTTGAGGTGAGTGAATTCATAGTGAAATACACTAGAGATAACAGAAGTGGGACTGGTGCATGCTGAGGGGGTGGCAGTGTGGGCACAGATGTAGCAGTTTCAGATCATGTGCATGGAACACTCAGTACACTCAGACATTGCCATTTTCACTTGCATTGCCTTGTTAAAGTGGATTTTATTGGATGCTCTCTGTTTCTGCTCAGGTGAGGTGTTTGATAAGCCAGAGGTGACCAATGTGAAGTTCCTCTTCCTGGTGGGCGGCTTCGCCGAATCCCCCTTGCTGCAGCAAGCCGTGCAGAGCGCTTTTGGCTCCAGGTGCCGGGTGATCATTCCCCAGGATGTGGGGCTGACCATCCTCAAAGGAGCTGTTCTCTTTGGCCTCGATCCTGCGGTCATCAAGGTGCGGCGCTCCCCGCTGACCTACGGCGTGGGGGTGCTCAATCGCTTCGTGGAGGGCAAGCATCCCCCAGAGAAGCTGCTGGTCAAGGACGGCACGCGCTGGTGCACCGACGTCTTCGACAAATTCATCTCAGCCGACCAGTCCGTAGCCCTGGGAGAGACTGTGACCCGCAGTTACACACCTGCCAAGCCTTCTCAGTTAGTGATAGTGATCAACATCTACAGCTCGGAGCAGGACAACGTCAGCTTCATCACCGAGCCCGGCGTGAAGAAGTGCGGCACGCTGCGCTTGGATCTCACGGGAACTGACGCCTCCGTGCCCAACCGGCGCGAGATCAAAACGCTGATGCAGTTCGGGGACACTGAAATCAAAGCCATGGCTGTTGATGTTGCCACCTCTAAAAGTGTCAAAGTCGGTATTGATTTCTTAAATTACTGACGGCCCTTTCCCCCGCCACAGCCTGTTTGTGAGACTGATCTTCCACTGTTCCGTTTTTTGACTTCTGTCTGTCATGTCATCACCGTGAATTTCAGCAGGCTACATGAGAACAGCTAAGGTGGGGTGTGTTGTGTTTGTGTCCTTTGGTGACCAAGGACTGCATTTTGAAAGACCCTTAAAAAGTTTTAGGAGCAAAAGTTCCAGAGGTAGTAAAAGTTACCAAGTTACTCACGCATGCTTAAAGATCTACCTTTATAAAATAAACACTGATTATTGTTGGGTCCTGAAGGTTAGTTAAAAAAATACCAAGTTGTAATCTCTTTGCCTAGTTCTTCTTCCTCTTCCTCCTGACAAAAACTCACTAACCCACGTGGCTGTAGTGGGGGTGTATCTGTGTGGGATATTTGTTTAAACAGCACCATCCTCTGGCAACGGGAACAAATTAGTAGTTTTATTGTATTCTTTTGATTTTGCCCAGTGCTTTCAGAATTTTAAGTGCTGAAAATTAATGACTCAAAGAAATAGGATCTCAATTGCTTAAATTCTGAGTAAAGAAAATTCACGGAAATCCTTAAAATGATATCTAGGAAATACATACATGTTTTGGGGGCTTAATATTGATTGCTCCAGTTTGAAAACAAGGCCTTTGTTGTCAGAGCTCTCAGAACAAGCTGTCAGATTAATTAGCTAGCATTACCCTCATTATACTTTGGAAAATAATATTAAGAACAAACCTATTTCTCTTTTGGGTCTTCTAAACTTATTTTTCTTAGTCTCCATCTGAAACCACAGAATCACAGAGTAGTTAAGCTTGAAGGGGACATCCATTAACTGTCTGATAAAACCTCTCTTTCTAAGCAGTATCAGTCAGAGCAAGTTTCTTTTTCCAATTTTATGGTCTCCAAAATAAAGATCCCTAAACTCCAGGCAACTTATTTGACAACCTTCACTGCAAAGGTTTTTTTCTTATGCTTAAAAGGAATTTATTGAGTTTAAATTTGTGCGTGTTGCCTCTTTCTTGCTCCTTTACTGGATACCTCTGAGAAGTCTGGCTCCGTCCTCTTTCCTGTCTGCTGTCAGGCATTCCTAGCATCCCCTGACCCTCCTTGAGTCCAGCGGCCCCAGCTCTGACAGCCTCTCCTCACATGAAAGATCCCCCAATGCCTTCTCCCCTTCATGGCCCTTTGCTGCTCTCAGAGCTGTGTGTCGGTGTCTCTCTTGTCCTGGGAAGCCCAGAGCTGGCCCTGGCACTCAGACATGGTCTCAGCAGGGCTGAATCAGGGAATGATCCCTTTCCTGACCTGCTGGCAGTGCTGTTCCCGTGCAGCCCAGAGGCTGCTGGCACTCTCCCTGGCAGGGGCACACTGCTGGCTCACACTCAGCCTGGCTCAGTGTCTGCCTCCACGATGCCAGGGTGGTGTTGTGCTGCCAGCCTGCTCCCAGACAGCTTCTCCTGGTGCATGGGCTCCTTCCTGCCCACGTCCAGGACTCTGCACTTGCCTTTGCTGAACTTCATGAGGTTCCTGTCTGCACATTTCTCAACATCCCTCTGACCCATCTGCTTTATCAAGCACTTCCCCAGGTGATTATATTTCTTTTCTTGTTCATTCCTGTGCTAAGATTTGGAAGCACAGCTAGATGATGGCTGTCCAGAAACATTTAAACAATTCACAAGAGACAAAACATCCAGATCTAAAATACTGTAATACAGTTTTTTCTAGCAAACATTTTAATTCAGTAAAATATGTTGCTGGGTTGAGTTGAATGGCCAATGAAGTGGAAGGCAGAAGCCAATAGAATGAAACTATCAACAGCATTAAATAAAGTATTCCTTACCTGGCAGTGAGCACGGAGCTCTTGATGCAGGAGAAATGCACTGATGGCCATGGTAGCATCTTGTTTCCCAAATAACAACTTTGTGGAAGTGTTTCCTTAAACATGCTCACCTGGCAAATTTCTTTTGCAACTAGAATAGTTTTTATTTTGCAAAATGTTACAGGGAAGAAAACTTCTCAAACCTACATTTTGCATCTGTCATGAACTGACAACTTCAGATTCAAATCCTAGTTCCACTCCAAATTAGCAGAGTGGTACCAACCTGTAGAATCACCCTAAAATGCTGACACTTCCCAGTGCATTTATACAGAGCTGCCTGATTACCTGCTGGAATTCATTACATTTTCAAAACGCTGCAATGTTAATTATTAATCTAAACCTTCCTTTTTCGAAAGTTGAGCATGAGTTAAATCCATTACTGACACTTTTGGGAGATTAAAGCTTTAACAGTTATTTCATTAATTTATGTTCAAATCCTGCACTTAAACTTTCTGTGTTTATCCTGGAGTTTTGCCACAGTAGAGAGCTGGACAGCTGATCCACTGCATTTTGTCATTGAGTTTTCTGTGTCTCCTGCAGAATTCCCTGATTTGATGGGAAATGTGTTCTGCATTCAGCTTTAAAATAAATAAATAAAGGACTATGGAGAATGCTAGTCACAGTATCCTGCTGGATACTTTCTATAATTACAAAGTGTGCTTGCTAGCAGTCGATTTCCTGCTGCCTGCTAAATGCTTTAAAAGCTAAATACTGGGAATTTTTTTTTGTGTGTGCTGCTTTCCATGGTTTACAAACAAGAGAAACTTTAAGATGAGTTATGAACAATATAATTTTATGTATATACAATATTTAAATATTGTACAGACTCTTTCTTTCTACAGTGCTATTTTCTTGTATAAAAATGCACTTTGCCTCTGTTGATTTCATTCAGCTGTTAATTTTAAATAACACAGTTTCTCAATCAGCTTCTGTAATTATAGGCTTTTAAAGATGGTAAGATATGAAATGTAAGAGGCCGATCTTATAATAATAGGAAAGCAATGTTGGTGTGTCAGAGAATACAACATTCTTCCTGCAATGCAAGTCATACCAGCTAAGCACATCACACAAGTGCAATAGTCTGTTGCTGGGGTTTTCATTTCTTTGTTTCAGATGGTGACCATTCCATCTCCAGCAATTCTTCATAATAATGGATGAATCCTCCTGTAAAACCAAAAAATCAGATTGTAAAATCTGGGTATACAGCTTCTTCACTAGGTTTTGGGTTTTTAATAAGGATCTTCTCTAGTTTAAAAAACAACAACAACAACAAATGAAAAACTACCTCCCAAAGCCAGGCAACACTCTTGTATTGTAGCTGCAGGTAAGACACAATCTCTGTCTACCACTTCCACCTGCCAAAAACCAAAATTCTTACAGAAAAATAGGCTTTGCTGTCTTTGCATGCTATGTTAAGCTGAATCTGTCCAGTTCTGCACAGATTTGTTTTCAGTGGCCTTAACACAGGATTTGGTTTAATAAATGGCTGCCACCCCCTGTCCCCCTGTGAAGAGGTGACCTGCAAGATCAGGTGGCCCATGAGCTTTGTGCTGTTTCCAGCCTGTCTGCAGGGAAAGCTACAGGTGGGTTCTGCAGCTCTTCTGAAGCACAGTTCCCTGCACAGCAGTGATTCTCTGCCCTTTCTGATCACCTTTTGTAAGATCCCATCTGGATCCAAGCAGGGGCTTGTTGCTAAAATCCCTGTAACTGTAAAATGTGGTTTACATATTTTTGCACTTCCTCCTTCAGTCTGGTGAGAACACTATCAAGCTTATCTTTGCAGAGCACTGAACTACTGAACAAACTCCCAGCTGTCCTTGTTGCCCTCTTTCAGAATGGAAAATTAGCTTGTCTCTCTAAGGAATTAGAATTGTTAAGTAGAATATTATGCTGTGGTCTGTAGACAATAACCCAATTAAACAACTTTACATTTTAAGAGGCATGTGGATGCCCATTTCGATAAAGGATGTTAGGTTGTAAAATTTATATGAAATTTACTAGGAAATGAGGCATTTTTAGAATTGTAGTTGTGACACTTTTGCAGGATGTTCCCCTGCAGAGCATTTTTTTGGTAGGGGTTTCAGATGACATTGTGCAAATTAGTGTGGGATAGACAACAAGGCCAGCTATCCATAGGGAAAGCAGAAGGTCTTGGCAGGAGTTTTGCTCTAAGCAGCAATTTGCAAGTTTGGGTCCGAGTTACTGAACTCTAGGCTGAAGTTTAGCAGCTAATTGTGATGGAATGGTTAATTGTGCTAGAATATGATAAATGTGCAGTGGTGGTTAGGACAGTTTTCAGTGGTATGAGTATACCAATATTCATATACAGGAGTTTTAATGCATTATTATGAGAAGGCTAATTATATATTGCAGAGATTTAATAGCCAAGATAAGCTGCATATTTATGATATGAAGTGGCTTAAGCGGATGAATAGTATAAAAGTTGTTGGGCATAATGTCACAGTACTCACCTGCTTGAAATAGTCTTAAACTATATTATAAAACCAACCATTGTGGTCTTGTTCACCTCTGTGCAAGATAAATTCAGATTTCACTGATACTTGGAGCTGTTCACAACTTGTCTGGATTGTATCTTGAGTGTTCTTGTGTCTTCAATCATGTCAAATAAAATACCTTAAAACTAATTGCTCTTTTTGGGTGCTACTATTCTTATGGAAATGGCTATAAAAAGAAACCTAATTTATTATGAAAGTGAGACAGGCCAAGTGGTTGTGCTTGAATTTGGGTGCTCTTTCATGTGTGTAACTGAGCAGAGGTGACACCAGTCATCTGCATGGCTTTAGTTCACTTGTGTGCCCAAGGTCGAACTTCACTGGTGTTCATGACTCAGCTTCCACAAAATTGGTGTAGTACCCTGAGTAAGGTGTTTGTTGGAGTTCAGGCAGAAAGACTTCAGGCAATACCAAAAGCGGATCAGGCATTTTCTGTAATGATGCTCTCAGAGAGACAGAAAATGAAATACAAAATCTGATACATCAAAGAGAGGTGTAATCTCTTAGGTCTTGCATTATTAAAAGCTGTTTTATTGTTAAAAACACATTATCAGGCCAATAAGCTGGCCAATAAATAACCAGGTATATCAGCATGAGAATGTGCCTCTTTATAGATCTAGGGATGTTCAGTAAGGTCCAGCTGCACTGCAAAAACCCTTGCACAGCAGTTTGTGGAATATTACATTTTTCTGCTAGCAGCTGTAGGCTGTGTCCCTCTGAAATTCAGCAGTGCTGGCACAAGCTCTGGCGGTGATTCAGTGGCACAGGTGACCTTGGTCCATGATGCTGCAAAGATGCAGAGGGTGAACTGAGAGGCTTCAGCAGCCACTGCGCCCAACTTCCACCTATTTGCTGCAATGAAGGTGTTTTACAAGTGCTTTATGACTATAATTATAAACACCATCCTAATAGGCTAGGTACTGTATTTAACTTGTAATGAACTTGATTTCAGCTAAACATTCAATTAATGTTACTAGTACAATGGGAAATATAATTACAGTCTTCAGAGACACATTAAGAACCAGATTTTGCTTTCGGTGTTCTACCTCACTGCTGAAGATTCCAGTGGGGTTTCATGTGTGTGCATTCAGAATTTGGTCCTTACTCTGGACTTTTCTAAATCTTAAGGCTTCCTCACAGGAGTGTGTTTAGATTTAAAGCTACAGCCCAATCTTGATAGAAGGGATTTTGTGTAAGTTGTTGGTTATATAAAATCACATTAGTCCTTACTGAAATTTGCAGATTTTGTATTCATGTGAATAGTTATGGAATAAAACAACTTCTAAAAAGGTCTTCCTGACAGCAGTGTCCAGCTCTCTGTCTGAGGGACAATGGATTCAGAATTCCTTTACTCAGTGCAAGAACTGCTTGGTTTTCAAGAGATGCAGCCTGGATAAATTAGTGAGAAGTGTAGATGCTTTGTGTGACTGGAATTCAGGCCTGGTTGCTGCCAGTCTTGTGCTTCCTTTTTTTTAGGAATAAATTCTGTTTTATTAGTTCTCATTCATGCCTTGCTGTGTTCTAACAATCAAAAGCAATTTTGTGATGGAATCAATGCAGAGTCACAATAAGGTATTGTACTTTTTTCCTTCAAGTTAGAGACTTGAACGTCAGTATTTAAAAAAAGGAAGAAGTTTTCCACCACAACCTGTGCAGTTCAGAGATGCAAAGATCAATTTCTTACAGCAAAAACTGTCTTATATGGCCATCCTTTGAGTCAGTTAACTGCAAACATTTTTCTGCAGACCAAGAAATTCTGTATTGTCTTTAGTTAACATACAATTGATTAGGTACTGGCTATGATTTTAAATTAGTACCTGTTTTCTAATTTTTCAGGGATTGTAATACTAGGGAAAGGTTTAATAGATGCCATATCCCAGGAACTCTGGCCTTGTGTCCAGAGCAGAAGTTACTGGATGAGGCCACGGTGTTTATTACCATGTGATAGCAAAAAAATGAAGAACTTGGTAGATTGCAGCCACTGTGATCCTTCTATCAGTGTCCACAGGTGAGCTGACACAGACGGGAGAAATGAAAAATAAATCCCATCTTACTCTGGGAGTATTGAGTGTGCAGCAGAGCCAAGACACCAAAGGAGGACGATGCCAGACTGAGTGTAAGGATATGGGAATAAATCACATGGACTCCATTTTCTTCATGGTGGAGAAAAGCTCATTCTTTATTCATGTAACTCATTTTTATACAGTTTTAGAGACCTCATGTGTGACTCCAATTGGTTTAGTAGCTTTCTTGCCAATTACTTTTATTGGTTAGTAACAAATTGTTTTCCTGTATTGATTGGTCTCTCAAACCCCCAGTGTGTACGTGTAGGGACAGTTGTTTGTGAGAGATAGTTTTCATTATTCTGTCTAACAATATAAAAACAGTTTATACAGGTGCTAGCTGGTTTTTTTTTACCCAGGAATAGATTGTTATGCTAAGAAACTGCTCACACCAGGATTGCTTTCACTTGGGAACTTGCAGGGTGCTCACTTCCCTTAGAAGAAATGACAGACCAGCCAGAGCAGGCCTGATATTATGAGGCCTTTTTCTTAAATTTTTTTCACTTTACTGCAAGATAAGGAAAGAAAGGAATTGGCTGGAGAGGAGTGTGAGCAGGGCCTGGATGTGCTGGAACAGAGGCAGTGGAGTGCTCCAGCAATTGCAAGGTCAGGGGTGGTTTCAAAGCAGAGCGGTGAGATAGAGCTGTGGCTGCCAGGGTTTGTTCAACTGCAGCAATCTAAGGAGTGAGAAAGGTGACTCTCCCTATCCTAAGGGCAACAAGGAGTATTTCCTTCCCTTTGAGGAGTAATCTCTGCACCTCTAGTGGGAACTTCCTTCTGCCATCAGCTGATAAGGGCAGACACCAGACTGAGCACATCCTCTTCCTCTGCAGTCCAGAGAGCAGCCTCGGTGCTTCTCTCACGCTTGGTAACACCCACCGGGCTGCAGCTAAAGCTCTGCAGGGAATGCATTGCTCAGGAGGTTTATTCTTCATCTGTGACAATCACAATGGATCTGTTCTCTCAGCCTGTGTCTCCCCACCAGTATTTTGCCTGGATGATTCTTTATTCATATAACTCGTTTTTATACAGTTTTAGAGACCTCATGTGTGACTCCAATTGTTTAGTAGCTTTCTTGCCAATTACTTTTATTGGTTAGTAACAAATTGTTTTCCTGTATTGATTGGTCTCTCAAACCCCCAGTGTGTACGTGTAGGGACAGTTGTTTGTGAGAGATAGTTTTCATTATTCTGTCTAACAATATAAAAACAGTTTATACAGGTGCTAGCTGTTTTTTTTTACCCAGGAATAGATTGTTATGCTAAGAAACTGCTCACACCAGGATTGCTTTCACTTGGGAACTTGCAGGGTGCTGACTTCCCTTAGAAGAAATGACAGACCAGCCAGAGCAGGCCTGATATTATGAGGCCTTTTTCTTAAATTTTTTTCACTTTACTGCAACATAAGGAAAGAAAGGAATTGGCTGGAGAGGAGTGTGAGCAGGGCCTGGATGTGCTGGAACAGAGGCAGTGGAGTGCTCCAGCAATTGCAAGGTCAGGGGTGGTTTCAAAGCAGAGCGGTGAGATAGAGCTGTGGCTGCCAGGGTTTGTTCAACTGCAGCAATCTAAGGAGTGAGAAAGGTGACTCTCCCTTTCCTAAGGGCAGCAAGGAGTATTTCCTTCCCTTTGAGGAGTAATCTCTGCACCTCTAGTGGGAACTTCCTTCTGCCATCAGCTGATAAGGGCAGACACCAGACTGAGCACATCCTCTTCCTCTGCAGTCCAGAGAGCAGCCTCGGTGCTTCTGTCACGCTTGGTAACACCCACCGGGCTGCAGCTAAAGCTCTGCAGGAATGCATTGCTCAGGAGGTTTATTCTTCATCTGTGACAATCACAATGGATCTGTTCTCTCAGCCTGTGTCTCCCCACCAGTATTTTGCCTGGATGAGTCTTCAAAATGAGTGGAGTTGAAGGGAATTAGCTATAAATAGAGCAGAATCCAGCAGAGAAGGTGCTGGTTCTGCTTGATATATGCAGGAATTGTATCTTAATGTGTTTTTTTCCACAAGCAACATTCCAGCATCCTTCCTCAGATGATTTTCTCCCTGTGCTCTTTGTGTTGGCAGAGGTTTGGAAGCAGTTCTGTCTGTAGGGTGTTGTGAACACACAGCCTTGTCCATGAGAAATTCCTTACACATTGGGCAGGAGAACAGATTTGTCTACTCAGGAAACAAGGTCAACATTTCAGCCTGATAATTGTGTAAGGCAGCTGAAGAATCAGGTAGCATCACTGAGGATGTTCCAAAACACTTTAAGATTAGTGTTGCAGTTCTTTTGTTTTGTCTTATGGGTGAAACGCATGAGATTGAAGATCAAAAAGTACCACACACTTATTGAGGATGTTACAGGACTGAGGAGATGTACAAACTAGGCTGATCATGCCCCACCAAAGGAATTTTAATTTCTCCCCTTCAGAGTCAAGAACCATATACTAATTCAATAGCATATAATAATTCAATGGCATATAATAATTCAATAATCCAAGGAAGATATAATAATTGTTTTTTCTTTTTTCAGATCCATCAAGTATTTTTGCTGGATGCAGCTGCAGCTCTGTCAGAGGATCACAGGAGTTTTATGCAGCTGGAAAGGACTCCAGGTATCAATCATGTATCACCTTCTGATCCAAAACAATATTAATTCTGTATAAACTACTCCCAACTTTTCATTAATCTGTTTTTAAAACTTGTGATGTTTAAAACTTCTGACCATCCTGAAATGGTGTTACCTGCTCTGGCAGTTTGTTTGTTTCTGTCCTCATCTGCCTGAAGTCTTACATAATGTCAGCTTTGACTCTCTGTGGTTGTCCTTCCCCTAGAGACCATGGGAACAATTCATCTCATTCCTGCCCTGACAGCTTCTGACATATCTGAAGACCAGTTTCATGCATGCCCTGAATCTAATTATTTAATTAAATCCCAGCTCCTTCAATCATGTTTTATAGACCTGTGATCTTTTTTATGGCTCTGTTGGGAGCTTTGAGGATTAGGCAGTGCATGCTGGTTTCTGGCAGATAAGCATCTTATTGCTGGGAGGAGATTTGGAAACTGATGCTGAAGTTGTTCTGTGGGAACACACGTGAAGGGCTCGTGTTGGGAGCATCCCTGTCCAAAACAGCCCTGGTGAAGCATCAACAACCAATGAAATGGGACTGGGGATTTGAGGCACGGTGTGGTTTTGTCTTTTGCAAACATTGATTAAAGGCCTTCCTGTGTTTAAGCTGAAAGGTATGTGTTTAAACCTCGGGAGCTTGTTGCAGGAGTAGATGTTATATTGGCTGGGTGTGTTTTGGATAAATGGCACTTAGGAGGTAACCACCAGTCGTGGTTGTGAAGCAGACTGTGAGTTTTCCACTCAGAGTGCTTTTAGAATTTGCATCATTAAAGCATTTTCCTTGAACTCCTGTACTGTGGAGGTTCTGATAAGCTGCTGGTGCTCTGCAGGCCTGAAGTGTGTCCGGCTTTTCAGCTGCAGGAAAACTTCAAAGAGGGTGCAAAATCTCTGACTTCATCAATGACTTGAGGGGGAAGGTTTGGCAGGATACATTGAGCTTTTTACTCTGAATTTAAATTACAGGAAAATACTCCAAGCACAGAAAATCAGGTTCCATTCTGAGTTAAAGAATAATTTAATCTGGTAGTCACCCCTACATTTGACTATATGTCAGCATCTCTGGGGATCTAAATCTCTCTCACACACACCCCTGTTATTAAAATCCCTGGCTTTTCTCTGTGGCTGTTATGGGACATCCTGACCTTTGGGAAATGTAGATCTAAATGGAGAGTTTTGGAAGACAGTGCTTTAGACTCAATTATTTAATAGCTGTTTTACTCCAATTGATGGCTGAGGAAGATTCACATGATCTCTTGGGAGATTCCCAATGCTCCTCTCACCTAAAGCTATGAATGGTTTGATGCCAACAGTGAGTGACAAACCTGGTGCATCACTATTTCCTCTCTGCTTAACCAGAAAGCAGAATGCTATAAACAAGAAAACAGCTCACTGTAGTGCAAACTCTGCACACAGGATTTGTTTCATCTGCTCTATTCTATTCCTCCAAAGCTGAAATAAAGCATTTTTTTACAGTTTCCATGCCCAAAATACCTCACAGGAACAAAGAAGATTATGGGACTGGTATGAGCAATTTGGTGTGCCCAGAAAACCCCAAAAGATCTGCCCTGTAGATGAGCAGTCCTGGGAGCAGCTGGACCAGTTTTGGATACTAAAGCAAAGCAAAAGCAACTGGAGAAACTCCTCAAATTTACTGAACCTTCTGGGGGCTTTTTGTGTGTGAAGTTATATTCATCTTCCCAGAGTACTATTAGCATATTCCCCTACATTTAAATAATTAATTTCCTTGTTATACGCCAACTCTTAATTTTTTGTTCTTTCAGAATTATTGAAATCTGTGACAAGAGGTAGTGATATGAGGAAATGCTTGGTTTCTGGTTTGTTAATCAATTCCATAATATCTCATTCTTCACAATTGCTTTATTTAATAGCACCAATTTCTGCTTTCAGGTCTTGACTTCCCTGTTAAGCATTTAAGTTTCAGATTTTTTTTTAAACTTTTAACCTTTATCCCTTTGATTTTTTTTTCTCAGCCTATAATTTATTATACAGTCTCCTGTCAGAGGAGGAGGTAGACTAGGTGATTTTTACTGTATTGCAAATTATAATTATTATAGTTATTTGCATTAGTAATGGATTCATTCTTATCACTGAAAACAATTCCATTATCTGATCAGACAGTTATCTTCACACTGTCCGTGCTCATGTACTTTTATTAGGCACCTCTTTCTCTGTGGGTCAAAAGGAGAATTATTCTTTGGTGCAGTCACTCTGCTCTCCCCTTTTAACATTTTCCCCTGGTTAAAAGGAAGTTTTTATTACCTCATGAGGGTCCTATGCAATACAAATATGCTGCTTTCTGCTGCTGTGTTGCCATCCCTTCAGAGCCAGCAAGGGAGGGCACATGAGCAATGTCCCCCCTGTCACAGCCACCAGGAGAGGATTCCTAATTCAGGTTCTGTGGGAGGGAATGAGAGGCTGATTTTTATGACCTAGCAAAGATATTTTGGCTCCTTTTGGAATTAAAGCAAAGGCTTAAGGATCTGTGGTCTGGCCCTAATGAAGGGGAGAAGGATGCTCTGCCAAGCCTTTCCTGGGGTGTGGAGGTGGGTGATGGCAGAGGGAGGGTGCAGAGGGCCAAGCTCTGACTCCCTGCTCAATTTGCTGTGCCTCTGCAGGGCTATAAAAGGGTCAGGTGCACTGATTTCCAAACTGCAAGCAAGGGGGACATGAGGAAGGCTGGGAGAAGATGTGAGGTCAGGCCACAAGCGAGGGAGAGCACCTTAGTGAGGTGGAGAACCCTTGTGCACTTCCCTCCTAATGATTTCTTTCCCCTCATCAAAAGAGAGAAGGCTGGTGTTTGGGTAAAGAATTAAGGACAACACAGAAAAGGTTAGTCTGAACCAAGAGTTTGTTTAATTTCTTTTTGAGCAGCTCCATTGGTAGTTTCTGGGCTGTAGCCAGAGGACAGAGTGCTTCGTGTTGGGAGAAGGAAGGGGTGGCTCCTGCTCTTCCATCACCCCAGGCAGGACAAGCTTATCCTGTGTTTTACATCCCATATAATTAAGGTAATGACTGTATATATTCCTCCTCCATGAAGAACCTCTTCTGAATGAGAAATGGTGCTGCACTTAGGGCTGCACTCACTTTCCAAAGAGGAAAATCAGGACTCCCAGAGAATCCATCCTCTGAAACTGCACACCCCCAGCTCAGGCACCCAAGCCACCAGCAATGTTCATTGCTGTTATTTTTCATGTGGAATTGACACTTAGGTTATATAAATTGTATGCTAAATTACAGCAGTGTGAATTATGAGCTGAACTAATGCATTACTGTGGAGGTTTAGATCCCTTTTTTCCCCTTCACCTCCCTAATTGGTTAGATGTGAAGCTGTTATCTACTTAATGCAATTAAAGGTAATATCTTTCTTAGGATAAACACACAACAATAATTCCATGGGCCAGAGCACAAAGAGGGACTTGAATGCAACTTTTGTCTTTGGGTCTCACAAAATAGAGGCCATCAAAGTGATAGCAAGTGCAGCAGCCCCCCAGTTGTTCCTGTGTAATTGAACACAACATTTGGACTAATTTAAAGAGTACTTTGCTTCTTGTTTCTGTTTGTCTGCAAGCACAGTTTAGCAGTAAGTGTCATGTAGGGCACTATTAGTATTTTTTGATTTAGAGCTGTGGAGCATCACATTTCTCCTTTCTTCCTCTGCCCTCTGCTGACCTTTTTTGACTTACCTTTTTCTTGTCTTCAAATTTTAGAAGAAAAATGGTATCTGAACTTATTATATAATTTCTTTGGCAAAAAATGGTGTTTATTTCTAGTGAATATCTCTTTTGTCAAAGAAACTGCTCCCAGTTTCTGTCAGCAACAAGATGTTAACAAATTTAACCTTGTTTTTCCACACTTTTTTACAACCACACGTGGTATATATTTCTGAAGGATGAGGGTGGGGCAAAAACAGTTTGGGAATTACACTCCAATCAAGGAGAAACAGCCTTCAAGGCATAACATCATAAAATTCCTATTTGCAACCTCTGAGGACACATCCCAGGAAGGTATGGAAATAAATACACGGCCATAACGCTGTCAGCTGGGGCTAGGTGATGAAAGCTCCAACATGACAAACTAGATTTAAAAAAAACCCTCCAGAGATTCGGGAAGGAGAATTCATCAATGCCAAATTAAGATACGCTCAAATATTTCTTGAAAGATAGAACCTCATTATGCTACTGATTTATGGAGCAAAGTAATGACTGTGGACAGCATTGTCTAAAGGCAACAATGAGCACTGCAGTAATAATTAGAGTCACATAAATTCTTCAATTTTATTTTTTTTTGTCTGATTCTAAGATTATTTGTAATAAAGTGGGAAAATGCATCGCACTCAGCAGTCTAAAATGTAATGGAAATACGTGGCCCAAGTTGTTCCCATATTTAAAATATTTAAAATTCTTCTTGCAGTGCTGCCCACCAACAAAATAATAGTAATTTCTGGCAGGAATTATAAAACCTTAACTATAGCACAAAGCGTTTTTCACCAAATTACTCACTCTATATCCACAATTACAGCCCATTTTTTTTCCCTTATGCTGATAACAAAAGATACATTTTAAGATCCTCGCTGTGCTACTCTTCCTTTAATAAATAAAGTGAGCTTTTCAAAAGCCGCAAAACGATGCAGATAAAAATCAAAACATTTCTACATTTAAGGATGCAATCAAAGACTTGCCGTGAATGGTGTGATATTAAAGTTAAAAAAAAAATCAATTTGCTGTGTATTTTTGACCATAGTTTGTCACAAATACCATTCCCAATAGATAAGAATGATTATATGGTAAAGAGCGTAATTTATATATCTCAAGCGTTCTGCTTTTGTCACCGCCATCGTTAAGGAATTTGACACGTTTGCAGGAGAACAATATATGTCAACTGAAATATATACCAATTAGCCCTAAATGGGACACTGAAATGAATGATGCATGTGCATGCTATACTTACAAGTAATAACATGTGGTTTAAAGTCGCTCGCGTTTTCAAACAAGAATTCTTTTTATGTTGTCATTTAAAAAATCTAATATTTCAAAAGGTCAGGAATAAATAGCACCATTAGCATTAAAAGCTAGCTAAAGGGAAAGTAATTTGTTGTTCATTTAACATTGCATTTTATGTAATAGCTTTGTAAAGTGTTCGGGAGGGGGGGAGAGGTTTTACTCTGCTGAAACAGGATGACGGCAGCTCCAGTTCATTATTAAAAGGAGATTTTTTATTATGCTATTGTCAACTTTAACGTCTTGATTCTGTTAGGTGTTTGTTAAAATTACACGGGCTGCTGAAGTGGCTATGGCAGAGGATAATGCTGAGAATATCATAACTGTCAAAACAATTGTGTAGGCAAGAACCTGCTTATTCCAAGATAATGGAACAGAAGACAAAGGAGAAACTCTTCTGCAGTGTTAGGAAGTTAATAACCCTGTTGAGGTTTCCCCAGCAGGAGGCACTGAGATCAGGACACCAAATCCTAGGAGACACAAGCAGGGAAGGCAGAAGGAAACAGGGGATGCCAGAGGGATGGGGGCTACATGAAAACCCAGCATCAGACACCAGCTCCCCTGTCCGTGGCTATTCATAAACCCACAATTTATCCTGAGCTTTGTGTGTTCCTCCAAGGACTGGATGAAGTGTGAAAACCTCTGTTCCTGTGGCTGGATCCTCTTCCTCCTGCCCAACTGCAGCCATGGAAAGCCAAGGAAGGCATTGCAGGAACAACCCAGAGCTGGACTTAGCAGAGCCTGATGCAGGACAAAACACTGAAATCCTTGTATTTATTAGGCCTGACTCTATTATTCTACCACTATTAGACTGACCACGTTTGGGAAAATCTGGAGACAAAATAAATGTCAGCTTTGAAGTGTCCTTCAGGCCAGCACAGGCTGGGAGGAAAGCACACAAAGAGAACTCTGCTGCGTGCTTGCTGCACTTGCTGCTGCCTGAGGAGCTGCACAGGGAGAGAAGGAATGTGACAGGGGGAACACTCCAGGAATTCAGCAAATTCAACCAGCCTGGTGTTGAGTATTTCCAGAGATGGGGCACCTAACACCTCTCAGGGCAACCTGGGCCAGTTTTAACATTCCTAATACAGAACTCCTTCCACACATCTAATCTAAGTCAAGTAGTACCTTTTAATCTGGGCAAGAAGCAGAAGTGCAATTTAGAAGGTTTTTAAGCATAAAAGCAAGCCTGCACGTCTCTGACTAAAACTGAAATTGCTGGAGGATATTCTCTTCAGTTGTGTTAAAGCAAGGAGCACTTTGGCTTTTATATAAAGAACTTACTTCAGCCCAGAGCATGCCCATAGGTTGCTAATCTTCAGTGCTGATGTTTCTTTGTCTATTATTCACATCCCCTATCTCCTTCCTATCACCCTGTGAGGGCTGGCAAAATGCATTCAATTAAAAAACCAACCAAACAACAACAACAAAACACCACTGCTTTTTTTTCTAGACTAGAAAAGTAGTGCTCCAACACAAAATAAATTGGTTTCCACCTCCAGCACTACACAGAATGTCAAGCCTTGCTGGGGGCTTGATGTGCTGCAGGACAGGGTGTTCTGGGTGAGGAAAGCTCACCCAGAGAGACCCAGGGGAGGTCAGGAGATGCTGAGAGAGGGCCCCCAGGAGCAGAAGATGTGTGGAGCAGCAGATCCCCAGCAGTTCTGTGAGGTTTTATCAGTGCAGGATGAGATTCCTCTGGCAGCAGAGGAGATACAGCCCCTTGTCCAGCAGAATGATGAGGGACATGAGGCAGGATTGCATGGGGACAGAAATGAATTTGTTTCTGGTACCTGCCCCCTTTCCTCTTGCTTGAAATTATTTTGAAACAAGCTGAAAGCAGGGGTGTTGTAGACATCTTTTATGAAAAGTCTTTTCTTTAAGATTTTTCCTCTTGAGAAGCTGAGAGGCTTCAAGAACAAAATGTAAACAATGGTTATCTGCTGCTGTGGAATGCAACAAGTAGATTTTTGATTGGTCTGTGTTAGGTGTTTCTAATTAATGGCCAATCACAGCTCAGCTAGCTCGGACAGAGAGTCTGAGACAGAGTTTTTGTTATTCATTCTTTCTTTTTCTATTCTTAGCCTAGACTTCTGAAGAAATCCTTTCTTCTATTCTTTTAGTATAGTTTTAATGTAATACATATCATAAAATAATAAATTAAGTCTTCTGAAACATGGAGTCAGATCCTCATCTCTTCCCTCAACCTGAGACCCCTGTGAACACCGTCACATAGGGGAATTCTCCAACAGGTTTTGGCACATTCACTCCTAAAGCCTCTAGAAATTCCGTCTACAGAGAGGTATCCACAGACTTTGCCTCTGCCTCCCAAACCAGCAAAACCCCACCCCAAACACAGCACCAGTATCACAGCTGCAGATCGCAGTGTTTTCTGCACGAGAAGCTTTTATTGGTAGCAGGATTTGGGGACCTGAACATGCTGTTAGCAGGCAGTCAGGGTCTGCAGGACATCCTCCCTCACGGTCTCAGAGCCACAGAAACGGTACCTGAGGATAAAGGGAATGAGAGCACCTTGAGCTGGCAGCAGCTGCTGAAATGATACAGGTGGATTTACACTGATGGTAACACAACCTGATCTGTCATTTCAGGCAAATGAACAGAACAAACTCTGAGCTTCTAAATTTGAAATAGAACTGCTGGGGAAAGCATTGATAGGCTCTATTCATTCTGCTTCATTGCCCACCTTACTTTAATGTTACAGTTTTGGGGTTTTCCCCAGATTTTGTGCTACCATCTCCATAGGGATGACCACAACTACTTGTGCAAAGGCCATAAGTCAGTAGAAGGGTGAGTTCCTATCTACAGAAATACACTTTGTCAGCAATGTGCTTTGGTGACTGGGAACTACAACCAGACTTAGGACCTCTGCTTCAAGGGGAGTTCAAGGGCTGCTTGGCTGTAATAATTTCACTTTGCTTGAAACTGTTTCCACCTCTCACGTTGTCTTTTAAGTGATGGAATTTTAACTGCTCATTTGAAAAGAGAATAAATAAAATTTAAACTGCACCTCCTGTTCTAGATACCAACTCATGATGTGGATAAAATAAAATAACTGATCAAGAAAATAAAGGAATTCATGTTTAAAAGTCCTGGAAACTTAATAAAACTGGATCAGCAAACCATACTTCTATAATCTGAACATCCAAGCTGCACTTTACAAAGCCTAGAGAAATCAGTGCAACTCCAAGTGTTAGTGTTCCTCATTGGAAAGGTGGATTTTTTATCACCATCCTCTTTAGTCAGTCATGACCTTAGGGGCCATCAATACCAATGGAATACTTGGCTGGTTCCAGCTGACATGAATCAGACCCACAAATAATCTGTTTTTGTGGGTAGTGGGAGTTTGGCAAGAATGATGCTGACAATCCAAGCCAGCATTAATTTTTCTCACCCAAAGGGTTTTACAGAAAGTTTGCTAAAGTCTGGAGAGATTTTCTGTTTTTCTTTGAGGTTATTTAAGGCAAAGGGTTGAAGTAGCAGTGAATAGGACTGTGGATGAACAGTGTCTTGAAAGGAAGGAAGGAAAAGGTTTCCTTGAGAATCTTTTCCTTTTAATGCCTTAAATAACTTCTCTTGTGGAAAGGCTTCCACTCCACTTATAATTTTGTCACCTATATTCTCCAGTAACTTGCAAGATTTTCACAATACTTACTCTCTTCTAGTTTGCCCGACTTGTACCGTGATAGTTGCAGCTCCCAGTTTAGGAAGAGTTGGGTTTATCCAGTTGTTGTTCCAAAGGAATTTAACCTTGGTCACTTCTCCTACATTAACTTCTGCATCAATGTAGGCTGTGTAAGTGTTGTCTGGTTTGAGGTCACCCCTGTGAAAAACAGCATTTTATGGATGTGAGGCATGGCAACGTTTACAGCTAATTACCAGTCTTGTCAAAGGCTCTGCTGTGGTGGCAAGAGGGTAGAAATTCAGCAGAGACAACATTTATCCTATTATATGGCAGCAACATTACTGCCAGATTTCTGATGCAATTCATCCCAAATCACTGTTTTTCAGAGGCAGCAAAGGCAGGTGGGCCTGAAATGCTGCCTTTTTGTTTCTCTCTTCATAAGATCAATTAAAACAGAATTATTAATTAAGGGTTCTAGTAGAAAAGTTTCTTTTCTATTGAATTTTTAACTTACTTGGTGATCTGGTGCTGCCTTGTGTTCCCATTAGTGCCATAGAGGGCAACATTTACATATCCTTCTACTTTGCTCTTTCCAGAGAGGGTCACGGAAACTTTGTACCTCCAAACTACACAGAAGAAATAGAATTACTTAGACTGCACCCAGGGAGAAAGTCCTCAAAACCTCAAATTCTAGGTTTTGTTTTTTTTTTCTTGTGTGTCTGTACAGTATAGTTGAGAGCAGAAAATATAAAACACCAGTGAGTCAAATCTGTTATGTCCTAATGAGATCAACATGAGAAATGGAAGACATTTGTGTTACTTTCTGGGAGAGAAAAAAGAGAAAACAGTCCATATTGTAGTAAATACTATACAGATCTCAGCATTTTCACCATTAAGATTTTCATACAGAGTGAAGCTGGAAGTAAAGGTGTGTTAGGGAGTAAATACAGATACAGAATCTAAGCAGCATGAAAGAATTCTGAAGCTCCAGGAAAATAATTTTTGTAGGTGGAAACTTCTTTTTAGAGTGCAATTAGCAAAAGGAGCTTAAGGAGATTCTGATTTGTGCTTTCAAGAGCAAACTAAGCAGTGTGTTGTGAGAGCTGGCATTTAGAATAACTGAGGTTGTAAAGGAGCTCATCTTGTCCGTCCAGTTCTGAAACCAGCTGTGATCAGCTTGTTCTTGGCCTTTGTCAAATGAACTTTTTGGCATCTCCAATGAGGGAAATTTCCCAGCTTCCCTGGGCCCCTCTTCCTTCATTTAACCACTGCCATTGTGATGTAATTTTCATACTATTTAATAAGAAATTCCCTTTCTGCAACTTGTGTTCATTGTCTTTCCTCCTTGAACCTTACACTTCTCTGAACATCTCAGTAACCTCCACTAGACTCCAGAATTTGTCAGCAACTTTCTTGTCCTGTAAGGCCCCAAACTGGCATTAGTGATGGGGCAAAAGAAGAAAAAGCATGAAGAACTTTGCACTGTGATAAGATCTGTTCCTCTATTAAAGTTAACTGTCAAACAGGAAAATGAAATTTTTATGAGGAGTAGGTAGCAATGGAAGCATTCAAAACTCACGAGGAAAATCCTTGGCTTCTCTAGTATTCAGGTAAAGTTTCGTGAACTCATTTTTAACCTTGTCCTTGAATCTGTCTGCATAGTGACCCATAGTTGGGCATCCGTCTTCTGGGCATGGGAAACACTTTCCCTAGTGAAAACAAATGTATCTATTAATAACATTATCCAGCCAGACAAGGAAAAGAAAAAGAAATTAGTCAAAGGATTTATTTTTAATAATGCTTTCAATAGGGTCCATCCCGAAGCTCTGAGAAATACTTACTTCTTTAAAAAGATCATATGAAGGACAAGCATAGCCTAAAAATCCGTCCGGGTAGATGATACTGTCCGAGTAGTACTTGTAACTCCTCAGGTGATTGCAAGCTATGAAGTCCCGAGTTCCTGTGAAAAGATGCCCCCAGGTTGGTTCTCCTTTTCTCTTCCCACTCAAGGAGAGAAACCCACGTCACTGGGATGCATCATTCCTCCTCAAAAGCCTCATCTCAGCTCTTGGAGAATCAAACGTGAGGCTGGAACCTTTCTTGCTTCGGATGCGCTCACCCCGAGGAAAGATTCCCTAAGGAATGTCACTGGCTCAACAGGTATAAAATGCAAACTTGAAATGCTTTATGGAACCCACCGTGCAGCTCAGCCCAGCCCCTGCCCCTCAAAAAAACCCACTTATTCAAGCAATCTGACCGAGTTTAACAATAGAAACCAGAGCTGCCTGCAGCAGGTCTTTTGTAGGCAACAGTTTCATTACCATAACAAAAGAAAACCAAATGAAAAGTATTTAACAGTGAACTTCCTAGGGCAGTGCTGATTTGCTCCAGCTGAGGGCTTCAAAACAAAATTATTATTATTTGGGGGGTACTTAAGAAAGGGAGACTCTTAAAATTAAAATAATGAATATATTATTTTCCTTTGTGTTGCCTGTATTTTCCTGACTTCAGGTTAAAAAGAAGACCATATACTACGCAGTTACTTCTTTGTGCTTTAATTCCCCATTATGATAACAAGTTTACTCTATCAAAAAAAAAAAAAAAAAAAAGGGGGTGCAAGAATGAAAAAGTAATGTCTCCAGCTGCTTTGAATAAAACCTGGAGTAAAAGGCTAGCGATCACAAATCAGATAATGGATTCCCAAAGTTTAAGTTGTTTGCAGTAGTGTTAGAAAGAGCTCAGATAATGTACTGAAAAATCTCCACAGCAGAAATCTTTAGGGTTTTTAATTTATTTTTTTAATCTTATGTGCAATTTAATTTTAGAAATATACATAGGAGCCCTCTGATACTTAGAGATTTCATTAGAACCACGTTAAACAACAAAGAACAGTGTATTTGAGCAACTACGTGCCAATCTTTTTCTGGCTGCCTAAAAATAGGCACAATGAGATCACTTCAGTGCAACTGATTGTAATCTGTAACTTAACAAGGAATCGAATTAAAATAGCTCTATCTCCGAAGAATTTCAGCTGAAGACACTCTTCCCAGGAGAAGCTGTGAGCATCTTTGCCCAATTCCACCAGTGCTGCTGCTGGGCAGTTAGACACAAAATGCAATGTGTTCTTAGAAGACCCTTCAAAATGTCTGGCACAGCTCCAGCAACTTTTGTTTCTGATATTAGGACCTTTAAAGGAACCACATTTTCCAGAGGCAAACCCTTTGTCTTGTTTATTTTTTAATAAGCTCTGGAAAAGCGGAGTGTTCTGAGCATTTTAACAGCTTCAGTGCAGTCTGCAGCTGGCGGATACACCAAAAGCTAATGTAAAACACCTGAATTAAGGCAAGATCAGTGGCAACACTTTGAGGGCTTCCCCTGAGTTTGTAATGCCAACAACACTCTTACCTTCCCAGATGCCATCGAGATCTACGATCTGTGAAACAGGGTTCTTGTCACAGCCGGGCATCTCCTCTCCCCCGTTTGGATAAAAGTCAAGATGCCCTATAGCTGGGCGCATGCCAAAACCTGGAGCATTTGAAACAGGGGGTAAGCACGTTTTAAATGAATGTTGTCTCATACCTGTAGCTGCTGCCCTCATGTTTCACCTGTGTGTGGTGTTTTAGGACAGGAGCTGTTAGTGACTGAAGTGGTGAATTTGTTCTGTTCTGCCCCAGCACGACAGCCTCGGTGAACAGTCAGGACACTGAAGTGCCACAGGGCGTAAATAATAAATAATCAGCAGAGTAGAGCTGCATACTCACCTAGGTTGGGGACTGTGGGAGCTGAGTCAGTGTGGATAACATCAACAAATTCTGCATCAGATTTATCCAGTCTGACTTCAATTGGAGTGCCTTGAAAATAAGGTTGTGCAGGGTCCAGTCCTGGGAGAAAAAAAGTAGCGTTATGTATAAATAAAGAAATGTAGGTGTAGAATCATTTTACATATTGGTAGTATATAATGAATGTCACAATAGTTGCCTATGGTTCTTATATCCAAGTAATATAGGCATTAATAAAATGAGGATGTGTGCTCTCAGCTTCCAAGTGGCTTTTCTCCCAGGAAGTCACCTGTGGGAAGTCTATTAAATTTCACTGCTTTACACACTTACAACAGTACTGAATGCCAACACTTGGAATTAACTTTTTTTTTTTTAATTGAACTTCTCTTTAATAACATTGCTCAAACTGAGGTTACTGTGTCTGCATCCCAAGAAGCTGATCCATCTGGGTGGTTTCTAGAGTCCCTTGCTTGAGAGTATTCAGAGGAATTTGTGCTGATAGCACCCCTTTCTTGGAGGTGTTGAAATGTTGAAACCTGCCTGCCTACGTCGGGCTCCAGTCAGATTTTGGGAAAAACATCTTGTTTTGAAACAATGAGCTTTGCTTTTGAACCTAGCAAAAATGGAATCAATTTGCTTCCCAAATTGCTGCAGCAATTTCAGGTGCTTGTAAAGTCTTGCAAATTGCACAGCTTTAGCTGCCTTACACTTGCATCTCTTCTTGCCCTGCAGCTTATTTTGGGTTTGCTTTTAAACTGAATTTTGTAGATTGTTAGTCCAAGTTTCACTAAGCCTGAAATCCCCGAGTAAAAACAACAATTGAAAAGGGTTTTGTCAATAACGTCCAAAATTGTCTTTTACCTATGAAAGGCCATTCTGCTCAATGCACGATGCCCTTGGCACTGCCTATGTGATGAATAAGGAGCTCAAACCCACAGCTTAACCTCTGGAAGTGCTGAGCATGTTAAAAAAAATCCCTTTGCTGTATAACACATGTGCAAGGAAAGTAACGATCGCACTCTTTCCCCCCACTTAGCACAGCCCTGCTCCTTGGGGTGCAGTGTGAAAGGAGCATTATATCCCAGTTGCCCCGGACTGTGCTGCAGCCCAGAGATGGGATGATTCAGATCCATAGCGGGATGTTCAGCAGTGTTTTGGGAGGTGTCTCTGGGGGCAGGAAGGTGGCTGCAGGCGCTGACCTGTGATTCTGCCGATGCCCGGCTGCCTCCGGCCGGCCTCGCCAGCAACGTGAGCTCCCAGGCTGTGGCCGATGATGTGAACATCAGCTGGGGAGTACCCGTATTCCTCCTGACAAAACAGCAAAAAAACACACATTGCCATGCCCCTTTGCATCAGCAAACAGCAACAGGGAAGATTTGAAGGGGGCTGGGAAGCTACTTTGATTTTCCTGTTGGCTCAGAATCTCCTCTAGGATTTCAGCATCTCTTTGCCAGTTACTTCTGTCCAGCACAGAGATTTTCCAAACCTCCTTATTCAGCTGCTGCCCTGCTTTGGAGGTTGGCATAATTTCAGACAGCTCTGTCAAGAGTCCTGAGAGCCTCTTCCAGAGGACCCATTAAGTTTCACAGAATGATTGTCTGAAGAAGAATAGGCCAGCCAGGAACTTTTAGTTACTCCTGGCTGGAGTTGCACCCGGTGGAGTTACACTTTTGGTTACACATAAACCTGGAGGAGACCATGAGATGAGAAATGCCTTCAGCCTTTTTGGACAGGGATTCAGTAGCTGCAATGCAGATGTGAAGAATGAGAGGTGGGTCAGAGCACTGCTAGACCCAGCATACTCTCTGGTTTTAGTTATTTATAGTTCTTTTATGGGGAATTTGTGATAGAAGCAATTAGATTAAGAGAAGGCTTCACACCAAGCTTCACTTGCCATGTGAAGCTGGCTGCAAAAGGAGCCTTCCCCTGTGGGTTTGGGCACTGACCACCACAGCTTTCCCTGGGGCAGGTGGTGCATCCTGCTTGTCCCCAGCCAGTGCTGCCAGCTGGTTTTCTGGTGTTCCTGTGAGCTCATTTGTTGTCTCCATGAAAAAGAAGTTTGCCAATCCATTATTTCTGCATATTCAGTTTTACACTGCATTTGTTAACAGGTACAGAATAACTCTTTGGCCGCACTATGAGAATTTCCTTTAGAATTTCCTCTCCTTAAGTTGGCGGGCCTCGCTGCTGTCGCATAATATTCTCCTTTTACAAAAAATTGTGCTGACCGTGGAGTAGAGGACAATATTTTCTGCTGGTTACATCCACATTTGTAAAAGTTCCAGAGCCGTATTTCTTTGAAAGCAGTATTATGGTATAGCTTTAGGAACAGCAGTCTCTTACCTTGAGGACATTCACAAAATAAGCGATTTCAGCGCCCACGACGCGGACGTTGTTGGCTGCCTGGGTGTACGGGCACATGGCACCTCTCTGCCAGCTCACACAGATGCAGTTCACATCTTCCACAGTAAGCATCCTCTGTTTTGTAAAACAAAAGTAAAATCTGTGGTAAATACAGTATGGGGTCAGTTCATGTGGGTCATTGTGGCTCAGCTACGAATTCTTGTGTGAACTTGTGTGAGAATGATTTGAAAACCAAAGCTGTAGCATGGATGTGTGCTCAGAGGGGTTTGTGTGATCACACGATGCTGGAAGAGGGTGATATGTAATGTAGTAATCATTTCAAATACGCAGAGCAGTAATTTTTACAGAAAGGAGAACAATATCAATAATGAAACGTTCAATTTTTATTTTCAAACAAACTTGGTATGTAACACTTAATAAGAGCTCTACTTAGGCACCCATTCACTTCAGTGATTTAAAAGTACTACTTTAACTCAAATTCAATTAGAATATTTTTGATAGTTAAAGTCAATAGCGGTTTTCTGATGCAGATTTGTAAGAAAGAGAATGTGTTTTTATAAGGTGGTGTATAAACTGTTGGCGTTAATTTCAGATTTATGGCTCTATTTGGAAATATGCAGGCAGAGACTTTGCCATGGAATCAGAAGCTTTACTGTTCTCCATTGAGCTGGATTGTTTGGCTAAAAGTATTTTGTTTTAGCAGCTGAAGTATATGTTAACAACTGACAAAGGACAAAAAAGGCAATAGAAGTGTCTGTGACCATACTAGAAGTGGTAAAAATCAATATGCGGATAGGATTATTGCTTAATGGGAAGGAAAGCAAGTAACATAGGAGGATTGATGAGTTCACAATCCCCTTTGCTCTGCTCTTTATTGAAAAGATTCACTGAGACCAATTTGTTTCTAAATATAAACTAGAGTACTGTGATAAAACACAGGCTACCATAATAGATGAAGAATTTAAGGATTTATCTCGTGCCTCTACATCCTGGAAAATTGATCAAATGGATTTAAGGGACAAGCTGAAAAATATATTGTGAGCTATCTCATTGATTGTGAAGTTCCAGGAAACAAACCTCTATTTTAAAATGCAAAATGTAAGACAAAAAATTATAAAAGCACCAATCTTCTTCTGATACTTGAAACAAATTATTAACTGACAAATCCAACAATCATCCATAAATTTTCTTTTCTTTTGATGTAGCATCAAAAAGAAGCAGGCAATGGGGATGCAATAAACATGAAATACCTTGATTTTAGTTTCACATTGTTCCTTATAGTGTTCTCATAAGTAAAATAGGAACTCACTATTTTAAAAAATTGTATTTCTGTTAATGGTTGAAAGACCTTATTCTCAAAGTGCCATCAACTGGTATTTTGCCCTCTGCTGCATGACTAGGGGCTTCCATTAGCTCCAGCAGCAATTAAAAGCACATTTGGAGGACTTGAGGAAACCACAAGCTGGAATTGCACTTTGCTTAGGGACAGAGTTAGGAAATAAGTTGTGGAATTAGCACAAAAATCAATAAAGCAGGGTGCTTTACTACATCCAGTGCTCATAGCAAGTCCTAGATTGAAAGCTTTGTTTGAAATGCTCCCCTTGAGGTCCCCTTTGGATGTACATTTTTGTGTCTTTGCTGCTTTTGGCAATGGCCAGCCCAGGTGCTCAGGCTCCTGCAGCCATGTGGCAGCCCAAACCTTCCTGATAGCCCTTCCACATCTAGAGACCCTCTCTTGGCTGGAGAAATAGGATGCAGGAGCTATGAGTCTGCAGTTATTTCTGGAATCGCCCCGATCCCAGCCAATATCTTACCCCAGGGTTTGTGTTCTTTTTACCAAGGAAAAGGGCACCTACTGAGTCAAATCTTTTGTCACTCACTTCACTAAAAAGAAAAGCTGAATGCATTTTACTTCATTATTTCCTCAAGATGCAAAGCCATATATTCAATTTGGTAACAATCTGAAAATATGAACCAATTTTTGCTTTCTTATCACTACAAATACCATGAGAAAAATTGGTTAGAAATAGAGAAAACAGACAATTTATATGAATGTGTTTATAAATGCAAACTAGGGGTGTCCCTGTGGTACCTACCTTGCACATGTCTGACAACCAGGTTTCTTCTCCTTTGTCTACATATCCATGTACAATAAATCTGGTCTTCCTGCTTGCTTTAAAATTTGAGGCCTTGATTGTTGACTTCTCAACAGCAGACACCTCCTACATTAATGTAAATTAAAAAAAAAAAATTAGCATAGCTAAGAATTTAATAAACCTTTAAATCCGCTTTCTGTATATAAGTTTTCAAAATTGCAAAGACCTGAACCATGCTTATCTGTGCGGGTGTTTAAAAGTTTTGCAATGTTGAACTCATCTGCAAGAATTCACATGAAGGTTCATGTGAATTCAAACCAAGCTTTGACACCCATCTTAGAGCAAACAAGACTTCAGCGTGCTTTCATTTTATTTGTGGAAAAAAATTGCCCCAAAATGCTCAGTTTCCCAGTAGTTCTCAGTGGGGACCCTGCCAAGGAGCTGGAAGAGGTGGTCTTTTGAATAAAGTGGCAGTTTGACCATTTTTAACAATTTTCAGGAACACAGCTGGAGTCTGTTTAATTATGAGTTTTGCATGTGATACACCAATGTTTAAACCACAACAGTTCTTACTTGAAAGTCATCCTTGTTCTCCCTGGTGTACAGGAGGAAGTGAGTGTCTATACTCTCTGGTTTCCAGGGTAATCTGTAGATTGGCCTTTCCACAGTCCCAGACCATGGTGCATCATCTGTGAAGCACCCAAGCCTGTCATAGCAAACTTCTTTGCCTGTAGCATGAAAACAAAACAAAACAAAAAAAAAAAAAGTGATGAGCAGAGAAATGGAGCAGACAGAACTCATAGCATGGCTTGGGTTGGGGGGTGGGTGGTCTTTTTTGTCTTCTAGAAAATCCCAGTTTATAGAAAGCCAAGACCAGCCGTTGCCCTTTCCTAGATCTTGAGGAGTTGCAGTTTATCCCAAGGAGAGAAGCCTCCCTATTGCTCATCAACAAAGTCTTCAGAGGATTCCTTTGTGATATCCTTGGGTACCCTCCCCCAGCTGTTGCTTTGCCCAAGGCAGACACAGCTGATGAGTTTCTCCTAATGCCAAGCCAAAATATTGCAGATAATCAGCAATAAATTGAGACTGTGCTGAACAGCTGACTGCACATGGGAAGTCTTATAGTATACAAGCCAGTGTCTTCTGCTGAATACAAAGCTATGCCCTCATTAGATTGCCTCCCCCCCCTTGCCCTGGCTTTTTTTTTCCCATTTCCATCATTAATAAGAGCACAAGAAAGAATTTCCTTTGTTTAGTAGAGCAGTAGTTTTGTTCTGAGATAGGAAACATCAGCTTTTCTTGCTCACTCTTAGGGCAGAATTCCCAGAGTGGAGAAGAAAGCCAGCACTCACACTCTCACCCCATCATTCCTGTAAGGAAAATTGAACCACATTAACCTCAATAAATAAGTTTTAAGGCACCAGGCTGTAGAATAACACCTAGAAAAAAGGTGGGAAATACAGCAGGATAGAGAGGCAATACAAACACTAACCCCATATGCTTACCTTCTGCTGCGCTGAGCAGAAACAGGGCAAGAATCCAAATTCCAAGCATCTGGAACAGTAGAAAAAGAAGCAGCTAGGATTTGCTAACCCACTCGTTTAGGAAGCACACTCAGCCCCCTGGTGCTGAATTTTCTCAAGGTGAAAATAGTGCCTGCTGTATCCCTGACTCTGTGTGCCAGACACACTCTGTGTGAGTCAGCTTTGTGTTTGCTTGCTCCGTGAGCTATTGGGGGCCATAAGTATACAGAAGCATAACTTAAATCCAGGCTGATTTTCCCCCCTTCTAATCAGATATACAGGAGCTTCTTTAGAATTAGCATGAGGATTAGAGAACGTGAGCTGCCGTTCCCCTCCACACTCCTGTGCTGTGAGAAGCCACAAATCTGACGAGGTACAAGGAAAAACCCCCAGACCTGAGCTACTTACGATGGAGTCTTGGAGCTCCTGCCACTCATGTGTGAACATTGCATGTGCTTTTATAGTCTGCTTTATCCTTGGAAAGGTTCCTAGAAAGATAGGAATATTTGTTTCAGATGATAGTTTATAGATAAGCTGGCAAACAACTTTAATGGTTGGTTTCTCTGATAGCTCCAATATCCATGGACATAGATTTCTGGAATCTGTGAGCTGGATCCCAAAATATGTTGGGAGCTCCAGAGGCTGGTAATTTCCCGGCAGCAACTCATCAGGAGTGGCTCATGAAAGAGAACGATATGGATCTGTGTGTCTTGTCTTGGCTGGGAAGGCTTTAATTTTGGTGTTGTATAGTTGGGGTGTAGGAGATCTACTGGGGGAATTAGCTGGGAACCACATCATTTTTAAGCTCCAGTCCTTGCCCTGTATCAAGTGACTTCAGATGTGAAATGCTCCTCTGTTTTCTGGGTCTTTTGGTTAAGGCCTATCCCTTTTGGGAAACTCTCAGTGGGCTTGGTATATTCCTTTCATGGTGAAAGAATTTGACCTTCTCCAGGCATCACTTTAATTTCCTTGCTGAATTAAGTAGATGTAGGACAGTTGTGTAACCACTGGGATCCTTTCTGTACTACCCATGAAACACAAGCTTTGAGAAAAGTTCTGAGAGATTAACTGAGATTAACAGTTGTGTAACCACTGGGAACCTTTCTATACTACTCACGAAACCCAAGATTTGAGAAAAGTTCTGAGAGGCTAACTGAGATTAATAGTTGTGTAACCACTGGGATCCTTTCTATACTACCCATGTAACACAAATTTTGAGAGAATTCTAAGTGGTGAACTGAGAGCAAACACGCTGGAAATATATACAGATGACACACAGAATTCCCCCAGACACTGGGATATGGCTGGAATGTTGCAAAGCTCTGTAGATTGTTCTAGTAGAAACATAACTAAAAGGTGAAAAGCAGCCTGTGCAAAATGCACAAGACAAGGTCTGACAACGCCTTGGGCCTGTTTGTCTCTTGGAGAAGGCCCTAAGTGAACTCAAGAATAAATGACACCTGTGCTGACTCCACTTAAAGAGTTTCATCAGCTTGGCTCTGCTTTATGTCCTCATATATGTTTGCAGAGTTGATGTTCCCTGATCTCCACCTCTGGGAATGACCAAATGGACACCAGGTGTTCCACTGCTATCATCAATGATAATGGAGTTTATGTCCTTAAACAGCTACATTTTATTTTTATTAAGATACCACCTTTGATACTGATTTAGAGCTCAGTGCTCCTTAGTTGAAGTGGGATTTTGGTTTGTAAATAGGTTTGTGTTAGTGGAATCAGTACATGTCCCAGTGCACTAAGAAGATTTAACAATTGTTCAAAATGAGGGGGGAACAGTTTTTCCTGCTTAAATTAAGAGCTGGAGGAAAAGATTTGAGTTAGGATTTTATCCATTAGTCTGCTGCTCTTATTCAATCCTGTAATAATAGAGGAGATGCTCTGGTCCTTGTGGTCCCACACTTGGGGGCTTTGGAAGAAGGATGGGTTTTGATTTAAAAAAAGTAATAAATTAAGGCACAGCTGTGCTTCTCCAGTCCTGAAGAAGGTGTAGTCAGGAATAGGAAGCAGGCAGAGGAGAGGACTGGATTTCTGGTGTTCAGGATGCTGTGGCTCTCTCTTGGGACACTGTGGAGCTTCCCAGCATTGTTCACTTTTCCTTGCCATGTGTCAGTTGACTTGCAGGACTCAGAACTGCAGGTCTCTCTGGCTGAACCTCAGTCTTGTGTTTAATTATGCTTTTAATTTTTTTACACTTGTGTTTAATCAAGGATACAACAGGGCTGGGGTTTTTCTTTTAAAAAAAATCATTCAGAAGTCTATACTCATAAATGTTTTCTCATAGTATTTCTGCCCCTATTTCATAGAACTTTATCTGCCCAAGTGCTTGTATGTCATTTATCAAACATGGGGGAATGGGAGTAAATAAATTATTAACTCCTTCATTAGCTCAGAGTTTGGGTTTTATACTTGGAAAAATATCCACTGCCTTGGTCTCTGACAACTGCAGGAGGCTCACTCCTGCTGTGCTTTGCAGAGCAGTAATGGTCATTTTAAATGTGAAATGGTCAGTCCCAGGTTTTGCAAACCTGGTTCCTCAGAGTTTCTCTTCAGGGCTCTCAGTGGCCAGCACAAATGCTTGTGTTTGAAATTAAACAGCATCCAGGAGCTGGGATTCATTGTTTAGTTCCTTCCAAAGTGGGGAGCACTTGATGTTTGCCTTGTCTGCCTTTTCCAGGCAGGTGCAGTACGAAGGGCTGTGCTCACCTGCTGCAGGAATCACCTTGTGCTGCTCCTTGTGCTGCTCCTGCCCCATCCCAGAGCGTCTTCTGGGGGCAGGGCTCCTGTGGGGGGCTGCAAAACCCTCAACAGCAGCACAGGCTGCAGAAAGGAGCTGTTTCAGACCTGCAGGGATGCTCTGAGGACATGTGTTGCCTTGAGAGTGTTTGATAATATCCCAGATTTATCTGTCTGTGCGGTGGGACTCAGCTCTTGCCTTGAGGAACAGGCAGAGTGAGACTATGCAGTGTTTGAAATGGATTTTTAGTATCTGTGATTTCTGGTTGCTCCATAGTTACAAGCACAATAAACGTGGCTCAAACATAAGAAACATTGATATGTGTGTTTGCAAAGAACTAAAAAAAAACCCAAAGGGAACAACAATTTTTTTTTAAAGTTGCTTTAATTGTGTTTTGTGCCAAGATCTCCATGCACAAGACTGAGGGTTTACTCAGCTGCCATGTACAGACCTTGGGGACCTCTAGCAAGGTGTAAGTAACTGAGGCTCTCCATATGCCACAGTTCCATGGCCACAAAGAGTTGACCTGGGAAGAAAAAAAAACAAAGCTTGAATCAAGATTTATCTCTTTTTGCCCAATGAAAAATGAAAGGGTGCCAGCTGTCACCTTGAGCGTTGTTAGTCCAACCCATAATCCCACTGAAGGCTCCCTAATAGCCTGCTGCAAAGATTATTAACATCTGCTATGAATAGTAACAAGGTGAATTTCCTTCTTTTGGGGACCAGCTGTAAAATTTGAGGTTTAACATGCTTTATCTTGGTTTGTAATTGTTTTGCTGTGGAAAAGCTGAACATTTCAAATTATTCATTGCTGTATTCTTTCCCAGACAGTTATTCCCTGGTGCATAGTCAAACATCTGATTTTTCTCATTTTTTCTGTCCAAAGTGCAATGGCTTGTATTTTTCCTTATTGAAATTGACATTGTTGATTACAAACCATGTGTTAAATTTAAGACCATTTCTCCATCATTTCTCATGGGGTTTTTTCTCTTGCCTTCTGACCTCTAAATGGGATACACTCACCTATGCCCATCTGCTCCATGTATTATATTGACTGTTTCTGCTCCCAGTCTTGCCCAGAGCAGAGAGAATATGGCTTTATTCCAGCGAAATTCAATTTTTGCGGTGTTTTTGGGGTTGATTTCAACATCAAGATACTGTGTGTAAACATCATCTTGAGAGAGGTCTCCACTGTAAATAGAAGGAAAAATGGCATCGCTAAGTTTAATAGTTCAGAGATCACTAAATTAAATCATCCTCCATGTATTTTCACGTTTTGTTTTTTTTTCAAAAAAAATTTTTTTATAATAGAAATTTGCATTTTTGTGTTCTTTGTAAGAGCACAGGGCACTGTACCAGGGCTCTGAATGAGGAGAGGAGGAAAAGCAGTACAGAACACTTTAAATGTGCCCGTGGCAGGAGGTGATGGGGAGGTGACAAGAGTGAGACTGGGGCTGTCCCCAGAGCCCTTGTGTGCTGAGTTTGCAGGGATCACTCACCTGGAGCTCAGAAACACAGAACTCATGGAAATGGAGATGCCTTCCACTTCCTTTTTACAACCATCCATCTGCCCTCATGGTTCTTACTTAAGTAATAACTTCTTTCCTATCTGATGTGAAGCAGAATATTTGCAATGCAGGATGAGTGTTAACACTGCTTAAATGTGTGGAAAGTATGCAGATTAATGTTAGCAGCATTAAATACTGCAGAAAAATATTAATTTAACTTACCTGGCAACTTCATATTCTTTTGAGTTCCCCTGTGTGTCGTAGTAAACCAGGTTTATGTCTCCCCTCGTTTTCTTTACACCAGACAATTTGACAAATACTTTTTGTCTCCAAGCTGCATAAATAAAACCAAAAATAAATCCAGACTATCATTGGTGAGCTTGACTGCTACATTGCACAAGTCATGCAGCATTTTCTGTCAGGCTATTAGCAGTTATTTATAGAAGCAGCACAGGTGCAGGGCTGTAAATCACATCAAGGCACTTTTCAAACTTGAGAACAACTGTAACAAACCTTCCCCACTTACTAGCAAAAGGCTCATCTGCTGCTGTATTTAAAAAGTACTTTTGGTCTACCCTCTTCAATTTTTCTGGGAATCTGTCAGCATAGTGCCCCATCATTGGACATCCCTCCTGTGGACACGGGAAACAGTTTCCCTAGGGAAAATAAGAGCATCAGTTAGTGAGGAATATTATTTTTCATGCTAGCCCTTATGAAATTAAGGTTCCAGATGCTGTTCTGATCTTGCAAAGCTGTGGCAGTACTGTGTGTTTTTGTAAGTTAGCACCAAAACCTGACAAACTTGTTTTAGATAATGGCTCCTGCACCCAAGAGGGAGCAAAATGAGCAGGTTTGGTAATAATGAGCCTGTGTATAGTAATAGCCTGAAATTTGTAAGCTCAAATATTTTTCAGTTAGATTCTAGTGCAAAATACAGGCCAGTTTTGCCCTCCTAGTCAAGGGGAACTTGCCTGCAATCACAAATGGGGGGAAATGAAAGGAGCAACATTCATAAACGTATTTAGGTGCTCTAATCTGTGCCCAATATAAACTAGAGAGTCTGGAGGCTCTAAATGTATGAATTAGTAGGATACATCTACCTAACTTACATTCCCTTTGCAGAAAGGTTTGGGGTGGGAATTCCACGAGCTTTCATTTCTGTGCCCAGTATTTTGGTGACACCATTTATGCTTCAGGATTGCTTTTCCAGGGTGGAATAGTGGAACTGCTGTGTGCTGTGCTTCAGCCGCTCCATGGGACCCCAGCCACCAGCATCCAAGTGCTGGCTGCTCCAGAGACCTGGAATATTTGCTTTGCACCCCAGCCCTTCCTGGGCTGAAATACTTACTTTCTTAAAGGCTTCGTAGGAGTCACAGGGATATGCAAGGTATCCAGTGGGGTAGAGGATACTTGCAAAATAAAACTCGTGGCTGCGTGAGTGGTGGCACCCCCCAAAGAGTGTAGCATCTGTTGGAAAAAAAGTTTAAAGTTTATGAGCTTTGATAAAACAACCTCCCCTTATCTTCTGCAAGAGTTGCTGTTGTCTCACCATGGAAACAGCTCAGGCACACAACAGAACAGCAGCATGGGCCTGTAATAATTTCTTTTTTTGGTCTGAATTTCTAATTGCAGGAGAAATTGCTGTTTTTTGTGTTTTGTTTGGAGAATGGTGTACCATTGCCCTAAGATTTCAAGTGAGGTGCACTGGTTTGCTATGATGTAATAGTTCCTTTTAAGAAGACAGTCATATATACATATATATACACACACACATTATATATATACTTACACATAAATATATACATACCTATATATATATACACACACACACACATTTATATATAAATATGAGATGTCATAGCTAGATAGCATTTGTCACAGTTTTAAGGGCTTAACAGAGCATGGGGAATCCACCAAACTGTCCAAAATCTCTGAAAATAGAGAAGTCTCAGGTTCAGAGGTGAGGCATGTACAGTCCCTGCGAACACTCACTGCTTTTACCTAATTCATGCCTTAGAGGTCTTGGATGCCCTTTACAGCACCTGCAAGAAACCACAGGTGGTGCTGTCATGCTGCCGATTTCACCTTTCCCAGCCTGGAAAGTCTCCTGCTGGGGCTGCTGGACCTGCAGACCCTCTCCTTCCTCCCTTTTTGGGGTTTGCATCTGATTTCAAATTAGAGAAGCAGAGCTTAGGCATGTATGACACCTCCTTTCCCTGCAGAGCCCTCTGTGGAGCACTGCTCTGTTCCAGCCTTTGTTGTTTCTTACTTCCTTTTAACTTAGGAGTAAACAGGCAAAAAGCAATTTTGTTTTCCTGTTTTCTCCCAAACAATGGGCGATTTTCACAGTTTATGTTTCAGAACTGAACAAAAATAAAACATGAAGTGTGTTGGAATTGCATGCTTACCTGCAATGATGGCTTCAAAATCACTTTGTTTCATCTCTGGAATCAAATCAGCGCATCCAGGCATCACAGTTCCTCCGTTGGGGTAAAAGTCCAGGTGCCCAGTGGTGTTATACATTCCAAACCCTGAGACGTGCATGGGAAGGTGTCAGTGCCTTGGTGCCCATCCTGCAGGTGCCCCCTGGCACAGGAGCACTCACCTGCTGCAGGGAAGTGGGCAGCATTGCTGTGGATAACATCAACAAAGTTCGCATCTGTAGGATCCAGTCTCACCTCGGGGGGAGTACCTTCAAAATAGGGCCCAGCAGGGTCTAAACCTAAAAAAACACCCCAAATTTATTGGTTGAGGGAGAGAGAGAAGTGTTGTACATGTTAATATATCTTTCACCAACTCATGAGATCAGATGTTTAGTTTTGCAAAAGGCAAGCCCAATAATGATGTGAATTCCAAGCTATTTTTATCGTGTTGGAATTGCATATTTACCTGCAATGATGGTTTCAAAATCACTTTGTTGATTTAAAAAAAAAAGCAACTAGTACAGTTTTGGGAACCTTTCTGAAAACTTATTCCAAGAGAAGTAAAATATTTTTCAATAGATTATATAATGGCATATTATATTACTAGGAAGGAGGCATTTATTACCCATGGACTTATTACTGGACTCTAAAGCTGTAAATAGGGAAAACTAAGGGTTCTTGTTGCTTTGTCTTTGGCTTGATGTAACCCAGTGAATGATGGTAATGCTACAAACATGTTAGCTATGCTTGTCCTTCTACTAAAGACTATTTCACCTAAGCACAGAAAGATGTAATTATTACCCTGTTTCTGAGAAGCATAAATTTGGTCTGCTCTCGTGACAGGTATCTCCAGCACTGCCAATAATTTAATTCCAGTCTACAGACCAGTGTGTTGCGAGTTTTTTTCCCTTTAAACACACACTGCCAGCTTTGCATCTTGGTGAGCAGAGTTGCCATTACCTGTTATCCGTCGGATGCCTCGGATCCTTCTTCCTGCCTCTCCTGCAGTGTGTGCTCCCAGGCTGTGGCCAATTAAATGGATTTCATAAGGGGAGTACCCGAACATTTTCTGAGCATTAAAGTGGTGGTGGTGGTGGTAGGAGATAAGAACACAGGCTTTGAATAACAAGCAAAGAGAAGGTCTGACATTATGGGCCCCTGGGAACATCTAGGCCGACTTTCTGCATAGCAAACAGAGGGGGAGTTCCTTGAGTTAATTGCTGTTTAAATTACACTAAGAATTGACAGAAAAATGATCCCATCTGGAATTTTACATGCATAGTGATGAAGGGTTCACTGCTGTAGTGTTGGCATATGCTTCCTGTATTCCCTTATTCCGTGTTACAAAATATGGACCATCTTTCCCATTTGGATCAATGCCTAATGTCATCTTCCATAAAAATGATCTTACTTTTTTCTTTATTTATTCTACTTTGCAGCCCCTTTTTTGTCACCTATTTTTTCTCCAAGTCTATTTAGAATATGTGGTCATATAATGAATAAGATTTTCACTGCCTAGCTCAGGTGGGGTGACATCCATATTCTCCTCTTTGCCAGGTCTCACCTGTACAAGGTTTGCACTGCTGAGATATTACTCTTGCATTGAAGGTGGAAAGAGAGACAGAGGGGACACATTAATTGAGTTCTGTAGCAATCAAAATTAACAAAATTGCTAATTGCTTCCATTTTTTACATTAGGTTTTGTGAGGTGTGTACTAGAATCAAAGCAGATACAGAGAATGCGTCTGCCTTCATTGTTAGATGGCAGATTCCTCTGAGAACATTTTACTGCAGTGCTTCCATTTACAAAGCAGCTGAACCTTTCTGACAATGACTCCAGAAATTTTTAAGTTAGGGAAAAGCAATATGATATTTTGTACACATAGACATGATGCAGTAACAGAGACAGTAAATAAGAAACTGAACACATCTTCAAATGACCTGATATTTACACACAGAGGAGAAAGATCCAGAAGCCAAATGTGTGAGGCTACACATGATTTTCCTGGGAAGGAACAGTAGACTTTGGTAAAGTGTTCTTTGAGCCTCAGGTTCTTGCAAGGCTGGCACTTTGCCTCATGGGCTCTGAACTTCCTCTTGCTGCACTTTAAGATGAACAACTCCTGGCCAGGGTCATGTCCAGTGCCAGGCAAAATTCTGATTTTCAGCTGCTCCGAGTACCCCATAGTCTTTCTGAAATTAGTGGGAAATGCTGCTGCACAAACCTTGCAAGTGTTCTGCACTCTGTGTGCAAAAGCAAACACCTGCCTTTGGGAGGATGAGACTCACAGACAGCAGGCAACTGCACAGTTTATGATGCCTGCAGACATCAAACATGGAGTTATTAAGTAAGGCAGCTCATTTTGGTGGTGCTAAGCTGAGGTACTGCACTTCTGGCACGGGTATATAATGCTGGGAAACTCTGGTTAGTGCTGAACTCGCCTCATTTCCGCGGAACGCTGGCTTGCCTGTAACATCATATGGAGATGTTGCCACCTACTGTCTCTAATTAATAGGCACATCTCCTCGGTCTCAGCTTCCTCTGTGTCCTTTGAGGCTGTCCGAAGTCCTCACAGGGCTGATAATTAGTATAATTAGCTGGACCTCAGCTGCAGAGCCCTGCCTGACCGTACTGGCCGAGGTTCAAACCCCAGGCAGCAGTGTCACAGCCCCAGCACTGCACTGGGCAATGGCAGGAGGTGAAGCAGGGATTGCAGCAGGGTCCTTTACCTGCAGAGTTGTTATGAAATAAGCAACCTCAGCCCCCAGCACGCGGATGTTGTTCACTGCACTGACGTAGGTGCCTTTTGCTCCCTCTTTCCAATCCACAGCAATGCAGTTCATGTTCTCCACCTCCAGTAACAGCTGACGTGGGAACACACAAAGCAAAGTACTTAAAGAAACAAAATAACAATCAGAGATTCAACTTCAACTGGACTAAGGATTAAAATGTAACATAATAATGAAGTTTCTAATTCTTTACTAAAAGGGACTCTTCACTGTAGCCTGTACCACACTGAAACATGTCTTCTTACAAGACAGAATGTATCAAGCCATTCCTTAAAAAAATATCAATTATGAAAACTGAAATAAAAATATTTTACTTTATAGACCATTTTTATATTAGAAATGCTTCTGAAATGCCATACAGCTGCACAATAGATTCTATGTACAGTATTGTGGCTATCTTTGAGGGGCATTGGTAGTTTAACTAAATTGTATAAGAAATACACTGTCTTATTTACCAGCTGGGATTAAAACTGTCAAAGTCATGTCAGACTCAAAAAAAATTTGGAGGAGAGAAGAAAGGTTCTATTTCAGCAAAGCAAGCATAGCAAGCATTGGTCACTTTGGTACTGGGCAGAGTCCTGCAGAGATAGTGATTTTTCCAGTGGAATAATCATGTTAGTCTGCAGTTGCAGTTTTCTGTGAATAAGGTTCACTTAAGGTTTGAGATAGAACAAGGAGTGGTAACAAAAATTAATCCATGAAAAACAGCCAAAGGTGAATGGCAAGGAAAACAGAAGTGAAACTATAATGCATCCTGGACTCACTCCTCTCCTGTGGGGACCATAAATTTGTAGTGTAGACTGCCAGAAAGAATTGCTGCTTCTTTTCAGTTGAAAAAAAAAGAGAAAAAGGAAATTTAGTATTTCAGATTAAAAGTGTTCATAGATTTGTGAACAGAAGTAGTGCTGGTGATTTGTGACTTAAAATCCAGTGGTGTTCTTTCCCAGCTTGGCCTTTTTCCTGCCAGCACAGAAGCAGCAGCAGGTAGAGCAGATCTTGCTTGTCTGCCTGAGCCAAGGTACACTCTGCTGGTTTTGTGGGAGCTTCCACAATTCATATTTGAAATTCATGGTTTTTCCACCAGACTCTGTAATCAAACAAAAAATCAAAAATTTGGGTGGTGTTCTTATGTTTGTTTGGGTTTTGTTGTTGTTTCGGTTGGTTTTGTTTTTCTCAAAGAACAAACAGTGGTGAGCCAGGGTTGTATTTATAGACTGAAACTTGAGCTTTACAGTCAGGAGGGCCCTTGGACTGAAGGAAGTTTCTGCCACTGGAAGCAGCTGTGATTTGGTGTGTCTGCACACGGGATAGAGGCTGGGGACAGCTCTGTTCACTTACTGCCTTGATCTGATCTGCAAGGTTTGTAAATGGAAACTCTAGAGAAAACCAGTGCCAGAGAGGACCAAGGGACCTTGATATGCTGCATCTTCCCGAGTGGGAGCACTGGTGTGTGTGAAATTTAATTCTTGGTTTGTGTCTTCTGCTGCCTAAAGAACTGTAAAATGCATGGTGGGCATTAATGCCTAAAGGACGCTGAGAGAGCTGATGGGAACCAGAGGATACTGTCTCATACCAAGCACATTTCTACCACCCAGCCTGTTTTTCCAGTGCTGCCAAATCCATGAATGATGAAGGAGGTTTTCCTACGTGAGGAAAAATGTGACTTCTGGATGGTCGAGGAGTTTATCGCTGAGATCACCTATAGATTAAAAAGAAAAGGTTTTATCTGTTCCTACCTTTCAAACATTTAAAAAAGTCAGCTAGGTCATAGCCTCAGGACTAAAGGGACTCTACTTTGACAGGACAAAGTCTGTGGTTTTTGGAACTCAGGGACCAAAAATCTCATCTTTCTCAGTTGCACTATGGTTTCCACAGAAACTGAGCCCTTGTGGTTTTTGCTGCTCCCATCACTCTGCATGAAGGTCACTCTTTTGCAGGATATGAAGCAACCTAAAAGTGCCACATGGTCACAGGGTGTCTCTTGGCCTGAGGTGATGAGTTTCCCCAGAGAGCAGCCCACCAGCTCCACAATTCCTGCTCCAGCTTGTCCTTTGCTGACCTGACCTTTGGTTTCAATGCTGCTCTGTTTCCAAGCTGCAGCCTGTTTTCCTCATTAGCCACTCCAGAAAAGCTGGAAGAGCTTCATGCAAGGGCTGCATGCAGCAGGGGTGGGGCTGATCTTCACACACTGCTCCAAGCTACTTAATTATCTATTTTTTCTTGAGAATGTTATCTGTCTGTATTGTTTTCAGACAAATACAGGGGCTGGCATGTGAGCTCAGGGAGTTGGGGTGTGGAAGGGCTGTGTCCTAGATCATAGATATGCTAAAGTTTAATGGGAAGTAGTGGAAGCTGTATTTTGATTTATTTTATCTGCACCAGAAGTGCTGAGCAACCTGCTGCTGACTGTATCCCGTGTACTTCAACCTTCCTCAGGACTTAAATACATGCAAAAGGTAGTCTGCCATAACCTCTATCCTAAATTTCAGGAAAATACCAGGAAACTTCTTCTTCACTCATAACAATTTTTTTTGTGTTTTACCCCAAAGTATATTCATTAGTGTACCCTCAAACTAACTTCTGATTCTGACTTGTTTGCCTACGGTGGCGACACAGACTTTGTAACAAATGAACAAACACTTTTAAGTTCAGTCAGCTTTTGATGTTAAAAATGAATGTCACCTGTGAGTTGTTTCCTGTTTCTCTGGTGTAGAGAGAGAAGCTGATGTTCATCTCTTCTGGGGGATCAGGCAAACCTGTCAGAAGCCTCCCTGGTACCCCAGACCAGGGTGGGTCATCTGTAAAACAGCCAAGCCTGGGGTAGCAAACTTCTTTACCTAGAGCAGAAGAAACACCTTGTTTATATGAATGAATATCTTGCTTGATGATGTGTTTGAGACTAAAGCAGTTTGAAGAGCAAAAATCTAAGGATTTAATTTTATGATTGATTTTGAAATTAATATTTTAAAGGTCATTTATATGTCCTTTGTGTGTATTGCCTCAAGTGGGAACACAAGCAGAGCTAAATAAACCAAGAAAAGGAGGATAAACCAAGTAAAGACCCACAAAGTGTTTTGACACCACTTTCTAGGCTTGTAAAAGATTCAGTTCCTTTTTAAAAACAGCCTAGTAAGAAATGCTTTTTAGAGTTTCTTCTGCACAGCTTCTACTCCAAAGCATTGTGTCTCTGTCACGGGAATGAAGGTAACCTTGGACAAAGAATGATGTATTTCCTTCAATATAGTAGTTTTTTCTAGATCAAGTGGGTCTTGTGCTCATTTACACTCATCTTTTATGCTTTAGCATTGGTGTGCTGAGCAGCCTATTGCTGGTCAGTTCTTTGTATAGAGCAGCAATAAAAAACAGATCTTGCATTGCCTTGATAGAAGTAGGACACACAACTCTGAATTTCTCTGTGGATTTTCAGCACAGAGTTATGCCTCTTATGCTCTTAATAATAAATTTTAAACATAGCAGAGCCTTTTAGCATTAGTTCTATGCACTGGAAAAGACTTTGCCCTACAATGACCAACAAAACATACAACAATTTCAATGTAAAAGAAAATAGCAGCTATCATCTGCTATGTACCACTTCATCTGAATTCACTTTCTAGTGGCAGTATTTAAAGACACAATTTCTCACCTGCTACTCTGCCAAGGAGATAAAATGCAACAATCCACATTCCAACAACCTAAAGCAAATTGAATACACAGGTTAAACAGTTTGAGTGTTTTGTCATTTTTTAAAAGAGTGTAATACAAAGAGAAATGCAAAGACCTTCACCCGAAGAGGAACAGCCTCACACATTGGTCTGTGCACAGAGGGGGCCCATCAGCCAGAAGGAGGCCTGGGGATCCTGGCGGACACCAGCTGACCATAAAAAATGTGCCCACAGCCAGCAGCATCCTGGGCTGCTTGGGGGGCAGCGCTCCCAGCAGGATGAGGGAAGGGATGTGGATGCCATGGGACAGAGAGAGAGAAATGACAAGCGTTTCTCAGAGTGGCTTGTGAGAATTTTTAAAGAGTTGTAAGGATGTAATAACTTGTTAAGTATAAATAATCTGCAAGCGGTGTTTTTCTACTTTATCTATTCTCTTCAAAGACAGTGTGTGAGGAAGATGTTTTTGTTAGTTAGCCAATCAAATAGAATCTATTGTATCGCTCTATAAAAAACACACAGTTCTCTTTAACAAACCTCCTTTACTCTTTCTACAATACTGCCTCCCACCTGTTCCTGTGTCATTCTCAGCACAAGAGTAACAAGGGGATCCTTCCCCACCCCTCAGACTTGCTGTTCACTGCATTTCTTGCACAGACAATACTGCATACTGGCTGCTGCTGGAGTCAATCAGATCACAGCATCCTGATTTTTTTTCCAGCTGCGGTGGGAGAGGTGAGAGGTGTGGTACAAGCATGGTGGTTCATGTAACTTGTTGAAATCTGCAGTCTTGGCAGCTCAGGCTCCTCAATGCAAGAAAAACTTTGATCAGACTGCTTTCCACTTTCCTTACTGGTCTTTTCCATGGCAGAGCTTCCATTAATTTCAACTCCTCCCCTCTCGTTTGCCTCAGTCACTGTTCTCAATTTCCTTTTAGGTGTTTCCTATGGCACCCACATCCCATTTCCAACACACTGCTTTATTTTTAAACCAAAAATTTGAGTTGTCACCCCTGGCCACTGGGATAGCTCATTAGAAATAATAAGGAAAAGTGGTAAATTCAGTAGTTATAATCCTGCTATGTGCATAGCACTCTCCCAGGGATGTTTTTACAGATGTGAGAAAGCCAGTATAAATAATCTGCAAGCGGTGTTTTTCTACTTTATCTATTCTCTTCAAAGACAGTGTGTGAGGAAGATGTTTTTGTTAGTTAGCCAATCAAATAGAATCTATTGTATCGCTCTATAAAAAACACACAGTTCTCTTTAACAAACCTCCTTTACTCTTTCTACAATACTGCCTCCCACCTGTTCCTGTGTCATTCTCAGCACAAGAGTAACAAGGGGATCCTTCCCCACCCCTCAGACTTGCTGTTCACTGCATTTCTTGCACAGACAATACTGCATACTGGCTGCTGCTGGAGTCAATCAGATCACAGCATCCTGATTTTTTTTCCAGCTGCGGTGGGAGAGGTGAGAGGTGTGGTACAAGCATGGTGGTTCATGTAACTTGTTGAAATCTGCAGTCTTGGCAGCTCAGGCTCCTCAATGCAAGAAAAACTTTGATCAGACTGCTTTCCACTTTCCTTACTGGTCTTTTCCATGGCAGAGCTTCCATTAATTTCAACTCCTCCCCTCTCGTTTGCCTCAGTCACTGTTCTCAATTTCCTTTTAGGTGTTTCCTATGGCACCCACATCCCATTTCCAACACACTGCTTTATTTTTAAACCAAAAATTTGAGTTGTCACCCCTGGCCACTGGGATAGCTCATTAGAAATAATAAGGAAAAGTGGTAAATTCAGTAGTTATAATCCTGCTATGTGCATAGCACTCTCCCAGGGATGTTTTTACAGATGTGAGAAAGCCAGAAACACAACACCCCAGAGGTCCCTGACACTACAAAATGCTTTCAGAAACAAAGAAGAAACAATTGGCAATTTTACAGAATTTGTCCTTGAAGCCTGTGTGACACGTGTCAACAGGAGGAATGTGTGATCCACCTCTGTGCTTGTTTTTGATGGAAGTGGGATTACCTGGCTGTAATGACATGGTTTCCTAACAAAGCCAAACAGGATAGGTCAGAGCATTCTCTAATAAACTCTGAAGTCCCTGTTTGGTAAGAGCTTGTTTTGTTTGTGTGTTGGGGCAGAGGAGTGAGGATGAATATCTCAGCAGTGAGCAGGAGCTGCAAAGTGCAGAGCTGAGAGGAATAATGAAATTTCCTCAGAAATACAGTTCTGATCCTAAGCCTAATTTATTGATGTAGTTGCCAGGGAGGAAAACTATCTGCTCAAGGAGAGTGGGAAGCAGGGAGGAAGTCTGGCAGTAAAATAGGAGAGAAAAGGATCAGGAGCTATTCTAAGCAGCTGGTGAAGGGCAGGAACAGAGAGGTCCCAACTGTTAGCCAAAAGGAGCAGCTCCATTCAGCTGGAATGTCTGTCAAGGTGCCCATCATCCTGATGAGAACCTACTGACAGTGCAGGAAAATCACAGCTGATGTGGCTCATCAAATGAACTGGAGAGCTCCACAGGATTTCTGAATGTTCATGGACAGCCCTCACACCCAGGAGATGGACAGTCCCTGTCCGAACACTCCAGCAGGAAGGAGAGTAGAATTTCTTTTCAGACCCAAAATCTGAAATGCAAGTCATGATTCAGGGAGATGTGGGAGATTCATTGCCAAATAAAAGTGGTCAGTAATTTCCTTCAAAGGATCTTCCTTTGAAGGCAGAATATAGAAATGAACGTGTAGCCAGGGAAATAAAAGGAGTAGCAGAAATTTTATCAATTCTGCAATGTTGACACATTCTGTAATTAAGAGAGTTGTAGTTTGGGTAGAGGATAATTTTTAGCGAGAAGCCTTTGTGTATCAACCTATGTTAATGACAAAAAGATTGCAAAGAGGTTAAAAAAACTATGCAAAAAGAGTTCAGGCAGTATGCAATTTGAAAATTCTTTCACTGGGCATTTGGGAGGCGCAGTGCTGAACAAGAGGAACTGGAAGGACTTGTTTATGAATGAGAGCTCAGCCTACCCAGGGCTGCTGGCAGGAGGCTGCTCTGTGCTGAGCTCAGGTGGCATCTCAATGCACAGAAAACATGCAAAACCTGCACTAAATATTCTTAAATTGATGTTCAGCCTAGAAAAAAAATTTGCAAATATTGCTAGCCTGCCATCCTATCATATTAAAGCTGCACTGGAGCAGTAGTGGCTCCTCACAACAGGACATCAAGTCACCTTCAGGACACTGTTGCTCCATCAGTGACTCATGGGCCACAGCTGGGGCTGGGGAGATATGAGAAAGTCTGCATAATGAGTGTCTGCAGTGTATTTTTAAGTCCCACACATGTACCCACACACCTTCCTGAGGACATGCACACAAGCAGGCACACAGAGCCTTAATGAGAAGCAAGGCCAAATCTCAGGAGTTCTCTTTATCAGCACTTTAACCCAATGATTTCACTGCCATAAATGGATTTTTAAAAACATTTCAAACAACCTTTGTTATGTATTGAATTGCTAAGAATTTTACTCACCATTCTCTTATAACTCTTGTTACCTCTTTTTCTGGTGGGCAGGATACAAAAATGGCTGCTGTTTTCTTTAATGAAAATTAGAGAACTTTATGCTGAAAAACAAGTAATAGAAAATAAATTAAAAACCTATGGGTAACTTGGTAAAGTGGAAGAAATTAGAAGAAAACAGGGGCAAAAAAGAGCAATATTGATAACTGGGAATTAATGGCTAAAAGTTACACAGATTTCATAGGGAAAATAAAAATGTCAACATGTATAATTTATGGGCATTGGAATTAAGGAAAAATATTTGATGCATGAAAGAATTAAGAAGATACAATGTCTTTTTGTCTATCTTTGCCAAAACCAGGTGAAATTCACAGCAGGGAAAAAAAGAATTCACAGTGATTCTCTGTTCAGACAATTGTTTTAGATCTGATGTAGAATAGCTGTTGGAGCTGGAAATTCAAAAATCATTGGACTTCAGTGATTCATAGCTGAGATTCTTTTAAAAGAAGAAACTAGCAGAAAAACTATTAGTAATTTTTTTGAAGTTATTGATCTGTAGGAAAAGTCCAGATATATATTTTGAAGGAAATTAATATGAAATTAAGTAAAAAATTAGGATGAATGACCTGAGGAATTTCAGACCTGTGGAATTTCAGTCCAGCATCAGCCTGGGGCAGAGTAATGAAATTCTCCATAGGAGATTTTCTCCACTCACTCATGAAAGAAAAATTGTGAAGAAGTGTTAAAAGATTAAGCTGTGTAATTGAATTCACTTGCATGATATGACAAACTAACTGACAGTCTTATGAGATCAACATTTTAAACCACATGATACTCAGATTTTAGGAAGATCTCTGCCACTTGATATTTTGATTAAGAAAGTAAAACTATAAACACGCAATACTACAACAGTTAAGTAGATTAAAATTAAACGCATGGATTAAGTAGATTAAAAATTGAGTAATTATTGCATTTCAGGCTTTAGGTGGAAGAACTAGAAGGCAGCTCCTGGATTTACAAATACAGTTCTTGCTGCTGTGAACCATCATGTCATATAACATATAATATCTTATCATATATCATTATCATTATCATATCATGTATCAGAGCTTACCACCATCAAGGTGTTATTTTGGTTTTTTTAGCTTTTTAGCTTTAGGGTTTTTTTTAATCACTACTCATGCTGGATCATCACTGACAAAGGTTTTAGAGGAATTCTGGCATTACACTGAATTCCAGCTTTCAGCACTGATATTACTGGACACGAGCTCAGACTGAAAAATGCTGACATCAAGGCTAAAGTATAGCAAAAAAAGTTCAGCTTTTGGATGTAGGATTATTTTTTTGGTGTTTGGGGAATTAAATGCTGTCACACTGCATATCATGTTTGCAGATCTCAGGCGAACATTTGAGGAAGCTGTAACTGCAAAGACCTTTAAAGTCTTGCTAATGTATTAGTAGTGACTTTTGAAGTGCCAAGGAACTTGTTATTCTTTGTTTCCGCACATAAAACTGGGAGAATACCACTTTCCAGTTTTCAGGTCTGCTTTATCCCCTTCAATGCTGAAGTTTAAGTTCTCTACCTTCTTTCAGGTCCTTTTGAAATGTGATTTTTTTTCCAATTTTTTTCTTGCCTTACCACTGCAACCATACTTCCCATATTCCCTGCACTGGAACTGTCCTTAAACAGAGGATATTTCTGCAGTTCTGTCTTTCCACTGTTTGATTTCTTTCTTATTTTTCAGCAGTTTGGCTCAGCATTCAGTTAAAATTGTAAATCAATACAAAGGAGGAGAACCCATCCAGAGTTTAACACATATTCCTTGGAAAAAGGAGTTGTAGGTTAAATTTCTTGTTCTCCCAGCAAATTCTTGCATGGCTTTGAGTGTGAGGCATTTAGAAAACTACTTGCATACCCAAGTATTGAATATTATGTCAAATGGTAAAAGAAAGAAAATTAAAAAAGATTACAATAGTATCTTTATGCCTCATAATGGGTATCATGTACATATTTATCCTTTATTATATATGTGAATGCCTGAACGTACAATATGATTTTTAGTTGCTTATTTGAATGTAATTTTGTTGTTCAGCCCACTCTATACAAACAAAGAATACAATTTTTCCTAGGCACAGCCCACAGTCAGTGGCTCAGGCACTCTACTTGAGCAGACTATTAATAAATAACTATCAAATACTCAAAACTCGTGGGCAGAGTACTGAGGAAAATACTGGTGGCATGGTGTGATAACTCAGGTAGCAGAGTAATTGGCATAATTGTTAAAGGCTTCATTTCATCTCCAGCTCCTCCCCATGGACCCAGTACTGGGCTCTGGATGAAGGTTCTGACACTGCTTCAGTACAAATGAGCAAAAACAAGTAAAAATCATCTTGGCACTGGTCAGCCTCCTTTCCTGCTTGCTCACCAGCTTTTAGGTACAGTGGAGTTCTGCAGGAGGATACTGGCCTTAACTGAACCCACAAATTTTATATTAGAGAAATCAATTTTGTAGCAGAGCAAAGACGTGCAGAACCTTTTGCAAATTTTCTTCCTCCAAAGCACCCCATACAAAATAATAACCATGGCAAGGCAGGGATCACACACACTGTCTGCTCTGGGTAGGAGATTTTTCTGAGTGCCAACTGACCTCTTAAACTGAATCTGAAGCAGTGGACTGGGACATTGACCTGAATGACTCAGAATAGTGATGCAAATTATTTTCTTGAGGCATTTAATGTGGGAAGAGATCCAATAAAAGGTTAGGTAGGTATGTTGGAGGGTGCAGTAAGATTTAAGTTGTTTAGGTCAGTTGCTTAGAACACGTGAACAACCTGAAGAAATTGTAGGATAACAGTGAAGAAAACATATTTAATAACAAGTCTGGCTTCCTACTGTGCAGTATTTGCTCAGATTTCCTAAATAACAGGGTTCTCACCTTGACCTTACATGGTATTCATGCATTCAAGTTTACAGAGGCAATTATGATAATTTAATCTAACTACAAGCATCATAAAAAACCCAAAACAAACCAACAACAGAAGTGATTCAGTTTGGGGAAGTGGCTATGCCAATTCTGGGTAGCCAGGGAGCCTTCAGCCACCACCTGGCCACTTGTCTGTCCTCCCTGGGTGATCTCCACTGTCCATCTCCATGATTAGGCTGCTTTTAAACTTAGTCAGCTCCAAGACCAACACTGTTGTCTTTTTGTCGTCCATTTTGAAGTGCAGAATAACCCTTGTCAATGACTAGTTCAAGGTCCCCTGTGCACAGCAGTCTACCAAAAAAGTCTCATTTTTCACATTCTTCCACAAAACAGCTCTAGAATTCTTTCCCATTTCCATTCTCCCTTTAAATTTTCAATGCTCCTAATAATTCTTAAATATATAGCCTGTTTTATCCTCCTTTTTAATTTCTGTTGTTACTTGAATGCATTTTCCCTTAAAAATGAAAGAAGTCCGGCCACCATCTGCAAATACTGTCATTTTGTTCTTCCTTTAAAAACAGGGATATATTGAGCCTCAGATTACCTTAGCCCCACTGAACCCACCCTGTTTTCCTAGCTGCACTGCACTGTCACAGCCCAGAAATTCTCATCCCCTACTGGGATTTCCTGGAATTGAAAAGTTTGAAGCCTCCTAGCTGCTGTCTGAGTGCTGCTGTTTGCTTTTTGCACGTTCGCTCAGCCCACACCACTCAGCCTGGCTATTTTTAAGCTAAGGGATCCTTGGAGTCCTGACCCACAGTTTGTACAGACACCCATCCCCAAACCCCAGGGACTGTTCAGCACTTACCACTGCGAATGCAGAAGGGGTCAGTGCTTTGCAGGCTCTGTTCAGCAGCTCCCTGTCAAATCCCGGTGCCTGCTGGCCTTTTTCACTGGGAATCAGTGCCACGACAGGAGGCGCAGGCCTGCCCACACGGTGTCTAATTACAGGGTTGGGGTGGGTGAGTGAGAGCCTTTGTAAGAGTGATCCCCTCCATGCTGGCTGTAACAGATGTTGTTGCCTTTTCTTGTCTCTCCTTGTGTGTAATTCAGCAACATTTTCCCCTCCCGGAGTTTTGTTAGCTTGAAGAAAAGCAGAATGAGGCTGTTTGAGCCCCCTCAGAGGGGTTGTTGTGGGTGACATTGATCCAACATGGAATTCTCTCCTGAGTTACCTGGTTATTGTGAGCTGGTGGTGCAGATAGTGATTTACCCTCCACTGCTGGGCAGTTCAGAGCAGGAGCTTTATTTCCTTCCTCTGGGTCCCCCCCAGCAGCCACCAGCTGCCTTTTTGTTAGCTGCCTGGTGAACATGCCTTGTCAAAGCAAACCCTTGTACATTTTCATACAATCAAACCTCCTTATATTTTTTATTTTTATTTTTATTTAATCAAGGGAAGACTAGCTTCTTTTAAAAGAAAAAAATAGGAAAAAGTCTTAGAACTTAGGGGCATATAAGTGTGTCAGTTTTTACTAGTTCAGCTCCTCAAGCTCTGTCTACCCATTACCATTTTGTCCTTTTAGGCCATGTGGGATTTACCACTTTAGGTATCTCTGTACCAAGCTCTCTTATCAGCTGGCACGCTCTGGATATAACTGGTGTAAACTGACATTATTGTGATCCACCTAGATCAGAGAAACCACAAGCACTTTCATTCAAAATTGTTCCAGGAGAAGGATAGGGTGATGATAATCATGCCATTCATCTTTTCATGCCTTGTCCATCATGTAAATCCCAGATTCTCTTCTGTGCTCTGGAGACTGTGAGTCACAGCCATGTCAGAACCCAGTTCTTGCAGTTCCTGAGCAAGGCCTCAAGTCCCCACAGTGCTACCTGCAGGATGGGTGCTGCCATAATCACCTGGGTAGGAAGGGCTGTCACCCTTCATCAGGGAGTGGTGCAAGTGCCCGAGGGCAGGAAGTCACTTGGGCTGGGTCTGCGGTTCACATAAGGAGCCAGTTTGTGGTCCTGAGATATGTGCATTGCCTGAAAGAAGATATTTCAGAAATTACACCAGAGAAAAAAAAGTGTTTCCCCATATACTGAATTGTATGTAAGGCAACCAGCCTGCCAGGCATTGGAAAAACTGAGTCAGGAGTGCCTGTCAGTCCCTGTGGCACAGGGCACCCACAGGCGTGTTTGGGCCTGGGTCTTGGTAGAGTGGTGCAAGGCAGTGCCACATATGAAAATAATCATTAGAAAGAACTCTGAGAGGAATGTGGAGGGAGCACTGGCCAGTGAGGGACTGCATCTCATATTTAATTTCTGCTTACACTGACAGTGTGTGTGTAATTTCAGATAAGACAGAAAAGATCCAGCTAAAAAGAAATTCTTGACACTTGAGTCTACCTTCATTGACACATGGAGGTTTGTCAGCAGTTATGGGGCTCATTAATTGTTCTGCTCAGAACAATGCAGCTCATTAGATAGGTCTGGGATAGTGAGTTTGGGGAGCCAAGGAAAAGAGATAAGGAATGTCATGTGCCCTCATGTGCCTCGTGTCAAAATTCTGGCATGAAACTCAAATGCAAAGCTGCCACTGAAACGGGTGCCTCTGTTTATGATGAGACACCTTCAGAATCTGATGGACACCTTTGTGTGGTGATCAGACGCCTTTGAAACATATTTAGGGGACCATGATTTCTGCATATCCTCAAATATTCTGCTGTTATTTCCACAGAGTCAGTCTTTGTGTGTGAGTGCTGAAACAGTGCCACTGAGTTTCACTATCTGTGTATTTCAGAGAGTATTTTTAATCACACTGGTGTGATTAAATCAATGTAGGCTAGTACAACAAACCAGAATTAATTAATTAATAGCAAAAGTAATTTCTAACCCATATTGCAGGCTTTTGAGGTGTAGCTCCTTTTTGGAGTGGTATTTTTTTCTGGGCCTGTTTCTGTGTCTTAAGAGGAAAACATATTTTAGTGGGCAGGAAGAAAAGTCTGGCTTTTTCAGCTGCCTCTGACAATGAGCAAGTGAACACATCCAGTGGTTTTATAAATGTCAGCTTGAGAATTATCAAGGACATAAATCCTTTTTGGTAACAGTGGCATTCACATAGGTAGGTAAAAGAGAATCAAAACACTCACTGAGAATCATGTTCTACAAAGCAATCTCAGAAACTGTGTTTCAAGTGCAGCAATATATAAATTACCATGGCTTTCATAGAAGGATAAGTGTATAAAACTGTGAAAGCAACTTTTTTTTGTTCTCATTTCAATTTTAGATTGAAGATGGTTAATGAATTTCTTAGCTTGGATGGAGGTCATCTGGGAGCAGCTTTGTGTATTCCATCCTCTAGAGAATTGCTAATGTGTATAAAAAAAGACCACTCAGCTCATTGGAGAATCTTACCTGCAGTATTTGAGTGGCAGAGCCAAGAATAAGAGATGTGCTTCATATTTCTATTGTTTAACTCCAGTGTTTTCTTTCTGGTCAAGTGAAAATCAAATTTTAAATTGAATTGAGACAAACTCAATTTACCTTAGTGTATCCTTTCCAGTATCACACAGCAGCAAATAAAAGAATGTTTTGGAACTTATAAATATTTATGATTTTCCATAATACATGCTGGCTGTTAATTAAATCACTCAAAGCAAGCAAAGCTAATATTAACTATTGGTTTTGTGAGCTGGAGTGTAGTATTTGAAGCAAATAGCACTAGAAAAGGGAGTTTTAGAGGCAGATGATGAAAGTAACCCAAGGCAGAGGGGAGTCCTTAGGGACAGCCAGATTTTCTTCACAAGTAATGGGCAGAATTAAAGGGAAGAGGTTCATTATTCTGAATGCTTTATCTCCTGTTACTTCTAGAGTATTGAACTTATCTGAACAAATCAGGTGACATAAAGGGAATAACTGTAGATTTGCCTTGGAAATTGAAGGTAGATGCAAATCTTGAATATGTATTTTGATAAAAGCATGGCTCTGAGCAGCTCACCTACATCCCAGTGGCTCAGAACAAAGCTAATCCTCTAGAGCTCTGAGCATCAACTCTTGGCCCCAAGCTTTCCTAGTGTCACAAAAAAAGGAAAAAACTCTGGGATGACACCACTGGCAGCCTGTATTTTCACATATTGCTTATGCTTCCTGTGTTGCAAGACCCTTGTGGCAGCTGGGAGAGGTTTGTGCTCCTCACAGAGCAACGTGGGCGTGCTCTGTTTGTGCAAGGGCTGGTGATGAGGCATGTTCTTTCTGGAAGATTTTATATCCTTGATATTTGAAGATAAAGATTATTGGCTCTGTTTTGTCCTGGAAATATGCCACAGGAATAGATTTGGGCATGCTATCAACTTCTGCTCCCTGATTACTGGAAACAGAGCAACTTAAAGCAGCTTGGAATACACTTGAAATAACAAAGTCCCTGGTACTGTGTAATGACAAAAGGAGAATAGGAAAGCCCCAGGTTTTGTAGAGACTCCACCCGGATAGATTAATTGATAGGTCAGAGATAGGTCAGTTGTTTAATGGCAACTCCAACTCCAATCAGCTTTGGTTAGGGAAGAATAACTCAAATAAATGTTGGGCATGTGCAAAGATTTTTGGTTTTGCTTCTGTCCCAGCAGCCTGTCAAACAACTGTGAGACCCAGGGGCTTCACAAAATACTCTGACTGCATTAAAGTCTCAGAAAAATTACCTTCCAAGTGTTGGTTTTTTAGATCTTCTGTATGACAGACAGATATTTGAGGATTGGAACATATTGTAGGAAAAAAAAAACAAAACAAAGATGAAAGACCAGAAGTTCTTGGAAGGCTTATTCCTGAAAATTTCTGGTTACTTTGCAAGGATTTTATTAATTTATTGTGGTGGATTACAGTAGCATGAAAAAAATCTAAAAAGTAACAGATTAAGATAGGATCAAAAGTAGGAAAAGAGACGACTGCCCAATCTGAACGCTGAGCTTGCTGTCTATTATTCCTATTTAGTGTATTTCTATTATTGTTGTTGTTTTAGTTCTGGGCTCACAAATATTTATGAGGGGTGTTTTGATAGGCTGTGATTTTGGAAAGAAGAGAAACTGCTGTGCTATGCAGTAGAGTATTTTATTTTTGTTATCAGAGAATTCTGACAAAAATGGCCCTTGTTGTCTCTTCAGCACACCTGCACATATGCCTTTATGACAAATGTGTTTTCTTCCAAAATTCTTTTTCTGTCACATATAAAGTACATAAAGATAATGTGGACCAGATAGTTCCTATTTTGGATTGCTAATTGTTGCTGTCCCTTTTCCCATAAAATGCTTAAGAGGTTTTTTTGTGTAGTTGTTTTTTGTTACCCCATTGCCAAAAGAGTGCCATGAGAGAGCAAAGTGCCTGAAGATGAAAGCTTCATAATGGCTTTCTTATCAATTTACCTTTGACATAATTTCTGTAGTGAACACACGTTTAAGGAGTATAAAATTAAATTTGCATTGTAATTCTGAAGCACTTCTAATTTGGCACAATATTTAAATAATGTAAAAGACAGAATGCAAATCATAGTAGGTCCTTTAAATCCCTGGAGAAATTAGGAATGTTTGATTTTAAAAAGCACTACCTTTCCACATGACAGCCAAACATATGGTGTGGTGTGTCTCACTTGACATTTTAAAGATTCAATTTAAATTGTTCTGAAAAGATGGCTTACCTTGTTCTGAAGATATGAAAGAACTGCCTGCCCAGAGCTTTGTCAAAGGCAGATTTTCTCATGACATATCAAACTCTTGCATTATTTGGACTAGCACCATTAATATGAAGTGATAAAATCCAAAAATTTCATACTAGGAAGAATTTACATTTTACATACAAAAAGAAACAAGGAGGAAGATTATTTGCCACCAGCAACACACAGGTGCTGTCAGTGTGAGTTTTTTCACCTTTATCTCATAAAATTAAATCTCTCTTGTTCTGTCTAAAAATATATTTGCAAAAGAAGGACAGTGTTGATGTCTACTATACCAAAGGATAAAAATGAACTCAAGAAATAGCATCTGGCAAGAATGAAAGCAGAACAGCACAAGGGGAAGAAATTAATGCAATGTTCTAGTTTTAGCTGAAAAAGTTGGGTGAGAAAATGCATCCTTATGAGTCGTGTAATCAGCTGTACCACACTTGTAGCACAAGTCAGCAGCCTAAATGAACTGTCACATTTTGTCAGAACACTGTTGAAATCTATAGCTTAAAATTAAACAAAATGGAACTTGTATTTTTGAAAGAATATGATTTATTATTCATAAAAACATCAAATTAGTTTTTAGAAATGCAAAAAGGGCACAGTCAGGTATGGAGGCAGGAGAGGATGGGCTTTAAAGAAATTTGAGTCCAACAGGACTTTGTTTCCTTCCTGTGAGGAGTGATTCCTTACATGGCACTGATCACACTCCTGTTTGTGCCAGAAAACCCAGGTTTTTGTGATCCTGAGGAAAATATTTACATTTATTTTGCTTCAGTTCCTGACTGTAAGAAAGGCAAGCTAATAGAGTCTCCTTAATTTGTGTAACTCTGGGGCAGAGAGCCATGCCTGGTTTATGGAGGATGTTCAAGATGTTGTAATTACCAGTTACAGATATTTCCAAACTGTGTAGAAGTACCTAGGGCTTTTTTTTTATCTCCAGGGGAGCACAGGAGAGGGAAGCCCCTTCTTGCTCAAGAAGGGAATCTTGCCAAGAAGTTTCCTTAAAGGGAAAAGAAGGATGAATTTCCTGCTCAAGATGGCTTCTGTTCCCACCCTTCTCATGGGGAGATGATAAATAAAGGGTACTTTTGAGAAGGCAGGCACCTGATTTATCAAATATCCTGAGCAAGCTCCTTCAGCAAACTGCACAGGAGGTGACAGGGTTCTGACATCTCACAAGTATTGCTGCATCATTTGAAACACACCTGTTCATCAGCCACGTTCAGCCTTGTGTAACACCCCGACACCTTCTGGGGAACCTCACTGGGAGCATTCTGCAAGAGCTGGCTGGCAGCATGGGACACCACAGAATTGCCCAGTGTGATTGATACACCTAATTTCTGCACCCAAAATAATGATAAACCTCACATCAGAGGCAGAAATCTGTTGCATGCCTCAGACAACAGCTGGTAATTAAAAATTGAAATAATTTTTGTGGGTAGCCTGTGTTGAAACAAAGGAACTTTAGCTTATTTTTGGCCAATGGGGTTGACTCTTAGTGGTCTGGCTTTGCTGACCAGTACAATCAAAATGCTGACAAATTTGGAGTGGCAACGCTAATCCAAATGATGTAGCTCAAGTCTGACTTCAGCATTTTCACAAAGGCAAAACAGAGGTGGAAAATTCAGTTTCACTGGCAAAGAGAAAATAGTTTCTTAGTGAAGGCTGCCAGAAAATTCAAGTTCCTCAGTAGCACAATGCAGTTTTGATAAAGGAGATGCCTGTTTCAGGTATAGGGAAGAGTCCAGCTGGTTATTAGTAACATATGTGTTTTCTGTCATTGTAACCATAGCTCACAGGAGTGTAGCTGCCCTGCATGGGGAAAAGGTGACAGCACTAACTTGGAAATTGAGCTTTTATGGAGGGCTGGACGAATTTCTCAAAGTCTTTGGAGGGAGCCTCATTGATCCTTTGTTGTTGCCTGCAGGGTCCTCTTGCAGCTGGTGAGGGCTGGGCATTCCTGGCCCTCAGCAAAGAGCCAGGGCTTGCCACATGCTGGGCTGCACAGCTCCACACCCACAGAACACTGACCTGGGAAGGGCGGAGAGTTTAAGGAAATACTTGTCAGTAAAATGGGACATTTTCATAGCAGCTAGCCAACACAATCAATATAAACCCTGGTTTTATTTCATGTTAGGCCAAAGCATAAATTCCAGTAGACAGAACATGGAGTGTGTTATCAATTTTTTTTTTAATACTTACTAGTTCATGACTAATTATTAACTTTTAGGATGTGTTTGTTTGCCTTTTTGATCAGGCTCCCTTAGCATTTTCATTTGGAACAGGAGCGTGCTTTTGAAGGGAATTGCTCCCTCCATTTCTCCCACTTACCACACTTTGGTTTACATGACAGAGTGGGATGTGTTGGAGCCCTGGATGCTGAGAATTTTAGACTTTCTGTGCTGACAGGCACTGACTCCCAAAAGAACACTGCATTTGACCTGAGGCCATGGAGAAGGCTTCCAAAATGGAATGACAGAACTGGGATTGTGGGTGTGGAGTTTGAATAGAAGTGTGTAATGTCACATGGGGGAAAACTTAGAGTTTAAGGGTTTAGAATATAGTAATATATATAAAGCAAGATGGAGGTTTTGGGGTGGAGGCTGGTCCTTCTTCTTCACCTTCTTCTTCTTCTTCTTCTTCCTTCTTCTCCTTGGGTTTGGGTGGTTTTGTGTAATTGGATAGAAAAGTTCCCACTGTGGGCCATGGGTGATTGGTTATTGGCTAAAAATAATTCAGGTGAAATTTCTTAATTGGACAGTTTATCCTTAAAATACCTTGTAGGGAGAGCTACACTGGCATTTTTTACCTTGTTAAAGTACTGTAGAACTCACAGCTTGTGAGACTGTAACATAGATAAGGATGAATAAACATTTGAGTCCAAACAAGATATACTGTCTAGTGATTTAATGCCGACCTTGGCAGAAAAGAAGCAAAGAATCCATTAAGGTGGATGCATAAACTGGATAAATTTTGGTTAAAACTAAACAAGAGGTATGTTCCAAAAGTGTCTCTAATGTCCTGCAGATGGCAGTGGCTGCCAGGCCCGTTGGCTCAGGCTGGAGTCAGCATGAAGCACCTGCCCAGGCAGGTACAGGGCTGAACCCTGCAGAGCTGTTTCTGTGTGCTGTGCTATGTGCCATGGAGAGCTGGGCACATGAAAATGCAATTTAGGAGAAAAACTTCTACCTTTACATCATTAGATTATGTACTTACATATTCCCGTTTTCCCCTGATATTATTCTGACTTCTTCAGCTCCCATGCAGCCTCTGTCTGCATGACCTAGTTGCTTTTTCCAGAGAAACTCAACTTTTGAAATGTTCCCAGAAATTTCTGTATCAATGTAGTTCAAGTATGTGTTGCCTGGTTTGAAAGTTCCCCTGCCAAAAGAAAAGCACAGAAGTGATGCTCAATGTTCTGCACAAATGAAGGGGAAAGAAAACTTGACTATAGGGAATAAAGGAGATGAGTTGAGGGGTGCCATGAGAGTTGGGGCTTAGAATACTACTGCTGGAATTTTATGAGCTTTTTTTATAGATTTGCTGAAATTCCTGTGCCTTTCAGGATGAAAACACATATCAGTTGGCACAGCCTTTGTCAGTACCACCATGATTTATTCTATACATTACTTTTGAAAAATAAGATCTATCTTCAAATAGATCCAAGTCAAAAAGTTCTCACTGTTTCTGGTTGCTCTCAACCATGAAGGAAATTGAAAATTATAGTTTACATTTGTGCCTTCTGTGCTATCACTGTTCACTCTAACAGAACACACACTGCAATGTGACATTAACATTGAAATTATCTGTGGGTTTATTGCTGCAGTGGTGTATTTATAGCCAAGGGTACTCCTGGTACAGACCAGTAATGAGGCTGTGTTCAAACACAGAGGAGGTTGGTTTTGTAATATTGAAGATGGGTTGCTGACCAGCATCTGTTTATTGGGATTTAAATTCCCATTTACTGGAAAAGGCCAGGCTGAGTGGACAGGAATCCCATATTCCAGAACGATTCATGGGTTGAGCTGCAGCTTTCTTATTCACATTTTCCCCAGAGGAGGGGATAATTGGATGACTGTACATCTCTGAGCTCTTTGTATTCTCAGAGATCACCAAATCATGTTTGAGTCCAGCAGCAGCCACAGAGCTCTTGCCCACTTTGCTGGGCTAACATCAACCTCAGAAGACAAAAGAAAATAAGAGCAAGAGGGACCAGCCAAGAGATTTTTACCACAGTCTGCAGCACGGGGAACTTCCATCACTTATGAGCCACAGTGTAAATCACAGACCACACAGAACAAGGTGACACAGGTAAAAGAAGCTGTGTATACATTCCATGTGCTAAGAGTGATAGAGCCACGTTTCCAACAGGCACATTAAACTTACTTGTCAATGGTATATTTTTTTCTGAAGCCATTTGTTCCAGTCAAGGCTACATCTATATTTCCCTTCATGGTTTCTGTTGCACATACTTTGACATGTATCTCTTTTCGCCAGCCTTGGGAAGCAAAATCAAATGGATTACAGTTGTAAGGAGATTTCTTTCCTAAGGGTTAAATTTCTTATATGTCTCAGTGTCTCTAAGAGAGAGAAAAGGATTGCACAAACATGCTTATAAGCAAAAAACACCTCTGACAAATTACAGTTCATTTATTAATTTTCCTATTTCCCCAGTCCTGTGGCTGTTTCTACATTAATCACAACTAAAACTGTATTTCTTATTGCTCCCTGTCACTTTGACTTGATGGGCTTGACAAAAATATCCCGAAATGCTCCAGTTTTATAAATTTTGCCAATAAACAATGCAGCATTTTTAAATTTGAAATTATCCACTTCCAGCATAAAATTCCTCCCAATTTCAGCTGTATAGAATTTTTGAGGTCATCATGTAATAACCAAGTTTAACCCAAAGGTGAGCATCATTTGATCTGCTTTTACAATTATCTCAGCTTTCCCAAATAATGGTGGTACCGCATGTTCCTAACACCTAAAATTCTGGATGTTTTATTGAGTGCAACTCATTAACTGCAGCAGCTCTGCAGAAGTGTAAGGGCCTTTTTCACACATAATTCATTGCTATTTTAGAATGCACCACAAAATGAGCACTTACGAGCATATGGAGGGGAGGACCCTGTGTTTAAATAAACCTTTTGCTCTTCTTTTTCAGTTTTATGTAAAAACTTATCAGCATGATGACCCATCAGCGGGCATCCTTCTTCTGGACATGGAAAGCAGTCTCCCTGGGGGAAAAATAAAAAAGTTATATGACATTATCTATTTAAATCCTTCTTCTTGAATTTTAGAAAATTAGGGTATTTCAGCTTTTTCCCAGCTTTTTTGTTTTGTTTGGGCTTTTTGTAGGTCCTTGCTTCTCAGTTCAGATCACATCTTCAGTATTTATCATTGTGGATGAAAAAGGAGTTGAGGTGGTCAGTCATCTTATTTCATCTTGTTGCAAATCAGAGAGAAACAGGTTGGACACCTGGCCTAATGCCTTGTGGTCTTGCAGGCACCATAAGTAAATACCATGAAGAGTGTTGTGCCTTGCTACCTGATCTGTAATGTCCAGGTAATATATTTATTTTTCATAGGATCCACTGGAAGGTTTTCTGCTGGTTATAGGATGCATAACCACGTTTCCAAGTGGGTCTGGCTGAATATCTCACCCATATGGTAAAAATATTTATGTTTAGGAATACTGGAATTTAGGAAGGTTGGGCTTTCCATTTGGGATTTGTTTTGTCAGCTCTTTATCCTTTATTCCCATGCAAAGCCTTAATTCAGACAATCAGATCAAGACCTTGACATCCATTTTAAAAAAGGTAAAAAAGATAACCATGAAAGCAGATTAATTGCAGTCAGAAAAAATAGCTCTGCTGTATTTAGATAGTTCAGTATTGATATGTGGGAGGTTCTGTTCAAACTGGTATTTGTGGACCTTTGGCTATTTGTGTATTTGATGAAAAAAAGGCAAAATGATCATCATCCCTCTCCATTGTGAAATTGCTTGGGTTTGGGTATGGTCTGAATGAAGGTAGTCAGTGGTTCTGAATGTCCCCTGTGCCCACATCCCATGATCCCAAGTGTAGAATTGTCCCAGCAATTATTAAAAGAAATAATTAGGCCCTCAGATAAATCCAGACCTGGCACTTACCAACACAAACTCTTGGTATGTGTCACACTGGTACCCAACAAACCCATTTGGAGTGATGATGCTCTCAGCATAATACCTGAGACTTCTTTTATGTCCACATCCAAAGGATCTGTATGCTGGGGAAAAAAACAAGCCAACAAAAAACCCAACATGTAAAAAGTGATTAAAGCAATACATTAACATAAAGTCCATGCCAAAGAAACATTTTGGGATCTCTTTTCCTCAAAAGCACTTGCACATATAGTGATGTCTCAGGTAAAAGAAATAGCAATGATTAAAAGACATTTACATTAGGAATTATTTGGTTTTGTAGTAAGACAGTGTACTTATGCCTACATATATTATTTTCTGTTGGAAAGGGGTCATTTTTAACAGAGGTGGAGATGCACAAGGTGAAACAAGAAACATTTGGGAGTGTTCCCCTTTGATATTTCAAATATTGACTGGAATATTTCATAGCTACAGTTTTTGTAAAGCATACAGTTACAATGAAGTAGTTTCCCTTTTTTTACAGTTATCACAACATGGTATTCTGTAAAATCACAGTTTCCACTAATTTCTAGAATTAAAGGTAATTTTAGCAATTATTATAAGTTCAGTGGCTTTTGGTGTTTTTAAGCACTAGAAAATCTTCAGTCATTTGATAACAATTCTGTGAAATCCTCTGAAAAGCAGATATTTGGCAGGGTGCCCTTGATTCTGTCAGACCTCTTTGAAACAAGTACTTTTTCCCATCAGACTGAAATTTATAAGCAGCCAGTAAAGGAAAGAAGGAAGTGCTATTTGGGTTATATTTACACCTCCATATAGCAAATGTTTTCTTCCTTGATTCCGAGGTCTCTCCTATATCAAAAATCCATATACTAAAGTTAGGTTGTTTGTATCAAAATGGGTTTTATTCCACTTCAGCATATGGTGGGGGCTCACCAAACCACAGGGGCAAGTCTGGGAGGCACTGAAGTAGTTACAGGCTAGCACAGGTTGTAGTGAAATCAAAATTTCCCCCAATGGCAATGTTTATGCATCTTAAAGCTAGACCAAGACCAGTTGACACATTGTTCTTTCCATAAGAAAAGAAAAGAAACCCCACACTAAAATCTCTTTGAAAAGTCCTTGTTGTCTGTTTTTCTTGGAAATAATCTGCATCATCAAGGCTTCCTGAGTATGTTTTCTTAGTAGCTCCTTCTTTAATTCAGAAGGGTTTGTGCTTTTAAACCCTCAGCTCTTACAGCTGGCTCAATTTCTGTTAGTGGCAAATTCACTTAACACCTGTAGTCTTTCTACTGCATCAAAAACTGTAGGGAAAAAGTCACTAAATATTATTTCTAAAGCACTTCATACATAAAAACACTACATAAATGTAAACATTACCAAACAATAGAGAGGTTACCAAACAAAGTAAGGTTTAACCAAGAAGAGGGAGTTAAGGCTGTCTCTGTTTTTTAAGAGCTCCTTGAACAACCAACTCCATCTGCTTGTGTTCAATAGAGTTGAGTTTCTCCTTCATGACAAAACATTGCAAAGAGCCTTTTAAAATGTCTCTGGAAAAATATTTAATTTTTTTTTTAATTTAAATGCAGACATTTTTATGCATTCCAGTTGGAAAGTGTTTTTGTTCCAAGTGACTTTGAGCACAGCCAGATTTCAGTTTTCTTTGTTACCAAGTTCTCGACCAATTCTAAGGGAGAGCATTTTTGAAAGCAAATTATTTAACTATGGTAGGGATTTCAAACCATTTAGCTGTGAATAACATATGTTCTCATTTCTGTAGGTTAGGATCAGAAGACAGGATTTTGAGGATCTATTGTACTGGATCCCAGGGTAATTCTGATTAGTGGTCCAACTTTCTTTGAAGAACTACTAATGGAGCAGCCATTTTATCATCTTTTATATTTCTGACCTTGGACTGTTCTCTTTGAAGAGACTAAAGCTTGATGGCATGCATGAATCCCACTAATATTGGGAGTAATATCTTCCTAGGGAGAAGGAGAGCTCAGATTTTAAAATACTAATTTTTGGATTATCCATGGATGAAATTTTACCAGTCCTTCATATGAAGAATTCCCACTGAGTTCAGCCTGTCAGCACAGTGGCAGGCTCTTAGAAAGCTTGTGATGCACAGTTTTGCATGATTTAACTGAAGTTTTCATCTAGAATTTGCCTTGTTTAGTACAAAAGAAAATTGGAGGGTATTTCAGAGGCAGCTTTAAATGTTCTATTTTTAAGCACTGTCTCCCTATTCCAAATCTGAGCTATATAAAGGTCTTACCTTATCCTAGCCTTTGTTTCTACCTGTAACTTATGATGAGGTATTACTTCTTTAAAATATATTTACCTCTCATCAGGTCATTGATATCCCGAGCTGCAGGAGGCACACGAAGCTGCTTGCATCCTGGCATCTTCTTCCCACCATTTGGGTAAAAATCCAGGTGGCCACAAGTCTGAAGAATCCCTGGAGCTGAAATGCACAATGGATCCTGGCAGATCAATCCCAGGTGTTCTGTAGCCAACCTGTGTGCCCATGGCAGCCTTTCAATGAAAACTTACCAAATGAAAACTTACCAAAACTTACCAAAGTCAAAGAAAAGATGACCAGCGTGAGTGTGAATTATATCAACAAATTTTGCATCTGAAGGATCCAGCCTAACCATTGTGGGAGTGTACTGGAAAAGGGGCCCAGCTGGATCCAAACCTAAATGAATGGAGATACATCTGATTGAGTAAATAATACTATCTGTATATCACCACACACAGGTTATATGCTATATATGTGATTACATTTCTGCCTTTACATTAAAAAAAATTCCATTTTGTGTTCCACAGCTAGAAAAACAAGCAGGGTATTAATAGAAAATTAACTGAAGGCATTGCAGCACAGTAAAATGCTAATGGCTGCTTGGCTTACTTTTGGGAACAATGATATGAAAAGAGATTTGGTTTATTGGGTTTTATTCATAATTTTATTGAAAAATATGAAATCCTCATACGTTACTCTGAACACGTAGATTTATTTATGAATTTTTATTTGGCAAGAAGTCTATTTTTCTTTCCAGAATATCTTGGTTGAAAATGGTATCCCTTCATTTCAGTGTCAGTGAGGTCTCTTTGGAGATAAAGAACACAGCTCTGACCCCAGTTTCCCTGAATTGCTTGTGACTGCTCACTGTGTGCATGGCTTAGACAAAGCAATGCCTATGCAGAGAAAATAACTGATTGGGAGAGAAGGAAAGCAGAAAATAATGAGTTTTTAGAAGAAAGCAATGTGTGACTGTGTCACAACTTGTGTGCCACCATGCTGGCTGGACACTGTTATTTATGACAAGGTAGCACATTGCATTCTGTATTGTATGTTTATAAAGCAGCAGTGATTCTTCAGCTCTTTTAAGTTGCATGAAAATGTAAAGTTTTATCAGCTGAAATAGCTGCAGTACCTGTTATTCTTCCGATGCCAGGCTTCCTCCTCCCTGCCTCCCCTGCAACGTGTGCTCCAAGGCTGTGGCCGATGAAATGGATGTTGGCAGGAGAGTAGCCATACTCCTTCTGTGAAGGTTTATGGAAAGGACAAAAAACCAGCGTGGGTATACAAGTAACACTGCAGCACGTCCCCATGCAGTGCCAGGACATGGCCAGGTCACTGGGCAGTGGAGATGAGTGTTCTGGTGGGAAGTCACAGTTCTGGGTGATGGGATCTCTACCTAAAGAGAAGCCTGAATTCCCCAGTCATCCCACCTCTCCTAATTTTCATGGCTATTTATCATTTTATTCCAATACACTAAATCTAGGGGATTTAATTTTTCACTTCTGATTTTCAAATGTTTTGAACTGCTGAAAATGCATGTTTTTGCAAAATCAGTTATGACACTAAAGCAGGTATTTTCATTTGTGCGGGATTAGAGCCCTTCTATAACATTTGGACCTGCTTTACTGGGTACTCCTTGTTCTTCCTGGCTCTATTGAATCAAGCCTAAAGGTGCCACTCTGAGCACAACCTTTATGTGGACTGTGCACATTCCAGGGATATTTTTTACCTCGAGGAAGTTCACCAGGTACTCCAGCTCGGCCCCCACAATGCGGACGTTGTTGACGGCATCCGTGTACAGACCACTGGAGCCGCCCCTCCAGTCTGTCAAAATGCAGTTCACATCTTCAGAGTGAAACATGAACTGGTGGAGAACCAGAAAAGAACAGAGGAGAAGGGAACAGCCATTAATTACAACTGTAGCATGGCCCTTGTAAACTGTATTTTTTTTGTTTGTGTGACCGGTGATGACACATCTCTAGTAATTCCTACTGATGCTGAAGATCAACACAAGGAGGCAGAGTGGAACCAGTGATTAGAGGACACTCACAAGCTTCCTTCAGCTCTTCTTCCATTCCAGATGCCTTGGTTGGCTCTAAGGTACCAACTTCTCTTAACGACAGTACCCCTGTTACCAAAATAGGTCCAAGCTTTATCCTTCAAAATTTTTATGCTTGCATCACCTAAAAGAATTCTCAAAGTTGTGCTTGAATTGTTCAGCCCTGAAGTTCATAGATTATAACTAAAAATATTCTGTTTAGACACTTCTGCCAATAGAACTTTCTGATTTTGTATTTTATTCTGAAACAATTTCATTTTTGAAATGTGCCAGAGTAGAATGAAACCAATCTGCTGAACAAAGGCTTTTGGTTTTGTTAGATCAAATGTGTCACTCAAACTGACACGTTTATTGTGACCTTTTGCTGAGGTGAGAAAACTCACTCTTTTTTTCCCCCTTTATTTTTGGCAAGGAATTGAAAAATCAATTTATTATAGCTTTCCCTGTGGAGGTGAATGCAGCAAAAGGGCATTAAGGAGAAGGCTGAAGTGCACTGTACTCCTAGCCAGGAACAAGACTGTGGTCATGTGGAACTGGGCTTCATTCTGACTTTTGTGCTCCCTGAATTAACAAGAGAACAGAGGTGCAAATTTTACATGGGAATTTTAAGCCAGATGTGGATATTTAGACTTTCAAATACAAGCAAAATTACTATTAAAAATAGGTGTACCTACCCTGCAGATGCTTGTTATCCAGGGGAGATCTGCTCCAGCAAGGTGGCCATGGATAATGAAACGAGTTTTCCTGTGCGCTCGGAAATTCAAGCTTTTTATAGTTGAGGGATTTGTAGCTGAAATTTTCTGTGCCAAGAGAACCAAACAACCATCAAACACAACAAGGATGTGATGACTGTTCCATCCCACTGTACATTTTGATAAAGGACAGAGTGCCCCAATGGTTAAGGCATAGTTCTAGACCTGGAAAAAATGCATCTTATTCCTCATTCCTAAACTGCCTTTCAAGTTTCATTTAATCAATTAGTCACTTCAACAAATGCTTCACTTCCTCTGGTTAATTGAATTAATGATACTGGCATCTTCTGCACAATGCTTTTTGATATACTGGTACAACATGCCATGTAAGTACAAGATTTTATCAAACTTGGCAATAGAAATGCAAAGATAGCATCTTCTGAAAGGTATTATGTGGTTGACTTTGAAACTACATCTATTTTTCTTTCTTTTTTCCTTTGAAGATAAGACCTTAATTGCTTCATTTATATTTGACGGGAAATCCCACCAGGCTTACAAATTCAGAGGCTTTGGCTATTTTGGTGTGTATTGAGAAAGACGACATTATTTTCTTTAAAAGAAATTCTGAGTACTAGCTCTGACATATTTTTTGTTATGGTTTTGTTGACTTAAAAGGGGGATGTCGTGCACCAATTAGCAGACATGTCACCTTTGGTGAAAGACTGATTTGTTAAAACCTCATAGGCCCTCAGCTGGAGGAGTTGGACTTGTTCTGAAGTGACTGAATAAACACCTCCACTGATTGTGACTGCCATTTATACAAAACCCCTTAATTCTGGAGCCTTTTACCTGTAATAACTTGTGTTAGAGGGCTGTGATTAATATATGTTGTAAATATACCTGGCTCCTCAGGGAGCTGAAATGAAGAAAAAGGAAAAAAGATGGAAGAAAATTATCATGTGTCTAATATAGAATTGGAGGTTCTCCCAGCAGTCATGTGAGCAAAATATGTGAGAAAAGAAACTGTCCCTACAATTTATTGCATGTATTGTACACTGTCAGTATTTATAAACAAAGCATTTTCTTACTTGGTATTTCACCATGTTATCCCTGGTGTAAAGAAGGAAATTTGTGTTCACAGCATCTGGAGAGCTGGGCAAGCCTGCCAGTTGTCTCCCTGGGATCCCAGCCCATGGGGGGCTGTCTGAAAAGCATCCAAGCCTTTGGTAGCAAACTTCCCTTCCTGGGGTGCACAAAGAAAGAGATGTTTGTGTTTTGGGAATGTCACAGGTTCTGCACACAAACCTGGCAGGAGAGGGTTTACACCAGGAAAGCCAAACAAGTCTGATTTGGATTGGGATGGTCCTTGTGAGCAACAGAGGAGAAGGAACAGCCATTAATTACAACTGTAGCATGGCACTTGTAAACTGTATTTTTTTTGTTTGTGTGACCGGTGATGACACATCTCTAGTAATTCCTACTGATGCTGAAGATCAACACAAGGAGGCAGAGTGGAACCAGTGATTAGAGGACACTCACAAGCTTCCTTCAGCTCTTCTTCCATTCCAGATGCCTTGGTTGGCTCTAAGGTACCAACTTCTCTTAACGACAGTACCCCTGTTACCAAAATAGGTCCAAGCTTTATCCTTCAAAATTTTTATGCTTGCATCACCTAAAAGAATTCTCAAAGTTGTGCTTGAATTGTTCAGCCCTGAAGTTCATAGATTATAACTAAAAATATTCTGTTTAGACACTTCTGCCAATAGAACTTTCTGATTTTGTATTTTATTCTGAAACAATTTCATTTTTGAAATGTGCCAGAGTAGAATGAAACCAATCTGCTGAACAAAGGCTTTTGGTTTTGTTAGATCAAATGTGTCACTCAAACTGACACGTTTATTGTGACCTTTTGCTGAGGTGAGAAAACTCACTCTTTTTTTCCCTTTATTATTTTGGCAAGGAATTGAAAAATCAATTTATTATAGCTTTCCCTGTGGAGGTGAATGCAGCAAAAGGGCATTAAGGAGAAGGCTGAAGTGCACTGTACTCCTAGCCAGGAACAAGACTGTGGTCATGTGGAACTGGGCTTCATTCTGACTTTTGTGCTCCCTGAATTAACAAGAGAACAGAGGTGCAAATTTTACATGGGAATTTTAAGCCAGATGTGGATATTTAGACTTTCAAATACAAGCAAAATTACTATTAAAAATAGATGTACCTACCCTGCAGATGCTTGTTATCCAGGGGAGATCTGCTCCAGCAAGGTGGCCATGGATAATGAAACGAGTTTTCCTGTGCGCTCGGAAATTCGAAGCTTTTATAGTTGAGGGATTTGTAGCTGAAATTTTCTGTGCCAAGAGAACCAAACAACCATCAAACACAACAAGGATGTGATGACTGTTCCATCCCACTGTACATTTTGATAAAGGACAGAGTGCCCCAATGGTTAAGGCAAAGTTCTAGACCTGGAAAAAATGCATCTTATTCCTCATTCCTAAACTGCCTTTCAAGTTTCATTTAATCAATTAGTCACTTCAACAAATGCTTCACTTCCTCTGGTTAATTGAATTAATGATACTGGCATCTTCTGCACAATTCTTTTTGATATACTGGTACAACATGCCATGTAAGTACAAGATTTTATCAAACTTGGCAATAGAAATGCAAAGATAGCATCTTCTGAAAGGTATTATGAGGTTGACTTTGAAACTACACCTATTTTTCTTTCTTTTTTCCTTTGAAGATAAGACCTTAATTGCTTCATTTATATTTGACGGGAAATCCCACCAGGCTTACAAATTCAGAGGCTTTGGGTATTTTGGTGTGTATTGAGAAAGCAGATATTTTCTTTAGAAGAAATTCTGAGTACTAGCTCTGACATATTTTTGTTATGGTTTTGTTGACTTAAAAGGGGGATGTCGTGCACTAATTAGCAGACATCTCACCTTTGGTGAAAGACTGATTTGTTAAAATCTCATAGGCCCTCAGCTGGAGGAGTTGGACTTGTTCTGAAGTGACTGAATAAACACCTCCACTGATTGTGACTGCCATTTATACAAAACCCCTTAATTCTGGAGCCTTTTACCTGTAATAACTTGTGTTAGAGGGCTGTGATTAATATATATTGTAAATATACCTGGCTCCTCAGGGAGCTGAAACGAGGAAAAAGGAAAAAAGATGGAAGAAAATTATCATGTGTCTAATATAGAATTGGAGGTTCTCCCAGCAGTCATGTGAGCAAAATCTGTGAGAAAAGAAACTGTCCCTACAATTTATTGCATGCATTGTACACTGTCAGTATTTATAAACAAAGCATTTTCTTACTTGGTATTTCACCATGTTATCTCTGGTGTAAAGAAGGAAATTTGTGTTCACAGCATCTGGAGAGCTGGGCAGGCCTGCCAGTTGTCTCCCTGGGATCCCAGCCCATGGGGGGCTGTCTGAAAAGCATCCAAGCCTTTGGTAGCAAACTTCCCTTCCTGGGGTGCACAAAGAAAGAGATGTTTGTGTTTTGGGAATGTCTCAGGTTCTGCACACAAACCTGGCAGGAGAGGGTTTACACCAGGAAAGCCAAACAAGTCTGATTTGGATTGGGATGGTCCTTGTGAGCATTTTCCATTACAGGGCTCAGTTGTGCTTGGGTGTTTGAGGCAAGGACTTGAACTTCAGGAGTGGTTCCTGCTGCAAACAGAGCCTGGAGCTCAGCCTGGTGAATTCAGGATAAGTTTGGTTCAACATATTGTTAACACAGCCCTTGGAACAGGACAATAAAATTGTGATCCAGGGAAGAAATCAGCTTTTGCTGTCAGCACAGAGTAGTCCTTTAAATCAGTCCTAAACTCCAGGGATTATCTAAATTGTTATTTCTTGTGCAACAGCTCATGAGGGAGCTTAAGAAACCAAAACATTAAAATAGATACTTCTGCTTGCTCCACAGCAGACATTAAACATCTCCCTTATTGTTTTCATCACCATAAGATTTTAGTGGAAGCAATAAAGAGGAATTTGAGTGGAAGCCTAGAGCAAAGCACAGCCTCAGGATGTGTGGTCTGTGCCTGAAGGACCAGTTTCACAATTTCTATTGTGCCTTTAATACAGCAATGGTGCAAATATGACAGGCGGGTGTTGCCATTAATTGTCATCCTTCCACACTGTTATAGCACAACAGTTGTGAAATCCCAAGAAATTTTTATTGCTATTGAAAAGTCCATTATTTCCTGTCATTGAAGAGGTATTTTGGACAATGACTATTTTCTTGTTCTCTGTGAAGAGTAGGTGCCTAGGTTCTCATTACCAGGGTTGTAGCTACCATGAGTGATTTCAGGGTAGGAAATATTCTGGAAGAATTTCAGTATCAATTTGCATATAAAAATACGTTTCTGATTTCCCTTCTGTTTACTAGCTGCAAAAACCTTTACAGAATTAAAAAGTAATGAGTTAAATGTGGGAAAGACGTGACATGACTTAGTGGTCCTAATGAAGAATTATGTCAAATCCATTCCAATGAACAGGTTTTTTCTAGAATATAGATATCCTGGTGTAAGGTGCACATCATTTTTACTCTCTATAGACTTTATTCATGATATGTCTCACCTCTGGCTGCATTGAGAAGAAAAAGAGTAGTGATCCATATTGCGAGCATCTGGAGTGAATAAGAACACAATTCAAACATCATTGAAATTAGAATCTGGAGTTCACCTAAGGGTTCCCTTAACCCATTAAAACCCCTTGAAACTCAGTACTTCAGTCATTTACTGAGTTAGATAAAAAAAAAAGCAACTCCTCAAAAATGGTGAGGTTTTAAAAAGAATAGCTTTGGGATTATTTCTGTTTGCCATGGAGATTTTGCATGATCAGGATATCCTTTAGGAATCCTTAAAGATCATCTTCCTGTCCTTGACAAACAGAAACTTTTTTTCTCTGTAGAGCTGCACTTTATGGGCATGCCAATTAAATTCTAACAAGACTTGCAACAAATTATTACAGACTGAAATAAGTCCTAGGATTTTATAGAAATGTTACAGAACTGCAATCAATGATTGCATTTAAAAAAAAAAAAACAACCCAAGAACAAACTGAGTTTGTGTTTATAAATCACACAGATGATCTTGAAAACCCATTTTGATCACTGCTATCAGCCATGCATGCTTATCAGCCCTCATCTGCCTGATCACTTAATCACCATCTGATAGGTAAGCACAGGGGTAAATGGAACCCATCATTTACTCCAAGGTGAAGCAGGGAAAGTCTTTAAGTTAGTCTCGCTAGTACCATGAGCAACTTATCTTCAAAGGAAAATAGGTAATTCTTAAAAAATCTAACGTCATGCCCAGATCATCCAACCAGTGCTGCACAGGCAGAGCCCTGCATCCTCTGAAATCTATAACACTGTTAGGAGCAAAGAGTTCATCCCTGTGAAAGCAAGTGCAGGTTCGAGCACATCCTGCTTCCATCTCCACTCCTGCAGCCACTCACCAAATGCCCTACCCCTCATGACCATGATCCTTATTTCAGTCCCTTAGATGTCCTTGGCTCCAGTGCATCCCATTTTACCTTGGCAAGGCTCAGAGCAAGTTCTCAGGGTCAACCTCTGCGTTGCTCGTGGCAAACCCTGCAGAAGCTCTTTGAGGAGCCTGCAGGGAAGCAGGGCAGCTCTGTGCCTGCCCTCCGAGGGCACGTGGCAGAGGGATGCTCACCCTCTGCTGCTCCACAATGCTTGGATTCCAGATTCCCAGCTGCATCTGTGGCTGTGTTGGGTAATGCCAAAACAGATCTCCCTCTGTCAGCCTTTATCTGAGATAACACCAACCAGGTCCGACCAGTTGCTGCATGACTCCACCCACTTAATGCAAAGTTTCAAACAGGCTGTCATTGCCCTCCATTGGTTATTATTTTTCAAGCTAAAAATTGCTGGGAAGTGTGATGTAAATATCGAAAAAACACGGGGCCTTTCAGGATCAGTGGGGCTGCTCGTCTTGGTGCAATGCTGAGTTGAAATTGTGATTTAACATCACACTGATGGCAGTGACAGAGCCCCCATCCTTTGCATTCCACCCCACAGTTTGATAGCAAAACTATCCTTCCTGGAACTGATCCCTGCCAAAATAACTTACAGTGTTAGGCAAAATTTTCAATTTTACGTTTGACATCTAAGTCTACTGTTGCAACATGAAGACACAAACAAGGTGTTTTAGGATGAGCTAGCATATGTTTGCCAGGTTCAAACTGTCACTTGAGAAAATGCAGAAAGAAGTATGAAAAATGATAAAAAAATTAAATGGCTTAATCTGTCACTTGTTATTTGTTCATCTTGTAGATCTGTTATCTCTAATTTTGCTACCTGATGAATTACCTGACTTTTCTTTGAAAAGGTGACAAAAATGCTTTTAAAGAGAGGAGAATAGTTCCTGGGGCAGATTGTCACCACATTCAATCACCATGAATCTTCATAATTAAATTGTATTAATTGCAGTAATTTTATTTTTTAGTGTTTTGATAATGATGTCATTTCACATAGTACTATATTGTTGTTATACTATTATGTTCAGGTTTCTGATCAGACTTTCCTAGAAATCTTTGTTCCTGCAGGTGTATGTGGGGCTTCTCCAACCTAAACGATTCTATAATTCTGTGTAGACACAAATGAGAAACCTGCATCTCCTCATTTTAATGTTAAACCCTTTAAGCAAAAGGGTGACTACTGACACCTCCTAAGACAAGGAAGGGGAGACTCCCTTTTGCTATAATCCTTTCCACTGACTGATGAGTTATTCCATATCTAGCACACACAAATATGAACTGGGTTAAAGTGGATCTTACAAATGCTAGCTACAAAAGCATTTTCAGGGTTTTCCTTTTCTTTTTATAAAGCTAGCCTTGAAAGGCTGATTTCTTCAGCTGTATATTGTAGAAGCAAATATACGTTCCAACTCTGTTGGAACAGAAAAAATTAGGAGAAAATTAAGAATCAAGGCTAGTGTGGAGTTCAGGAGTTCTTATTCATTTCTTCAAGACTAAGTTAGTCCAGTGAATTGTTGAATTAGTCACATTAAAATTGAGTTATCCTCTGCTCACATCATTAAAGTCTGTTGTTGATCAGTTAGCCAGTTACCCACAAAAATTAAGTAAACAAAAATGAAGTGTTTAAAAGATGCACATACAAAAATCTGCTTCCAAGTTATCCTAGGTCATCCTGGACAAAACTGGCTTCAGTGACAGGTAATAGAACTCAGAACTGTGATGTGTGGTATGCTCAGAGCTCTGATAAAGCATCACATTTGGAAGTACTTAATCTTGTTTTTTATGTCATTAAGAATTCATAGACAAAGAAAGGTCGATTCATTAGAATTTAAGGGCCCCACAGAAAATTACTGTTTAATCTTACCTTCTGATTTAATCTATTCTATTCTATTGTATATAACATTGGACCCTCATTTCATTCTATCCTCACCATTTCTTCACACTTCAGAAGGAAAGTTTACAGCACAAACATGTTGCTCAAACTTCTAAGTGAATCTGGTTGATTCAGTAAATTATTCTTGAACTATTTGAATTCATAGATTTTACCTATGCAGTGTATTTTGGTGCCTATATTCTCAGGGGAGCTCAAGGGATGTGAATAACTCATTACATTAAGAAGCCTTTCTCAAACCTGGTATTACAGTCCCAAACCATGCCTGAACTCTCTGCTGCAGCATGGACTCAACTGCAATCTGGTGGTGCAGATTTCAGATCACTTAAATATTCAGTGACTTCACCAAGCTAAAACTTAAACAACAAAATCTTAAAGGGTTTTTGATTTTACCTCAGATGAGGACATTACTGTCTCACATCCTAGGCGTAAATGTGGGCTATGCAATCTTAACAGATCAACTGAGAACATTGAGAATCAAATGAAGTTTAACTTACCCAGGCTTTTCTCAGAACACACAAAGTGACCCTTTAGGAAGGTTCTTGCTGCCTTTCAGCAGCCAGGGAGACACCACAGCTCTCCTCCAGTGTTTAAGACAAGGTTACTGGGAGAGCAAGGTATCCTCATACATGTAACAAATTACTCAGAGGATTTGCTCCAGCTGACAGGCATGAAATGGGTTTTCTATGCTAGTTTGCTAATACCCGGAAAGCTCATAGCTCAGCAGCATTGTCAGACATCAGCACTTCTGTGTTGGCTTCTAGAAATCTTTGCACTTTAATGGGGTTAACTGCTTTGGTATTATCTGGGACATGGGGAGGAAGCAGCAAGCAAGAAAATGCTGACTCTCCATCCCTTAGAAGTGCCTGAGGGTTTCTCATCCCTGAGCTTGTCCAAGCTGTCCCTGAACTCAGGCACAGCTCTAGCACACCCAGCATCCTGTATCAAGCACATTGGAATCGTGTAACTGTGAGGAGAATCATCTCCTTCCCTTTCAGGTGTGCAGTGCCAGCTTCATTTCATGTCCCTGTTACTAGGGTGGAAGGAAAGGAACATGGCATTTTGTGTTTGCCTTCTCCATGATCCTCTTCTTTTCATAGATGACATTCACGCCTTCATCTCTGTTCTTGGCTGACTTCTGTTTTTCTCTTATATGCCAACATGGGAAAATGATTGCTTATTCCATCAGGCTGGACAAGATGGACGTTAGATTTTGCTCTCTGTTACCAAAACCAACAAGGAAAATTCCTTCTGTCCTGAAGTTTTATCAAAAAATGTGTTTTTGTGAGGGCTGAAGTGACCAGATGTGGAAGAAGGTTCTTTCTGCAGCTAAAACACAGCTTTGCACATTCTCTCCTAAAATCTCTCTTCTTTAGCAACATCTGTAGTCACCTTACATGATGAGGTACAGTGCATATAATATCCTACAATTCAAAAAAGGCCTAATAGGGATAATTCAGGCGAGGTATTGTTCAGGGCTGCTTATTTTATTTATTTTTTTCTTTTCTCTCAATTTTAATTGCACCACTGTCAAGTCTTGATCTAGAGAAAAAATTTTCTGGGCAGGGACCTGCCTATCCACGCACATTGCAGGGTGTATAATTCAGTTTGGGGTGTATGAATAATGTGTGAATATTATAGATAGTAACAGTAATGTAAAGGTCACCTTTTCCAATGTATCAGTTGTAACAAATTTGAATTTAAAAAATCTTAAATACCAGCAAGGATTTTTCTATTCATTCCAGTCTGCTTGGCTGCTGAAAAAGATATGAAGGGATTGTTATTTGTATCTGCTGTGCCTTTCTTATTATCCAGCTTCTAACACTTTTATTGATGAAAATCCCAATGGGATGACTCATAAAATAAAATCCTTCTTGGCTAAAGAAAGAGTACCAAATGTTAAGTTCCATTAAAATACACTTTGTATTTTAATACCATCTAGACTAACAGTTGCTGCATGACTTATTTGTAACTTTCATGTAAGCCTAAGTCTTTTTCTGAATACATGGGGTAAGGTCTGAAGTTTGTATCTAATAAAGCAAATATACTTTATTCCTGCAGTTTTGCCTTAGTTTTCATCAAAGAGAATTCCAGGTGAATTACCTGGTCATCATTTTCTGTGGTAAAACACTCTGATGCTCAGTGCATGTTCTTTTAATTGAATTAAAAATTACAAAATACGGACCAAAGGAATATGATATAAACATAAAATTTTAAATCTGCAGCAAGGTATTTTAAGTCCTATGGGCACTATGTGCATTGATCTAATTTTTTGGGATGTAAATTACTAAATTACAGTGCAAAAAATGAAATTAAGAAATTACATTAATTTATACAAGCTGTTAGTCACTATTAAATGGAAACACATAAGAAAAACCCCAGATGGTTCCATATGCTGGATGTGATATGGGGTCTGGTGGTTTTGGGTTTAATTTTCATTTTGGAGGTGCTGGTTCTGTTCCATCACAATCCCTTTTCCAACTTCAGTCTGGCACAGGAAGTTTCCATCAGGGCGCTGTTATGTTTGTGCCAGTGTAAATATATTCTTAAATGCTTGTGGTGTGACAACACCTGTGGTGCTTTCATAAAACTTTGCGTTGTTTTGTGGTGCCCTCTCCCCTTGTGAGCACAGGTTTGTGTTTGTGCCCCATTTGTGCCGTGCCTGGCAAGGAGGTTTCAGTTTGGAGCTGTGATTTAGAGATTTCTTCCTCAGAAAGCTCCTGGAAACGCTGACATGGGGAGAAGCAGCCCCTTCTGGTGATGGTTCCCAGAGTCTGCTTGGTGCCTCTCACTGGCTTTGCCACTCCCTGCACGAAAGGATGGCTTGCACAGGGAATACTCTTTTATCATATTTGCTGATAAGAGAAACAAGGCTGACTGAAAGCAGGAGGGCTTCCTTATTTTGCTTTTGAGTACTGTTTCTTCAGGCAACTTGCGTTTTTAGTATACTTTGAGAATACCATCAGAATTTTATGGATTTGTTGGCCACTACTGGAATTAAATCCAGCAGGTTGGTTTCAATGAAGCACTGCCTTCGCCCTCTGCTATTTTTGGAAGGTCTTGCAAAACTCCTTTGAGAGAGGCCAGCTAACGCAGGGTAGGCTGTTGAAAGGTATCTAGTTTATAGCATCTTTCTGTAAATAACGTAATGAAAAGTATCTAGTTTATAGCCTCTTTGTAAATAAATCAATGAAAAGTTACAAGATGACATCCACTTATTCTGCAGGCCAATTAAATCAGTATCATGTTCAAAATGACTTCAGAAGAATTGAGCATCGTCATTTTGATTTTAAGCCTTTTGGCTTTGAAGTTAAGAAACATTGCTTTTTAAAAAGAATTGAAGAAATCAATCATGAGGAACAGTGAAAGGTTTTTAAAGGGCTTCCCTAAATAAGAGTTATGAGGCAGGGCTGCAAAGCATGAAGTCATTTAAGCCTAAGGAATGTGGGAGTGGGATGTTGCAACCAGCACAGCACTCAACATTACCACACCAATTAGACTTATTAAGTTTAACTGGAGTATTTCACAATGTGAGTCCAACCCAGCCTCTTTTTAAGGGAGCTGAAGTGATTGTCATTGTTTTCAACAAGCCAGGGTACAAGGCTGCAGTGCAGTATTGCTTCCAGGGCTGTGCAGCTGTTTCAAGGTGTGGATAGCTGAACCTGAGTGCATGCAAACGCCTGAAAAAGCTGTCAGATTTCAGGGATGTTTCAGTGATCTGTAACTGGACAGGCACTAAATGCTAAGGGTGAACAACTGGAGAGTGAGAAGCTTTAGGGCTGGTTTTTGTGTGGACTTCCTGCTTCTGAAAACCTGTTGGGTTGTTTGTGAACACATCACTTGTAGGTGATTGCAGCATGCAGGCCTTGATTTTTCAAGGAGCTGTGCCTGTTTTGGGATTATTCAACACTTACATCTTATGAAAAGAAATTACATCACCCTCCTAAAGTGCATTACAACAACAATGTGACATGCTAAGGAGTTGCTAACCATGAAGTGGTTTCAGCAGTGCTGCTATGTGCAAAGGGGGAAGTACTGATTATTCTGGGAATTTGCAATACTAGTTATGCACAATGTATGTAAGTGTTTTAAAGAACTATCATCTGCTTTTCTATCAGCTAGACTGCAGTTTAATTTTGTTGAGATTAATGAAAACCACCTAATGGTCAAAGCTAGAATTCTTGACAGTTAGCAGAGGTGAGAGTCAAATGACACCTGGGCTGTCAAATGAGGAGCCTTGAACACTGATTTGGAATGAGAACATCCCAAATGTTAGCCAGGAGTTGGAAGCCAGGGGTTGCCAAAATCCTGGGGGCTACAGGTTATATGAAAAGCAGTCAGAGCCTGCATCAGAGGTAATAAAAAGTAAGGGGTCTGCAGACAGTTTGCTCCACTGCCTCCAGACCTGAGCCTGGACATCACAGCCTGGCCCAAAAAGATGCAGCATTTGGACAAGAAGTCAAAGGCCACCCTCATCTCAGTTGAGGCAGTTTCATGGGTTGATTCTGAGAAAACCAGCTCTTTTTTTCTCTGAAAAACTTCCTGCCAGCCTTGAAAACACACATCAAAGGGATTGTTCTTTATGTACTTGATATCTCTTCTTTAAGTAATAATTCTCTATTTGCTTTAAAATAGAAAATTAACCAGGTGGTGTAAGCTAATACTTTATTTAATTTGCAATTTATAACACAGAATAAAGGCAGTATGGAAGATAAAGGCCTTTATAGTCTTCTCAGTATAACAGTGCTTTTAAAATAACTGGAAGTGCATTCACTTGCACGAAATCTTAAACACAGTAAAAATATCACTTCAGGATTCTTTGGTTTTGCCTTTAGAAGTTCCCTCTGCTTTTTTGCCTTTGTCCCAGAAAGATTTCATATTGAAGCTTTTCTCTTGTCCTGCAGCAATATTCTACAGACAGCAGAAATTTAATAATCTAAATTATTGCTTCTTATGCACTGTCTACATGGGTGCCTTTTAACTTGCTTGCTGCACTCTGTGAGTCTGTATGATACACAATCAGATATTTACTGGGCATACTTTTTAATGCCATTGAAATTAAGTTGTTCAAGTGATAAAAGAGAGAACTGTCCTCAGACAAGCACAGAATCCATAGAGAGAGAGCGAGTTAGGTATGTGTTTTCAAGATTTGCACAATCCTCCTCTCCATTGTGTAAGTGCTGATTACAGGGAGCTCTGGGTCTCAAATAGAAGCAATTACAGCCCTCTCCATCTGCAAGGAGCATTTGCAAGATTGTCATTCACAAAGGCCAAAAAGTCATGGCATGTTTGGTATCCCATTATAAGATAAAATTATTTCTTTCATTAATGATTCATTCCCCGTACCCTATTCATAAAGAAAAGGTACAGCAATGAACAAGTTCAGGACAGGGAGCAACAGGGGAGTGGCTATCTCAGTTACTGAACGGGGAGAGGGAACAAGCCCTGTGTTCTGCCTTTCTGGGCCAGAAATGTTCATAAGTCTCAAACTGATGCAATACATGTATCTAGAGAATTGATAAGGAATGATAACATATCTCAAAAAAATTATTACTTTGTAAGAAGAATCAGGGTCTCGTTTTATTAGAGAGTTCCCTGAATAGCTGGAAGTGTCCTTCCACAACCAGCCAGGTGTGGATGTGTAAATACCAGAATCTCTGTCTACCTCTGTTTTCAGTTGATTTGCAGAGACACTCTGGTCCCTAATTACGTCTGGTGATTCATCTAGTCCATCAGCCCCAGGAAGGAACATTTTCTGGTTCTCAGGCTGGGGTCTGTGCCCTGACAAAGCTCTCATTGTACAAGGGGTGAGACCCAACCTGCACCACCCCCTTCACCCTGCAGTCAGCTGGGACAGGGAGCTGTGTGGGCCACCACCCCTCCCCTGTCCTTCAACCTAAATGAAAAAAACCCAGCCTACATTGCATTGCTGAGCAGTTCATTACTGCCTTGAAATAGCATAGCCTCTAAACAACACATTAATTATCAGCTTGTCTCATTAGTTAATCCCATTAGACTGATATATGCAGGCATTTTATCTGTAGAATTGAAAGTAAATTCCTAGGAACATCACTTTTCTGGTTACATTTCCTGTGTACAGTAGATCAAGAGATAAATTGAAAACACTCTTGCTTTGGTGTAGGGCAAACTTGGTTTCATTTCTTGTGTTCAGATCAAAGGGTATCTGGTGATGTTCAGGGTAGGATAAATGAAGTGTGTGAGATGGTAGCACAGAGAGAATGTTCTACTTTTACAACCAATTTGCATTACCAGTGTTCCTGGGAAGCCTTGCATGAACCAGGGGTGCAAAATGCCAGGGACTGCACAAGAATCATGTCAAAATGCTTGCAGCTAATCTTAAATTACAGCAAAAACATTAAAGTGAGCAATTCTTCCCCCTGGAGATTGCATTAGCTCAGAGATCCCCACCTGAGACACTCCATGGGGCTCAGTCTGTGCGATGCTGTGACTGCCACAGAAGTATCACTTTACTAACCCTGGCATTGTCACATCAATTCACCCCCTGCCTAAAGGGAAAAGACTTTAAAATATCTACTTCAAATAAATTCCAAGTAGTTTTATTATGAGATATGAATCTGAAAACTTATCTAAGGGCTTGAAGTACTACAACACTCCATGACAGTTTAGAAATGATAAAGGATTATAACAGGCATCTATTAATCAGAGAAAGAAACTCTTGAATTGAACTTTATGATCTGGGTCTCAAATGTGCTTGGAGTTTCCTATGAAGCTAATAAGTATGATTACAGTTGTAAAAACACCTGAAGAGTGCAAGCATTTTATTACCCAGGACAGGATCAACAACCATCTGTAGATATTTTATGCAGAAGAAAAAAGCTCAGAACTTAATAGAGAAGATCCTGAAATTGAAGGCAGTTTTGCATGCACCTTTTAACTCCACTTCAGTCATTTCCATCACCCTTACTGCCAGAGGCCTCACTGCAATACCCAGAGGGACATGGAGACAAAAGGGGACAATCCTGATCCTGATCCTGATCCGGAACAGCTGGAAGGAGCAGGAGGGCTGGAGGCAGCAGAGCCTGACAGTGATGAACAAGCAAAGACTGAGGCAGCTGGCAGCAGTCATTGCTGCCTCCCCACAGCTGCCAGGAGTTAATGGGATTCTCCAGGTAAAACCATGCTGCAGCATCCCTTAGAAGGATTTAAAGGAAGCAGACATGACAACTATTCTGATATTTTTTGTCCTTTCATATTTACTGCTTCATGACATTCCTTCTGTGAACTTTATTCTAGTTTATACCTGTGTTTTATTCATTAAATGTTAGAGCTGGTTGAATTTTCTTATATTAGATGAACTGCATCTTCCTGCCCTCCATGAGTGAATAAAAACATGAAGACTTATTTCCTTGCAGGAATCACAGTGAGAAACCACTTTTCCAGTAGTGAATCAGATACTGCTTGAAAATATCTTGGTGCTGTTCAGTGGAGCTCACATTCTACTGAAGCACCATGACCAAAACAAAATAAAATCTGGGAGTTTTGGTGAGTGGATGGCAGTGTTTGCATGCAACCATACATCTACAATGTCAGCTGCATGTTGTTGTTAAGAGTTTAAGATATAAGGGTGTATCAGTGCATTTGAGATCCTAAAATGTATCCATACAGCTGGCATATTCCAGTATCTCCTGTCAGGTAGAGAGTTGCAATTTATGTTATTTGAATCCTCTAAGGGTGTAAAATATGTACATTCAATTCCCCAGGAACAAACCAGGCATGGACTAATAGGGTGTTTGATGTCTGATGTCCTATATCATATTTGCTTGAATATCTTCTGAGAAGCACAAAACTGAACATTTAGTTCAAATAATTGCATTGAAGATACAGTTGGAGACAACTGTGTTAAAAGGATTTAACAGTAATTTAAATTTGTTACTTTTTTAAAGTAGTCTAGTAGTTGAGATAGTTTCTGTGGAGACTTGAGAATGATTATACACACTACACTTTATTATTATTTGTGCTGTTTTGTGTTATAAAATAGAAGGAATATACACTGATTAAATGATTGCTTTCACTGGTCATGGCATAGTCAGAGCCAGGAGCCAGAGTTACAATTTCTGAGTGTTGCAGAGAGGTGGATAACAGCTGATACTCCTATATATCCTTCAGTGAAAGCCAAGGAGTTTGGATTTTTTATTGATGCTTTTTTATTTTTTAATGCTAGGTTACCTCAGGGAAGTGAATTAACAGAACTCTTTATTTAGTTTCACAACTCTGCTGTGCTCTTTGCACCGCCCCAATCCCTGCTGAGCCAATAATGCCAGCCTTGGTTTGTTTGTTCACCTCTCCTCTGGTGGATGTACATCCTCTCCTAAGCCACTCCTAGTCCTAGAACTTGAGCCCAGCTTGCTCTCCTCTCTTTTCTGCTTCCCACACATCACCTGCAGAACATTCCTGAGCTCGGGTTCCTGTGCTGAGCATCACAACAATGCCCTCAGCCCTTCCCAGGGCAGCTGCAGCCTCACTGTAGGTGATTCTTGCTCTTCCTGCTGGGGCTGAAATGGGATTTTTAGCTCCTCTGTGATGCTGTGTAATTTTTTGTCCCATGAGACACCGGTTCACTACCAGGTGCTGTAAATAAATACCAATGCTTGCAGTGAGCTCTAATGGAGCATTTTAGCTGTAACATCTCTGAGCTTCCAAGAGAAAGGCTGCAAGGGGATGCTGGACTGAGCCACCATCACAGAGGTAACTTTGAGCCATTTTAGTGATCATGTAGATTTTCAAAATGTAGCATGTTCTTCTGAGCTTGGTGATGCTCTCTAGCAGACAAGTTGGAAAATCCTGCTAATGTGAGTACCTGAAACATGCTGCTGAGGATAAAGGTAGAGAAGGCAAACAAGCAGGAAAAAAAAATCCTTAAATAAGTGATCAAGATAAGAAAACTCAGATTGAAAAAGTCTTTCTGAAGGAGTGAAAAAATTATTAAGGGCTTGAAAAAAAAAAATAGAAACAGTTGTTTTGGTCTCCTTTTTGTGTACTTTGTGTGGTGTATGCATCAAGGAAGCAATAAGATATGATATGTGTTTTGTTAAAGAGGCTGGGGATGAATATGGGATAAGGTGATGAATATGAGACAAGGTGAAGTTGTGGGGCTTTTTTAAAAGTTCATTCTGAAAAATTTCTCAATTTCTTGATATTTGCTACCCCATTTAGCTTAGTAACATCTTCTAGGTAAAGTATGTCTGGTGGTAGAAAGCAGCAGATTTTTCAATGAGCATCACAACCATCACTGTTATGCCTGGACCACTTTCTCATGAGGAGCAAGTTCACACCACCACCTAGTGCAATTCCTGTTCCAGTGCAGCAGCATTATTCTGTCTGCTGTCTTTCTTATTTATAAACTCTTGTGAATAATTAATCTATCTGAGGTATTTATTGACTGTAACATGAACTCTATTTTAATGACAGAAACAGACACAGAACACAATGAATTTTCTTCTTGTAATTCCTCTGTAAATACTACCCTGACTTCCATGCTTTATCTGCCTATTTTCTCTCATGTATATAGCAATTTTAAGACAGCAATCATTCTGTAGCACAACAGTACACGCCTACACCCCTGCTGAATTATGCAGCTGTGGGTTTATATGAATGAACAGGGGTTGCTTTGTACAAACACCCTGTTAATATTTGAAGTATGATTTGGAAAAGGAGGGTAGATTGTCTTGATCTCATGTGCTGTGGTATGTAAACCCCCAGTAAATCTCTAAGTTCACAATAATTAGCATTCTGGTTTTAACAAAGAACAATATGGATTACCCAGCTAATGTTGCTAATTCCTAGTGTGTAGCTATTACTTTCATGCTATTCTGCTTCTTTCATGAAACAATGTATTTTTTAAAAAGGTGTGTCTGAAAAAAATTCTCAAATTATGTAGGAATTATTTAAATAAAATTTTTAAGGGCAAAAAATAATGTTGATCCTTGCTATGGCTATGTAATAATACATAAAATAATAATTTAAAAAGAACAGACAAGCCCATTGTCCATTTACAAGGGACTTTGGTGTTTGAGTTTTCTTTATATTGGAATCTTCATTTGTCTCAATGAAATGTTTTATATCACAATTGGATATGATCACTTTTTAAAAAGAAGTTACACAAATTAATATTTTATTTTTTCTGTTTAATTCCTCAGCCTTACTTAATGCTTTATCAATAGGAAAAATATAGAGAATATAAGAGAAATAAAATATAAAGAATTTACTTAGTGTTCAGCACGACTTTCTGAAAAATGCTTTCGTTTCTTAAATACAGCTACATACTAGCTGTATTTACCCTTGTCCAAAAATATAGAATACATACTTATTTCATATAAAGAAATAAAGTAAATCTGTTCACAGTAAGTTCTGGACTAACTAAACTCTGAGGGAACTACATACACTTTAATTCAATACGCAAGTATTTTTTTCAGACCTCCTTTTTTTGTATCCCTTTCATTTGAAAGTCAGATCTATAGAGACCAGAAGGATCAATCTCCCCATAAGCACATAGATAGCTGAGGAAATTCACTAATTTGGAATTCCAGTGTGATTTGGGCACAGGGATCCTGCCCCATGCAAAGCTAAATGTTCAAATCTTAGGCCACACGCTTAAAGGGACAAATTGCTACTTGATGGATAATTCCTTGGGTTTTAGCAAGACTGGAAGGGGCTCAAATATGAGCAGAATGTAATCAGTTTATTTAATAATTATAAGCTGTAGTATATTTCTAGAAGCTGTATTGACCTTTTCTGACAGAATGAATGTTTCTAAGGGAAGCATCAGCTGTGGTGTCACAGTTTAACCACCACACCAGCAGTGGCCCTTTCTGTAATGTGCTATCTCTGATTCCATGGCAGGCAGGTGTGCTAGGGATGAACCATGGCAGCTTTAAAGGAGTGAAAGTTTGTGATTGATGGCCATAGAGCTCAGGTGAATTTTCTTTGAGATGTTGGGCCATGCTCCCAAACAAGTTTCAAGTGGACTCCTCAGAGACATTTGTGTTACAGCTGTTTAAAAGAATGCAAAAAGGGCAAAGAGCTTCAGTATGTTTTCCCTCTCTTGTGTTTGGAACAAAATGTGCTAATGCATAAATTCCACTGAATTTATTAATATGTAATGAGAAACTTTAGCATCTGCTTGGGATGATTTCTTTTAAATGATCAAATCTGGATTATTCACACCTTAAAGTCCATAAAGAAAACACATTTGGCTGAGGCACTTCAGGTACACCAACAGCCTTTGAGATGAGTTTTGGAGTGCTGAGGAAATTGCAGAGGCATGAATAACTTATGAGCATTTAAAAAGGACTTGTAGATAACCTGATAAGATCCAGCTAAAATAGTGGAGAAGGACAGAGGATTTTGGTGACAAAGATTTAAACTATAGGAATACAATTTATAGGCTTGATTTAGGCCTTTGAGAGATTACAGATGTAATCATATATGCTGATACCATATGCTTTAACTGCTAGAGGACATTGAGCAAGCACAATGTGTTACTGTTCATTTAAAATAGCTGCCACTGTAGCACCTACAGTCTGAAACTGATGGGTTAGAAAAATAATGCCAGTGAGAAATAATCCTTCAGTGAGGCTGCTTAAAACTGTCTTCCAAAGAAGAGTGCTCAAAGGAAAGTGATGCTAGTTTTATGCATAACCTGATTTAGATATAAAATCACCAGAGATAAAATATGCAGATGACACACAGGTTGACAGCATGACAAATATTGATGCTGAAGTTGCAGAGAGTAACATGGATAGTTTGGTAAAGAGAATGAACCCATGCAATTAACTCTGTTTTAATGTATTCATGTACTGAATTGTATGTCTGAAAAATAATCAAATTTATGACTGTGGAGGGGAGGATGATATCCTTGAAAACAGCAACTTTGAAAAGTGCTTATAAATCATCTTGAACAACTGAGTCAACACACACTTCTAATGTGATGTGTGAGGCAAACAGGATTAACGTGAATTTGTAAACCTATTCAGGAAGGCAGTGTGTAGGAGTAGGGAGGTAATTTTTTGTTTATATAAGCCCTGATGAAGCCAGTACTAGAATATTGCTTACAAGTCAGGTGTCAAGTGTTTCTGACAGTGAAGAAATGGAGAAGGTGTAAAAAGGAAGCCACAAAGTATATCTGAATGCTGGGGAAAAAAGCCTTACTGTGAAGGACAGAATGAATGCAATTTGTTAAGCACATCAAAAAGGACTCTGAAAATGTAAGTCTTGGTGTCAAAAAGCCTAAGTGAAGGAATGGAGAATGAAAAAGCCAAAAGTTATCTGAATGCTGGGGAAAAAAGCCTTACTGTGAAGGACAGAATGAATGCAATTTGTTAAGCACATCAAAAAGGACGCTGAAAAGGTAAGTCTTGATTGTGGTACAGAAGTAGTAACACATGGAAAATATATTAAAAGGCTTTTTTACTTCAAAGAAGAAAGTATAAGGAAAAACAAGGGTGAGAAGCTCCAGCAAACACATTCAAACTCTCAGTGAGATGCAGATCAAGATGCCAATTAGTCAGCAGAACAGGTCGGATAGATCCCCACTCTTGGAATCCTCAAGCTGAAGCTGTTTCTTTCCAAAGGATGCAGGGCTGCCTCACTAGGCTGATTTTTGGTCTGGGAGTCAATGTATGATGCCTCCTCCCTGTACACAATATAGCTTACTATACTCCCACCCTGCATGGTATTTATTTTTGCACAGAAACAGAATACCCGTAGGAGTAATAAACAAAAATATTTTCATGGTAATGTGTGCAACATCACTATGTACGAAACTAAAGAAAAAGAAAGCATAGAGCAGTACCAAAAATAGTTTTCTGATTTTGATTATAAAATAAAAATTGTCATACAAGAGGTATCTTTTTTTTATTAACATGATAAACCCACTAGATGGCACTGAAACATCCCTTTACAATTCTCACTTTGACCAACAGCCTCATTAGCCAACTAATTTAATCAAGGCTAAAAGGAATTTATGAACCACAGTATGAAGAATCTAAGAGACAAAAAATTCTGATATTACACAGGAGGAGTTTTCTTTCTTTCCCTTCACTGTACATAATATACCGTTCACTGTTTATTTTGTGATTATCTGCATTATCTTTATGCACTTAAATGTTTGGAGGCTTTGTTTAAGGGAGCTTAATCTGTACCAAATTGTATTAAATCTTCCTTAGAACATTGATTCCTGGCTAGGCATTTTTGTCTTCCTGCTAGAGTAAATTTAGTTGGATTAATAACAGCTATTCTCTATTTGAAAGTGAAATAGAGGCTATGGGTTCCTCTCTCACTAGGACATGGCATCAAAACTGCCTCAAATTCTATTAATACACAATAACAGAAATTACTGTTCCAGTAAGCCACAAGAAATATGCTGTGTATTTATAAAGACTTTTCTGGGATTTCATCTATATAATAAATTATTTACAGGTAAAATTGATCACTTTGAAGCTGTTTCTTCCAAACAAATAGATTTTACCTTTAAGTACTCAAAGCATTAAGTGGGAAGAAAAAAATTTCTGGGAAAATGTGAAATGAGACCTGATTTCTAAGATCCCCAGTTATTCAGGGTGACTGGCTTGTGGGAATGATCACAGGAATGGTAGAACTGATAAAATAAGGGAATTAATGTGTAGGTCTGGTTGAAGATTTTTGAGGGTATATAGCATAGTGTTTTAAAATTCAAAGTGATAGAGTATTATGCTCTCTGATAAAATTTTAGTCAAAATTTAAAAGAAATGTGAACCTTCTGCTGATGGCAGTCTCATGCTGAAAACACATTCAAGCCCTACAAATATCAGTAGGGTGACTCGAGGTGACTGTAAATGTCTGCATGTGCCTTGAGTTTGGCCCTTCAGAGAATGGGAGCTGGCATGTCCCCTCCTTGGAACTCAGAGCCTCTAAGTGTTTTTGACAGTTTGGGCTTTAGGAGCTTTACTTGTGAGCCAGGTGAAAACCGTCCTCCTGCAGAAGAAGGTATTAGTAAATATAATTGTTTTTCAGCCCAGAATACAGATGCTCTGCTACACAAAGGGCTACTAACAGCAGCCTGGTGTAGAATATTTAAAAATGCATGTAGAAACTTGATAAACTCAGCCCCAAAAATTCACAAAATGAACAAGCAAATAATTGCAAAAGCCTTCTGGATAAGGGGCTGACAAATCTTAAGCAGAAAAATAAGAATGATGGTAATTTGGAAGGTGGGGCTATCACTACAATATGTAAGCACTAGACATCAGCTGCAATCAATAAAAGAAGCAGAGCTACTACTTGCTTAAATACTCTATTGACAAGCAAGAGGTAGGTCATTAGACATTGGATCTGTTGATCTGTCTGATTGAATCATTGATCTGTTACCCAGTTACTCCACTGTAGTGCCACATTTAACTTGACAGAACTGGAACTATTTTGCTGGTCCTCTTTAGTTAGTGTTTGTTTATTACATGGTCATCCTTGAAAATGGGTGTGTAGCATAGCTGCTGAGCCTGTTATCTTTTTCATGGAAATCACCTGGAGATTTTTTATAAGGCCCCTGTCTCTTTCTCCAGCCCAGTCAGTGGTGAAAGCCTTTTTTTGGGTTACAAAGAACTATCAAAGATAAAATTACTTGTTCTAAACCAGCTGACTAGCTCTGCACCTGAGCTTAGCTGAGCTGGGATCAGGTTAAACATGGAGCAGCATGACAATATGGAGAGATACCCACAGTTTCATCCAAAATCACTCAGATGGATGCTGTGATATCAAAGCAGAAAGTGCCTGAACAGGTCCACACAGATCTTGGGTTTTAATTATTTTAGATTAGTCAACTACTAAACTGTCAAGCTCAAAGCAGGAAACCTGCCCTGTAGCTGGAGCCAGTCAGCTCCCTCTGAGACTGAGGACCCCATAAGCTGGGTCAGCTGAAGAAGGATATGGGGCCTCAGTTGATGGATTTTTCTCCTTGTCATACAAAAAAAAAAATTCTCATTAACTCATTCTGTCATTCAGTTACAGATACTGTTTTTTATGAGTTTTTTCTTGCTGTTCTTCATTTTATGACATTAATTTGGCACTATCAGGAGCTCAATCATATTAATGTCAACCAATTAGAGATAATTTGTGTGGGCACTGTTGCATTAGCTAACTGTAATTTCATTCTGTGGTCAGGTATTGTAGTGGTTTTCTTGTTAGTCTTTGAAATGTTCATAATAGTGAATAAAGTAACATGAAAATGTAATAGCTTAAATCATTCTTCAATAAGATACAAAATAATTGCATTTTAATTCCTTTTATTTGCCTGGGTTTTTTCCCCCCTTGTTGTAGGTGTTCCTTGCTTCAAGAATAGCTTCAGCTCTGGAGAAATAACATTAGGTCATGGGGGCAGTTTTTACACAGTTAAGCCATATGGTTTCTGTTCTGTGTCCTGGCTCATTGGGAGTGCAGGTTCTTGGGTCTTTGCTCCTCAGTGTGGTCTCTGACCACAACTTTGTCATTGTGTAATTCAGTTTCTTTGGCTCCTGACTTGTCCTTGCTAGACTTCCAGAGTCTTAAGGCTGTGATCTTGTAAATTCAGAGTTCAACAGATGCCTCTTTAGGGCCCTGTTCTTGGTCCTTACTCATCCTGGCTGGAAAGCTCTTTTGGAAAGTCCCATGGTTTTCCCAAGCTATCTCCTGTCTGTGGCCTGGCCTGATTATCATCCTGCTCTGTTTTTTCAAATGGATCCTGGCTTTTCCTTTGCAGTGACCTGTTTGCATGAGGCAGGGAAGGCCTTTCACAAAGCATGGCTGGGAGCTGTGATTTGGTGATAAATTCAGGCTGCCCAGCTGTGTCTCAGGTACATGGACACAGGAGCACAGCAGAGCTGAAACTGCACTTAACACCCTTTTTGTGGAGGAGGTAGGACTTGCTGCTTGTCAGAGCTCTTAGTAAGGAAATAAAGTATTTCTCTGTCTCTCTTCACAAATGAGAGACTGTTTATCTGTTGATCCTAGGAAGCAACTGTTCCCATGTCCAACATAGAAGCATAGCTAGTTTTCCCAAAGCCTTTTGTTCCACCTCTGGAATAATAATAAAAAATAAAAATAATAAAAGTACATTTTGCTTGTACTATCTTCCTCTTTCTCATTAACTTATTAACTTTTCAAGTAATTCTTTGTCTGTAATTCATCTTTTTGGTCATAAAAAGGGACAACTACATCCATATAATATGCAACCTGCACTTAAAAAGATATTTTTATTATGTCATCTCTGAAAGAATTCACTTATTCATAATAAGTCTGTGTGTTTTCATGGCAACCCAGCAATTATTTTCTTTTTTTTTTTTGCATTTATTAAGCATAACAAAAGATTTGCTTCTTTTGTATTCATTATTTAAAAGATTACTCATACTCAGTTTGACAATTAAAAAAAATCCACAGAACACAAATTTTTACGTAGTTTTTATTTTGAGTCTTAAATCCGAAGTACTGTGTTTGTCCAAAATTACATTACTTCTAAGACAGTGGTGACAAATGTATTTTTATACTTGGAAAAATTAGTATGCCTTACATTCACCTTGCAATGACTGGGTTTGTCTGGCATACTTTTTTCCAGAGCTGTTGAGGGATTTGTTTAGCCCAATAGGATTTGTATTGATTTCTGTTTCACTTTTCTTTTTTTTGGTGATCTTTATTCTTGGGTTTTTTTCTTATATTGATTCTGAAAGCTTTAGCCATTTGGGTTATTACAAATGTTGCTATATTTATGCTGTAATCCTACTACAATAATCAAGAAGTCAGACTTTCACAGACTTTCATGCACACACAAAAAATGGAACTTTCAGCTGCTTTGCTGAAGTCTCTAAAAAGAACTTTACCATATTTTTTTCCTGATGATACAGGGACATTAATATATAGTATTAATTAGTAGTTATTGAATGCCATTGCTCATTCCACTTAGACCAAAATTTCAAATATACATTTGAGGTAAGCCAGTAAGTTCTGTTTCATGTCCTATCTGAATATTTAATCTATATGGACCAAAGAGCTGTACAAATGAGACCATTTCAAAAGAAATTCGAGGATTTTCATAAATAAAAGCAACTATAAGTGGACAAGCACAAAGTTTAAGAAGAAGGTTTTCCTGGTTGACTGCCAAATCACTTAATATAAGCAAGTTTCCTTAAATGAAGAAAAAATGATCAAGATAAACTCAGCCATTCTAGTAAATCCCAGATTTATGTTTCATCAGTTCAACTCAGAAATAGCACTGCTTTAGCTGTCCATAGATGTTTTGATATTATTTTGGATTTGATGAAAACCCACAAGCAGGAGTTGCCTAACTTTAGAAGTCAGAAGTCTGCAGGACTAAGTTGTTTAAAATCAAGCAATCCTAAGAGGATCTCTCTTAGGGAAGAGACAAAAAAAGTCTTAAAGGGATGTCAGCTTTACCAGTACTGGTTATTAAGAATGATAATTCCAACCACTTGGAATTATGCTAGCTAACCCAGTGGATCAGAAGACTCTTTGATACCAGTGCTGCAGATCAAACCTTGCCAAACTTCAAACTGCAGCTGTATCCCAAGAGGAAAAACTTTCTCCATCTAAGGCAGAACTTGGTCAGCTTCCAAAAGTGATTTATTCCTCCCTTCTTAATAAAGCATCTTTTGCAGTTTTATGTGTGACGGACACTCGCTGTAGCTTGGAGGGGTCAGGGTGTAGAAAAACTAGCAAAGAGCAATTATCCATCCCAGCCCTGGGTGGGAAGCATTGAGAAATACTTGCACATGCAGTGGGATGTGATGAGACCCTGACCACAGAGAGGACTGAGGCTGAGCAGAGTGAATGATACATGGTTTTACTGCAAGCATCTGAATGATAAAGTCAGTTCCCACTGTGGGGCAGGGCTGTTACAGGTATACATCCTACATGCTGGAGTGAATATTCTGATTCAACCCAAATTCTGCAGCAATCCTCTAGGAATGTGGACTTTTCATTGAGAATAAGGTTTTCTCTGCTCTCAGGTGCTGAAGTTAAGCACCCAGTATTTTGTGGGTTGTGGAAGAGGGAGAAAAAATTTTTTTGTTATCAGAAGGCAAGTACTAAGTAATAGTCTGGCTTAGCACTACTGGAGGCACATGGAGCTCAGTAGATCTGCAAACCTTTCTGGACTGTCAAGCTGTGTTGCTGGAGCTGAGCTATTTCAGGGAGTTCATTACAGAATTACATTGTTGAGGAATAAATGAAATAGTCACAGCTCCTGTTAAGAGTTATTGATGGTAATAGCAGTCTTCCTCTCAAATAAGACCATGTCACTACCCTTAAAAATAGGAGACCATTTGTGTGAAAAATAGTACCTAAAGAATAGAGCTAGTAATGTAGGAACTGAGCTTTAGGTGTAGTTTACCAGGTACTGTGATCCATGGGCCACAAAGAGGAACCTATAGAGGGACACCTATTGAATGTGAAGATAAAACACAAACCTCCCCTCACTTTTAAATGAATCAAATTTTATTTTAATGAAAAGTAAAGGCAGATACAAAGTGCAAATTAATCAAACAGAAAATAGAAGCAAATTTGATAGAACCTGAGTAAAACAATTAAAAACTCAGACTTGCTTCTGTGACACTCCATTTTATATACCACATCTCATTCATTTCTCTGAAGACTTCTTTTGTGATAAATTCTGGAAAAGAAAAAGAATGGAATTGCAGAAAATGAAATACTTTGAGTATAGTATTTTTGACAGAGAAATTTTTAAACATTGAGCTGTTTTATTTTTCTTTGTGAAAAAATAATGGAAAAAAACCCCAAAGTAAAAGTAAGTTACATTACTTCAACAGGAACTTGACACTGATTATAAGAGTAATGCAAATTTCTCAGGACTGTCATTCTGTTTGATGGTAGTGGCAGCTGTGTGTTTGTACAGCTCAATCAGGGGCTCTAAAATGAACCTTTAAAACTTCTTTGTTTCTCAAAAGGGACTTCAAAATATTTTTTCTCTTTGTATTGTGACATAGACTGACAATCAAGAAATTTGAAGTTAGGATTGGCATTCAGAGAAAAACATGTTTTAGTAAGTTTTTGTAAGGAATTTGTGAGTGGACAAAATAAAATACTAGATGAAAGGGTGTTATTATCATCTTATTTCTCCATACTCCCATCTTCCATTTAACTGGCAGCTGGAGGTAAAGGTTAATTTAGCTCCTAAATGCATAATCTTTTGCAGCTTTCAATAAAATAACAATTTATATAAGTCCCCCCCCAGTACATCTTTCTTGTGCTAAAAGCATATCTGTATAAATTCTTCTTTGTGCTTTCCTTTTCTGTAGAAGATATATTCCTGGACATTTGGAAATAAGCTGAAACAAATGAATATTGGAGCGTGTCTGCATCAAGAGGATATCTAGGCACGTGCATACTATAAGAAACTGCTTATCTAAAACCACTGTCAATCATCCTAAAGGACACCTTTAAAACTAAAATTATCAAGCACTAAAAATATATAATGGAAATGGCATACCATTTGCAGAATTTCAATTTCTGCTTGAAGAGTCTCACAGACACTTTCCCAACTATCATCTTTGCATTTTTCCAACTCTTTCTTAAGTCTGTGTCCAAAAGCAAATAAATTTTCAGGTCAGAGAACTGTTACTGGGTAACTTTTTTTTCAGCTTTGGTCCCAATTCTCAATTTGGCTTGTGTGAGAAAAGCCTCATTGATCTATTTTCCTGGTCAGGATTTAAGTTTGCTAGTTAGACAGATTTCTGGACTGTGTTGTTTCCATAAACTGTGAAAGATAAATGGCCTCACTAGTTGTCATTTTCCTTATTTAAACATGTGAATTGGAATGGTGATACTTAGAAAGTACCAAATGTTACTGTTCTTACACATCCTGGGTATCTTCTTGTAGCCTCTGCTGTGGACAGAATGTTGGATTAGATGGGTGCTCTGCTGCCCCTGTGCCAGCATTGCTCCACAAACTCCACAGCTTTTGTTCCTCTTCTCTCCCCCCTGCTCCCACTATTCCTCAGCACTTACTGCTTCCCAGTACTCTCAACCAGGAGTTCTCCAACTTTTCTACAGTGAGGATTACTTTTAATGTAGATATTTCTCCATTCAAAAGATAGTTTAGTCCCGCTAAAAGGAGATAGCTCAGCTCTGCACATCAATGACTGTACTGGTTTAAATTAATACTTGGTAGGCCCAGAGAAATTTCTGGCAGAGCTTTCAGTAGTCTGATAAATACAAGGTGATGAGATTATACTGGGTCTTTTCATGGCTGTCAGAAGAAAAGCATAATGACAAAGATAAAGTTGTTTACCTTTAATACAGTTTCAGGAAACAATCTGAATGTTCTGGAACATACAAACAGACTGAAAATATTCTGCTTGTCTTGAAATAGCTAAACCAATGCATTAAGGAGGACCTTGTTTCTTCTGAAGTTGAAACAGAAGGTAGCAAATATTTTTGCTTTTAAATACTATAATAGACAATAAATTATTTGACCTTGCTATAGAGATGTACCTCTTTAGCTGTCCTAGTGCAAAGAGAGTTGATTTTCTACATGCAAATGGCTTTATTAGAAGATATATCTTTAAACAGAGGAATAGCTTAGTCACTGTGCAGCTTTAGAATAACAGATTAAGACTGGACTGGAAGATAATTTTGCTGTTCCTCTGGAAAATGCGAATATCTCACCATCAATATGGAAAAAGCATGAGCTCTATGTGTTTGCATTATAAAGGAGTAAATGTTTCTTCTTTCAAAAATATTTCTCATAACACTTAAAAGAATCAAAAAGGGAATTTTGAACTATGCTTTAAGAAATAAAATTTTCAGTGCACTGTAGTACATTGTTACTTTTCATTCCATTTCATTGAGAGAAGTTCACTTCAAGGTCTAGGATCAGCTTGTGATCTTGATTAAATCTGCTTAACTTCATTGCCTTGTCTCTGCATTTTTTCTCTCAGTGTTCTCTGCTAGTGTGATATAAGAACCCTAATTTGCTTGGGACAAACAAAAGCCCTACTTAGTTTAATTTACTTTAGGAAAAAATAGAGTCTGCTGGTCTCAGAGAAAATGCTCTCCCATTGTGTGTCACACTGTAAAACTGATGCACAGCCTCTTGGTCACTTGTTAGCTAGGAATGATGTCAGTCCATGCTAGGTCCACATTACGGGTGGGACAAGCAGAAGATCAGCAATAGGAGATGCTTAGTTGTGTCTTGGGATTGTGAATTAATTTCTGTTGATGATGTGCTTTGAAACTAACATTTTGTGTATGGATTTAAAAATTTTATTTCAAATATTTTATAAGGCTTTTAACGGTAGTGACAGCACAATTCCTTACATAGCATCAGGTGGTGGTGATACAAGACATTCATTCAAATGTGGTGTTTAATTCTTACATTAATCAATTGATTCTGCTTTCAGGTCTTCCTTCTTTCTTATTTAGAAGCTAGATAATTACAGTATGTGCCAGGAATAATATACTCACAAAATAAGAGCTGTCTGCTAGGTTACAGTCTACAAAATTAATGCATTAGAGACGCCTGAGTTACTGAATAAATGATGAAGTTTTACCAGAAGGAATGTGAGACAATGGAACTATTAAAAAAAATGTTTAACCTGAAAGTAGATTCATTTTTTTCATTTTACATTTAAGATAAGCAGGATATTCATATTCATCTTTCCATTATCAGATTGAATGTGCAAACCAATTATTCATGAAACTATACTGTCTCGATGGAAGGCAGGTTTTCTGTCACCTTTGAAAATGGAAAAAGATGTAATTTTTGCTAGAACAAGGATTAATTTGACAATTATACCCTTTTTATGACTATGAAAAAAGGCAGATCTCTTAGGAAAAATAATCTGAAAAATCACATTAGCATTTGGCTCTCCATGTCCTTTGGTTTTGTTTTATTTTTAGCATTTTGTTCTCCTTGCTGACAATAAAATATAGCTTTAAAATAAGTCATTGCACTGGACTAACAGTGTCTTGGCAAGTCACAGTATCACAGGCTGTAATGAACAGCTGGAGCTGAAATGCCACATTTGCAATAGCTAAACCTAGCCTTAAATGAAGTAGGTGAGAAAACAACATCAGCATTTTTTGGATGCTAGCTTGTCCTAGACCAAGCTCTGCTATCAATGGCCCATTTTCCATTAGTCTTGAATGCTACAAGTGACAGAGATGAAGAAGGAGGAGATCACTGAAGATGATCGATTTTGCAGCTCTGAAATGAGCCCAGCTATTAAATGTCATCGGCATTTGTGGTTGATACACATTCTTCTTGAATTTCAGCTCTATATGCATGTGGCAAAGAGGAAAAATAATTTGTAATCAATACATGCTGGTATTATAAATTGAACTATGAAGAAAATAATGTTATTGTCAAACAGGTCTCTCTACAAATCATCCACAGATTCAAATTACTGGATCAAAACTTTAATATCCAAAACTTGGGTTCCAAGAATAATTTTCTGTAAAGAGGTCTTGAAGGAGAAATAATTTCTGTAGAAGGTAGGGTTAATATGTGATTTTAGAGTTTTTTTCTAGTAGGGCTGAAAGACCCTACCTAATTGTTGTTGGAATTGCAGGAGGAGTAGACTGTTTCTTAGTTATGTTTAGCTGACACAAGTACAAATGTTTTCCATATTCTCCTTTTTGTCTCTGCCTTGTTTACAACCACCATTTTATTTTTTAATCATAAATTGGAGGGAAAACATTGTGGTGTGTTATAAAACAGAATTGTTTGACACTGATATACAGGGCGTAGAATCCATGGTACAAAATGAAATTCCTTAAAAAGCTATATATAACTTGAGAGTACGTATCTTGATTTTCTGGGATTTCATCATGAACATCGGGAGATACATGAATCAATGTTTTAAGACTTTATTGGGACTGAAGAAAAGTATTGAAGACTTAAGTTTATTGTCTCAAGCTCAAGTAGAGGTAAGATATTGAGGTAATTCTTTCAGTTCAAGACTGGGTTTAAATAATGTGTATGTTTCTATTGTGAGAGCAAGATTTGGCTGATATTTACAATTTGCTGACACTGCTAAACAGAATATGCTATTTATGCAGTTAGAGAACTCAATACATTTCAGACTATTATCAATTGATTGAGGAAGAGAAAAAACAAGTCCTAAATGGAATACACTATCCCAAAATATAAAGTCAAGTACTTGAGTTACACAATTAAATATAAAACTCTGTGTTGATGGAGCAGAAGGATAATAAAATTAAGCAAGTGATCTAATAGTAATAATAAAGTCTAGCAGGAAGATGAAACATGAACGCAAAGAAGGTACTAGACAACATAACAATGGAAATTAAATGCAAATGAAAATAAATTTATCTATTTTAAGTAAAATAAGAAATTTTCTGCTTTTGCTGTCCTGGATAAAATGTTAAGTGTAAAGTACATAGTTACCATTGATTAAAGCTTGCACTTTGTGAATGCTGTCAGGCAACTGTTGATAAGAGTAGTCAGAGGTCTTGAAAAGTGTGGTGGTATTTTCTGAATACATAAACCATCACAAGGCATATTTAAGGAATATATAATATTAGGTGAATAAACATGGAAAGGTTAAGGCACACTAAATTAAATTGCACATCTAGGATGAGATTTGCTTTCGTGCAGACAGCAAACCAAAGTTGTGTGGATTATTTTTCATTGGAACTGTAAAAATGAGCTACACAGGAAAGAAAAAATACACAAGCATGTATGTGAGATGTGAAGTGAAATGTGTTTCTAAGGGTCAATAAGATTCCTATTGAAAAGTAGAAAAAGTAAATAGGGGTCAATGGTTCTTCTAGTTCAATTATCTTGATTTTTCTATTGGACAAAGAAAATTAGATTTTAATCTGAGTATATTAATACAGCTACTCTATTGCTGAAGCTAGTGTCTCTGTTATGTACTGCTTTCTTTATGTGTATAACAGACTCAGAGCTAAAAAGGATTTAGAATTGTCCTTGTTTCATTCTGCTTTATGGGCTCTCCATGCTCTGCTCCTCTTCCAGGTTGAATGAATCTTTCTTGACAAGTAGGTGAGAGATTTGTACAAAGTATTCTTACACCCTCCTGGTATTTTTTTGGAAATAACTCTTTCTTTTATCTTGTGCACAGCTGTATTTCCTTTTGATGTTTTTAGCTGTGTTTTGCACACACAGTATGCTCAGACCTCTCTGCTTCCAGGTACCTGTTATTGAAGTCCCTAATTGTGTACAAGTAGGTAAACTTACTCTCTATACAATCATATTCCTCCTCTTTTTAGTGACTCTTCTGCAAGGTGTTGAGTTTAATTGTTTAAGAAAATGTTGTCTTGAAACACATTCTATTCTGTCATTAATTAAAACATTAAGCAAAACCAACTATAACTGTTGTTACCTTCAAGTCCCAGAATTTTAAATTGCAGACCTATGACTGTTGTTACTATTACTCATTTCTTTAATTAATTTTTTTAATATGTCTTCCCTAGGTTAACTAGTATTTTTCCATTTGGGATAGTATCAAATACTTTATAAATGTCTAGATGGATGGCATTGGAATTTTCTTTGCCTAATCTATCTGTTGCCTTATCAAAGAAAGGCATCATTAGTTAGATTTGATCTGCTTTTTGTAAATCCATTCTACAATTCATAATGGAAAGCTATTTTAACATAATTCAAGCTATAATAGTTCCACTAGGCACTGCTATTAAAAAGAAAAGCTCAAAAAATCAATGAGGAGATTGCCATTGAAAAACTCATTTTGAACCACATATATTACTCCAGAGACTGATATTTTCTGATTATAAAATTTAACATCAAATTAAATTGCAAAAAAAAATTTAACCCACCAGAAGAATGCATGGGGCTTAGGCAGTCTGTTGTTTGCATGAACAATTTGTTGAGCTCTAAAGAATATATTTCCTGTATGATTTGTATGAAAGAAATTACTTTTTCCTTCCTAATTTTCGTAATAGTTTCTTTTTCTGGATTATGAAGAATAAGAAGGAATACTATATATTTAGGATTTAGACATGTATACAAAGCTGTGAATTATTTACAAAGTAAGCAGATTTCATGCATTTCCTTTCTGCTACTTCTTTTCTGAAGTAGAAGAGAAATTCAGGTTTCAAAGTAGCATTTTATCCTTATTCTACCTTTTGAATAGGTTGAGAGATGTCTATTTTAGGTAGAAATGCTCTGGTTTCAGTATTAATGGACTTCAACTAGAATTATTTCTAGGCTGTTTTACTTAAGGCAACACAAAAATTTAAAATTGAAATGCGAAAGAGGATAAATAATTAATACAGTAATTACAATGAATATAACAATGAAATGGCATAGTTAGGAATTTACTGGTATCAGTTAGTCTCTGTTTGACTCCTGCATTGTTCCACTTAAGTGATGTTACTTGCTACCTGCCAGGGAAATGGGACTCCAGAGAGCTGATGCCAAAGTTCTTTCCTGCTGTTTTGTGTTTGAGCATGGCATTGGCAGAACAGATGATTAAAACAAGGCTTTTGATCTTAATTGCAGCTCTCTTTAGGGGGAAAAAACCAAAAAAAACCAAAAACAAACAAACAAAAAAACCAAACCAAAAAACAACCAACAAAAAAAGAAAAAAGAAAAAGCCCTACTTTCTTAAAAATTTCTCTGAATTATGCACTTGTATTATGAGACTTGCATTTTCCAAGGTGCCTGCTAATTACATCTGTGCTTAACATTCCAGTTCTGGTTGGATTTTTTCTGCATCCAGTGTGGATGAGGACAAGCCTCTACAGCAGCTCCAACAGCTGCTGGAATTACTGGTGTGTGCTTCTCGTGACCCTTTGCAATTCTTTGATGGGTTTCAGAGAAATTTTATGAAACTGCAGACGTGGTATGGGGCATTTTTCTCAGATCAAAGATGAATTGCTGTAATTTGAATTAGCTGGCTACGCTGTTCAGCTGAAATGCAATTTACTTTTAGATATATACTTAATTGCAATGAAGATTCTTGCCTTGCCAGCTACTTTTGATATTGATTTTTAAGCTGGGACTAGGGATGTGATACAGTAACAGACTTGCAGGGTGATCTGGGAGCTACATATATCAGGTTATTGATGTTGACTGTCTCTCATGTTTGTTCTAAGGAAGCATCAAAAAAAGGTATTTTTATCACTTAGAGTAGTGTGGTTTCCAGCTCTGTAAAAAATAAAATCAGGTTTTGTGCTATTTCATAGGGAAAAAAAGTATTTCTGATCCACATTACATGTGTCAAAATATTATCTTCATGTGTAATAAAAATGATTTTCAGTGAAAAAATAGAATTCTAGTCTTGCAATAAACTCTGTATGGGGATAAAAAACCTGATCTTGTTAGGCTAAAAGGAGTTCTTTCTCAGACACAGAAGGTTCAATCACATTGATTTTAATATGACCAAAATTGACTCCTGTTACAACAGGCTGCTGGAATTACTGGTGTGCTTCTCGTGACCCTTTTGCAATTCTTTGATGGGTTTCAGAGAAATTTTATGAAACTGCAGACGTGGTATGGGGCATTTTTCTCAGATCAAAGATGAATTGCTGTAATTTGAATTAGCTGGCTACGCTGTTCAGCTGAAATGCAATTTACTTTTAGATATATACTTAATTGCAATGAAGATTCTTGCCTTGCCAGCTACTTTTGATATTGATTTTTAAGCTGGGACTAGGGATGTGATACAGTAACAGACTTGCAGGGTGATCTGGGAGCTACATATATCAGGTTATTGATGTTGACTGTCTCTCATGTTTGTTCTAAGGAAGCATCAAAAAAAGGTATTTTTATCACTTAGAGTAGTGTGGTTTCCAGCTCTGTAAAAAATAAAATCAGGTTTTGTGCTATTTCATAGGGAAAAAAAGTATTTCTGATCCACATTACATGTGTCAAAATATTATCTTCATGTGTAATAAAAATGATTTTCAGTGAAAAAATAGAATTCTAGTCTTGCAATAAACTCTGTATGGGGATAAAAACCTGATCTTGTTAGGCTAAAAGGAGTTCTTTCTCAGACACAGAAGGTTCAATCACATTGATTTTAATATGACCAAAATTGACTCCTGTTAAGATATACACAAGTATATGAGTGTATCTTGAGAAGAACCTCCAAGGAGGAAAACTATGCAACCTCTCTAAGCAAGCTGTGCCTCCTTGTGATAAAAATGCTTTTTCCTCAAACTCACTCTAAATCCTCTTGTTTCAACTTCTGCTTTTTGCCTTTTGTTCTCTTACTGTGCAGCACTGTGCAGATTCTGGCTCCATCCTCTGGATGATACAGAGGTACCAGAGTGATCAGATACTCTCCAGGGGACTATTTATATGCTGCACAATTTACAGTGTCTAATACTTTAAATCCCCTTTCATTCTCTTAATTCAGTAGTCCAAATCAAGAAGTGATGAGTAGGCTTTGTTGAATAGAAAAAAAAAACCAAACAAAAAACCAAACAACTGCTAAAAGTTGTATGAGTCTGAAAAGTTTGGGGTGACTCTTAAGAGCCCAGCAGTGACATAGGCAGACAAATGAGGATTGTCTGCTTGGCTCCACTGAAAAGCAGAATCTATTAGTGATGACATGGAAATACAGCAGCACAGCTCTATTGCTTCTGGCATCTGAGTTAACTTTTTCAGGGCTATCTCTCTCTATGAAGCATTGAGCTTTTCTGATCAAAAAGCAAGTGCAAGATAAAAATATGATTTAGGCAAATCTGTCTTAAACTTTTTCCAGTATCTGAAATGAAAAAAATGTTCCAATTTTAAGAAAATGTGTTCAGTATATTACTAGACTTCAAGAAGGGCATGTATTTTGTGATAGTGGTAATAGCATAGGAGCACTTTATTTTTTGCACTACATGCAATTATCAAATAATGTTAGCTTATCTTGACCATAAAAGGAGGCATTTCATGAAATAAGAAAATCTCATCATCCTTCTTGCCTTGGTTTTAAATGACACTTGCTGATTTTGCAGTTAATAGAATTTAATATGTTTTATCCAGTTTTTCACCCAGAGAAAAGCAAAGTGTCTTTCTGAAGAGCTGTGAGTTCGTTTCACTGCCTAGAAAGACACACGTGAATTTGACTGATCCTTAGGATGTCAGTGGCAGAGCTGGGAATTAAAAGTATGATAATGCTGGCTACTTTTGTTCCTTCCACACAGGAAACCTACTCTAGAAAGCTAATTGCACAAATTTGGATATTCAGTGGCATCATGGCAGTAAACTATTCCAAGGGAAGTATGTTAGTTGGAAGGAAGCTGACAGCCTCGTGTATCACCAACCCCAATATATCATGATTGAATGAATAATGTAAAGGAGTGAAATATTACGTGCTGTCCTGGAGAATCGTTACTGTTATTATTATTTACACTGTGTCTTCTATGTATATGTTGAATGCAAATTTTTTGCTACTGTATGCAGGATTGTGAGCTAATTAATTTTTATGCTGAGGGGATTTTGGCCATGTCTCAACACCATGCAAGAGGTTGAAGAGAGTTAGTAATAGGGCTGATATATCATTTTCTTTCAAAAACCAATATTCAGCAAAAAATGGGTCATTACCAAATCGTCTTTCAGAAAATTGCTCAGGGTTCTCTACAAAGTTATAACTTTCCATTGAAAGTTTTCAGATTAAAAAAAAAAATCCCTCTATATTTATTCATTTTTGTCAAAAGCTTAGGGATATATAGGAAAAAACCCTGTGATGGTAATATAAGTTGTGTTTGCCTTAATTTTTTTAGAGAATCTTTTGGTCTAGCTTCAGAAGGAGGAGTTCCTTTGCATTGTCTATTAATCATTGTTAAATATTCCCAGGCACTTCCATCTGGACTATCATAAAATAGGAAAAAGGTGGTCAATTCTGTGATATGGGGCTTTCTGCATTTGGAGATTAAAAAAAAAAAGCTATTTTTTCTGTGAAGTGAAAACCTAATGCTTCACTTAAGCAAACTGACAAGAAATGAACCATCACCACTCAGTTCCTGAGAAGAAAACTTCACTGTTAAGAGAGCCTGTGCAAGGTCTTCCCTTCTGTCTTGGTTAAGTCTTCAAAATTGAAACTTTAAAAACAGCTTAATTAGAAGGCAAACTAGATAGCAGAGAACACAGAGAAAACAAATCTGCATTTAGTTGCTCCAATAGAGGCCCCAGCTACCCAAGGGGGTTACTGTGGCCAGCCCAGTCCATTAGAATGGACTCTGCACAGCCAGGCAGCAGAAATCAATTCAGCACTGGGTAGTGCCTCAGTGCTTTGTGCACCACCACCATTTCTGCAGGACCTCAGGAACTGATCTTCCACCCAAGCAGCAGCAGTTGCTCCTTGCTCTGGGTTTGACTGACACCCCAGCAAACACTTGCAGTTTTGAGTTCATTGGGGTGTGGATGTGAGGGTGAAATGCTGCAATCAACAACAGGACTTGGGGCTGACTAATAAAAATGAAGGGTTCTGTTGACTTCAGAAGGAATGTTGTACATGGAAGGTAAAGTTACCAGGACTAGACTGCAGTTACACTCCTAAAATTAAATTAAGAACTAATTAATGTGAGGCTTTTACCTTAAACATTCAGGATCAGTCTGAGGTTTTTCAGTAACTTGGACTTTTTCTGCTTCTAAGTCTTTTGTTATTCTTTCTGCTTCCCTGATTACTTTCTCAAGGTCTAAACATGAAATCAGAATTACCCTATAAATATATATTAATCAGCCATATTCAAAGACTTTCTACATATTCTAACTTTATATTTTCTAATATTTCTTCATGAAACTTTTTGAAGGGTAAAGGCATCTAAATAAAGCAAATTAATTATTTTTTTATTATTGTAATCACATATTGCAATCTAGAAAATTTCCCTCCTTTTCCCAAACAATTTAGGACCATATTTACTGCTTTTCTTAGCTCTTACTGTGACACCTCACTTAGATATTGGTAAAAAAAATAGATAAAGCACTCATTAACATTATTTTAATTCAGATTTCCAAATACTCCCTATTGCTGTGATCACCTTTGACACAGAAGATTTTAAACAATATTTAGGTTGACTTTAAGTTCTATGAAACATTAAATTCTACATTTAAGTATATGACTTAGCAGCAAAATCAAAACTTTCTTTCATATTTACAGCTCATGATTCTGCAGATCTCTGGACCTCAGTACCAATGACATTTAAATTAAATTGCATGGAAAGCCATAATATTTGTTATAACCATGTTTTAAAATGATGTATTGTATATTGTAAAAAGAAATTAAAATATTGTTACTACAATTCCTTTTGCTTGAGAAAATTGACAGAAAACATTTTTCAAAAGCATTTGTCAAGCCAGAAATAATTATCACAAGAAATAGTTATCAGGCACACCTTTGAGCTCACTTTGGAGAGTAAATAAATCCTGCTTTAATTCATTCTTCTGCAGCTGGAGTGCATTTAACTGAACGTTTTTATGTTCCATTGACTCCATTTCTAAGAAAAAATACGTTTTAAATTAAAATGCATTGCAGTTTTAGCATTCATGATACAATCTTAAATATTCCTAACTACTTCTACCAATCTTCAGCTAGTCAAAAGATCCTTAAATATAAAACCAAAATAAACTAAAATAATTCATATATAACACAGTTCACAGGAAATTATGTCATATAATGCATTCATAGCTATGAAAGAAAATTATTTTTTTAATGTTATTGAGCTGTTCAACATATTTTGTTGTCTGGGCATAAAAAGAATGTTTTGCTTTACAGTTAATTCAGCTATAAAGAAAGGAAGATGACTGATTGAATAGGTGGAGAACAGACATCTCTCAGCAGGACTGAAAAAAACCCTTTCTTAGTGTTTTTGGTGTTATATATATTTGAACTGTACTATAAGACAGCATCTGGAATTAATTGTGATTGTTTTTCTACCAACTGGAGGTCCTCATGTAACTTCCTTGTTATGAGTTGCTTAAACTTTTCACTTCAGAATTGTCAGTGTGCCCAGGAGTGTAGCAAGCAGAAAGACAGACAAGTTGTGCCTCAAGAAAGGTGCAATTAAAGGATGGAACTGAGATGGCAACTGAACTTAGAGAAGAGTTTTGGTCACCCTCGAGGTACTACTGATCATTTAACTGCCAGCTCTGCCTGAATATGTAAAAAATTAAATGCTAAAAGTAGCACTTGACACCAAATGCAGACATTTCAGTTGTAGATTAGTATCTTGGCCACAGGAAATAAGAAAGAAGGTGTTACCAAGTGCAGGCTCCAGTGGATAGTCATTTTTCAGTATCTTTATAGCAGATATGGGGAATTGAAAGTGCTGTTGCTTGAAAGATCATGAGGCTGGAATGGACTTTGAGAGGTCACCTACTGCATATTTCTCCTGAAGGCAGGATCAGCTGTACCTCTTGTTTCTGAAAAACGCTGGTTTGACCTTTTTTTGATAACCTTTGCTAATGGACACTCCTAATTCCTTTGGTAATGGAATCTTCTAAGGCAGAGAGCTTCAGTTGTCCACTGTCCTTAGAAAGATTCCTAAGCTCTCAGGCAGACTCTCCCTTACTGTGCTTTACACTTGTTACTTTTTATTCAGTTCACTACAGGTACAGATAATGTATTTATTTCCTTTCAACCGGATCCTTATACAGTTTGAAGACTGATACCCATCTTTCATCAGTCTTTTCCTTACTAACTTAAATAGTCACAATTCTTTCATTTTCTTCCTTCTCTGATCACTCTCACTGGTCCTATGTGGATTCTCTCCAGCTGGTCCATACATTTTTTTTAAGTTTAAGATCAAAATGAGATGCACAGCACTCTAGTTCAGCACTTAACTGCCCCAAATAGAGTGAGGAATTATTTTCATGTGTTAGAGGTCAAAATTCTGTTTGTGTCTCAGTGTGGTGTTGGCATTCTGATGTCGTTGACTCATGTTCAGCCTGTGATCCATGACGACCCTGAATTCCTTGCGGAAGGACTGCCCTGCAGTGTGACCCTGTGCTCTGAGAGATCCCATACTCTGTACCTTAACTGAAAATCAAGCTACACTGTGGCAGTAAAGAACCAATCCTACAGGCAATTTGTGTATACAATTCTTTTGGAGCTAAGGAACCGCTCAACCACAGGTGATTCTAATCCTAATTCAGTGGCTGTGTACGACCTGAGATCTGTGCTGGCTGAATTAGACATTGGGAGCTGCCCCTTTAGGTTGGCTCCTTCTCCTCACAGGGCTCACATCAGAAAGGCTGAAGAGGATAGGGAACAGAAGAGCCTTTAATTATGCTTGGTATGTCAGACCACACTTTCAGTTCAGTGCTAAACAGCTGTATTTTATCAATTTGTGTTAATCCAAGATAAACTGGTTTAATATAAGACTTACCGTTTTTTAACAGAGCTGCCTCATTCTCTAAATCATTTATTTCAGTCTTGACTTTCTTTTTAATAAGAAGATCCCTATTACTTGTTAGTCCATATTCATTGTTAAACTCTGTTATTTCTCTAGTAAAATTATCTTCCTCTTCAGCAATTTTTCTCTTTGCATCTGCCTGAAAAAAAAAAAGGGAAGGCTGAATATTCAAGTGAAAAAAATGAAAGTCTTTGTTAGGCTAGGCAGACTGAGACACACTGTTCTTTTTTATCCTTAAATTTGCAGTAGGAAAGTAAATAAAATTTTAAAATGTAAAAGTAAAGAAAATATTTACTTTTTCTTGTAAGAGCTACAGCTCTATCATTATGCCAGTTGTTTTAAACTTTTTTTCCTCAGCAAAAATGAAGGGTCTATTCTTGATAGCAGAGTATTTAAAAAATCCCTACATTATGTTATAGACTTGAACAAGCAGACTTTCAGTTCAACTCTTATATTGAAATTAGAAAATTCTGTTTAAAGTCATTAGCATAGTATGGCAGCTCTTTTTTTCCAGCTTGTTATTTACCTAAATAAAAGTATTGTTTAACCTTCTGCAGAATGCAGATGAACTTTAACTCCCTTTACAACTACCAAGAATGCTATTGTTGATAGAAAATCACAATTCAATTTTCTGGGGAAAAAATATTCAAAAGAGTAAAGTTATATTAAATTTCTTCTAAGAAGTCTTAATTGATGGCTAAATTAAATAAAATGAAATTACCCCTATGTACAGGAAAACAGAAAAGCTAACTTACATATCAAACTTCACATATATACTGGGAATACTTTGGGTGATGCAGAATTATGACTAAAGTTAAAAAGATATCTGCCTAAAGATTTAGGTTTAATATTGGTGCTTTGTACTGAATGTTTAAAATTTAGCTCTGCTGATTTGAAGAGCAAATACGTGTGCAGAAAAGACTGCTCCTCTGTGGCATTTCTTCATATGTACAGATCCAAGAAGCCTCAACAAAGTAAGAGGAAGGCAATATTCAGGTTAGCATCTGAGAGAACTGGAAAACTTGTTCTAAGGAGCTACCTTTGAAGAGGTGGTGAGGTGTGTCTGGCATCAAAGAGATTGTGTGCAATGTCAGGATTGCTAAACTGTCCACATTTGCTAAAACGTGGTGTGGGCCTCCCTGGGGTTTTCCTTTGATCCTTTTCAATATTTTTTACTGTGGATGAGGCAATCCAATTTAAGGCGAGGCTTCTGTAGCTTACTTTTACAAAGGAAATAATCTGTCAGATTTGGAGTTCACTCATACAACAGCAAACATTAAAAAATATTAAGTCAAAAATATAAAATCAGCTTTGGAGATAAAATGTAGCATACACTACCTTAGATCATGGTTTAAATGAAATGTGAGAATTTATCTAAGTTTACATTGTTACATATACTAATTTAAAAAAAAAAAATTCCTGATTAAGACATTAGCTTTTCCAGATTTTCAAATGTTAAAGCTGATTGCTCTTGTACAATAGCAAAGAGCTGTGTGAGTATCACAGCTGGAAACTTACCAATATTTTAAGAAGACTGGTTCTTTGATTAATAAGTTCAGCTTTTTGTTTTTCTAAGCTGTCTTCACGTTTCTTCAGAATTTCTACATTGAACTGCTTTACAGACAGATGCTGAACCTTCCAAAAGGAAAAAAAAAATTATAAAGTTATTGTTTAATTGTTTCATATGCTCTGAAATTGTACACAAGGATCTTGGTCCAGTTTAAAAAGAGCTGGCACAGCGCTGGACTGACAAAAGCATAACAGCTCTTTTTTCCCTTCAATAACCTTTTAGTATTCTGCTAAGATTTTGAAAAGTCTCCTTTCTTTGAAAGACACATTTAGTGGTGCTCTGTCTATCTAAAATGGCATTTCAAAATCTGCTAGGTTTAGAAAAAAATTTTGCAGGAAAAATATTGACCACATGGGATCCTTTAGCCAACATAATCCACTGTCCTCCATTTCACTGTGTAAAGCTCATCATGAACCAAATGAGACAATAATATCAGAATAATATCTGTTTATTCTGGGTTTTGGCTAAATGACTGTACACGTCATCCACTCTGCAATGCTACTATGGAGTATGCAAAGGAGAGCAGGATTTTTCTGAGCACAATTTTTAGAATTTTTAGCTGAGGAAGGGTAATGGGAATTAGCTCACTGGTTATTAGCAGTTTGATCATAAAACCCCCACGCCCTAAATCCTCAATTTTGCACCTGGGTTTATTTAGAGTTTTATTACTTTTAACCATTAGTTTATCTGATAGGAGGGTATGCTGTTCAACCACTGCATTTTCAAAACTCGCTGAAGACTTCTCATTTTTCTAGCACATCTGCTGTATCATCATCTAACCAAAGTGCAGATATGTGGTGGGATAAACTATAACAATAACAAATAGGAAGCAGCTAAGTGTTGTAGAGTCTTAAAGGAGGAGAATCATTTATTTGATGGGGTGTCAAGTTCTCTTGACTCAGAGCAATGAATAGGGAAAGCAAAGTTAAGATTTGCCCACAGAGAGTAAAGGCACAGGGTAAGTATCAGGAATTAAATTGAACAGTCAGGCTGATTCATGAGTGTTGTGTGTGTAGAAGCAGAAAAGACAAAAAAAGAGTGGTATTACAGTGGTAAAAATGAAAATATTTTAAAGTTAAATAATGCATATGATTATGGAGAGGGCACAGATGAAGTGCATCTGATCAAAACAGGAAAATAGAGAAATGAAATGCCCAAAGACTGCAATGTGGGAGTTGGAAAGGAAAGGACTAGATTTTTTCCTCATCCCTGATATGTCCAGAATGCTAAGGTCAGGTCATGCTTGGCTCAGAATTTATTTTACATATGAATTCAAAGAGACTAGGCAGTCTTACATCACTGTATTTCTAATACAGTACATAACTAGCTTTAGTGTATTTTCTCCAAGATGTCAAAATTCATCTATGCATTTGCAATCAATTTTTTGAAGAAGTCATTGAGCTACAAACAGTGAAATGCTGTAATTTGGGTTCTAATTACATGCTACCTGGTTTTAGAGAAGAGAGGGAAAAATTGCATTTCCTAGGACTCTTTGATTGACCACAGGCAGTGTCTGTGAAATAGATGTCAAAAAGCTTCTGAACTCAGTCTCAATCATCTTGGTCAGGCATCAGCTGCTGAGCATGCACATGGTTGGATATGTGTGCTTGTAAAAAACTGCAGTCATTTGGCGTGGGATAAATTGAACAGCATTATCTGAACAGCATTATTTAATATTATTTGAATTACATGAAGTCTTGGAGACATATGTAAAGCTCATTCCTGTAGTGAAAAATAAGTTATTTTAAATAATGCCAATAACTATATAATCTTTAAACCTAAATATAGTTTGATTGAAATGCATTTTTCCATACCACTACTTTTCTGTATCATTTCCTATTTAGAAATGAATCAACGACAGACTAGGCAGGCAAGTAAAATGTATTTTTGTGGACATCAGTGAGAATATCATTAATACTGGTCAGTAAAGCACATAAAATTTAATTAGAAATAGTTCTTCAGCTCTTTCCATTAGTCATTTACAATAATGGCTCTACTCTCAGGACCTTCTGTACCTACCACATAAACCTTGATTATAAATCACAATGCATCAATAACAAATTAGTAGTATAAACATAAAATTGTGATGTTCATAAATAAACTTATGAGGAGGACTACTGAGGACTTCACCTAACAAGCAACATCCAGATATAATCTGTGTTGGATAAATAAGTTACTATTTTAAAGCACCTTTGGGCTCTGAGATTGTGGCATGCATAAATGTGAGTGTCTGAATAACTGCCTGCATGATTATAGTCTCAATGTGCAACCAGTAAATATTTGTAAATGAGTTCTAGTCTGATCCCTTCTCAGCAATGTTGATAAATATATATATATACACACACACACACACACATATATTATATAGTCCATTACAAAAGGCAGAAGAGACTGTTTTAGGAAGGATAAAAGTCATCCCCCAAACATTTATTTTCACAACTAGATGAGGCAATCTCCCAAAGGTTCTTGAAGTTGTTTATTTAAATGATAGGATCCAACAGCTCTGACTTCAAAGGAGGCTCCACATGCTTTCCTGTTGTGAACACACATTCTGTCAGCACAGACACTTAAGAGCACAGGGGAGGGTATTTAGACCTAATTTTCAGACACAAGCAAATGGATTTTTAAATAATTTGCAACCACAGGTGTTGTTGGTGAAAAACTCTGCAAAACCAGTGGCTTAATCTGAAAATACATCTGCAGTTTGATTAAAAGGAAAGAGTAATAAAATCACTAAATAGATTCAGAAACTTTCCTCTGTCTTTGGCGTCCCTAGAAAAACACTTAGGCCTTGTAAGCCTTAACTGTAAGCTCACGGAATGAACTTCAGTACATGACTCAAGGTCCTGTGAAATAACTACAGGGAATGTTTCCATATATTTTCTGTGAAAGGCCATTAATAAATGGCATTGGGCAACCAAGGGATGTGTTCTGCACACTGGAGGAAAGTGCTGTAACAAGCTGCAGGATGTTGAAACAGGGTATGGCCCCAAAAGCCAGCCTGCCCTGACACAGCCCCAAGGGTGAGGTCTGTGGGAGGAAGGATGTTGATGGACTCGTTGTTAATTCAGAAAGGCCCAGTGCAGGTTTCCTCCACATTGTGTTTCTCAGCAGGTGAAGCGCACTCCTCGAAAGTGCTTATTCCTGAAAGAACAGGTCGTGTATTTGTAAACATAGTATATTTCATTATTATGTACACTATAAATATGCCTGCTCACCTTGGTTTCTAAGTTAATTTTTGCAGCGCTCAGCTCTTCTTTTATTTGGTTAATTTTTTCATAACTTCTATTTATGTCACATTTAGCTGCAAGACAACAAAAACCTGTAAGAATATGTGCTCAGTTTGTAAATCCTCAGTTGTTACATCCTTACAAAAGCGTGCTGGTGGCAAGAACCAGCCATGCTGGCTCTGCCAAACTTTCCCTGGCACGAGTCCCCTCAGGACACCCCTGTGGGAGTGGGAATGGTGCCCATGGGGCCAACCTTGTTGGATGAAGCTCCTCTTCTCCCTCGCCTGCTTTTCTGTGAACTGTATTTGCTGGAACAAAGCGTTCAGGTTCATTGCTGGCTTCTCCTGGGGCTCTGTGGGCTCTGAGGGCCGAGCTCTTTGTGAGGGCTCCCAGAGGGTCCCCACAGCGCTGCCCTCAGGCCTCGGCCTCCCTGGGCTTGGGACAGAGGTCTGGGGACACAGCTGAGGGGACACAGGGACAAAGAGGGAGGTGAAGGTTTGCTACACTTTTTGCAGAAAGGGTGGCAAGAGCAAACCTCAAGCAGAGGGGAATGTGGGTGACGGAGTGGGGAACCCACATGGAAAACAGGGAATGGGAACACGCAGGGGGGGAGGCAGCACGGTAGGAGCAGATGATGTTTGGTAAGGAAAAAGACAGATGACACTGAATCATGTCAAACACGGGCACATCTGTCAAGCTGGTTCTGACTCAGGATCTGGGGGGGTTTTAGTCAAACAACTGACTTTTTTAATTCTCTAGGATCATGTGCTCCATGCTGGTTTTCTGTCATTCAGAGGCTGGTTTTTCTCCGTCACTTCCTTTTTCTATGCAGTGACCACCATCCTTTCTAAATGTTTACATCTGCTCAGATTTACTTATCTTTTGAAGACTAACATCTAACCTGAGAAATTAAGGAAATAAAAACTGCTGTCGCACAGGAGAACATGGTCAAGTTGACTCTATACAGTGATCAGACGCAGCTTGGCTGAGTCTCTCATTTCAAGAGCATAAAACGGGCAGCGTTTCTGTTCCAGTTAGTCCCAGTAAGCAAAGATCACAACACAGTCCATTTTATGCTCTTCTGGAGCATAATTGTATAAAATTTACAGTGCTCTGAGTTCCTGCAAAGTTCTGGTTTGTACGTTACTGGATGGTACACCTGGAAATGTAAGCACCTGGTTGAAAATATAATTCACATTACAGGGTTTGCTTTTACATCTTGGGAAGGATTGACTACATTCCCTGTGGAGAATAACTATGCGAAGTTTGCCTATTTGCTTTGAGGCAGAAAAAGCCTGGAGGAATGAAATTTTATAGATTTACAGCCTTTTTAACACTGAAAAATACTAGGATTATTGACAGTCCTGTGTTATAGTTTTCCCCAGAGGAGATACTGTCTTAGCATAGACTGCAGCAGCAAAGTTCAGAAATTAGAAGATCTTTGACCATCAAAAACCAAAACAATATACATGAGGGTACAAATGTATCATTAATGAAAAGCCTGTTCTAAGTTAGCAGAATGCAACAGAATTCTAGAAAAATCTTACAGCATTTACTGCTTAAAAGGCACCATGTTACAGCTGGTAGTGTGTTAGAAAATGATGGTTTTTTAAAGAAAAGACACTGCTCTAAGAAAGAAAACGTGGGTTCCGATGAAATTTTAAACCCTGAAAGTAGCACATTATGTTGCAGGAAATGCAATTATTTTTTTAAAATGGCACGAAGTGCAACTGAGGGGGAAGAGTTCACCAAAGTGAATTTAGAAAATGTTTCAGAAGTGAATCTTCCTACCCAAAGGCCAAAGGAAAAGCAGATGAGTCAAACAGGAACATTTGGTGAATGAGACAGTGATTTGTTACACAGGTCTGATGAGTGAAAAGTCATTTTGCAAAATTCAAGAAAATGAACTGCTCTATCAGTGGATCAAGGAGAAAATAAAATGAAAAGCTTTCTTTGAAGTTTTTGAGACTTGACTGCTTTTGTGTTTGAAGCTGAGAAGGCTGCTGTAGGCTGGGATAGAGTTCAGTGTCACTTATTAAAAGAACTACTGTGTTTTGTGGAGGGTGCTTCAGCAACTCTAATTATGGCAAAGAAGCTGCTCTCCCCAGAAAGAGGAGTCTGACTCCAACTGCACTTCTCACTGTCTGAGAATGACCATTCAGCACGATTAACAGTTCTCTAAGAGTTCCCTTCAGAAAAAAAATTCAGTGGGACAATATTTGACATTAAGATTCACAGCTTTTGACTCCTGCAGCTATTTGCCATGTGCTTGATTTTTATAGGGTAAATTACTCACAATAATAACTCAGGATTCTGTAAATTTAACCACACATGTGAAACATGTACCGGTAGTTTCAGAACCAGGATCAAAGGTGTTCAGTTGCTGGCTCCCATGGAAAGGGCATGAACCTGAATGTTTCAGGATAAAAGTAAAACATTCATTATCTTAACTCCAACTTCTGCAAAGCATAAGATCTTTGGTAGATCACTAGCTGCTAGAAAGGTGACTTTAATTTCATTCTGTTGGTCATATCAGTACATCCTAATCTTAATCTATATCTGTATCTTAATCACTGTGCTGTAATCAGGTCATGTCTTTTTAGTGTTCTTCAAAATTACTAATTGCCCTTTGTAATCAGGCTGCTGTGCTAAGAGTAAAGTTTCTTCTACAAGTTTATTCTCTTGTTGGTGTAGGAAGAAGAAAAGATTTTCAAGTCACTATAAAATTATTACTGTAACTTATTTCTAAATCATATATACTCAGATTGTTTCATAAATTGTTTTTTTTAAAGCTAAAATATAGAAGCAAAAGTAAAGAAGTGGCAGGGTAGAAGTCAGATGATGCAATATGGTCTTCATCAGAAGAAATGCATAATAAGAACTAGAAATTGTAGGATTATAGTTACAAATAAATTTTGCCTTTTGGTCTTAGGCACTGTTAGTATTATCTTTTTCATATACAAACTACACTGCTTACTTTTGAATGGTTTTATTTATAGCAAACCTTACCAACCTACATTTCTCTGGTCTTCCTTTGCTCTTGGTGGTCCTTGTATTTGGCAACTACTTTTGTCTACCTCACATGAAGGAATAAAGTCAAATTGTTCTGTGGCACAAATTCACAGCTGTCGTTTTGCATTTGCATAGTGCTGAAGTGCTATTTCCTTTTCAGGAAATAGCCTATATATATGCATGTGTTTATATGTTAAAAACAAAAATGTATATGAGAGCTCTAAACACTTGGAATGTAATGCTGAGTAGAAATTCTATTGGAGAGAAACCACAAACAGTGAGAAACCCAGTAATTACCATAAATCAGCATTAAAAAATCACAGACTTATTAAAAATTAATTTTATAACGCCACTTCTAAACAGCAAGACTAACTCTATTATTTAAAACTTTGTTGAAATTGTTAAAATACAGCAAGCAGTGTAACTTGGTGGCATCAAATAAAGTGTTTTCAATGTAAATCAAGAGCATTTTGTGGGCTGGTTCTACTGCTCTTGCTGGCTACTTAACTACCTCAACTACCTCTGAAAACCTACAGCACGACAACAGAAAAGGGAAACAGGAAAATGCAGTAAAAACCTATAATTTATGGCCTATCTCAAATTTCCTGAGGAACTCAGGCTAAGAACAATCTAGTTTTTATCTCTGGAAGAGTGAGAGCAAACTGCTGATCCACAGGCTGGAAGCTCTCCATTTCTAGTGAAGTGCTCGGCAAGGTAGTCATGAATGGACACCCTGTTTCCTCCTTGTAACAGGAGGGAAAGAAACTACACAATTCATGAAATAAAATATAAAATAATGGAAAACTGAAAAATAAATCCCTGGAAAATGATATGGAAATGAGTATCATGAGAAATGAAAATATTTCTCTTTGCCCCAAATCTCTATTTACTTTTTCAGGTAAAAAAACCTGTGAGTTAGTGAAAGGCTCTGTGTGTTTATTAAAAAATATTAAGCAGTAACTTTGTATTCCCCCATTACATGCCTGGCTGCAATGGAGAATTAGTGATACCCCTTTCCACTTCGGTAAGAATGTAAACAACTCCACAACAGATGTTCTTTATAAGGACAAAGCCTGCTATTTATATTGTGATATCTCTGTTTGAGTCTTACATCCAAGATTTTGTTTAATTCCATCTGGAAAGGCTTCACTGGATCCCTTTAGCTTACTAAAGCAAAGATTATTCTTTTATGGATTTAAATCTAAGTTTTCTATTTTCTTTGGTCAGAGAACACACCACCTGCTTTCTTTGCTGATTGGTGACCGTGCTGTTATGCAGGGATCCACATTGTTCCTCTGCTATGCTTTGGAGAATTAAATACATTTCAGTTGTTTCTTTTACTGAGTCAGGGAGTCTATCCTAAAACTTTTATACTCTGCTCTTCTGTTGTACTCTACTATTTGGATAAGCAACAAATGAGGCTCTCATTTTGAAACATATATCAGAGCTTTTATTTATCTTGGCATAAGGGTAGTAACTTGCCTAATGAAGAAAAAAATTTCAGATCTGGAGTCCATATCACAATACAAAACACCACCTTGAATTTGCACTTTCATAGTAAATTTTCTTAATTCTTGATATGGGAGATTGTAGTTTGCTTTACATCAATACTGGTTACCCATAAGCTGGCACCCAGTGGAAGCTACAACAGAAACAGTGAATAAATACTTCTTACATTGTGATTGTTTGTATCTTCCATTTATAAAAGAGTTGGTTTTTTTAAATTTGATATTAACAGAATTGTAAATAAATTATCCATTATGCTGTAACATCCTATAAGAAGATGAGTGGTAGTATTAAATCCTCTGAAAAAAGGGCTGTTAAAGAAACACTTTGAGGACTGGGACCTTCATGTAAGAAAGTAATCTTGGATTGAAATGCATTAAACAGTCTATTGAAAAGACTCTGTTTTAACTGATAAATTACAGTATGTTTCCTATAAGCATATAATGCCAGTATGCCAACTGCTTTGTGTCATATAAATTTTACCTTAGTAATAGAAAAATATTCATAAACACCAAAGGAGAAAGTAATAGTTTTACAGTTAATCAAAGAATTTTTTTTTCCATTTCAGTCAGCTCTCAGAAGTTCACATATAATCCTGCTAAATTATCAGGTGGTAGATGTCATTATTTTTTCTAATATATTTCAGATTAAGAAAAAAAAAATTGTTCTTAAAGCTCTATTGCTGCTTGATGCTGCACTTGTAGGAAAAGGAGTATGTGCAGATGACTGAAATGAAATGGCTTTATTGTCTTTACTCATAACAGGAGTGTTACATAGTACAGAGTTAAATAACTTTTATCCTTTCCACTGTTTGCATTAAAGCCAAATCAATTTCTTGCACAATGAGAATAACTCTCATGTGAAACCAAGAGTTGCCCATTACACTTTTAGGCTTCTCTGCTAATAGTTTTTTCATAAGATGAATTTTGTGGTTCCATCTGTGTTCTTTCTTAAACACATGACAACTTCCTTAGACATTCAGGAGCATTGGATACAGGTCCATGAGCTGAACTAGGCAGCAGCAGAAATTATTCCATATTCCATGCAAATGCCCAGACCAAGAAAGTTTGAGGAAGGGCTGTCTCAGTTTGACAAAAACATAGACCCTGGATCTGGAAAACTGCTGCATGGAAACTGCATGGTCTCATAAAACCTTTTATCAAAATAGGGCCAGATGGTATTTTTTGTGTCAAACTGTTTTCTAAGAAAGTTTCAATACTAATCATTTATTCTGAAAAAAAAAATTAATGTCCCTACTGCCTCAAAATATCCTGAGCAGTTTTCAGAATACTTCTTTCCTTGAGGGTATTGTGGAAAATGTATGTTCTACCTGCAGGTTTTACAAGCTGCTTTGTAAAATCCAGTCTTATAACTGTATCTCTATAAAACTGGGCCCTCTTCATTCTGCACAGCCCTTTGCAGGCAGAGGTACATATTTAATAAAGACTTAACAATGATAAATAACACTACATAAACTTTACTGCCTATTGATCCTGGTGTTATGCTGTAATTTCATCTTTTTTAAAGGTGGCATAAAAAACCAGAACCCAGAGTTGGGTCTCTATCCCTTCCATATCCCTTCCCATTGATGCTTCTGGAAGATTAGCCACCTTTAATCCCGAAATTTTCAAAGGCTCCATGGCACACATCTGCATACATCTGCCAGGACTCAGAGCAGAGGCAGGATAATAAAAGCATTCCATTCAAGCAAGTAGAAAGTCACAGCTGCAGTAAGCGTGTATTATCAATTGTGCCACATTCATAAATTAATAATTTGCATTGTATTACAGTCACTTCTTTCCAGAAGCATTAAACATGTCTATTCACAGATTGTGTGAAAAGTATATAAATAATTCTGCTGGGTTTGTCTTTTTACAGCTTGTCTTTTGAGAAAGAAGATAACAGAACGAAAGTGAATGGAATAAGTGGCAAAAATGTTACTCCTTTAAAAATAATTACTCTTTTCTCATTTTGGAAAATAAATCAGAATATTTAAAATATCTGCCTTAAATCAGTTCTTTGAATACAAAATTAATATCCATAGTTGAGACAGCAGAGTTTATAAAAATGAATAACACAGTGCTTTCATATGTGTTTTCATGCATGCTTTGGCCTATTCCTCTTTCTTTGAAAATATCTATCATATTGAGGCTACTGCTGATGGTGTTTTTAACCCTGGTCTTCCACTGCTAAAATAAATAAACGTGTCCTAAATGCCAGTTTCAAAGCAATTGTTGTTGGTTGTGAATGCTGTCAGATCTCCCAGCGCTGAAAAAAAAAAAGTGGTTAAGATACACAGAACAACAGAAATTTTCCCAAATAAGCTATCAGCTGAACACAGCCTATTTACTGCCAAAAAATGGAAAAATGGAGAGGGTTAAACAATGCCCATTTCAGGGCATTGGAAGAATCCTGCAATGCTGATTTGCACTGAATGCATTTGTAAGGATTTTATGCATATCTGTTCAATTCAGGGTTATCTCAATACAACTAAAGACTAATAATATTATTCCCCATATTCATGAAAAGGAAAAGAGGTGGTCAAATAAAATGCAGGTGTGATGGTTTGACCTCAATACCAAGCAAGGTCTTAGGGAGTAGATTTTGAATGAAAAAAAATTATCAAGAACCTAGGAGTAAATGGAAAGTGGGAAAAACTACAACATGATTTAATCAAGGAAGGATTGTATCAGACTAACTTAATATCTTTATTTGATAAGATAATTGTCCCAGGGAAGAGTAATGCAGTAGACCTAATCTACCTTGATCGAAATAAGGCATTATATTGTTTGGTGTAGGAAGTTACTGAGGGGGGAAAAGATGAGCTTTAATGTAGGCACTGAAGGTGGAAGAGGAACTGTGTGAAGGGTTAAATTAAAATGTGGTTGTGTTAAAATGAAAATATCAAAATTAAAGGAGTTTACTAGTAGAATTCATCTGGGATTGATCTTGGCACTGATTTAAGTAGTATTTTTGAACTTGGTGAAGGAAGGAGAGTGGGTATGGCATTAAGAGATGACACAAAATTGGAATGACTAGTGTATCAGAAAAAAATAAATGACCTTGTGGACTGACATAATGGAAATCTAATAGTACAGAAACTAGAGGGAGGTGCTTGGGAATTAATGTCATGTTCTTCTAGTACAACTTGGTGTCTTGATAATTGGTGTCAATAGCGAGGGGAAGAGGTTTAATGCATTAATCAGCAGTGGTGTGACCATGAGCCACGGTTGTGTCGTGGCCATGCAGCAGTTTCAGGGTATATGGGATGAAGAATCTCCAGTGAGGGCTGTTAACAAAGTGTTAATTTTGCTTTACAAGGCACTGGTAAGACAAGTCTCAGAATATTGTTTACAGTTCTCATGACCCACATTGATGCACAGCAGGTGCAGAGTGGGCTGCTTAGGGGAAAGCAGTACCTGTTTTTGCAGCTGAGATAGAAATAGCTTATCTGGCAAAACAAAGCTTGAAAGGGCATATGGTTTTCTTTATAAGTATGTGTGGGGGTAGATGTGAGGCAAGACAACTTTTGTGTTAAAGGATAACACTATTTCAAGATCAGATACTTACAAACAATTATGAATAAATGAGAAATTTAAAAGAAGGTTCTTGGCAATCTGTGCAAAGCTCTGGAACTGCTTACAGACAAGGTCACGGAGGCAGGGACTTGAACTACTTCCAGATGGAAATTTATAAATTAATAAAGGGTATGTGTGACATGGTGAAGAGATCATGTGTCAGAATATAAAGTTTGGGATATAAAACTTTGGATACCTACTGACATTGCCAGGGAAGCTTAATTGGAAACTTGTTTGTGTACTTTCTTTACACAGTTCCTAAAAAGAAATGTTTCTAACTGGTCCACATGCCAGCCCTTTTATTCTGCATTCCCCAGGACTTTAATGTTCCTTCTTGGTGCAAAGTATAGGAGAAGGGAACTGCCCTTTCTTAACTGGTAAGATTAAAAGCAGGCAAAAATGAAGCAATTTTTTAGGATGTCAGGAGTTAACTGGATTTAATCTACCTATATGATTAGGATTAAACGGATCACCTGATTGAGATTAGGAAGTATTTATTCACCAAATCATAGTGGTTGGGGTTATGGAGGGTATTGTATTCTTCTCTAACATAAACTGTCTAAAAAGGCATAAAAACTGCTGCCTGGAAAGAAATGCCTGGAAAATGGTAGTGCCTTATCTCATTAAATGTGTAGGGGCCCTACAGCAATTAGGCTCCTAACTCACCTGTCATAGCTAAGTGGATACAATCAGATGGGGTGTAAATGTACTCTATTTATAATATGAAATTCTAAAGATTGTTTTTTATACAAATATGGGTCCTCAAACTGTAGGCCACGTAGGACATAATTGTATAAAAAATCTACTGAGTAATTCAGTGTGAATTATTGACATCCAAATCTATGCTTGTAGTGGTTGGGTTGACATCTTTCTTGCTAACTAATAAAAACAAGATACTTGGTTTATCTCCATACTGCTTCTTGGATTCTGAATAAGTGTACTTTGAAATAATGCAGTTCATTTTTCATAACCTCTACAGTGGTGTCAGTTCTGAGATGAGGTTTATCTCTTGCAATCTGGGAGGTTGAAGTTTAATAGGGTTTGGGTTTTTTTTCTTTTTTTTTTTTAAAGCACAGGTTACTAAATGACAGTGGAATCTACTGCTACTCAGTCTTTCCCTCTCATATTTCTTGTCAAAGAAAATATCAGATTCATAAGTCAGGTCAAATCAAGTCTGCATCTGTTTTTTTGTGTCTTGTTTTGGTAAATGATCTTTTAAGACAAATTATAAAAATCTTATAAAGGCATTACAAATATTAATATTATATATAAATATTCACTGGGAGTTAAGTTATCCTTAACTCACCTTACCCTTAGGCCTGAGACATCTATAGAAAATTCATGTCTCTAAAGCTGCCAGTCCTCCAAAATCCTCTTGTGTAATTTTCTGTGAATTAAACAAGTGCTCAGTTGTCTGCTAGTGATGCAAACTGCAAAATCACCAAATTAGTTTTCTTTTGTTCTTCATACTGTTGTCTCTGAGGAGCCCCGAGTTACAAGCCATGGAACCTTGTAAGAAATAGTTGGCAATTGCCTGGAATACAGAACTTTCCAAATTCAACCCCTCACAGACAGAGAATGGTTTCTCCCACGCTTCTCAGTCCCTTTTGAGTGCCATCTGGAGCAGCAGTAAAATAAAACTAAACTCCTTTCATTATCATCTTTGATACATAAATCCAGTTGAAATTAGCTTTCTCCCCCCCCCACCTCCAATAAATTGTGTGATTAAATTTAAGCTGAAAACTTTTGTTGAGTCATTGTTGTGGTTTAACCCTGGCCAGCAACTAAGCACCACACAGCTGCTTCCTCAATCCTCCTGCCCCAGTGGGATGAGAGAACTGGAAAGATAAGAGTCAGAAAAGTGTGGGCTGAGAAAAGAACAGTTTAAAAACTAAAATCAGAATAAAAAATTGGAATGAAAAGGAAAATAACAGAAAGAGATAAATAACCACCCAAAAAAATAAGGGATGCAAATGAAAACCAATTACTTGCTACAGACAGAAGTCTGCTCAGCCTGCTCCTCAGCAGCAGTCCCCAGCCAGCTATCTCCCAAATTTATATGATGGGCCATGATACAGAATATCCTTGTGGTCAGTTGGGGTCAGCCGTCCTGGCTCTGACCCCTCCCAGCTTCTTGTGCACCTGCAGCCTCCTCGCTGATGGAGTATAGAAAAAAATTCCTTGTATGGTGTAAGCACTGCTCAGCAACAACTAAACATCTTGTTGTGTGTTATAAATGTCACTCTCATCCTAAATCCAAACTCAGCACTGTAACAGCTACTAACTCTACCTGGCCTAAACCAGGATGGTCATTTTAAGTGGGCTTGTTTTAAGTTTTGGTCAGAAACACAGGATATTTGAAGGCAATTTCATTTAAAGCATTTTAGATTCCATAATACTGCTCTCCTACGTGCCCTAACCTCTTTATTATTGTTGCCGAAGTTATTGTCATCAAACATGTATTCTCCTTTTATTCCACAGGAAAACTGTGATATAAAAATCAGTGCTTTCAAGCCTTAGTTTCCTGATATCAACCAAGCCCTGCTAAGCAGACCCCAGCCTCTGTTGGCAGAAGTCACTTACCTTTGTGCGATTTCACTTGTGTGCTGCACCAGTGTCCCAGATCACTTCAGATGGAGCACCAAAGTGTTTGGTCACCTCCCTTTCAAGGAAACCTGAGTGGGGCTGAATTGACAAATCCACCCACAAGATGGAAAGCAAACTCTACTGTGTCTAACTGCAAGGAGTCAGCACAGTATTTCACTGCTTGTTGTAATTAAGATACTGGGTTCCTCTGCCAATCTGTTGGATTGAGACCTTGAAATATGGTAAGAATATGGTGATTTGGGTTGAGGAAGAGGGTATCCCATGGGATAAAAGGAGTTTTAAATTTTTTTTTCACTTTTAGCAAAGATCTAAACCTCAATTTTAAATTAATATTGACTGAGCAGTCAGTAAATTTTCAGCTTTTCTTCACAACAGTGTCTGTGCTGAAGTGAGCTATTTTAAATGTCTGAAAAAGTATTGCTTAATGCCTGCAAGCACTGTCAAAAATCAATGATTTTGAAATTTGTGCTATTTGTACTTTAGGGTTGGCATATCACTTTAATTCAGTCTGTTTACAGTAGATTAAAAGTGGGTATGGACAAGTGTCAAAAAGCACATAAGCATGTTGAATAATATTCTTTTTAATTATAGAAATAATATAATTTCGATATTTGAAATATTAACTGGATCTTTATTGAAGCTCTGCAAAAAATGGGCAAATTCAAAAATCACAGGAAATTGCATGGCTTTGATGAAGACATGGAACTTGTGACAAAGTGACAAAGTGACAACTATTATCTCAGTTTTTTTTTCCATATTGAAAATATTTTAAGAATTAGAAGAATTTAAGAAAAAAAAACAAAAAAAAAACCTCTGACTAGCTCCAGTATTAAAGATTATAATATAATCAAATTCAGAAACCATAATATTAATCTCAATTGCTTTGTATTTTTGCAATTCTGTGAACATTATGCTTACATTTCATAATGGCAAGGTGCCATCATTGTACATGTTTAAACAAGTTTGCATTATTTTGTTATAAATAGTGTTCTACTGGATAATTAAACAAGTCAGAAACTTGGAGGAGTCACACTGTGAGCATATAGGTAATTTGTTACAGCTTTAAATTTACTGTAAAGTATTTACATTTTATCTTAACATTTTGTCTGCAAACAGTTTTTTTCTTCTTTCATAAATTAATAACTCAGAAATCCCTATGAAAATGAGTTCATCAGAAACTTATTTCTTTTCCTTACTTGGGGCTGAAGATCCCTAGTCTTTTTGCCATTTATAAAGTAAGTTACACGTCTCAACTGCTCACGTCTGCAGCCATTGCTGAGTTCACAAGTATGGCCTTTAGAAATGTTTCTCAGGGATGGATTGGGTGTGGAGAAAATGGTAATTCCATATCCATACCCCTCACAGAGGGACAGACAGAGTGTGGAGTCCTTCACATGTGGATACTTTTACTGCTGAGTTAGGATACACTTTATTCTGGGATATTCAGAATACATGTAAATGACTTTCAGGACCAAATTTAAAAGTCTGCATAGTTGTTTTTCACATGAATTAAGCCTGCCATTAAAACTGCAGGACAGATGCAGACATGCAAAAAAGCTTCCTCTGCTGGTGTTCCCAGCAGGTAACTCCATCCATCTAAAACCTGTAGATTTAACTGTGCATCACATGATGAAACCAGGGAAACTCCCTGAACAGACAAGCTGTATCGATGCAATGAGTGCTCACAGAAAAGGGAAGAAACTGCAAATACCATCAGCTGGGACTGTGGCTTTCAGAGTCTGTCATGTTCACTGCTTTGGTGTGTGCACTGCTCCCTCAGAATTCTGCAGCAGTAGCAGAGAAGCCAACTAATAGGATTATGGGGTATTTTAATAGAACAACCAGGTCTTGATTTTCAACACTGTTCCCATCTGATAATCAATTGGATTAAGGGAGAATTATCTCATCATAAGGTTCTTCCTAAACTATATTAAAAACAAAAAAAAGTGTTAAATAAGGAGACGTTCCTGATTCAAGAAATATTGGCTTTTCATGCCATACTTATTCAATACCTTTTATGACTAAACCTCTAAGTTCAAATTCTGATCTGTTTTTTCATTTTTTTCTGAGGTTTTTGCAGCTATTCTTAAAATTGAGTAAACAAACCAACAAACACCTCTTCCCATCCACTCCAAATAAAAAGTCCAGCACAAGCCAAACACAAAAAGCAATTTATTAAAACACACAACCCCTCCTTAAATCCCAACAAGACACAAAACCCCCAACTTTCTCCACAAAAAAACCCCACAAAGCAAACAATAAACACCCCCAATATTGCTACCCTTGCAAAGGCAGAAATACTGTGACATGCAGCTGATTGCAGGTATCTGAGAATAGTCAGTTTTGGTTTCTCAGTAAAATTCTCATGGCATTCACAACACTAGTTTCTTCCACTTCCATTTTTCCTTGATATCCTTTCACCTCCAATATAAATATCTTGTGACTTTTTGTCCCCAAAATTTCTTACCTCAGAGGAAGACTGATGAAACAGAGATTACAGAAATTAACACTGACAGAGTCACTAACCTTTAGAGAAACTTCCAATAAAATTACAGTTTTGGTGATACCATCAGGAGAAAAATTTATTTCACTCGTCAGGGCTATTCTAGCAAATGTACAGAAAATACGGCTTTGACAATCCAAGATGATAATTTTGCCTTTGGTCACTAAATTCTAAAATGGCTTTAACCTCCATACATCTTTTTTTGACTTCCCTACACAGGGCAGGTGTCAGGGCAGATTTGGTTCCACAATTTAGAAGAAGATATGTACAGTAAGTGAAAGCAAAATGTTCCTCTCTGATTTAACTTGCTTTGCTCTGTTAGTGTGTGTGTATCCTGTGTAGCATGAACAGTGAAAGCTGAATACCCATCACTAGAGCTGTGCATGTTTGAACAGAAAATCTCACCACCTTTACACACCATTCTACACACAGAATTTTCATCACTTTCAATTAAAAATCAGAGGAAAATGAATCCACATGTAAGTGAAGCAGTATGCAAATACAAGATACCAACATTCTGATTTTAACATGGATTTTCTCAGATCAAGAATCTGATTTCAATGATCCGAAATGCTCATGTAGTTATGTTTTTAAAGCAGGATGATATATTCCTACAGCAATTGACAATTAGAATAAATAATTTCCTAGTTCTAGTTTTTCTGCAAAAACCAGGAGGTAGGTTCATTAATGTAAATATATTTTATATAGTATAAGGTAAGGTTACCTGTCCTGTGGTTCAGGATGGATTGGATTACACAAGGCCAAGCTGTGGCAATCACTGAAATTTTAACGACAAAAGGAAGGTTCCAAGTTACCAAACCAAACTGTGGCCTTGGTTTAATCACATTGGTTGTTAATGCCCAGGGGGTTCTAAAGGTTGATGCTGCTGATGTATTTCACAGAATCCCACGGAATATTCTGAGTTGGAAGGGACTGAGCAGGATCACTGAGTCAGCTTTTAAATGAATGGTCCATATGAGATCAAACCCACAACCCTGGCCTTATAAGCACTGTCCTCTGACCAACTGATCTAAAAGCTGAAGTTCCAAATGATGCTGTTGTAGCATCTGAATTATATTGCTCTAGATCCCCATGGTACTTGAATTACTACTGCTTAACAGATGATATTTAATTTTTTGTAATCTTTTATGCTTTTACGTAATGCATCCCACCGAGTCTCTGTGCTGCTGCATCAGATATGTACAGTAAGTGAAAGCAAAATGTTCCTCTCTGATTTAACTTGCTTTGCTCTGTTAGTGTGTGTGTATCCTGTGTAGCATGAACAGTGAAAGCTGAATACCCATCACTAGAGCTGTGCATGTTTGAACAGAAAATCTCACCACCTTTACACACCATTCTACACACAGAATTTTCATCACTTTCAATTAAAAATCAGAGGAAAATGAATCCACGTGTAAGTGAAGCAGTATGCAAATACAAGATACCAACATTCTGATTTTAACATGGATTTTCTCAGATCAAGAATCGGGACTTCAATAATCTGAAATGCTCATGTAGTTATGTTTTTAAAGGAGGATGATATATTCTTACAGCAATTGACAATTAGAATAAATAATTTCCTAGCTGTGTTTTTTCTGCAAAAACCGTGAGGTAGGTTCATTAATGTAGATATATTTTATGTAGTATAAGGTAAGGTTACCTGTCCTGTGGTTCAGGATGGATTGGATTACACAAGGCCAAGCTGTGGCAATCACTGAAATTTTAACGACAAAAGGAAGGTTCCAAGTTGCCAAACCAAACTGTGGCCTTGGTTTAATCACATTGGTTGTTAATGCCCAGGGGGTTCTAAAGGTTGATGCTGCTGATGTATTTCACAGAATCCCACGGAATATTCTGAGTTGGAAGGGACTGAGCAGGATCACTGAGTCAGCTTTTAAATGAATGGTCCATATGAGATCAAACCCACAACCCTGGCCTTATAAGCACTGTCCTCTGACCAACTGATCTAAAAGCTGAAGTTCCAAATGATGCTGTTGTAGCATCTGAATTATATTGCTCTAGATCCCCATGGTACTTGAATTACTACTGCTTAACAGATGATATTTAATTTTTTTGTAATCTTTTATGCTTTTACGTAATGCATCCCACCGAGTCTCTGTGCTGCTGCATCCCCTTGTGCCATGGAATTCCGTGCCTTGTTTTCTGCGGAGGCAGGAATCCCTGCTGCCCACGGCAGCCTGCACTGTCCCCACCAGCGGCTAGGGGGCGGTGTTACCCCATTTTTAAAGCAAAAATCCCAACTCCAAGGATCCAGGGATTGGCTTTTCCTAACAATACTTTTATTAACAGTTTGGTCAAATATCAGAGCTTATGCCTTTAGATCACTCCTTAAAGTAAAAGGGAATAATTTCCATCAGATACCTTCACAAATAGCTGCAGTTCCATCAGCATTTTCATGTTTTCAGGGGTTACCAGTATGTTGTGTTTCTTAACCACAAACTTGCATTGTTTCTTTTGGTGTTTCTGTATGTATTCTACTGAATTTTGTAGCTTTATTTTGCTTCCTTTCTTTTCTTATTTTGTTTTTTTTCCTCCTTCCAGGTGCCTTGATAGTATATCATCACAACTTCTGGTGAGAACAGAGACATAAGAGTTTAGGAAAAACTTCCTGGCCAAGAAGAGCTGTGGGAATTCACTACCAGGTCTGATTAAAGTCCAGGGAGAGGGGATGGGGGATGGAAGACATGAAACCTTGACTTTCTTTTCTTATACTTTTGCATCAATTAAGTCACTTAGTAATCTGGATTGCACCTCCACGTGTTTTTTATTTGACTGCTGTGTGAATGCTCATTGCTTACTTTGCTTTTGTTTTATGTTTTTTTTTTCTTCTGATACTTACTGAAAGCTCTAAACCCAAATAAATGACAGGTTCAGTAAAAACTCAATCTTGCTTTTGTGCTGCAAAAGCCCATTCAAGGTTTCATAAGCCCCTCAAAATTGATTTTTGGAGCGCTGTTATTTAATCTGCCCTTTACAAAACTTTAATGCCTTGAGCAAATCCTTCTTGCCTTATTCCCACCAAAAGGCACTTTGACTTCATGGTAAGCAGATAAATGTAAGACAAAAAATGCAGTTCAGACTGTTCCCCCAGTCCCTAGTAATTCTCTAACTTCTCTATTCTCCCTTTTCTCATTATTGAAGAAAGCCTCCTGTGTAAACAGTACTTTTTGTTCTCCCACAGCACAGAGACTTTTTCCCATCACTTGCTTGCTCTCCCCCACCTGCTGGATCTGACTCATTAGCTCAACTTTAGCCTTGCTTCACCTCTTCACTCCCCTAAGAATCGTATTTAAAGTTCATGGCACTGTTCTTATTCTCAGCATACTTTCTCTCCACATACCTAGCGGCACTGCAGATAATTCTGTGTAATGTTCCCTGGGCTCAGTGGCTCCAACTCCAATATTTTCTTGCAGGGTTCACTCTTTAAAAGGATGTCTGTGGCAGAGATGGCAAAGGGAATCTGCAGGCTAACCCAGGGCCAGGCAATGGATTCATTCAGCCTCCTGGTCAGCTCAGGGGTACATTGTCATCTGAGCTGCTGCCAGCCAGACCAACCCAACACAGTGCTCCAACACTGCAGCCTTTGCAGGTGGAACTGGCTGCAAAACCACATCCACTGCCTTTGAGGGAGGCACCTCTGCATGGGACACCTCTGAAGAGTTGGCTGCCATTGGTTTACACACAGACGAGGAGGCAGAAGGGCATCAGCAGGACTGAATGCAGCAAAGTTCTGATTTTGCTGCGCATGCCTTGCCTCCAGGAGCAGGTGGATGGTGTATTCTGCTGTATCATCCATGTGTACCCTGGATGGATAGGAAAAAAAGGGCTTGAAGCACTAATTTTACTGAAGTTTTAGTGTCAAATAACCCTTCTATCCATGTTACTTTGCCTTTTCTTTGTGAAAAGTTTCCAATGAAGTATGACAGCTTCCAACTAGAAAGAAACCAGTAACTATAACTACATAAAGACTGAAGTACTGGCAGTTAATGCTGGCAGCAACAAGCTTGGAGTAGTTGGTTCTGCCTTCCACATTATTTATTCTGTAATGGCCTTTAAACAATAATGCAGTGGTGATTGTGTCATCATCCTTCCTGTAATGAAATGTTTGTCCTCACCAGCTGCACCTTTTGTATGTTATGTTGTATTAATTGTTCTGAAACTTTTTTATAAAACTTGATCAGCAGAATATTTTAAAAAAGTTTAAATATTTAAAATATCTTTAAAATATCTGCATTAAGTACGTCTGCGTTTTCTTCTTTTATTTTTCTTTTATCTGAAGAGATCATGAGTTGAATGATTGACAGATACAAATTGTAAGGCAAACCTTGGTTTGACTGAAATCAACAGCAAAACATTCAGTGACTTAATTTTACCCCAGGGCAAGTAAAAGGCAGTTGGAAAACACTGTGCAAAGACCCAAAGGATTATGACTCCAGTCACAGAGTGGCTTATGGGGTTTTGTGTGCAACAGAAATTTATAAATAATTCCATATATGAAAGAGAAAAAGAAAAAAAAAAGTAATTTCTGCTATGGAAAAATGTCCTTGTGGTTGGTAAGGAGCTGTCTCCCACCTACTGTCCTGGTAAGGAGTGTGTAGCAGTTGGATATTCTGAGCAACTGTGTGCAGCATGGACTTTCTTCCTGGATCTTGACCTTCAAACATGGTTGCATTTGAAACTTTTTTTCTCGATTAAAACCTTTTAACCTTTTTTCACTTTGGGTGGTAGTTTTCCAGAGATGAGTCAAAATACTGGCAAGAGGAGTGTTTAGATAGTATTCAGAATTTTTGGATGCATGTTTTCCAGCTGTTTTGTTATTTCTGAACTGTCAGTGACATTTTATTCAACTTTTAACACTTAAAATGCGAGTTCAGTTTTACTGTAACAGAAACACCCCACAAAAGCTGTGTTTTATAACAGCAAAAGTAGTTATTAATGCAGACATTTACAATGTGTTGCTTTTTAAAATGCCAAATAACTTGTGTGTATGTATGTATGTGTGTGTGTGTGTGTGTTTGTATGTATTCAGGACATTAAAGCATGAATGGTTTTGTAAAAAGTGGCCTGGATTTCAGTCTGATTTTCAGTTGCTATCCTCTGCTGTGAATCTTGCAGCTATTCTTGACTTAGGCTTCTAAATGACAGGAGAATTATGCTACCGTTGTGTTAGATACACAGATAACTTCTCTACAGAGCTTATCGTGTGCCATAATGATGTCAAAATTACCAGTGAAGAAGTAATCATCTCTCTGTATCACTCAGCTCAATTTCTATTGAAGTGTTTAGAAGACCAACTTGTTTCATTAAATCCCAGCGATTTGAAAAGCTGAAGCTGCCTCCAATCGTCAATGCTATCACCAACTTAGCACCTTCTAATTACCCTGAAATAATCCAGAAATCTGGTCATTGTCTTTGTTCCTCCAATTACATCCTTGTATGTCCAACAGATAATAGACTTCGTGACCATATAATAGTGTATGCCTCTTCACATTAAACAACCAAACCACAAAACTTGTGACTTAATCAGTTTCGAGTTGATATCACTATTACACTTTCACTGAGAGAACCGGTACTTTACACAGGTTTTTGGGTTCTGTTGGATTTTGTTTGTTTTATTTTTATTGTGGGTCATGGGTCTCTTTTTTTTTTTTTTTTTTTTTTGTATAATGCAAATCCATCTGTTTAGAAAAAAAGTGGCAAGAGAGGGGAAAAAAAAGCGAACAGCAAAGCAAACAAAAATAAGCCCTTTCCATTTGGGTTCTATGAATGTTGTACTCTCTGTATATCCTGGCATATGCTAGGCTTTTAAATAAGTGTTTTGAAGTACCTTTCAACAGTTTAGCTCCATCTGCCATCCAGTTTTTGCTATAAAAGTGGCCAGCCTGATCATCTCCCATCTCATGAGGGGACTCAAACTCCTTTAGGCAAAATTTATTGCAAGGAGAAGCAAATTCCTTGAGTCGAATGGGCCAAATAGCTTGTTGACAAAACTGCCAAGGTACATATACGCTGACTTCTTTTAAAAATAGGAAAAAAAATAAACCCAAAACAACTCAACACCTTTGATTGCAGCCAGAACATTAAAACACCTGAATCAATTTTTCCACACATGAAAATAAGGAAATCTGGAAGCTGAAGCTATTTTAGGCTAATTGCATTTTGTTGGGTTTCGGGGGAGTGGTACGTAGTAGCAACTGTGGGAAAACCACTAAATAGTTCTCTGTTTGAACCATCTGTCACGAATATGGGACATATGTTCGCTTTGTTTATTCAGGAGCCAAGTGGAAGCCGATACACTGCGCTCGGCCGCGGCCGAGGGCCGGAGCGCAGCGCGCACTGCGGGGATGCGGGGAAGGACGGGCGGTGCTGCCGCCGCCCCGGGGCCGCTGCGGGACGCCCCGGACTTCCCCCGCGGGCGGCGGGGCCGGCAGGGGGAGGCCGCGACCGCCGAGCCCCGCGGAGGGAGGGAAGGAGGGCGGGCGGGGAGCGGAGCATCCCCGCGGGGCCGCCGCCTCTCGCCGGCTCGCCCGGTGCCGGCGGCGCCCGCTGGGATCCGCGGGGGAGCGCCGGGGAGGCTCTCGGGGCCGAGGGGGCCCCGCTCTGCTCGGCGGAACCGGAGCGGCCGCGCCTCCCGCCCGTCCCAGTTTTCCCTGGCAAAGTTTGGCTGCCGGCAGCGCGGCCACCCCCGCTCCGCTCCGCGCAGCCTGCGCGGCCCCGCGCACCGCCCCGCCCCGGCCCGCGCGTCAATAAAGTTGCGTTCGGGGGGTGGAAGAGGCGAACTGCCCCGGGGAAGGCTCGGGAAGCCGCGGCTCGGGGCTGTCAGAGGTGCTGCCGGCGGGGCTGACACCAGCCGGGCTGACACCAGCGGCCGGCCCCGGCTGCGCGGCCGGGGGCGGGCGGGCGCTGCGGGTCTGGTGTGTGCACCCCCTCCCGCCCCCCGTGCGCTCTCGGTCCCTCCCTGGGAACAGGCGCTGCCCACCCAAGGAGGCGACCGGCGCTCCTGCCCCGCTGCCGCTCGCTCGCTCACTCGCACACATCACACAGGCACACACACACATAAGCCGTGCGTGCGCCTCTCGCTCCCGCACTGGAGTCAGCGCTTGTGCCTGCAGGTTGCTCAGACCTGAAATCTAAGGGAAAAGCTCAGCGTTTGCGTCGCTGCTCCTGCCGCCGGTGGTGGTAGCGGTGAAGAGGAGAGGGGGTTGTGGGGGTTTTTTTGCTTGGTGGCTTTTTTTTTCTTCCCCCTTGAATTCAATGGATCTGAACTTGGAGCCTTTAGACCTCGGCGGTATTGGAATATCTACATGCTGATCATCTTTGTTGTGACACATCAAGTCGTTTGGGGAAACCATCCGAAGACAGCAAGATGTTTCTCGCTCTCTTGTACTTCGCTTTGCCCTTAGTGGGTAAGTTGCTGGTGCCTGATTTCGGTCTGCACATCGCTTCATAAAGCAAGGCATAGGGTTTATGGGACCGGGAGCCTGATGGTTGTCAGTCTATTGTTTAGGCAGAACAGTGAAGTTTCCAGTAGTTTTAATGGCTCTGCCTCACATCAGTTAGCCCGGTCTGCGTTTAAAGCTCTGTAGGTTACAGACTTCGGTACTTGCCTGTTTAGCCTCTTGTTAAATTGGGTTCTCGCAAGTTACAGGGAAACTTTTCATTTAAATAAAATAAGGCTGCCTGGGGAGGGTGGGGGATGACAAGACCAGCTAAAGGATTACATCTTCACCTGAACCTGGCAACCTGCCCGACTGGTAGTGGTTTGCAGCCCAAACTGGTTTCCTTTCCACAGGAGAGGTTTGCGTTTCCATCCGCATGTGTGTCTGAGGGAGCATGACGGGGGCACGATGGAGAGGAGAGAGTTAATACAATTTGCTTTGTTCTCCTGCAAAAGCATCATACGTGAAGAGAAGTGGGGAGGGGGGGGAAGTAACAAATTCTACCTTTATGCATGTAGAATAAGCAAAAATGTGCACAGCCTTTAAAAAGTGACTGACGCAAAGACAGGCTAATATCAATCAGTGAGGATACTTATCTCTCTGAGCGGGCTGTTCCTGGATGTAAGTGAAATTACAGCAAAGCTCTGTGGAAAGTGAGGCTGAATATTTAACCCCTTAGTTAAACCCTGGAATGGAAAGCTGATTTGTTCACCAAAGTGGATCTATGGAATAACAAATGCTTGTTTTATCAGGCACATTAATCCTCCGGGTTTTCTTTCCTTTTTCTGTTTCCTCATAAATCAACCATCGGGGTTAAAAAATACTGTTTCCTTGGACTCCCCCGAAAGTGGATCCAAGCCCACGGAAACCCTGTGTGTTTTTTCCTAAAGCGTAGCATGAAGCCAGGAGGTTTGCGAGGTGCTGCCCCCGGGGTTGGCCGCATGTGCAGCGTGAGGAGGTGCCCCGTGCCTCCCAGACGCTGCTCAGGATCTGGGGTTCCTGGCCCCCTGCTCCCCCAAAGAGCGCGGGTTGGTTTGTGTCTCCTCTCCATAGATGTACTTTTGTCTGCAGAAGTGAGCGGGCTGCCTGGAGGGGACCGCCTGGACTGCGTGAAAGCCAGCGATCAGTGTCTGAAGGAGCAGAGCTGTAGTACTAAATTCAGGACACTGAGGCAGTGTGTAGCCGGCAAAGAGAGCAACTTCAGCCGGGCCACGGGCCTGGAGGCCAAGGACGAATGCAGAAGCGCCATGGAAGCTCTCAAGCAGAAATCCCTGTACAACTGCCGCTGCAAGAGGGGCATGAAGAAGGAGAAGAACTGCCTGCGCATTTACTGGAGCATGTACCAGAGCTTGCAGGGTACGTGGCAGGGTACGTGGCGAACGCAGGGCCCCCTGGGCTCTGGGGCTGTGCCCCCCTGGGCTCTCTGGGGCTGTGCCCCCCGAGGCTCTGTCTGTGCCCCCGCGGTTCCGGGGCTCTGTCTGTGCCCCCCAGGGCTCTCTGGGGCTGTGCCCCCCTGGGCTCCGGGGCTGTGCCCCCCAGGGCTCTCTGGGGCTGTGCCCCCCTGGGCTCTGTCTGTGCCCCCCTGGGCTCTCTGGGGCTGCCCCTTAGGCTCTCTGTCTGTGCCCCCCCCCTGTCTGTGCCCCCTGGCTCTGTCCGCCCCCCTGGGCTCTGTCTGTGCCCCCCTGGGCTCCCCCTGAGGGGCTCTCTCCCCTGGGCTGTGCCCCCGAGGCTCTGTCTGTGCCCCCGGGGCTCTGGGTCTGTGCCCCCCCAGGCTCTCTGGGTCTGTGCCCCCCGAGGCTCTCTGGGTCTGTGCCCCCCTGGGCTCTGTCTGTGCCCCCCGGGGCTCTGGGTCTGTGCCCCCCTGGGCTCCGGGGCTGCCCCCTGGGCTCTGTCTGTGCCCGCCTGGGCTCTGTCTGTGCCCCCCGAGGCTCTCTGTCTCTGCCCCCTCTGTCTGTGCCCCCCTGGGCTCTGTCTGTGCCCCCCTGGGCTCTGTCTGTGCCCGCGGCTGCCGCCCCAGGAGCCGCGTCCGCCCCGCGCAGCTGCGGCCCCGCTCCCGGCTGCCAAAGCCGCAGCCCGAGCTCCCTCCAGGCACGCAGCTGACCTGCCTAAACCGCCGCCAGAAGTGATAGGGGCACGAGCATCGCAAAAACAGTCATTTGGAGAGGTTCTCCTAACAATGTTCAAACTCCTTAATTAGGATTCACCTGACCTAGTGAACCTCACCTCGCTGGAACTAGTTTCTTAGCCGTTTTGCTGAAAGTTAAATATAATGTGAAGAGAAGATTGTTTTAAGTGAAACTTCATGTTTTCCTTTCCTGTATTTTACTAGCAGTATTCCCTGGCCATGCTGACGCAGAAAAAACCCAAAGTTTATGTTTCCTACAGCATGTAGATGGGCCACTTAGAAGAGATACGGCAGTGATTGATCAGGACTGCTCTGTTATTCATATTCATAAGGCAAATTTCTCTTAGTCTGCTGAGAACAATCAGGTCCTCATATGAGAGACATCATTTTTAGTTCTGTCTTGCTGTGGCCCTGGAGTTGAAGGTGCAATCTCTCACTTCAATGTGCTCCCCATTTAACTTTTTTAAAAGTTGCTTCTGCAAAAAGGGAAACAGTCCCTTTCTGTTCATTTATCCATATGTTTTAATGAGTCCATATATTTTTTTTTTTTTTGCTAAGGGTAATAACAGTAGTTTTTACATCGTAAAAAGTTTCTCTTCCAGCAGCATCTTGTCAAGAGTGTTTCATGCCAGAGATGCTAGTTTTTGGCTGTTAGCTGAGCTTCTCTAAAAAAGAGCTCTGCTGTTATGGTGAATGAAGAGGAGCATCCTTGCTACAGCTTCTCTCCTGCTGGCATGGGATGGGACAAACCCTGTGATGTCACAGGCTGTCTCTGCAAATTGTGACCTTACCCAGGGAGGAGGGAGAGATCTAGTGACAGGGGTAAACAATTAGCTTCTTTCAGGTGTTTTTATAGGTAATTCTTTCAGAAGAAGTAGCCATATAAACGTTTTAAAGAGATTAAAGGGGAGCACTTTTCACTGTTATGGAGTAAAAGTAAACAAAAAAAATTTTATCCTGAATTCATGTGTAAGAAAAAACATCCAAATATTTTTTGTCCTTAGGAAATGACTTGCTTGAAGATTCCCCTTACGAGCCAGTTAACAGCAGACTATCAGACATATTCAGGCTAGCACCAATGGTATCAGGTAAGCAGGCTTAAAATTCTTTAACTAATACATGGATTTTGTAATTGAATTATGGAACTTTCAAGCAGTACTCATAAATAAAAAGAAATTATAATGGCTTCCTGGGTTTAGGAAGCTCATGATACAGTTGCACAAAAGAAAAGACTAATTGGTTTTGTAATGAAAGAATTCTTGGCAGGATGGCAATTTGTATTCTTTTTGAGTCATTCTTGACAATAAATGCTAAATTTTCCTGTAGGTGGCAATCTGATTCCCTGCGTTCCCAATTTACAAATCAGTTCCTTTTTGGGAATTTGGTCAGTGCAAGTTACCTCCTATTGACATTAGAGAAGATCAGAAGATACATCTTTCAAATGCTTGCATAAGGGAATGCTTTATAGTTTCATACAGTTTTTTAAAAAAAGGAAATTCAGAATTAAAGCTTGTCTTCTTTTCTGGAGCTGCTGCCTTTTTAAAGAGCCTATTCACAACTTCCTCCTTTTTCTGGTTTTTTTTTTTTTTTTCGTGTTGCTGTGTGGCTGCCTTTCAGAACTTTTTTGTGATATTTTGAATATGTTGCATGGGTATTAAACAATGGTGTTGGTTCTTTACCAGCCTAAGTTGTTCTCATGTGAGGTCACATTTACTGAAAACGTGTTTTTTTGGGGGCATTCACTGGGGTTACAGATTGGAATTTCATTTCTTTTTAGGAGCTTCAGAAAGTCTTTTTTGAGGATGCAGTCTGTACTCTGGATTTTTATTTGTTTAGCTCCATAAAACAAATTAAATGTGCACAGCTCAGTGTGTAAGTTGGACAGTGCTGTAGCTCTACTTAAATGACATGCTATGGATAAGCATTAGGAGATGCCTCTTTAAAAGAAAGGGGAAAAAAAGACCAAAGAGAGTGGCTTGACCAATTTTCAGATGTACTTACACTTCTTAGGACTCAAAGTCCCATTAAAAGCCAGGGGTACTTAGGTTGTTAAGTATTTAACGCTACAGATTTTCAAAGGCATATAGACACATAAAATGTAGATAACTGTCCATTGGGATTTTCAAAAAGGGCTAAGTGATTTAAATAGGCGTTAGATGCCCAGGCACTTTTGAAAATTTTAAGTGCTTAATGCATCTTCAGGTGTCTTAATGCCTTTGAAAATCGTCCCTTTAGTCACTTTTCAATAGGTGACTTCAGATCCTTATCCCATACATCTTTTGAAAGCATTGTCCTATTTGGTGAGCAAGCCTGTTGGAGAAATGGTAGAGAGCAACGATAAATCTCTGAAGAATCTTTATTTATTTTATTTTTTATTGCTTAAAACTCCAACTTAACATAAAACCAAGACAAAATCTGTGCAGAGGAGTTCCAGGCTGTTTTCTTAAAGTTTATGATCAGCCTGCCTGGGGCCAGATTCTAACACAGGAGTTTTGTGATCTCCAGAGGAATACCCTATATGCATTCTGCCTTTCTGTTGTTTGTTTTTTTAGGTTTCCCCATTTCCTTGCAGAATAATTACCTTAAAAATGCACCTATTTCATGCATCTATTCAGAACAACAATGAAGTAAGATACAGTTGCCAACAGATGATGTCCACCACGGTTAGGACTCATCCCATGTTTTCTGTGCACCCCAAATTGCTGCTTCCTTGGTCAAAAGTTTCAGGTTTACAAGGATGGGAGGCCTAGAATTCATAGTGAGCGACAAACAAAAGTTGTCATCGAGAGGAGAAACATCAGTATTTGAAAGTATTGTCAGCTGAAAAGAAAAAGATTAGCAAAAGCATTTTTCTTATTGTCATGGTTACTATTGCATGTCACATTCTTTAAAGCTCCTCAGCCTTATAGTTTTTTTGCAGAGCTCTGCAAATACAGCAGAACTTCATAAAATTTGATTAAAACAAACCAAACAATCCCTGTACAAGTAGTGTTGGCAGGGGTTTCATGACTGGTGTTCTGCTAATGTGGACATTGTGTTTATAGATGTTGCTGAGTGTTCACTCCCATTAAAGTTAGTTTTGTATAATTAAAAGCAGAAATTAACCCTTTCAGACCACAAAACTCATTCTGTGGTCCTGTATTACTTGGACTTGGATCAAGTGTAATGTCTTTCCCCCCTTTTGTATTTTTGTGGTAGTGTAGAAAATCATAGTAGTTTTCTTTTGTGCCATGTAAAAGGGGAAATCATTGGCTGAGATGGCTGTTTTGTGTCAGATAAGTCTTTTGTAGTGTACATAAGCCTGAAAAATGGATTGTTTTTAAAACCAGTTAAAAGTTGATGTAATTGTATTCTGATAGATGTTCAAAATTGCTTCCCCTGTGGAGACAGGATGCCACATTCTCTTTATTTCAAGCATCAATATGTTGATGTAGGAGAAAAATCAGGAATATATGGCTAAACCTGTTACTAAGATTGAGTCTTCCTAGTTGAAAGACTGGGCTGTCTTGGTTTTTGTTTTGGGCATATCTAGGTTTGAATGTTTTTTATAACTACTATGTCAGATGTGGTGCTTCTGCCTCAAGAGTGTGAATTTCTTCCTGTTAAGCAGCTCTTGAAATTGCTGAAGACTTCTGTGTTAGTTGTGGAGGGTAACAGATTTGGGTTAGCTATTATGATGCAAAAATTTTGCTTGAACAGACATTTTTGCTTGAACCTTTGCAACTTTTGAGAGGTGAAAACATTTTAAGGCCATTGACTTCTGTCACAACTACAGTAAATGCAAAATCTGTTGATTGGATTTCAGAATTGAGTTTCACACTACATTAAGGAGTGATGCTTGAATTAGTAACTTAAAGCTGTCTGTGGCTTTTTACTACCTGGAGAACAGTTTGCCTCTTAAATTTGTGTTTGTAGTTGACATTGAGCTTTGCAACTGGAAGATATGTTATTATTTTGGTGTTAGCTGATACAGTATAGTGGTCAGCTTAGGCACCTTGTAAGAAAATATCTTGCATAAAAAATGTAGCTGTACATATCTGCAGAAATATTTAACAAAGTAATTTTTATGAAATGTCTCATTCACTTCAACAGAAAAGGGAGAGCCACTCTATCTGAATAAAATGCCTTAAGCCATTTCTGTGAAGTGGTGTAAATAGAATACTCAGTGTTAAAAAGAGTTGGCTATTTAGATCAATGCATTAGGGTGACAAAATCCTCTCCTCCCATGGATTCACTTGTGAGTTGCCCAGTTGTTCATAGGCTTATTATCCCATTGTTCAGCTTTGTGAATCTTCTTTCTTTTACATCCATTATGTTCAGAAATAATCTTAAAAGAACCGGCTACATAAATCAGAGCATTTGTTAAAACACAAGAGTGTTTACTGTCAATCTGTGGAGAATTCCTTGGTTACATGCTGCTAGTTAGGCCTTGTTTCTAGTTGCTAAAGCACAGGACTAGTGGAAGTTAATTATTTTGCCATTATTCTTAGTGTAGTAAACTGTTTTTGTAAAGTTTCTTTTGCATCATTAGCAGATCAGAGAAAGTGGCTCCTCTGATTTTATGTCTAAGGGAGCATTCTGGTTCTGCTGTTCTCATGAGAGGCTGCCTGATGTAAAATCTCTGTGAACCTTTTGTTGTAGAAGATATGTGGAAGCTTATATTTAGAAAAGGGTGTATTTTATATTTATTACAGTAAACTTCTAAATTAAAACCAAGAATTCCGTAGACAGCACAGCATGTTGGGCTTCTTGCTGGAGTGTATAACTCCCTGTTAGAACTCAGCACGTGAGGTTACCAGGTTTGGTTTGCCCACTGAATAAGCTGTAAGTGCAGACAGAAGCAGTTATAGTCAGTAAGGTGGCTTTTTATTGTGTGTAAAAAGTTTAGGCTAAAAAGTCAGCAATGCTGGGGATCTCAGGAATGAGTGTGTGTGTGCTGGTGGCTGTTTCACTCTTTCTGTGGGATGCACAAGGATGGCTCTGGGTCTCCCTCTAGGATCTCTCCCTTGCTCAGAAGGAGAGTAGGTTGATCAATGGTTTTCCTAACTTCCTTTGAGTTTTTCAAAGTCTTTTAGGCATCTTGTATAATTTATTCACAAACCACTAAGTTGATTGCGAGGAAAGTATGAATCCAGTGTGCAAACACCTTGAGAGGATGGGACAGACTTTTATAAGGCGATAATTCCCTCTCCCCAGCATAAAACCTTCTCTGCATATTGATGGCATCTATTTGCCTCCTCCCCATTGTATTTTTCTTCTCAGGGCTGGGGTAGGGACATCACTGAAAATGAACTGCTGGTGTTTCCTTGGAAAAGTGTCCATCAGCCAAGGTGGGGGAGGAAGGTTGGGGCTGTTCAATCTGAATTCCCAGGATGCAGAGAAACAGAGCTTCCTTGTCTTGCTTCTCCTTGTACCTTCTCCTCCTGCTATTCTGATGAATTAGAACAAGCTGTGTCATAGTGAATTAATATCCCCAAAACTTCCATTACCCCCAAGATTCTTTTAATCAAGAATGGAGGATTTCCCTGTTCATTTTTGTAATGCTTGATCTGATGTAAGAGCTGTGTTCTGGGTAACAAATCCCTGACACTTTAATTATTATTTACTTCTTTTTTTCCTACCTGGTAAATGACTTTTCATTTGTAGAGTCCATGTATGGCCCTTTTTATATTGTTTATCAATAAGATAAGTTAGAATCTCTCTGCTAGCCAAGAGATTCACTGCTTTTTCCTTTTGGGGTTTGTGCCATGTGAATTAGTGGCTTCTCCCATGAATTAATACTGTATGACATCTCCAATTCCTGTTGCCTGAGGCCTCTAATCCTGTTTCTGTTCCTAAATCTGCATGTATTTCAAATGCCACATAGTTTTCTAATTTAACACTATGTCTTTTTATGAAATTTCGGTAAGATTATATAAGATGCCACTTTTCTACAAAGGCAGTTTAAAAATATTTTTAATTAAAAAAATATTTTTAAAATGTTGATTTCTGTTGACTTTCTGCAATGCTTTAATTAGCTCTTACCCCCATATCATTGCTGCTTAGTTAAAAAAGTTGAGATACCTCATGTTAGTTACCTTGTGCATACACCTGACTTCACCAACAATAAAGCCAGATCTTGTTAGGCTAATAGGAGTCTTGCAATCTGATTCTGTTCCCACTGAAGTAAGCATAACATATCAAAATTTTATTTCATTACGATGCATTCTGTTTCCTGTTGTAATTTTTTTTTTTTTGGCTTGGTTTTGGTTTTCTGATGTGAGGTCGAGCTCTCTGATAACAGAAAAGTAAAAACTTCTTATATTTAGCCTACATTGTTACACGCATAACTGTATTTTAAAATAATAGCCCTTGAACCAATATTTAATACTGGTTTACACAAAACCAGTCTTAAGTCTATTTTTCCTCAGTGAGAATTTGTGTCCTGTTACAGGAAACAAACTAACAGACAAACCAGGCACCTGTTTTAGCTGTGTTTAAGAGAATGAAAATAGTTTGACAAAAATAAATCTAAGCATGTACAATGGTTGTGTTGTTTGACATTTCTGAGTGCAGATTTTCTTTGCAGAGGCAACTAGGCTGAGTTCCAGGCAGATAACAAGTTATCAAGGGTGCAGAGATACCAGTTCCTGATTGCCACTTCTGCATTTTTATAATCAGATTGGACTTCACAGGAATGAAGATCACTTTGGTGACTGTTGGCTTGCAGGAGATCTTTGAATATCCTGTTTTCTGCATTTTTCAAGGCTAGATCTGATTATGAGAAGAGAATTAAGTACCTTGCTGAAGTAACTGATTGGCTGGCCTATAAAGGCAGTGCCTTCGCTCTCTGCCTTCAGCAGGGTTTGAAAATAGGAATGTGTAAATACTCTCAGTTCCTTGGTCAGATTATTGGAACCTTTTTGCTAATTTCTTTCAAGAGCTGTAAAACAGAAGATAAGGTCTTTGTTCCTCAAGTGTTTAAATTGCACAGCTTTGAGCAAGTGTATTGTTTCTGCTTTCCTGTTACTCTGGACAGGCTTTGTCAACCTGTTTCAGCATGGGACACAGGATGAAATCCATTCCATGGAAGGAGGAAATACCTGATTGACCACAAAGCATTTATGCATGAATATTCTGCCTCTCCTCTAATGCCAAGAGTAGTGAGAAAAGAATAGTTAGAAGTCTTGAAGGAAACTCGGGGTTGGGCAGTATTTTCCTGAGGCCTCAAAGGGAAGTGTTTGGGTATGGTTGAATAAGCATGACTGTTTGTTAATAAAGTACATACCTTATTACCAAATATATATAATGTATGCAGTGAACCACATCTTTTCCAGAGTAACATCCTTGGAGAATGGAACTGCCATCCCTTAATCTATATCTTTGCAGGAAAGCCTCAGTTGTGGTGTGGTGGGTCAGAGGTTAAATGAACATATATGTGTATACATTTTTGGGCAGCAAACTGTGTATTCTTGCTTTCCTTTTCAGGCCACCTTTATGGTTCACTTAAGGGACCATCTGAGTTTCTCTGAAAGAGGAGCAAAGGGCAGAGGAGCTGCCAGTGGTGTTGGGGGGATTATGAGGAGAGATCAGGTGGCTGAGGAGGGAAGCAGAGTCAGGTTTATCTGTTAAAAGAGGCAGCACCGCTCTAGGGGTGCAGTGAGTAGGAGCAGGCATGGGCTGCTGGGCACCTCAGACACACAGAGCTGGCTGGGGTCCCTGTTCTGTCTGCAGCTCCCAGGGTGAGTGGTGGGACGCCGTGCTGTGTCCCAGGGTGAGTGGTGGGACACCGTGCTGTGTCCCAGGGTGAGTGGTGGGACGCCGTGCTGTGTCCCAGGGGGAGTGGTGGGACACGCTGCTGTGTCCCAGGGTGAGTGGTGGGACACGCTGCTGTGTCCCAGGGTGAGTGGTGGGACACGCTGCTGTGTCCCAGGGTGAGTGGTGGGACACGCTGCTGTGTCCCAGGGTGAGTGGTGGGATGCCCTGCTGTGTCCCAGGGTGAGTGGTGGGATGCCGTGCTGTGTGCCAGGGTGAGTGGTGGGACACGCTGCTGTGTGCCAGGGTGAGTGGTGGGACGCCGTGCTGTGTCCCAGGGTGAGTGGTGGGACACGCTGCTGTGTCCCAGGGTGAGTGATGGGACACGCTGCTGTGTCCCAGGGTGAGTGGTGGGACACGCTGCTGTGTCCCAGGGTGAGTGGTGGGACACCCTGCTGTGTCCCAGGGTGAGTGGTGGGACACACTGCTGTGTCCCAGGGTGAGTGGTGGTGCACACTGCTGTGTCCCAGGGGGAGTGGTGGGACGCCATGCTGTGTCCCAGGGCGAGTGGTGGGATGCCATGCTGTGTCCCAGGGCGAGTGGTGGGACGCCATGCTGTGTCCCAGGGGGAGTGGTGGGATGCCATGCTGTGTCCCAGGGCGAGTGGTGGGACGCCATGCTGTGTCCCAGGGCGAGTGGTGGGACACACTGCTGTGTCCCAGGGTGAGTGGTGGGACGCCATGCTGTGTCCCAGGGTGAGCGGTGGGACACCCTACTGTGTCCCAGGGTGAGTGGTGGGACACGCTGCTGTGTCCCAGGGTGAGTGGTGGGACACGCTGCTGTGTCCCAGGGTGAGCGGTGGGACGCCCTGCTGTGTCCCAGGGTGAGTGGTGGGACACCGTGCTGTGTCCCAGGGTGAGTGGTGGGACGCCGTGCTGTGTGCCAGGGTGAGTGGTGGGACACCGTGCTGTGTCCCAGGGTGAGTGGTGGGACACGCTGCTGTGTCCCAGGGTGAGTGGTGGCACACACTGAGCCTGCTGATGGCGCAGCTGCAGGTGTGACACGGTGAGAGTGAGCAGAAGCTGCTTGGTTCATGCTCTGACCGCACTGTTGGCACTGGTTCAGTGATAAAGGTGGTGTGGGGGTGGAAGAAAGGACTGCACTGAGTGGGCAGATTTCTATGGCAGTCTTCCTTGCAGGGCTTCCAAAATGCCTTTTGTGAAAGCAGTTTTCCCTGGTGGAACCAAAAGAACAGCATCCTGCAGCTTTCTGTCTCTTGATGGCACAGCAAGGTGCAGTTTATGGCAGGTGTTCTGCACATTGGCTCTTTACATTTGAAGATATTTTTAAACTTTTTTTTTTTATAACCCTATTTGTATTGGACTCTTCAGAGATATGTTTGACAGTCTTGGAGAAGTCAGTGCTTTCTGTCAGGAGTTGACAGTATGTTAAAAATGCTAAGAGTAAAATGCTTGTGTGTGATGAAATAATGATTTCTGGATTGTAAGGCAGATGCTTATTTATGATAAGTATCTAACATTTCTTATTTTAACTTGCACATTATATTGTTTTAGCCTTAGAAAGGAATGTGTTTACAGCTTTGATTTTTAGAAATGTGACTGGTTTTGTTCATGAAATATAATTCTGTAATTTATGTTATTTTTGGTAGTATTTTTATATTCTTGCATTTTCCATGGATGAAACTAATGCAGCAATAATGCTGTCAGTATAGTTACAGCATTACCACAATTAAGTTATTTTTGGAACTGTTCTTTAGTTACTGCGATGCTTTGACAATTTTTCCAAGTGTCAGGCTATTGTCCTGTACAATCTGCACTCAGCTTGAAATTTAACATGAGAGAGGTATGACACAAAGTGTAATGGCATAGAGATAGCTCTTGCTGCATAGAAATTTGCAGAAATGATAGGCTGTAAAGAGACTTGAAGGTATCAAACAATTTGAATAGAAACCCATAAATAAAGATGAATTTCTGCATTCAGTGGTTATATGATTTTATCACTTTCTGATGTCCATAAAATGCATCTTCCCATTAGCATTTTGTCGTGCTGCTGATGAGGTTCAGAAGTGTTTAAAACTTCCATGCTCTTCCTTTTAAATCCTGCACCCTAAATTCAGTACTAAAGCTCAGTTCAGCACACCCAGAAATGGCTGTTTCCTCGTTCCTCCTCTGCTGGCGACAGCGCAAGGATTCTTCCTGCTCCCCAGTCCCACAGCTCCATCCCAGTGCAGGTGTTTTTTGGGTTTGGCCCTGGCTCGTGTTAAGCACTGCTGCTGCCTTGAGCTGAGAACCCCAGCTCGCTGCTGCCTTGGTGTACCTTTTCCATGTACTGCCTTCCCTTTGTGGATTGTTGACTTTCCTCTCTCTTTGTAACTCCCCCACCTAATCCCCTCCAGCTGCAGGGGCTCCAGAAGTTTCTTTCTCTGTTACTGCAGCTCTGCTTGCCGCTTTGCTGCCCCTCAGAAATCTGGCTGCGCTTTTCCCCATCCCTTTTGTGACGTGGCTGTCCCCAAAGCATGTTCCTCTGTCCCTCCTCTGGTCCTCGGCTCTGTCCCACATACATCTCTGCTCTGCAGGGCAGCAGGTGCTGCAGCTGCCTGGGCGTTTCACCTGTGCTGAAGGACTCTGGGTCCCCGCTCCCTCTTGGAATGGCTCAGAGCCAGAGCCACGCCTGCCGTGTCAGGTCTGCTCAGGTCTAAAAACTGGGGTTTTTTTTCATAAAATTTGTAAGAACTTCGTATTCATTGCTCTGTCAGATTTGTTCAAGTATGTCCTACGGGTTAAGAAATCGCTGGGAGCTGCAAGGTGGAGAGAAGATAGTGACTGATATTTACTTTACTTAGATTTCCTTGAAAAATTATGATTAAAAAAAGCAAATACAGCTGCTGTTATATCCCTAAGCATTAGACTGTGACATATCTCATCTTATTCTGGTCTCATAAAACATCTAGTGTGTCATGCAAGTGATATAAATAAACATGCAGTGGACTTGAAACATACAGGCAATTAAGTACAGTTGATGGCTGGCAGTTGTGTGAGATAATTGAGCGTCTCAGGATTCTCTGAATGGGAAATAACTCATCATTTAGGTTAGCTGGCATGCAGATTATTTATTCAGATTTAGAAATGAAGCAGGAAAGAAAGGAGCCATCCAAAAGCTGTTATATATGAACACATGTATTGCATTTGACTATTTGGATGATACCACATTGTGTTTACAAATGACACTGCACTTTGTAGAGTCATCTTCTTTTCCAGATGGAATATTTTTAGGATTAATGATTAAGTTTTGCTGATGTTTGTTGTCATAAGGCCATAAACAAAGTTAAGTAAGACAACACTAGCATTTGGTAGTAGCTCCAAAGAATTCTTGCCTTTGCAAATAGAGTGGAATGTATTCTCCACAGCAGTGGCTTTGCATTAATGAATACTTGAGCAGCAGATTAAAATTTCTGTATAAAAAAATAGGTTAGGATTATATAATAACACAAGTCGGGGATATTAATAACAGTAAAGATGATTTTATTGAGCTGATTAGGTGCAATTAAATCTCAAGTACAGAATATTTAAATTCAATGCCAGATCAAAACTCAGTCCCTGCAGCTTTACTTGCTTTCCTTCACACCTACAGGATCAGCACCTGACAGCAAAGTAAATTATAATTTTTATTGTTGTTCATTTTCTATTGCCACGGGAATGTACATCATGTTATCCATTAGGCCCCAGACAGACATGTCTTTTCTCCACATACACAGTTATGAAACAAGACATGATTGAAGACAGCAAGGTGTCAGCTGTATTTGAAATTCTATTAGAAATTGATGAATTTGCTTGTCAGATTTCTTTAAAGGATTGCATGGGTAAGAACTGCCTATAGTGTTCTCTTAAAAAAAAAGTCATGAAAATTACAGCTTTAAAATCAACCCATATAGACTGAGAAATGGTGTCAGTTCTTTTTCTTGTAATCTATTACTTAATTTTAGTCTCCTAAACAGTGAAATAGAGACTTGCAGTGGTTGATAACACTCATGACCTGATGAAGTAAACTGATTTGATCCTCTGAGAGGTCAAACTGTGTGTGTTTCTAAGCAAACATTCCCCAAGGCTGCTGATGTGTGAGATGTCTCTTCCCCTTGCCAAACATCCCACCTTTGCAACAGAAAATTAAAGAAGACTTGTAAAGAAATGTGGTGTGTTAGTGTATAAATCTTGTCTATAAATTGCTGTGAGAATTGTTGAATGCAGTGTTTGGTGATGTGTTTGGGTGTTGTTGTTTTTTTTTTTTTTTTTTAATTTTTGCACATTTTAAAAATACCTAGACAGCTCTTTTTGGGTTGGGTAGAAAGTAAATTTATTAACTCTAGCTGTGTTAATGTTTAGAGAGAAAGGCATACAGAGTTTGTTTTTGAATTTGGTAAATAAAGAACTATTTGAATCTGACTTGAGGCTGCACTTAGCTTTTTAATACATTTCTGCTCTATAACTAAAAATATCTTATCTGCATGCCCTTGACCTTTCTCTGAGAGCTGTGGGAAGATTCAAAAGCATAAATGAGAATAAATTTAGTATTTTCCTATTCGAAGAAAAACAGTGCCACATGCCTTAGCTCTCTGCACACTGGGGTTGTCAGTCCTACACGGCCAGTGTGGCAGGGCAGAGCAGGGAGCCCTGCAGAAGGAAAATAGTTAATTTTACATTCCCTCCTCAGTTCACCTCCTTGCAGGAGGTGCCAGTTACAAAAAGGTTTTCTGCAGCTCAGTGGAAGTTGCCCTTTCTCCCCAGCTTGTGTGTAGCTCCCCGTGCAGCTGTGGAAGCCCTCTCAGTCATTGCCCTCTGTGTTCGAGCTGGTGACTCACAGGTGAGGTTGTCAATAAATTAAAGACATCCTTAATGGCATAACTACGTAACTGTGATGCTTGAGCTTGATGTTTTTATTTATTTATTAAAAACGTGTTGGCGTTTGGGTATCCCAGATGTCACAGGGGTATTTCTGAAAGCAGGTGGCTTGGGACGCCACTGCAGGCAGCCGCTCTGCACTGCTCTTACCTGCTTTAAATCACTCACTCAGCAGGGCAGAGAATGGGCGCACTTGTGGAGCTGTCATTTCTAGGCTTAGGTACTGCATTGCTGGGCAGTAATTACACACTCTCAGAGTAGCCTTCATTTATGCTAATTGCAAGTAAGCTTATAAACCCCTCAGATTATTAAAAAGAGATTTATCTCCTTCCTGTGGCGTTAAGTCAAGGATTTAAATGTTGCAAACTTTTGGTCCTGCTTTAAGGAGGAAAATGTCACCATAAGAATCTTCTCAATATCAACACTTTGTCAGGCTAAGAAAACAGGAAACCTTATTCTGTTTTGCCTTTCAAAGTTGTGTTTGTAGCATTGCAACTGTATATACTGATTTTAATAATTATTTTTAGTTAACTCAATGTTTTAAATATGTATTTAATCCTACACAAACATAATAAAATTAAAATCATGCTTAAAAGGTAATTAGTAAGTGACTATAGCTAGGACACTAACAGGAAGCAGGAGTAATTGATCTCAAATGTTTTCTCTAGAGCTGTTTCTGGTAAGATCTTCAGAAAAAAACCCATCACTGATTTCTGTAATGCGGGCAGTATGCAATATCAAGTGTAGACTGCGAGGAGAAATGTAATTTACAAGTTACAGAATGAATTATTCTGTTGTAAAAAGAATAATGTAGAGCCAACAGTTAGCTCCCCTTGAGCAGTGATGCCTGCTAATTGAAGGCCTGCATTGTAAGAGTCAATGTTCAGGCTTGTAGTACTCTCAAAGTGTCTGGTTCCTGTCCTCAGCCAGCCCGAGCAATGCCATCAGTAATTCTGGACCTGCGCTGTGGTGAGAAGAGCTGCTGCCCGCTGCTGCTGTCAGAACGGGAGATGTGCAAAGTGCTTGGAGCAGATAGATGTCTCCTCTGTCTCCTGAGCAGGTTGTTCTTCTTCTGTGGAAAAGTGTTGCCAATAGATGAGGGTGACAATTCATAATGTTCCTAAGCACAAATGCTCCATGTTGAACAAGATCATGCTGTCAAGGAGCATGTCAGAGAGAATTAAGGTTTAGAACTTATCCTTCCTCGTGCCTTTCAGAATTTTGAAGGTCTTTCTAATATTTGGAAAATGTTCAAACTCAGAAAACGTTGGTACTTCAGAGTATTACTTTACAAATCAGCTTTTCCCCAGATTGTAGCTGAGTGCAGTGGTCTAATTCTTGGTAATGGCTTTTCTGTTGTGTGAAATGATCCAATTGCAGCAAAGTATTTTAAATAAAATTCTAGAAATTACTGTGCATATTTGGAATGATTTATTATACTACAACAGGAAAGCTAGAAAGGTTTTTTTTAATGGTGTTAACTTCTCAGATGTGTACGATTAAGGTGCAATAAATGTATTATTTCGTTGATTTTTAAAGAGTGGTAAAAGTACTAAAATACATCTCTAAATCACTCTACAGCTACTTTTAAAGACAAGGTTTTGGCTAGCTGCCCAAAGTGCTGTACAAAGTGGTATTTGGGAGGAAGAAAAGGTTTCTTTGAGGTATTTTTACCACTGGGGGACTCTTGCTGTTCACATTTCTTCTGTATGGTTTGAAGCATCCCGGATTTGTCTGAAATGATTGAGTTCACCTGAAAAGTGTGTGGGGGGTGTGCTGGTATTTGCTATGGAAATCATGCTCATTTTAATTCTCAAAGGAAGTGTTTATCCATTTCACATTACAACACCCAGGTTGTTTCTCTTTGCATCCAGCAGCAGCATGAGAAGCTGTGAGGTTTGCAGAGAATGTGGCTGAGTTCATTGTCTTGACTGTTTTATCCTTAGTTGTTTTAAGACTTGAGTGAATAGGTGCTGACAGGGCTCCAGGTTTTTTCATATTAAATGTAAAAGCAGAGCTAATGTATATTTGGCAGACGCAAGAACTTACAGGTCAGGAGAGTTAAAGCTTTAGCTTTTTCTCTCCTGTACAGTTCCTTTCTGATGCTGGCTTGAAATTGAATTCAAACACTCCTTTTCCAGGATGTGGTATCACAGGATCTGCTGAGCTGGAAGGGACCCACAGGGATCATTGAGTCCAACTCCTGACCCTGCACAGGACAAGCCCACGGATCTCACCATGTGCCCAGGAGTGTTGTACAAATAATTCTTGCTCTGTCAGCCTTGGTGCTGTGACCAGTGCCCTGGGGAGCCTGTTCCAGTGCCCAGCCACGCTCTGGGGCAAGAGCCTTTTTCCAATACCCACCTAAATCTCCCCTGACACAACTTCAGGCCATTCCCATGAACCAATGACCCTGGTTTTAGCTCAGTGGGTCAGCAGCAAAGGTTGTGGGTTTGATCTCTGTATGGGCCATTCACCTAAAAATCAGACTTGATGCTCTTGGGTCCCTTCCAACTCAGAATATTTTGTGAAATGCTGTACCAGTGACTAAGATCACCTTTACTGATGTAGTTAAAATCTGACTAATATGTGCATGACAGGGAAAGTTGAGGTAGAAACACATCTTGAATTCTGGGCCTCGCTGACTGGAAGGTTTCTTTTCATAAATCATTCAACAGCAGGTTTACTGAGAGGAAGGTTAGGAGGCTCATTTGTGTAAACTTCCAGACATTTCCCCAGAAATAGCTCTTTTCCATTGGAAAAAATGCAGTTATCCTAATTTCCTGGCTATACTCTGTGTCGGTTGTTCTGTGAGACTGCGTTTAATTCCTGTTGGAAGTTTTCAAAACCTTCACTGGTGGCAGTTTGTACTGTGCAGATGTGTGAACATTTCTGTTCACAGAGCCGGCCAGCAGCGTGCAATTTGGGAAGAGCCAAACCTTTCTGTTTGTAATTCAACATGGTGTCCTTAAACCACAGGATTTTAGGTCAGCACATGTTCAAAGGCACTACCATCGTAAGGCCAAATACTCTCAAAGCAGTGTGTTGCTCTTTTAACCCATATCACAGTTTATTTCCTGTTCCCAATTCTTCTGTCTGTATCTGTTGCCTCGCAGTGGAATCAGCTCAAGGACATGAGTTGGAAAGAAACGAAAATGCACAAGTCCCATCTCACATCTGGCATTCAGAGGCCATTTATTTTATTAGAGTTAATAAAGTGAATTGTACTTCAGATAGACAGCCATGCTACAGTTTTATTTAATAAAACAAACATGGAAGAAGCAAGTTGGATTTGCTTCATAAGGAAAATCTGCCTTTTGTTGTTTAGAGGATGTATCCTGTGATGACTGTCATACAGCATTAATTTTTATGCTGTACTTAGAATTTAAATACCTGCATTTTTGGCAGTTTCTTTTCTACACTGGTGACAAGTAAATGTTTAATAATCAATTGAAATACAATTTTAGAGAAGTAACATCTGGAATGAGGCAGACAAGTAGAAGGAAGACAACATCTTGCTTGTGAATAAAACTAAAATGTGTCAAACTCTGAACTGGAGAGCTTCAGGTAGTGTAAAACACATCTTCAAACAGAAAATCCTCTTTTGTTTTCACTCTCATTTGTGTCAAAAAGCTACTCCACTGAGTACCAAAACTTGAAAGCTGGCAGCATATTCCTGGAGGAGGATGTGTAGTGCCTCTGTTTGGTGTTGGAGAGGAGGAGGAAATGACCACTTTGCTTTCTCACCTGGCAGAATTCCACAAACTCTGGTATTGTGTTACATCTTTATACAATCACGCCTGATGTGTAATGGAATATAAATGTTTTTCTGTTTGTTGTTTTCACTCATTGTCAGTTGGCTGCTAATGGGAATCTTGGAGACACATTAAGGAGAAACCAGGTTGTACCAACACCAGTCAAATTGTAGCAGCTCTTTTGCAAGCTAAATAATGATTCTTAAGGACACTTGGCAGAGGGAGAAAAGTGATGTTTGCATATAAAAACCTGCTTATTTCATCAGGTCACATTGTTATTTGAAGAATGCATTTTGCAGTAATTAAGTAGTGTGCCAATTACTTCTTTTAATTACAGATTATATTTTATTTGTGAGGATAGCATCAGCCACTGTGAAATTGGCTTCTCATTGTTTTTCTATTCATGTATGGTGGAACACTGGGGCGAAATACATTTTGTATTATTTTGCTGCTTCATCTGGAAAGAATTTGTTTTAAGCTGGAGAACCCATATCCATAGCATTAAATTATGACAAATATGTTTTATAGTTAGCTGCAGCAGTGTTTTCTCTTGCTTTTAGTCACAGGATACCCTTTACATTCTATTATCAGGGTCTCATTATGAGCACTGCAGGCCCTCTGCTACCATTGAGTCTCCAGTTGTTTTCCATCAGAGTTGAATCAAAATCAGCTTCACTGGATCAGATTTTTAGTCCCTCCTTGGGCAAAATTTTTTTGCTAGGATCACATGGAGCTTTCCCCAGAAAACAGCAGGATATATCCACTCTCAACCATGATGTAGCTTTGTGTATTCTAGGTTGAAAACAGCTTGTCTGTGTGACCTTGAGATGTTTTGATTAATTGCATCTTTTGGAATTCTGTATGTGTGTTGTGCCTGCTTTATTCACACATAAAAAGGGACACAGCTATTACCTTCCCTCTTAAGTTATGTGAGGAAAGAGGATTGTGTTTGCCTTCTATAATATATATATTTAAGCTGTGTGTAACATTTAAAGAAATACTTTTTCAGCCTTTGGTCTAATTCCACATGTTATTTTTCATTACTCATGAAAAATATGGATTAAAAGCTCTCAAGTTTTGATATAGAGTTTTTATATAGGCTTTTATGCAGTAGTCTGATGCCTCTGACAGATAATCTTAGGGAAGAGACCTTCCACAAAACAGGACTTGTTCTTGATAATTATTCTCACATTATGACTACTTTGCTTTGAGCAACCTGATAAGGAGAGTACATCATGCAGAGGCAAGAAAATTCCTTCCAAGTAGAAGAGATTTTCTGTGTGGGCAGCTCTTGAACTTAAAAGCTCTGTAGTTATTTCAAATGTGTAGGATGCTCCATGCTCTCCCTTGCCCTGATAAAAGTTCACCTGATGGTAACATGTGGAACAATGCTTCATGCTGTGTCTCATATTGGTCAAATCTCAACAACCCTTTCAGACCCAAGACAGGTTGTAATGGAGCACTTCAGTGCCCTGTTTGTGATGCTTGTCATGCATCTTGTGTGCATTTTAAGCACTGCTGTGATCATTGTCTGACTCTTAAAATGGGTATTCATTTCAGGAGAGCAAGCAAGCTTTAGACAGTTATGGTATAAAAGCTATATGCCTTGTTCTGTCAGGAACAAATAGAACTGAGACCTTGCATGAAATTCATTTATAAAGGCAATGCCTGAATTTTACAGAGCAGAATTGGTAGCCTTATATTTTTCACCTACACTTCGTGCTACAGATGGAGGGGATTATTTATGTGGAAAACTCAGTTTATAGCTCAGCAATCAGAGAGCAGATGTATTTTCCTTCATTACCAGAACCTCAGAAACATCTTGTCCTGTTTGTAAAACCATCTACTTTATGAAAGTTAGAAGGATCTGAAACAGAGCAAGCTGCTCATATTTGTAAAGCAAGCAGCTGCTAGATCCAGAGCTGATGCTCTGGGAGAGCAGTATTCCCATCTTTGTTTAATTGATAGTGTTGGCACTTTTCATGCCACCACTCTGAAAACATTGCAGCTTAGAAGTCACTCTTGCCTGGCTTTGTGCTGGCACACACCCAAAGGAAAATTAAGACAGCTCTCCTATGGCTGTTTCAGTTCAAGATGCTTTAGTCAGCTGAAGTACAATATTATTTTTGACATGCTAAAGCAAATTTGAGTGTATTTATCCCAAATATGCTTTTTATGTACCTCAAATTTCCGGTTTATAAATGCTATTTTTAATACATTTCTCTTGGATACAGATCATTCTTGTAATTATAAAACTTGCCTTCATAATTGAAAAATATGTAGCTGAAACCTTTGATTATTTTTAAATGTTCAGTTTAAATTACAAAGTTTAAATCAAATATTGAAAAATTATCAAAGCTTTCTTTGCTTTCTTTGCCCAACTTTGGAAAATATATGCTTTTTAAATACCCTGTACACCAATATTTAAAAGGCTGTGTATTATGTGAGAAAACTCATGCAGAGAATCAACAGCTCTACCACAGGAATTGACCAGCATAGTACTGCAAACAAGGGACCTTTTGTACCTCTACAAGTGCAGAACAGCATGAATTTCACAACTGCTGAGTGTACTCCTAAGTTAATTACCATTTAGAGTCTAAATAAAATAATTCTCTGTTAAAAAAAGTGTTGGGAAAAAAGTTTACTGGCCTATAGCATCCTATTATTGTTTATTCAACTCTAACTGAAATTGCAGTCAGAAGTCAGACTTGAATCACGAGCTGTGGGGAAAAATGCATCTTTTCAGTAGGGCTAATTAATTTGAGTAGAAAAAAAATGCTAATGAGTGTATGCAATGTATATTTGAGCTGTATAGACACACCCTATGGTGCCAAGGCCTTATATTTATTAAAGGGGCTGAGAGCAATGAAATGTAGCCCCTTACAGGATCTAATTGAAGAGAAGCACCATGGTTGTTTAGGAATTGTTTCACACAGTGCCATGAGCAGTGTGCCCAGCCCTGTTTCAGGGGGTCTGTTTGCTGTGTATGCCACAGTTGATGGTGTGTGCAGACTGTAGGAATTGCCCTCTAGCAGTGGGCACTGATTCCATTGGTCAGCCTGTTGGCTAAGGAGAGGTGCCACAGGTGGGATGAGGATTCGTCATGAAATGCTGATCTGAGTGAATTAATTGTGAGGAGGAGGAGCTGTCGGTGTTTCCCCTATAGCTCACAGACTGCAGTGAACCCGCACCAGCTCTGGCTGTCACTGCGCAGTCCCCAGCGCCTCTGGTTATGTCCAGGCTTGACACAGATCAAACTTCCCAAGCATAACTCAAAAAACACCACAGTGTTTTTTCTCTGAGGTACCTGGCAGTTGCATTTCCTTCCTCTGCTGACTTTTAATTATTATTATATTTTTGCCAATACTATTGAGCTTTCAAGTATTTTGCATTGTTTCAAAGGAGGTTTGCTTCCGTATTAAGCTAAATAAAACTCATCAATAGTGTGCTCGATGCTTATTACTTTGTGTAATCACTGCTGTAGACTGTATCAGATTTATGGTACTCAAAAACCCTTCTCCTTTCAAAGTACCAGATCTTCTCAGTCATTGTCTGGTGACTTCCAGAGCTGTCTTTGTTTATAGCCAAAAAACTTGAGAAATCATTTTGTGGGCTTTTGGAGAAGTTCCATTTCTGTCAAGCATTTATTATTTTGCTCGCTGTGTAGTTGAGCACATTGTCTCACGCCTTGCCACATAAAGCCATGCAATGTAACTGATGTGGACAAATTGAGCATGTTATAGTTTCTAGGATTTGGAAAACATACTGCTTTCAGGAATAAAGAACAGCTTTGAAAGGTCTGTAAAATGGCCATCTTCAGTATTTACTTCTGACTGGATTAGGCAAAAATAGAAATGTTTCCAAGTTTAAAAAAATTAATGTCTTTGTTATTTTTGAAACACTTTAACACAAAAAATATTTCTTTTGCATAGACTGGAAAACAGATGAAACAAAGGAAGGGCATGTGCATTATTTGCATTCCTGTTCTTTCCTTCTGTTTTGTTTCCAGGGCCAGCACATTTTGGTGTTTGTGTTTGGAGGCTTATGAGAACTGCATTAAAATCCCCGAGGGACTTGACTAGCCATATGATGAGTTTAATGCCATTATTACTGTTACTAACAAATCCTTACGTTTCCAGGTTTAGAAGGAGAATCTGTTCTAGGGTGTAAACATCTAAGAATAGGAAAGAAAGAGGCAGGGAAAACTCACTGAATCCTAACTCTTGGCTGAGGTGCCAGTGGTTGGGACAGATGGGGGACGAAGGGATTTCTTAGCATTTAGATTTTGCTGCTGCTGTCTTCAGTATTTCCTTGCTCAGGAAGAGCTGTGATAGTGTATGTGTGGAAAACAAAGCTGGTCTCATTAAACGTTGTGGGGATCATCTTCCCACAGACTTGCTGAAACCATCTGCATCTTGTGGTAGCACTGGACAGAGAATTTATTCAACAGAAGAAAAAAAATTAATTAGTCACTGGTTCTGCTAAACTTCCTAAAGTGACCATCAATTTCTATTTCTCTACTCTGTGAAATTCTTGATGTGGTGTCTCATCCAAATGAAGTTTTGTGGGTTTTAGTATTTCTTTTGGAATCTTCCACCTCCATTCATGCAGCTGTTTGAATTTTAGACTGAGGCTGTGTAGCAGGACTATATCACTTGCAACCACTTGAAAAATGCTTGGGTATCTGATGTGTAAACTGATTTTTACATATTAAATATGTGTGTGTTTGGTAAAATACTGAGATTTTTTTCTGAAGGAAATGTGAAAAATAAGTATAAAATCATTATCAACACTGTTACCATTTACACCAGTAAAACTTTCTGGATATTGATTAGGGCCAGAGCATGACAATAAGGACTCAATACTAGGAACTGAATCAATACCTAAGCTTTTATTGTATTTCACATCCAGAGATCCTGATTATGCAGTATTTTGGTGCCAATTCATTATAGTGATGATTGCTGTCTTCTAGATTTATTTTTAAAATAGTGTGTTGAAATAAATGCTGGGTAAGACAGGATGTGCAGTTTTGGTTGCCATCCTGTTTGATTTGAGGGCTGACTTGCTGCAAACACTACCTAGGACCTCTGAAATAACTTACGTATTCTCCATAGGGAATACATAGATGTGATTTAATTACCAGCTGTCTTGTAAATACAGCTGAAAGAAAATCAGAAAAAAACCCATCTGTGAAGTTTAGCAACTTGAATCCATTGTTGGTTTGGGACATATCAGTTGTGCTGCAGAAGTATTTCCCTCTGGCCTGTGGTTTTGGAGAAAGAAATGGAATATCTATTTTAAACAACAGGGTGCTTCAAGAAGACTGTCTTATTATAAATGCATGTTTGTATTGGTTTGGCTTTTTTGGATGTGTTTTTGTCTTCATAGGGGATGTCACAACATTGTTTAATGAAGCAGTTTCTTTTTCAGTGACGTGACTTTGGGAAGGATCTCACTCACAATGCAAGCCTTTTTGGAGACAAATTTCATGACAGGCCATGCTGGTGTGCTGCATCTGTTATACATGTGAACTTTGTCCTGGTTCTCAAGTGTTTGGCTCTTCTGGAGAGCTGCATTTACAGAAACTCTTTTCATGATGGAAACTGTAAACTATTGCCTTTCTGTCTGATCTGCAGCTGCTTCACATCTTCTTTGTTGGGTGTTCCTTTGATGCAGTTTCAACCATGATCAAATTTGTTGGTGACACAAAACCAGATGGGTCAAGAATGGACGTGTGGCCAGGCCAGAAATGCAGTGACCTTGGGAGATGAGAAGAACAGGGGCCATGGGGAGCAAAGGAAGATTAACTGTTCATAAATACTGAGTTCTGTAGGGCAAGGGTGAAGAAGGATTAATATTGGGAGTATTAAGGGAAACTCACTTTCCAGATTGTTGTCTCAGTGCTGCCCTAACATGTCTTTTTATGAAAACAATCAGTTCAGACTTCATAGTCCTAAAATATCACAGATGGAATGAGGGAGAGCTAATCCACAAAATGAAAAACTTTTGAGGATACTGCTGTAATACAAGTAATTTACATTTCAACTCTCAAACAAGTGACCTTGCCAAGGTATTTGGGAAGAAAAGTAACATATATTGCTTTGCTAGACTCAGATAAGTCATCAGTAGCTGCTAGAGGGATGGAGTTTAATATATTTTTATAGCCCAGAGAGTTTAATAATATTTGAATTCCTTATGCCTGAATTGCATGTATTGTAATTAAAAAGTAATTCAATTTCAGGAATTCTAAATAGATATAAATTGAGGTATACTCATAATTCTAATAATAATATGCCTGGTTCTGAATTTGGCTTATAGTTTATGAACAGAAAAGAGCATTGCACTCCAGTGTACTAATTTAAAAACACCACCTCTAAACAGGGCTCTCTTGCAAATTTTGTATGATCCATAATAATGAAAGCCTTCCATAAAAGTTGTAAATGTATTACTAGTTCACTGCTATTTTTATTACTCTGTTTTTACATATATATAATCTGTTACAAGATCATAGCTATAAAGCTTTGCCACAACAAGCAATCATTCAACATAAGCAAGTGCATGTGGAATTTCTTTTTGGTCATATGTTTTCTCCACAATCCTTTCAAAGCACAGCTGGCATTTACAGCTCTTGAAATAGAGAATCATACTATAAAGATTTGAAGAAGGAAGAGATGATACTGTATATGTATTGTATATTGCATTGTATTGAAAATGGGAAGTGATCTGGGTCTGATATTCTGAAGCTTGTGAATTGCAAGGGATGCTAGCAAAATGTCTAGAAAATGAGTCCTGACAGCACTGGGCTGAGATAAAGGAAAACATCTTCAATTGTACAAGATACTTGGAGATAGAAGAGATGCCAAAGCAGAGCAAACGGCAGGTAGAGGCTTGTTCCTAATCATAAAAAATGAAAGGAGTTCAGAAGTAAAAAAAATGGCAAATCTGTTAGCAATGTGTATCAAAACACATGATAATCCAGCAGGGAAGAAATGAGCAGTACTGTCATAATTGGTTTCCATGAGACTGAAGAAGACTTGAATACCCAGAGGAAGAATCACAGAATGGTTGGACCTTAAAGCTCATCTTGTTCCAGCCCCTTGCCATGGGCAGGGACACTTTCCACTATCCCAGGTTGCTCAGAGCCCCATCCAGCCTGGCCTTGAACAATTCCAGGGATGGGACAGCCACAGCTTCTCTGAACAACCTATGCCAGGGCCTTCCCATCCTCACAGTAAAAATTTCTTCCTAATACCCCATCTGAGCCTGCCCTCTGTCAGTTTGAAGCCATTCCCTCTTGTGCTATCACTGCATGGCCTTGTAAAAAGTCCTGACTTTGCTTCTCTGTGTCCTTGTGAAGAAATCACACTGCTCCTGGGGTTGAATACCCTCAGTAAGGGCTTTAAATGCTGGGCAGAGTGCTTTGCCAGTAGTTGGGCTGTAAGGTGATATTGAGCACTGATACTCTTCCTTTGCATTGATCCACATTGAGATATCCAAATTCATCCTTTCTTCATTTAAACAGATTTTGTGCCAAAAGAAAAGCACATAAAATATCTGTGATTTCTCCCAAATAAGATATGAAAAGGAATAAGGTTACTTAATTATTTACTTTTGCACAGATGACACATCCTGAGCAATGTTTTAAAGTGTGTTTAGGCCTTCTTTGAAGGCTCGCAGAGCTTCGTATCGTACATTGGGGACCAGAGATTCTTGTCCTGGGCTTCCAATTGCAGTGAAGCTGGGATGTGTTTTGTAACATGCTCTGTGTGGATGGGAAGAGCTTGTTCTGACTTTGTGGAGTGCTGTATTCAGTAATTCACCACACACAGCCTCTCAGTCTCTCTCTCCCCCACTCCATTGCGTGTGTGTGTATATATATTTATACATACCCCTTATCTCTATCCATCTACAGATCTATAACCAGCTGCCACAGGCACACTGGGAGCAGAGCAGGGTGCAGGCAGTGGGGTGCGACAGGCAGGATGTCTGCAGCACATCTGTCTGGGCTGGCCACCTCTGCAGCACATCTGTCTGGGCTGGCCACCTCTGCAGCACACTGCCTGCCTTGCTGCTGCTGCTGGGGCAGTAGGAGGGGACAGGGCAGGCAGGAATTGGGTGTCTGCATCACAAATAAAACGTGCTAATCACTTTTTTGTGAGACAGTGTTAAGTATTGTGATCACCCCTGCCCCTTTGTGAAATTACTTCTCCCCCTTGTTCACAGCCCCTTATCTCTCATCCCTAAATTACATCACCAATTAATTCCATTTAATACGACTGATTTCTGTCATGAACCCCATAAAATCATAGTGTTATGATCTGCAAAAGGGTGATCTTTCCTCTGTTGTGTCATCTTGTATTATTTCCCTCTGAATCTTGTTTTCTAAAATGAACTGAAAACATGGTTGTCTTTTGGGGTTCATATTTTTATTTTATTTTGTTTCTAAATGTATCCTGTTCCATAATCTTTCTTCAGAATGATTGTGTGGGTGGAAAAATAGTTGAACAGACCTATTAAGAAAAGATGAAGAAGCTTGATCAGTTGCCTAAAATGTTTATAATGTCTCGATTTTATATGCTATCTTCTTAATTAGTTTTGTGAACTACACCAATTCTCACACTGAGGTTGTCTGCATATTAGAAAGCATCCAAGTGTAAAATAAGCATTAGGCTGATGCTCTTATGCTATTATTTTAGAAATACCTTTTGGTTTATTCTAAGAAAAGTCGATTGCTTGGGCTTTTTATCTGAAGTTACCGCTTTTATAGCTCTGCACTGTATGATGCAACATCCTAAGTGGACTAACCAAATTAACATTCTAATGAGTGTAGTTTATTTTGGAAGAGGGTTTATCATCCTGTTTTGTACCTTTTTAGTTGATTTCCCACGTTGCAGTCAAATAATTAGCCAGTTTTGGGGAACTTCTGAAACAGATTTAATGTGTATTATGTTTAACTTTGTACATTTGAGCAATGTGATCCTCTTTTCTCCAGATCCTGTACGGAAGCAGTACAAGCATTCATTCTGATATAGCCTTTAAACAGAAGAAATGGTTCCATTCATGCTAAATCAGGTTTTGGCTTTTGTGTGGAGACAATCAATAAAGTGATGGGATTCTCCTTTTGTTGCATGCTGTTAGCATTAGAAACTCACCCAGGGATACAGCTTAATGCTTGCGTACTTTGCAAATGTGATTAAACTCTGACTTAGATAAAAGGAGAATGAGAATAATTTTGTGGTAGAGGCAACAAGCATGGCATGAAGGACACAGATCCTGTAAAAGAGCATGTGGAACTGTGTGATACGTGCAAACTCAAAATGGGTTAATTCTTGGAAATGACAAAGTGCAGGGGGAAAGCTTGGTTTGGGATTCACATCAGTTTGGAGAAAGAGGAAAGTTTTCTTCCTCGTCCATTTTATATACCCTTCTTTACAGGGTAGGAGTTTGAGCTTTGCTTGGTTGCAGTATGGAAGGAGGAGATATTCCTTCAGCAAGTAAGTCTCCTAGTTCATCTGATCAAACTCATCTGACACACAAATGAACTGGCTTTGTGTTCCTGTCCAGCAGAGCTCTTTCTACTCCAGCTTCTTGGATCGTGTGGCTTAAGGCAGAGAGTTTGGTATCCAAATGTACAACTCAATTTACTGAAACCTTCTCAAAATTGGAGAGGAGCCTTTTCTCTTTGACCAAATTGGTTGAAATCATGTGTCTTGTCTTCTGAGCTGCACTGTGAGGATTCATGTACAGGGCAGAGAAAACCAGGTCTAGGCTGGGTTTTTTAAGCATCACAGTTGGACAGAGGAGGTGTACTTCATTGAGAACTGCATCTCTGTTCCCAAACATGAATGGCATCAGAGATTTTGTCATGGCAAATCTCAATTTTCTTAGATAGATCAGTTTGCAGTTTGGGTATTCTCTTGATCCTTACAGAAATTAGCAGATCTTCGGTAAGAATGAAAATTAATTACCAGAGGCAGAATGTGAAGATGCAGAGGCAGAGGGTGAAAGTTGTTGCAGAAAATGGAAATATGAAAAACCTATGAACTTATGCAGACAAAATATGTCTGAAACAGACAAAAGGAAATTTAAAAGAGAACAGATACTAAAAAAACAAACACAGAAAAATCCCACAAAACCTAAAGAAATCCTGTAACTGTGTTGTTGACAGCTGTCTGTGGTTTGCTGGACATATATAAAGATAGAATTCTTGAAACTACTTCTCTACAGCAACTTGGAAAAGCGTCCAGGAAAGGATATTTTGTCTTCAAAAGACCCATATCCCTAGGCCTAGAGTTCATGTTCCATATAGAGTTACCTATGATTGCTTGCTGCTAAGGTCATCAAATTTCACATTGCTAGCATTTGTTTCAGAGAAAAACATTTTCAGAAGCTTTATTCAACATGCAAAAAGCTTTTGTACTTTTTGTGCTCATGCTTTTGTACTGTCTTCTTTGTTTGAGACCAGTAACTTTATTGATACAATAATGGATCTTTGGACAAATGAATCCTGATTTATTAGTTCCATTGATACTATTATTGCATGAGAACATAGGAGAAAATTTTATGGATTGGAGTTATTTCAGTGCCCACTTAAAGGGAAATCCTGAGAGAAAAGCTGTGCTCTGGATTATTCTTGTCTAAGACTCCTCTTACTTGGTCACAATTAATATATTGTGATATTCTTGTAAATAGAGGGATATTTTTGTAAAAGCAGAAATGTGCTTTTGTAGAGTAAATTGTTCCTCTGATGTTTTTAAAGGCATTTTTGGGTGTTGAGGAGTGGGCCATGTCAATCTACAGCCAGTGTCACCTTTAGACAGAAGATTGAGATAACCTTTAGTGCTCACAGAGCAGGTGAGGCAGCATCTCCCAGAGATGGAAGGAACACTTGGCCATTAAGAAGGAAAAGGGCCCTATGGACAAAGGACTGAATTTGTCTCCTTGGCTGTTTTGCCCAGCATCTCTCCTGGCTGCCTTCTGGCAGAGTGTTTGCTAAGCCAGATGCATAGGAATAAACATATAAATAGCCAGATGCAGGGATAGAAATTAATGTGCATTAATTTATATCCCTGTAAACTGATTATAAAATGTACACACTGTAGTCCACACTCCCTTCTTGGAAGTTTCAAAACATTTGGATAAGCCCTGAGCCACTTGGTTTGATGCTGCAGCTGATCCTGCTTTTAGCAATCCTTTATATCCAAACCTCAAGAGTCCTTCCAAGCTGAGTTCCTCTATGATTTTTATGAACAAACAATCAACAGCATTTGAGAATATGTGTATACTGCATTTGTTAAATAAAGCAAAACTGCTTATCCTAAATGGTAATATAGAGATCTCATTATGCTGTAATAAGGCTTCACTCCGTGTGTGAATAACAGATTGTAATAGAAGGCCAGTTCTTCATGGCTGAAAGTGACTGCAAGTCCTGCCATCCACAGAGGGGAGGATCAGAATTCTCATTCACAATTCATGAGTCATAGTCTCTGCTGCCTTCTGCTTTATGGAGTCCCTGTCCACAATGGGCAGAAAACATTTCATTAAATCAGATTGGGCCTGAGAGTTTCCATTGTGCCTTCCAAGGATGTGGTGGGCAAGAGGCACAGGGAAGGATGGGATGCCCCATGGGTCTCCTCTTCCCACTGAGGTGTGTTTGAGACATCCCTCAAGGAAGGGGGTGTGCTGTGGTGGCAAGGACTGATCCACCAAGCAAGTGATCAAGAATGCAGGTCCTTGTCATCCCTTTCTGACATCCTTTTAAGATTAGTAAATAAAATACAAGCTTTTGGGAATGGATAGCTGTAGGCATGTTGATGTTTTCCCAAAGATCTGGGAAGCTGGTATGTTAATTGGATTAATTAAATAGTGAAAGTACTCTTCATTTATATGGCTATCAAAACGCAGTTCATAAGAGTCTGTTTATTTACACAGTTGTCTGTCTGTCTCTTGAAAGTCAGGATCTATCAATGATTACTGGGGGCATATGGCATGAGAAAGAAGGTGCTTACTGTTTCTAGACTGTACATTATTTATTTCCAGGGGCTATGTAGTAACTTTTTTTACCAACAGAGACTTCCTGTGTAATGTATATATCCCAGTATCCTGTGAGGTGCATTAGGGGTTATAGTTAGTTGAGGCTGAACAAACAAAACTGAAAAGGGGATGAGGCTTGTTTTTTAATGAAATGTCTGTTGTGGAGATGCATATCTATTGGGGCTATTTCTAATTTGCTTGAGCCATCTAGTCAGCTTTGACTATTGCATGTTTCATAAATTAGAAATAACCACAGCCAGTAGGGTAGACTGTACTTTTTATGTTACCACAGTATCTATTTGTACTGTGAAAGTCTTTCTGTGTGCAAAACACAAGACAGATTTATCACTTATGATGATAAAATCTAAGTGCTTAATTTGTGAGCACTGCTGAAGTGCAAAGAATAAATTTAGGTTTATTACTAAATAGCTTGCCATACTTTGTACAATTAGCCATTCTCATGGTAGGATTTGCCAGTCAGTAACATGATGTGCTCTTAAGCGTAATCTTCCGAAAATTTCTCATAATTGGAAAGTCAGAATCATTTTTTTAAACACCGGAACAGTTGTTGTTATACTGTTACGTTCTCCCATGGTTATCTGACAGCAGTTTTCCTATTGGAAGAAACACTACAAACACTAAGAAAAACATTCTAAAAATTTTTACTCTGTGCAAGGCAGTGCTGTATAAAAGCACAGAAATTCTGTCATGGTTTTCTTCTCTTTTGGGATGCAAGGCAGTTAGAGTTGTTGGGCTTGATATACAGTTTTATTGCTCTCACTATTTTAATTCAATCTTTGCTTAGAACATTGAAAAAACTACCCAAATAAAGCTGGTGTTAGGTTCAGCAAGTGTAATTGAAAAGTTATAAATACAATTGCTTTCTGAATGACACATTGCACAGTTGTCCTGCTGGATGTTTGGCAGTATCACATAAAATCAAAATTTTTTATGTGGTGACAGCTTAATTCTGAGAAGAAATATCAGGAAAGCAAGGAAGAGTGGTGGGGTTGTGTTTTAATGAAAAGGCCATAGCCAGGCCCCTGAATACTGCTTTTTGAGAAACTTGAGAATTTTGAAGATTGCCTGTATTTGTCAACATGTGCATGATTGCTGGAGTTATGTATTGCTTTACTTGGGCCTGTGGGGTGTTTGTTTTGGCGCTTTCCAGGGCTACAAATCCCAAATCATGAGGGTCACTTGGAAGGGTTTTCTTTGGCTCCAGATGGAAGTGCCAAAAATTTAACAACACAAAAGGTGACTTTAGCCTGCTGAACAGCGATATCAATGTTCATGTTCCCTAAAAGTGGTGAGCATGTGCCACTTCTAGCTGCAGTAGCTGCTTCGTTCTTACTTCAGAGGCAAGGCAGTGGCTGGGCCTTCAAAATTCTGCTGAATTCAGAGTTCTCTGGGCTGGTGACTTGGTTTGGTTTCTGCTTTAATGATAGTGTGAAACAGGAATCCAGCAAAAGAGGGGGGTGTTCCTAATGCCAGTAAGAAATCTTCAATTAGACACTCTTGCCAGAAGGTTATGGGTGACCCCAAAAATACATATGTAAACTGAACTTTTTGTTAATATCCTTTTATACAGCAGCCATCAAGTGGATGAAGGAGTCCAAGTGGACTTGTGCTTTCCCTGAATCTGGAAGCTATGTGAAACTTCTCTTGTCCTTGACTCCCTGGAGGTCTCTTCCTCATACCCCTAGACTTAAACAGAGGAATCAACCCACTTGGGTGCCCGTTTTTACCTTAAAACACCTTTTCGGAATACCAGGAGGAAACCATTTGCTTTCTGTGTTTCAAGAGACTCTGAGGAAAGTTATGCTCTCGAATGCAAACAGGAAATACTACTTTTGCTGCTTTTTCTGCAGCTCTGTAGCCAAAACAGTGCCTGTTACCTAAAAGATAGTAAAATGTGTTTTCATATGCGTGAACATTTTTGTTATTAGCCTTGTTCCAAACACCTAACAGATATGGAACCTGATACTCCGGGGTCTTCTAATGTATCTCTGCTTCAGTAACCTGCATTTATGGGTGAAGGGAGGATTGAGAAAGTTGTGAGTGACTTTTGCAGTCAACGTATGTGCATTTGAAGCAAAGCAATATCTTGAGTTGTTTGCCTGCCTATGGTGAGCGAGAGTAATTCTGTAGTCTTATATTTAAGGAGTGGACAGATGCTGAGACACTTTGTGGTTCAGCAGTATCAGAGTTTAGAATATGAAGGATTGGGAGCAGGTAACCTTTGATAAAACATTGTAAAAAGCTTCCCCTGAGTAATCAATACGTATTTACGGCCTTAATTTTGTCTTGAGGTTTTTTTTGGCATATGTCCAAGAGTTCAGCTCCCCTCGTTTTTCAGATCTCCTTTATTTCCCAAATGTCTGATATATATTGAACAGTTATGGGGCGGAGTGGGGGGGACGAAACCACGCCAAGTTCACATGCCACAAATGACAAAATTCATGACAAAAGATTTTAGTGGAAGGAAGGTGAAAGGAAAGCAGAGTTTTAATTATGTGACAAGGGGGGAAAAAATGGAATTTATAAACCATTTCAGGCTTAGCGGTGTAGGAATCCATGTATTAATTTACTGTCAAATGGTTGCTGGGAGTGTTGTGCAGCACGGGGAGCAGGGAGGGGAAGGCAGGCTGGTGCCTTCCCTGGTGCTGCAGGGAGCAGGCTCGGGGTGGTGGGGCAGAGCCCGAGGCAGGGAAGGAGCCTGCCCTGGATGGGAGCTCATGCATCTCGCTCCCCCACTGCAGGAAGAACTGGAGCTCAGCTCTCCTGAGGCAGCACGTCCTGCATCGCTGCCAAATCTACTGCTTTTGGCACCAGTCTCACACTTTTATGAGTCATCTATCATCCTTCAGTTTTTTTTTTTTTCTTCCCGGTTGTTCTATCACCATTGTGGAACAACAGATTTTTTCCCCTCCTTTTTCTAATCCTGCCCTTGCTGTCTGCTTCCAGGCTGCTGTAGGAGCAACATGCTCCTGCTCATCCATTGCTGCCCAGTGGTGGGAACTTGGCCCTTTGTCACTCTCCCTAGGTGCTGGAAGGGGTCCATGCAGCTCAGCTTCTTCCCCATCCTTTTTCTGAGGAAAATAGCTGGCAGGTTCAGGTGCCAGAGCATGTGTTAGCATCTAGGTTAACTTGTGCTACTGTGAAACGTGTCCCATTCTGTATGTGTGTATCATCCATTTAGTAGGGAAGGGGACCCTGCCAAGGGCAGACTAGGACCCAACCACCTCATCTGCTTCTGTGTGAATTTCAGATATTACAAGGTAGAGGCATGGCTGCTCAATGTCCTTTACTCACATCTCGGTCTGAAGCTGTGGTCCAGTTCTTAAACATTAAGAGAAGCTGCCAGTGCTCCTGAAATTGTCTGTGAAACTCCTGTTTTGACACACATACCGTATTCTCGTAAAACATTAAGATACAAGTTCAATATTCATTTCGGCAAACAGGAGAATTGAATTCTCTCTTCATTAGCAGTGCATGAAACTGTCTGCTGGTTGGTTCAGGGCTTTGATTTTTATTCTAAACCCAGATGGAAATATTTGCATAAGTCCTACAGTAGTCCTTTGTGAGGGCTTTTTCGTTCTTCTCGCCCCAGTTAATATTGCAAACTTAAGAAATCCTCTGAAATTAATCTTTTCCATTATGCCCATTTCTGAGTATTACCAATATGACAGAAAGATCGAGAAGCCACAGCCCCGGCGCCGCTTTCCAGCGGGCTGTGAAGCTGCAGCGATTATTTGTGTGTCGTGTGTGTGTGTTTATCTCTCTTGGCTGGCGAGGCCTTCCATGTTTCCCCATTTTTATTTCCCCTTTCCACACACACTCCTTCCCAGCTGCTGCAACCAGCACTCGCCCTCTGGCCAGCGTTCTGGCTGAGCGGGCTGTGAGGCTGCTGCTAATGCCTCTCCGTCGGCCGCTAGACAGGGCGCGCGCGGCGGCGCTTGGCATCTGCGCTCGCCCCGCTGTCGGGCAGCCTGGTGCCACCTGGTACCCTCTGCTCCTCACTTCGCTGCTGTGCTTGGTGCTGAGCGCTCCGCAAAGAAACCCTGCCTGGGCCAAAAGCATCCCCAGAGCAGCTTCTGCTGCGTCGCTGTGGAAAAGGGATGGATTTGGCGGGTTTGCGCTGTGCGCTGCTGGAGAAGCAAGATGTTGAATAATGTTTGTTGTTGTTTCATTGAAATTCTGCTTACAGCTGTAGTTGTATCTCTTTGCCTGCATGGAAAATATCAGTGATTACTTTGGTTTTTCTTTTTTCCATACAGCAGATCGCTGATTTTCTCCCCAAGAGCCCCTGTGCTTGGGGTTGTCTTGTCTTCTACTACTACTATCATTATGAGAGGGTAGTCCGTGTATGCTTAGCTCCCTTTGCAGGGGGTGGAAACACTTGCTGAGACAAGGCCTGAAGGATCTGGAAAAGGGAGTATTTTTTTTTTACTCCACTCACTTTATTTCATTGGTATTATTTTAGTAGTAAAACGTAAGCGAATTCCCTTTTTTTCCCCTGCTGCCTATTTTTATCCTACCAGTGATTTAGCTTCATTTTTATATTAAGTATGGTGCCTGTAGAGTATTTACTTGTAATTGTGTGTTTGTGTGTGTTTCACTCTAGAATATAAATAACATCCCGGCGTCTCTTCAGTTTAGAAATTCTTCCAAGCTGTCACAGAGATCCTTTCATGATCCATATCCTTCTCAAACTCCCTGCCATTGGTTTTTAAATGCTGGGGCCAGTGGACCGTAAGTTTTAGAGATGCATTTGTTAGAGATGCCATTTTGCATTCACTGAGAAAGGGCCGTTGGGTTTTGACACCATTCCCTGTTGCCCTTCTCTGATTTTAGACCATTGTGAAATATATTCAGGGTGTGTTTTCTGAAGTGTAATAATAGGTATGTAGTAGGCTAAATTGGGAGGCTGCTTGGCTCTGTACATGTGAGCAAAGCCTGTATCCACCTGGAGGTGCTTTCTGCACTACAGCAGCACAACAACCACAGAAAATCAAGAAAGGACTAAATATGTGTGCAGCAGTTGGTAGATTTGGGGTTTTCCATTTCCAGTTGCCCTACATGTAGCTGGTTTTAATATCTGCTGGTGACAGCTTTTATGACATTAGGAGTCAGACTGAAATTGATATCTACTTCATCCTTCTAATAGCATATAGATGTAACATCCTTTGGACCAAATCCAGTCCCTCTTCCTCTTGGACTGCAAGTGTTGAAAGTGTGGAAAACATCGCAGCTGCAGCATTTGGATGTATGGGATAGGTGCAGGCAGTAGAGAGCTGGTAACTTCCAGGGAAGCTCTTTTCCCAGTGGTGTGCTGAGGATGCTGAGAAGGTTGGCAGTAGCAGTGGGGGAGCCTACAAGCATTACAAATCCCTGGCCCCTGCCCTAGCACAGCCTCTACATAGCAGGCATAGCTATGTCATGGCTCCACAGCTGTTCCACCCCTCTGTGACATTACATAGGCTGAGTGAAGCCTGCCTAATCCCTGCACTGAGCTTTGCTTCCTCAGGGGAGGAGCTCTAGGCTCTCTGGCCTAACAGCCTCTCTGTATAAAATTTCTTGGTTAATATCAACAATATTCCGATGTCACATCTGATAATTCTGCAACTCTGTTCTACAAGCTGAGTGACAGCATTTTCCCTCCTTTATTTTTGCACCTCCCTGGCACCAGAGTTCTGCTTTTGCCCATTACTTAACCGTTCTTCTTCCATCACATTTTTCTTTCTCAGTACTCCTTTTAAAATAAAAGCTTCCATACCCAAACTAACTGAAAAGCTGGACATAGGACAACTTTCTCTGGGTTTTTGTATTAGTGGTATTACCCAAATCAGGTTAGCCAACTGGAAAATAGATTATGGAAAAAGACACTTCTGAGTGGAAGGAGGTGGTGATATCCATGCAAAGGAGGTAACAGCCACACAGAGCAGTAGGAATGATTCTCCCAAAGGCCTAAAAGGTTATCACTTGTATTTATATGATGCTCAAATGAAAAAAAAAAAGGAAATATTTTCACTTCTCTTTGAATAAACTTCTTAGCTGGGGTTTTGTCATGGCTGCACATCACCCACTATAGCTAGATTTGCCTGACTTCTTGTCAAGTCAGGGTTTATTTGTAAAAACTAATTTTAGAGTTTGCTCTTGTAAAATGTTAGGGCTGTTTTTTCCCTTTGATTTAATTTGTCAGTATCATGTAGCATTTCTGCCTCTATCTCTGTATCCATTTCTAGTCAGCTTGTGGATGGTGGCACTGATTTGACATTTGGGGTTTTTTCGTGGCTTTTAAAGAAGTAAAAAAGGCTGACAGTCACTGGCCGATTGGTATGATAGGAGAGGTCAAATTTAGGATCAACATCACTTTGTGTAAATGTAAATAAAACACCGCCATATATTTATCTATGTGTAGTATGCTGAATTTGGACTTTGGTATACAAATGAATTGGGGATAGAAGCACTTGAATATGAATTGAACTCAAATATAACCCATACCAATATTTTTTGAATTGCAGAACCAGGGTTTTGGGGTTTTTTTTATAATTATGAGTACAGAAAATATGGATTCATAACCATGGGAGGTTTCAGTAGAACACAAAAGTCTTGTGAAAAATAATTATTTTCAAATTGCAATAATTCTACCAAGTCGCTTCACCATTTGTTTTCCATAAGTATGTAATAAGAAAACTCACTGCTTTAACTTCCAAGTGTAGTTTATACCAGTGGTATGAAAAAACCCCACCATTATTAGAAATTCCTGTTTCTTACAGGGAAATTTATGGTGTGTGCTACCACAGAGCCAGAATCTCTCTTGCACCATGTGAGCAGATATTAACTTGAGACCAGCATCAGACAACCATTTTTGTCTTTCCCTTTATTTGAAATACGACATGCACAAGTATAATTTGGCTTAAGAGACCAATTTATGCTTGAAGTGCTAAATAGTTTTTCTGTTGGCTTTAGATGAGTTACACTGAACACTTACCCAGTTGTCACAAGGATGAATCCATCTAATATAAAGTAATCCTTTATTCATACCAAATAACACTTTTTACTGCTTTACTTTACTGTAGTCAGGTCTCGGAGAGAATCTTTCTAAGTAATCCTTTGAGAGAGGGGAGCTGGTGACAGAGCTGTGAATTCTCTCTGGACTTAGAAATTCATCATTAGACTGTCTGCACTCATTTTTCTAGGAAAAATAGTAATTTCTTGAGAACGAGGTAGGAAGTAAATTAAAAGAAAAAAAAAGAAAACAAACACAAAAAAATCGAGACGCACTTTGGGTCCCCAGTGATAGCACTCAACTGCAGAGGCTTTCTTTCCATGTGTTACGGATGCAAGTAAACAACTGGATTATTGAAATCATTGCAAAACCACACATTTTCTGCCTTAGAATTGGTCCAGAAGAATATGAAAAGCTGCAAAATGAACCATATTTTGATGCAGTATATGCCTAAACTCTTGCCCATTGATAAAAGTTTAGAATCATTTCAAATCCAGTTTCACCTGCAGATCTGCTAATTCTTAAAAAAGGAAACTACAAATTATATATTCTTGAATCACTTAGCGATACCAAAACACAGATCAGAATTCTAATTTCTCTTTGTCAGTAACAGATAACATAAAGATAAAAGCTGTTGTAGAATATGAATATTAATTTTTTAACCACATTGGAAAAACCTTCTGAGTACGTAGGCCTGTGTTTTTGAAGCAATATTCTGGGAAGCAGCTGACTGAATCCTATTAATTTAGATGAGAGCCAAATGACAGTCTGTATGGACCTCTTTGAAAATTTGAGACTTAGTTCTTTATTCTTATTTCTTTCAAACTGGTGTAGAAGACTTTCATGTATTCAGTGGACTTTCAATGGCAGACATGTATAGTGCAGTTAAAATACTACAATTTAGTAGTATTGCACTGCCTAAGTTGTCATTTCCTGCAGAGTAAAAGAGTATGGTTAAAACATGTTGTTCTACGTGATGCTGCAAGATTTAAGACTTCTGCTTGTTCTCAGTGGAACCGGTGAAAACTTTATTGCCTGTTGTCAAAAAAAATCAATTTAATTTTTGAAACTTGAATCTAAATCTTAGGTCATGCTTCCTTTATAATTACACACACTTACTGGAATGGCATATGGTGAAAATACATAGAGCTTTGTGATACAAAAGAAACGAGGAGAAATGCTAGGCTTTTATGTTGATTGCACCTGTATGGGGGCTTTATAAGCTTACAATTTGTATCATTTATAGATAAAGACCCAACATACCCCTAATGTAACTAGTACTGCAAAGCTTTTTTTTCCCCCTTCTTTCTGCTGACTGAATGATAGGTAAAGCAATTTTCAACAAATGTCTCCCTGTAGGCTGTCATCATGGAAGCGTTGTAATCCTGCATTTTAACCTTAGCACTGGCGACTATCCAGAAATTATTTCATTTATGCCAAACTGAGTACAGAGCACTTTCTCTCTTACTGTATGGGAGGAGAACAAGCTTTTAATCCTAACATACCCATTTTTCTGTCAGATCTTTATCATCTGTGTTCATGAGGATGTAGCAAAATTGAAATAGCCACATCTTCCTTTGTTTTCTTGGAGTGATCTCGGTTTAATTAGGGGAGTGAAAATTAGAAATCTCACAGATGACTTAGGTGCCTACTTGACATTTGTAGCTTTGGGAATGTTTAGTGTTGGAATCAGATCATTACAAAAATAAATTGTACTTCATTATATCCAAGCTGTTTCCTCTTTAGTAGTTTGGTTTGTTTTAAAATTCACATGCAGCCTTGTGCAGAGACTCAGGTGGTAATGTTACTGCCTTCTATAAAACTGTTTTTGTGGTTGTTTTATGCATATCTCTTAATTCTTTAGTGTGGGCTGAGAGCTTTTCTTTAAAAAGAAACATAGAACATAAATGATACCTTAAATTAAGCCTGAATTTAGATTTTATTCAGGATCAAGTAATGAATAAGCTACTGTTCAGCTCTGGCAAGGTATAGAGCCTCACAGATTGTCTATGCTCACTTTCCTAGATCTTGCACACCTAAAATTGCAGCAAACAAATTAATTTAGAGCTGCAGGTGCACATTTTATTTAATCTCTAGAGGTACACTTGCCATATATAACTAGTTGGAAGATATATTTTGAATTAAATTCATAAAATCAATTTTGTCTCCTCATGTGATTTGCATCTCTCTATCAGTAAACACAGTAATAACTTAGAGGTGGAGATAAGCAGGTATTTGCACAACGTTGTGTTGTCCCATACATCTGAAATCCATGGTGATATACTTTGTTGGAAGTCCTTTGCATTAATTTTCACATACTGAAAACTGCAGTTTTGAGTTACTCTCCAGCTCTGAAAACCATAATTTTCAAACTCCTGACAAATATCTTTGTCCTGTGCAAGGTATTCTGCACTACAGCATGGTACAAAGAGTAACTTCAGAGAGGGCCGTGCTGCTCCATCCTTTTTATTTTACACTAGGACAAGGAGTTTTTCTTGCAGACCTTCTTGGAGACAGTATTCAGAGGAAAAAACTTGCCTACAAATAATGGTTTATGTTAGAAAATGATCCACTCCTTGAAATTGTTGTCATATCGCAGTGGCTCAGGCAGCTGATACTTCAGCTCCCTTTCCTATTTTCCCCTTCTTTTTTTCTTTCTAAACCTCTCTCTTTCTGTGAGAGGAACTGTCACTCATGCATTAAATGATTCCTGGTTAGGCAGTGCTTTTCCACGGATAGGATGTTGGCCTCAGAGTCACCAATCCAGATTCTGTTCTGAATTCATCTATTAACTGAGCAACCAGAAACTTGTAATTACCTTCATTTTTAAGTATAGGTCAGAGTTGTTGTAGAAGAACCAACTATTTGCTTAAGTGATTAAATATGTATTTCTCTAGAAGTCTTGACCTCTGTGTTTTTTTTGGCTTCATTTCCTCTTTAGTTTCCAGTTTTCAGAGACTCAGCTACACATACATTACCCTCTGTAAAGTCAAATATTTCCAGTCAGTTGGTTCACTTACTTAAGGGTACAGATGCCATTTTGTCCAGCATTTTTTGTAGTTGGAGTAGTGGAAATACAAAATTATCTCAAGAAAAGGGGCATTGATAAGGGTCAAAGCATTGGCCTCTGCTGCTAGAACCTTTCAAGCAATCAGGTAAAAAAAAAAAAAACAAAAAAAAGTCAGACAAAATCACAACACATGAACAAGTGGGGTGTTCCAGTGACTGAGACCTTATGTTATCTAATAGCTTCCAGAAATATTCTGTCATGTATCTGAAGTGTGGGAGCAAAGAATTTAAGAACAGTGTTCACAGGCACACAAGTACTCAAGAGATGACCTTCTGAAATTTGGTAAGCAGAGAAGTAAAAGCATGTTTACTAAAAACAGGAAGGAAAAGAGAAATGTGGATATTGACATCCTTTATTTAAGAGACTTCAGATGTTCTGTAGCTGGAGAATTTTCCATCAGCCTGTTTCTTTCATGCCAGTGTTTGGTTTTTTGTACATGGTGAGTGTGATGAGGAGTGGCTGAGGGAGCTGGGGGTGTTTATCCAGGTTAGAAGAGGAGGCTCAGGGGGACCTTGTCCCTCTGTACAACCACCTGACAGGAGGTTGTAGCCAGGTGGGGTTCAGGCTCTCCTCCCTAAAGGCAGTGACAGGACAAGAGGAGACAGCATCAAGTTGCCCTAGGGGAGGTTTAGACCAGATATTAGGGAAAATTTCTTCACCTGCTGGGTTGTAAGCGCTGAAAGGATTTAAAAGCCATGTGGATGTGGCTTTTGGGGACGTGGTTTAGTGGTGGACTTGGCAATGCTGGTTTAGTGGTTGGACTCAGTGATCTTAGAGGTTTTCTCCTGCCTAAATGATTCTATGATTTCTACTGTCTGAAGAGTATAATTCACTAAATATGGCCTGGAAAAAAAGGCAAAGTTTCACTAATAAGAATCTCACATAGACTATTAAGTTAAAACTTCCAGGAGACCTTATTAGTTGCAGGGGTAAGGGTCAGGTCCCTTTGTGGATATATCTTCTCTTGGCATTCAGCCTAACAGCTTTAGGGGACATTAGCTTGGAACTGAGCAATATAAGCAGAAACAATTCTGCTGCTCCTGCCTGGTGGGAGCTCACAGATGCTTGTAATAAAAAATTGTTAAAAATGGTTTCATTAGTTCGCAAAAAAGCAGATTTCTTGGAATACTCTACCTTCTTTTGCCAAGAATTTTTAATTTCTTTTATGTTCTGTATATGACAAGCACTAGCAGAAGCTGCCTCTCAATTAATCATGATAATATATAGAACTTAAAATGACCACTCAGCATTTTTCCATTTGCATGTTGAAAACAAAACTTAATTGGGTTGAAAACAATATGGTATTTAATGCCTTTAAGTGGCACATTTTTCCAAAAGATAAAGACATACCAACTTCCTAGAATTACATAATATCACAGGCATAAGTAAAATTAATCAGATATGCCACGTGCCCTCATTTTGTAAGTGCAATAGCTCATTTAGCTGTTAGCAAAACCTTGCTTAGTGATGCATCAATAATTAGAAACTGTCACTATCTGTATATGAATAACACTTTTTCTCCCTGTTGCTATTTTGATATTTGGGGGGGGGGCGGGGAGGGAAATCATCACATACCACATTTCATCTGTCCTGGAGTGCAAACATAGTTGGACACTTCAAGATGTCTATGTAGAAGTTTTAAAATACTATGAAATGAAGTGTTTTTTTACTTAAAATTGCACACATGTTTTTCTATCCAGTAGGCAGATGGGAGGGGTTGCTCTTGAGGTAATGCATCTGCAAAGCAGCCTCCTCCATGCAGTGTTTCATGTAATTAGTTTTCATACAGTTTGGTAGCATGCATTTTAGAAACAAACATTTTCTTGTTTTCTTGTCTTGTTTGTACTTAAACCTGCTTAAATGTCAGTAGAAGGCCATTTGCTGGTGACTTTTTGACAGACAGGCTTCTCTGAGCTCACAGCTGTTCATGCATTAGGCAGAATGAGCAAAGGGAGGTTTTGTCTGTCAGTCCCCAGGAATCATTAAACCACTGTGAGCCTGGGCTGCAAGCAGGGTGGACGGTCCTGAGAGATGACAATCTCTTTTAGTGTCCTTTTCTTTGCACATCAGAAGGGTGTCTGTGCAGACCTGTGCTGTTGCAGGCCACCTTTTCTGAGGGCACAGCTGCTCTGTTCTCCAGGGTGTGTTTTGTGTGCAGCAGTGCTTTGTGCGTGGCCCTCCTCGCTGGCTCTGTAGCTGCATTTCCACTGAGCATCAAAGGAAGGACAGGGACATCCATATGGACAGGTTTAGGGTCAGGCACATTGCAAGAGACTATTTTTATTTCGTGCTTAGAAGCTTATCCTGTTCCTTATAATAATTTTTATATAAAGAACAGAATCTCGACTAAACTGTTAGTAAAATAGTCACATTTAAATCAAAGCTACTGTAAACATTCCAGCAGCTCTGTGTCGGTGATACTCACATTTTAGTGACCCAGCTGTGGTCTTCAGTTGGAGTAGGTGGGAGAATTTCCCTTTTCCTTCAGAGACATGTAAGTGGACAATGCTGAATGTTTTGTGGGTGACTCAGCCTTGTTTTTCCACAAGGTGAAGATCTCCATGTCTGTAGTCTAGACAAGAGAAAAACCCAAGTGACAATTAGATAGCTTTGTAAATGAAGATAAAACCATTTATCTGGTAAAGCCACATAAAACCCTCCATGCTGAGGAGAGGACAATGCAGAGCTGATATGGGATATTTACATATATCCAGATTCATAAACAATAGCCTTTAAAAAAAAAATTTGTTGACTCTGTTTTTCAGTCTGCTCACTGTAGCCATTTGTCTGTGAAGCTGCTTATTTCTATGGAGCCCACATTAGGATATTGCAGTGCACCAGCAACTCCAGAGGCTGTTTGGAAGCTCACAGATAGTCCTTAGTGCAAGTGTGCACATTGCTCAGTGGTAACTTCTCATTAATTACTGGTTACACCTTCAGGGAGTAGGTTGCACTATTTCCAAAGGCAGCTCTGGCTCCTTTTTCACTGGTTTACCCCACAGTGGATGATAAACATTTAGAAAGCTCTTTTTGAGAGACAGACAGCCTCAGTGCTACAGAAGTGCAGATCACCTGAGGTGTATTCCAGCCACTGTTTAACTGGGAATATCTGGGGACCCTACAAATTTTAGCTGGCACTAAACCAAAAGTAAAATTGGGGTTCATTATGTAAACTAACTATTTCCAATTCTTTTTAATGGAAATTTAAAATATTGAAATAATAGTGTATGCCTTCAGAAATTCCCAGGACAGCATGCTCATCTGCTCTGGATTCCTACTGTCTCCAGGCTGGTGGGATTTCTTAACTTGATGTAAAGACCAGCTGCCTGAATTAATAGGAAATGTATTAAAGGTGCATGATGTCATGGACTTGCATGCATACATATATAAATGAATAATTGGATGGCTGTAAGAATATGGACAAAACCCTTGGTCTCAGGTGGTTCCTTGACACACAGTGCCAAGACATTCACTCCCACACATGGGCTCTGGAGGGGAAATTTCCTTTTCCGCCTGTTGTGTGTAAAATATGACAGAGGATTTTTTTTTAAAGCCTGTGCACTTTGTTATTCACAAGCCATAAATATTTATGGACTGTGAGAAAATGCACCTGCTACTTATTGCTCCATGTGAAACAAAAGCCCAGGAAAGAAAACGCTGTAAACCATAGGAGATGCTGAAACATATTTTATCAATTACTGATAAAAACTAGAAACTAAAATGAACTTTTCTCAGAGACAAGATTAAAAAAAAAAAAAAAAGATAGAAGCAAAGTTAAGCCATCCAGCTGAAGAACCTGGCTCCAAAGGCTCTACTTAGTACAATTCATGAACAATAAGTACAGCACTATCTGAAATAGATGATGGTTGAGTAGATTGGAAAAGTAAACTCTCCTCAGTATGTTTTCAGAGATGATTATGGGTAATCTGTGTAGAGAGACCTCCTTGAGGAGCCCCATTTATTACAAGGCTAAGGGATTTTATGATCTGTCTCACATGAATTGGCACATGACTGTGCACTGCTTCATCCATTTATCTGAGAGACCTCTTGGCTTAGATTGCCTGTGTCTACATTGCATTGCATTCAGTGTGCACACATTTGAATTAAATTTGGAATTTGGAGCCATGGAGCCTCACTGGCATGTGAAATACTCCAGACTGCAAACGTACATCTGGGAACCTGGAGCAAAACCTTTCTTGAATGCTAAACCTGTGCTGTCTTCGCTACATGATTCTCAATACAAGAAGTAGCTTTTTGAAGCATGCCATGGAAAATGTGCTTGTTTTTATTAATGAAATACCTACACTATGAATTCATAATGTTTACTAGGATGAAAATCGTTAGGTTTTAAATTAAGCTACAATGTTAGAGTGAGATAACTTCTCAGGAGTTTCATAAAAGAAACCTCTTTTTCTCCCAAATTTTAATATGACCCATAGGTCAGAGGGAGCTGTTTGCTGTCTCTAAGGTAGACACAGTCATTTCCTACACAGGATTTCTGTAGATGGAGCTGCTGCAGTGCTGCTTTTTTCCCCCTAGTTTTATTTTCTTTCTTTTTTGCAACTCTTGCCATTTTTAGTAGATGTGAATAGTCCTTCTTATATGGTGAAAACAGGAGGTAATACTGTGTCTTACAAGAGGAACATGAATGATTGCAGTGTTTCAAAATCTATTGTGCAGTCAGGGAGCAGCAGTATGCTGTGATTACACCTTGCATTGCCAGGAGCACCTATAAACTGCTTAGAAAACTTGAGTTATTCTTGTTTTGGCTTCTGAACATTTGTAGTGGCATCTAACAGCCTCTGAAATGGCAAAATCCAGTCTGTGAATTGTCTCTTTCCGAGCAGGTGATGTCTGTATGCCCATGGGGAATCTTGGAATTCCTGCCTGTGACCTGGGGTGAGGCTTCCCCAGAGTGACAGAGCTCTGACATCAGCCTGAGGTTTTTAACAGCAGGTCTGGTACAGCCGGAGGTGGCTCATTGCTCCTGCTGAGCACACTGGGGTGAGGTCTGATCAGACCTTGGTAAAAATTAGTGATGCTGGCAAAATTAGCTTCTGGGCCTTGAAAAATACTAATTGAGGAGTCTTCTAATAGTACAATGTAATTCAGCTTAAAGAGCTTAATCAGAATCTATTACATGCTGCTAAAGTGGCTCAATAATGGAAGGCTGATTCATAACCATCATAATCACTTCATTGCACTTTTAGTTTAGATCTGTTTTTCTTCTTGCTTTAGTTCCCAATAGAGTCCTCATAGCCAGAAACACCTTTGAATTAAATGTTTGTAGTATTAAAATTTGGGGTTGTACCTATGAAATAATGAAATAGTAAAAGTGTTACTTGCAGGGCAGTACACTTTAGGTTTTATTGCCTTACTTGCATTTGTGGTGTAAAAAGAGATTTTGACCAGTATACTGAAATTTATTTTTACATATTTTCTATCATCTTGCAAAATCCTGGAGCTGAATTTTTTTTTTGGAGAAGCATCACATTTTTGAGAATGTTTTGCATAGAACTCTGTTTCTGGAATTGTTGCATATCCATGCTCAAGTAACTGATCTGAAATGTTGGCTACATGATAGTGAAGTTGGCCTGTTCTTGTGGTCTTTGTTCAGCTTTCACAACTGTAATTTTTGGCTCAGTTGCAATGTTCAGAAGTGCAGACCGAAGACACAGTCTTTGAGGGGGCCCCACTGGTGACCATCAGCCTTGTTCTTCAGGGAGGGCAGAGCTGGCTGGTCAGCAGAGCTGAGTTCAAAGCTTTAGATGTGCCACTGATTCATTGACTGCTCTCTCTGCCTCAGTTTATCAATCTGTTTGATGGGAATAAAATAAATTCAGCTTTCCTCCAGGACAAATTGTGTATGCAAGTTCACGAAAAGGACTTTGAATGTGTACAGTGCTGTGTAGGTGAAGTAACCTTCTATGGTAATATATTGGGACAGAGTGGATTAATTTAATTAATTGATCTTGGTTTAAATCATTTTACTTTAAAGTAGCCTCTATTTGAATAATTGATTCAAATTTTGCTTTGCATGTTACCATCTCATGATTTATCTAAAGAAATATTGATTTCTAGTTGTTAGTAAGCATTGATTTTTCAATGAGATACACAGTGAATTAAACTGATTATTTCTGTTTAGGCGGGGAAGGTTTTGAGTAGTTCTTGTGTCTTGTTGTGGGTTTTTTTAAAAAACCTTTGAAGGTGTCGCTCTCGTGGAATGATTTGCTTATATTTTGTAACAGAAAAAACTCCAGGCAAAACTGTTGTGGACAGAATGAGAATTGGCTGAATTAGGGTGCTTACTTCCTTTTTCAGAATAAAGGCAAGGATTATGTTCCATTGGCTAACTTCAGGTTGAAGGAAGCATTTTTAGAAGAGATACCTGAGAAAGCATAATAGAGAGTTGTGTTTTGGAAGGAAAGAAACAAAGATATTTTGTCTATTCAGTGTTGTGGTAGCATGCAAGGGGCCTTGGGAAAAACAACAAGGAAGAGTAAGTGGGTTTGTAGGAAACAGGAGAAGAAAAAGAAAGTGTAGAAAAATTAAGTAAAAGGGAAGATGAACTAAATCTTGGAAGAGTCAGAACCTTGAGCTTAATGTAGAAAGTAATGGTTAACTTTATGCAACTCTTGTTTTAATGGGTGACCATTAAAAGTCATGGTCAGTGGCCAGGTACAATGGTCAGTGCAGGCAAGGAGGGTCATTATTTTAGCAGATGTATTTTAGATGTATTGGGGAGTTGGGAATAAACACCTTAAACTGGAATTTGCTGTAAGAGATGCAGGTGATGCAAAACCTTGGACAAGTATTTTAGAGGAAGGATTGGAGAGGACAGAGTGCATATTGGAGATATCATAGAGGAGCACAGTGACAGTCTGAGCTGTGATCAAGGGAGGGAGAAAAGTGTTGAATGGGCCATGAAATTTGAAATCTCGAGAATCGAGGAAGGTTGTGATGTTGTCAGCGGCAGTGGCAAGGAGGGGAGAATTGGAAGGAAAGATAAGAAGTTCAATTTTCAAGAGGCTGACTTTGACATCAAAATTGTGTGTTTGAGAAGCAGGCAGAGAAGGGAGATAGCCTGCAACGTAGGGGAAATGAGAGATGCAAGTGAAGATTGGTGATTCATCAGTGTCAGAATGGTGCTGGAAGCTGAGGGCAGGTGAACCTGCTGAGACAGGAGGCTCAGGGAGGAGGAGGACAGGCTGAGATTTTCCACTGGAGATCAATGGAAGCAAAAGGAAGAAAAAAGAACTTGGATGTGTCAACTTCTACAGTGGACATCTAAGGTAGGGAAGAGGAGGTGTTGCATTGCTCAGCCTCAAATCAAATGCAGAAATGGAAAACTTACTGATTTCAATTTTAGAATGTTTTATAAATACATTTTAACAGGACCAGCTATTTACATGCATGGAGATAATTTGATTAGAGGCCTTTGAGAGAAATATACATGTAATACCTTTAATTTGTGGAGCAAGTACATCTTAAAGAGCATTTTCATGATCAGTTACCCTTAGTCTTAGATACCTTATGGGAGGACTGCTGAACACATCCAGTAAATCCATAATTCCTTCTGAGATACTAAATATTATTTTTAGTTTAAACATTGGGAAAGAAATCATTTTTAAAGCTTATTAAAATGTTATGTGAATATTTTTCAAATATAATTCATATTATCACTGGTGCATAACTTTTCAAATGAATAATTCATGGCAGCCATAGTCACTTTTGATAATCTATAGTGGTGTGTTATGTTGCTTCTGCTGAGAGATTAACACTTATGGCCTAAGGAATAAAACCAGAGAATCTAATCCATTTGTTTGCCTATTCACAGTGTCAGATATTTTCTTAAATTAAAACCTATTAGTTTGAATTCTGAATCTTAAAATTGAATCTCTTTTACCTCGTTTTAGACTTCTATAAAATGGGATTTTGATATATAACGTATCGCAGGCAAATAAGTATGGAGACTATTGATTTTCAGCACAGTTTTTCTATCATAGACACTGAAGAATGTTTCTAAGAAAAATTTATAGGATATTAAGCAGAGAAATGGTTTCAAAAGGCTATGGGAAGACTCAGGAAATGGGATAGACCCTGTCTTTAATTGGTTGTTATAAATTTTCTGAAAAGCAGCTGAATTTGAAATGGTTTTTCACCACCCGTTATGATGGCATATCTAATATAAAAGTAAAGAAAAATGTAAATGCTGTTTTATTAATATTAGTTTGACCCCATCCGCATCCTGTTGGTAAAAGTATGCATTTAATTATAAATAATGGTTAGGAGAAGTTCAGGTTTCCCAGAGAACTCTGAGATATATGGAAATTACATGCTTTATGTCTGTCTGACTTCTCCCATTTATGATCAATTAAGTTTTAACTTCTGTAACAGAAATGTTAGTGATGTACATTATTGCTTTTCTTGTGGGTTTCTGTCTGGAAGCAGTGGGATAGCCACTGCTAGTGTCTCCTGGCAATCTCTCAAAGTTGGTTTGTATAGTAATGTGTAATGCAGCTATTGCAGGACTTTGGGTAAAATGCCAGGATTGTACTTAGGGATTAGAGTCTACTCATATTAATAAATCATTCAAAATGTAGGATGTCTTTGTTGGGGTTTTTGATTTTCAAGTAAATGCTGTGGTTTAATTACAGTGAAGTATTTCTTAAAGGAGCAAATTTTATTCCAAAAGTTATTACTTTAATGAGCAATGAATAGGCAATTAAATAACTTGAATCTGTTTTCTGAACCAGAGTTGGCATTCAATGTATACTTGAAAACCACCAGCAGAAACAACGAATCAGATACTGTTAGCAAGTTTTGCTTAAAGAACAAAAGCTAAAGTTTCTACAACCTGAATCAGAGGGATCATTAGAATTCCCAGTGGGTCTTGATGTTGTCCTGTCTCTGCAACACTGCCTCCCAACCTGGTATGATTTTGGGATATACTCCTTGATTGCAGGCTGAAAGAGAAAACTTCCATTAAAAAAAAGAAAAGAACAAAAACCAAAAGCCAGGAGTATTATTTGTGAATCTGGTGTAATGTGGCTAAATCAGAAGTAAATGTATAATTAACCTTTTTTTCATGATAAATTAACATTAATTTTCTCAGGATTAGTGTGAAATAGCATAATATAGGCCAGGTTTAGCATTCAGGGTGTCACATGGGACCTTTAACACTCTTACAGGATTAGTGCAGCCAGTGATTCATGCTGTTACCATGCACACAGAAATAGTGTGCAGCTTCTGGCCATCAAAGAGGCTTTCCTAATTATCAGCTTTTACAAGTGAGCATAGAAAGATTAGAATATAAATATGAGGAAGATGGCTTCAGAGTTCTTGAGGGAACAAGATAAAATACACTCTTTCCCCAGCGAGCAGCTCAATTTTCGAAGGAAATTTTGCAGTATTGTTCGAGAATGCATCATTAGGAAGATAATTAATGAAAAGGTCTGTTGTTAGGGTCTGAGTGAGTGTGGTGTCTTTATGTTCATCCCTCTTTTTTCTTTTACAAGGGCATTTCTTCCTTGTCTTATTAATCTGAGCATTCTTTATGCAAGGAAAATGATGAATAATTTTTGAAGACTGGGAAAGAAGAGTTGAACTTAAAAAGCACTGGTTGAAAGTGTACAGCTTTGATGATACTGAGAAACAGGCCAGCTCTGTTTAGGTACTCAAATACAGACTCAGTGTATTAATGTGCTTAATGTTTGGAATCCAAGAACCCAGAAGCAGAATTCTTTTTCTTAAACACTTGAACCAAAATAGGAAATGAAAACACAGATGCTTTAGAAGCATCATTCTGGTAAGTCCTATTAGTGCCCAGAAACTCCTCCCCCAGCTGTGATCTGTGTTTCTCTGCAGCCTGGCCCAGAAAGCTGTGGTTCAAAAGTTAAGGACAGATGCCATTTGCCCTGCCCTGCTGCTGCTCCCCAGAGGGTGCCCCCAGACAGGGACTGGGGCTCACCAGCGATGTGCTGAAACAGTGTGCACTGTGAACACAGGGGTAAGTCTGGGGCCACAGATGAGAGGCACATTTTCCAAGCAACCCACTCCACCTTCTTTCCTTGTTTTCATCTCTTACTGTAGATTCAACAGCTTACTGCCTGTAATACACCGGCTCTGCTCAAATGGGGCTCCTTTGCACCTCCTTTGCTAAATCAGCCCATGTAGGAGGTAACATGGAAACACTTGAGCAATACCTGAAGAAGAAAACAACAGCCAATACACTGTTAATATATCAAATACAACATTTTACAGCCTGCTGAGCTCTGCTTTATTGTCCCTTTTGGGACGCAGGGTTTTGAGGATGAAGAGGAGACGACAATCTTGACTCCATAATTAGAAGACTTGATTTATTATATATTATATATATTACATTATAACTATACTACAAAGAGATAGAAGGAAGAAGTTCTCAGAAGGCTAGCTAAGAATAGAATAGAAAGAATGATAACAAAGCAGCTATCCTGGGCTCTGTCCGGGACAGCTGAAGTCCTTGATTGGCCACCAACTATAAACATCAGAGATGGGCCAATCACAGGTGCACCTGTTGCATTCCACAGCAGCAGATAACAATTGTTTACATCTTGTCTCTGAGGCCTCTCGGTTTCTCAGGAGGGAAAAATCCTAAAGGAAGGATTTTTCACAAAAGATGTCTGCAACATCTCACCCTTTTAATTAATTAAATTAAAAAGAAAAGTGTTTGTAATTTTCTCTGCTGGGCCCGTGCAGAGGAAAGCACAAACACCTGAGAGGCTATCTTTTGCCAATCCAAATCTCAATCAAGTGCTGGTGTGGAATGACCAGGGAATTTCTTCACCTGTAAAACATAAGATTCTATCAAATCACTACAACAATCTTATAAAATAAGAAAATGCAAAAAGCAATGCAAAGAAATTCAAGTCCAAGCAGCTGAGTTTCAGGAAAAGTCCATGGACTCAAGATGTTCTTCTTTGCCATCTCTGGAAGTCCCTTTTGTTCCTGAGACAGGCTTGCAGACTCCTGAAACAACAAACTGCTGAAGGAAAATCTATCAATAGTTATCAAACAGATTCAAATAATTTTTAGAAGATTTCTAGAAAGTCTTGCCACAGCCCTTTATTGAACAACTTGGGCTGAAGCTAATTTTTTGGCTCTTCAATGCTTTTGAGCTGCTGCCAGCTTTTCACTCTTTTTTATTTAATTCAAAATTTTTTTTTAAAATTTAATTTATATTTTGTTTGTTTGTTTGTTTGTTTTGTCAGCAAGAGCAGCAGCAAAGCAAAAGGGGCCAAAGAGAGAGGCCCTGGGGGGCCCTGGCCCATGTGGAAGGATCAGGAACCCCAGACCTGGCCCACAAAACGGTGGCCCAGGCCCAGAAGGGGGAAACAGAACCCCCAAATCCAGCAGGAGGCCGGGCGGTGGCCCTGGCCTGAGGAACCAAACGAGACAGCCCAGGCCCAGCCCACCAGGTGGGCCCTGCTTTCCCACAGCCTGGCACCACACTGCCAAGGGAATGGCAGAATGGGTGGCCAAAGGTTTCCTGTCCCCAAAATCACTGCGGCTTGCCAGCAGTGGGGGAACAGAAGCTGTGGCAGGAATCCCCATCTCAGGTCTAGGCATGTTTGTCCCCCACAGCAGATAAGTGATGATCGCTTTTGGCTGTGCCCTCTGCAATGCAAATGCAAACGATGGTGCTCCCATCTGCCTCCCGGTACCACCCCCACCCCCTCCGGGCTGGGGACCAAAGGCAGAACTTTCGGGACCCACCTGCCCCCAGCCACCGGGGCGTGCGAGGGGCAGCAGAGAGACGCGCACCTCCCAAAGGGAAACCCCTGATCGAACAGCCCCCAAGCCCGCAAGAACTCCGATCTTAAAAACAGGCAGCGGTGCTGCACCCACAGCCAGCTGGCGGGCCATGCCCCCCCCACAAAAGGAGAGGCTGATGCCCTCTTCCCCTGTCCCAGCTCCGCCCGCAGGGGCAGCCCCGGGACAGCCCGAAGAACTCGGGGGGGAAGTCTCGCTGGAAGCAGGGGGTGAGGGTGTCGGTGTCGCTGCCGGGGCCGGCTCGGCGTCGGTGTCAGCAGCGCCCTGAACCAGGGCGGGCTCGGCAGGAGGCGGCACGGAGTCGCCAACATCGTCTGCCCCTGGCTCTGGGGTCGGCTGTGGAAATGCAGGCGCAGAAACCAGCGGGATCGGCACGGGCGGCGGAGGAGGCGGCGGTGGATGGTTGTTGCCTAGCGACATCGGCACAGTCGCAGGAAGCAGCGCAGTCAGCGTGGAAGGCGGCGGTGCGGGCGCAGAAGCCGGCGGAGCCGCGGGCGGGACGTCCCGCGCAGGCGGCGGCGGGGCGGGTCCGGGAGGCGGCCCTGCCGGCCCCGCAGGCGGGGTCTCAGGGACCGGTGCCGCCCCGCTCTCTGAGCGGGGCAGGGCCCAGGAGACCGGCCGGAGCGGTGCCGGCAGGGCTGCCGGAGGCGGCTCCCCATCCCCCGGAGAGGAACGGGGGCAGGAAAAAAGCGGCATCTGAGCATGCTCCGAAGACGCAGAAAAAAAACTTTTTCGGCTCGGGACGACACTGCGGCCCCCCACTGCGGTTTGGGGGGGCTGAGAAGCAGGAAATCGTCCTCCTCCAAAGGGTGGTCTCCCGGAGGGAACCGGGGGGAACGGAGCATTCCCCCTGCAGTGAGCAATCCAGGGAAAAACAGCTGCTCTCCGTTTCAAGACTTGAAAAAGCAGCCTGAAAGCTGGGTAGACCTTAGGACATCCAAACCCACGCTCAAAACAGAACTGGAAAATAGAGTCCATGCACTCCCATACGAACAGGTCGAGAGCATAGAGCACATTAGTAAAAAATCCAAAGAGCTTTGCCCATTGGAAAAACTCATAGAAATCTGTCTCCATCAGGAGAATTTCATCCTCTTGACCCCATTTTTGCCAGAGGGCAATAAGTTTCTCCTCTGAAGGGAGAAATGAACCTCATCCCCAAGGGAGAAGTCCTCCACATAAGCAGCCACAAATTACGACGGGCCACATTTTCAGGAGGGGAAAAACCCACAGTACCTTTACACAGTGTCCAACACTCTCTGGCCATCTGCATGGTCCTGGTAGGCCTTCCAGACGTCATCCTGGAGGCTTTTCAGAAGGTTCTCTTTGTGGTCAGCCTTGCTGTGAACTCTGTCCAAATCAGGATCTTCAGTTCTTCAGCTCCTGGCTAGAAACCACGTCTGTGGTCGCTCGTGAAGCAACCATCAATGCCACATACCCGGGATTTACCCAAATGTAGCAAATGCTCCTCTGGTGGTCTCACCAAGTGAGAAATGTCCTCCTCAGTCGAAGGTCCAGTTGTTCATTTTTCAGTCGGGGTCACCAGTTATTGTCCCTTTTGGGACGCAGGGTTTTGAGGATGAAGAGGAGACGACAATCTTGACTCCATAATTAGAAGACTTGATTTATTATATATTATATATATTACATTATAACTATACTACAAAGAGATAGAAGGAAGAAGTTCTCAGAAGGCTAGCTAAGAATAGAATAGCAAGAATGATAACAAAGCAGCTATCCTGGGCTCTGTCCGGGACAGCTGAAGTCCTTGATTGGCCACCAACTATAAACATCAGAGATGGGCCAATCACAGGTGCACCTGTTGCATTCCACAGCAGCAGATAACAATTGTTTACATCTTGTCTCTGAGGCCTCTCGGTTTCTCAGGAGGGAAAAATCCTAAAGGAAGGATTTTTCACAAAAGATGTCTGCAACACTGCTTCATAACTCAGAAAGAAAAAATAGTGGGGTTCATGACTTCTCAGTGGATATAAGATTGCAGATAGTTTGGGCCATTAATCCATGTCAGGCACCAGTCATCTGCATGCTCCTGGACATACTCTGTTTTGCACACAGAGGTATTGTTCATATAGATTTCAGGGGTTTAAAAGATTACTCTGGGTTTTGTGGAAGTCCTAAAAGTTTAGATGCTACCGTGTGGACTGCCATATGTCCATAAATCTCAGACATCTGGCAGCCCAGCTGGAACTGGTGTGCACATGGGGTCTGGTACAGCCTTGCACAGCAGCCGCTGGGAAGTGCTGGATTCCCTCCCTCCACATGTGCTGCACAGCTGACTTGTGCATGGAAATACCCTGAGCTGCTGGGCTGGGTCATTGCACATGGACACCGGTACCTGCAATTTGTCTGTGCAGTTTTTCTTTTTCTCTAGACCCTGATACTTTGTGCTGGACAGCCTGGGTGAATTTCATTTAATAATGTAAGAATGTTTGTTCCTATGTAGTGTGTCTAGGGGCTCAGGCCTTTGGAGGCAATGGCCCTTTTTCTGCTGTTACAGATTGTAAATTCAGATTGTAAATTTTGGATCTCAGTGCAGTTTTTCTAGGTTTGCATCTTAGAAGCAGAGATCAGCATGGGAACTGCTCGGTGGGACTTCCTTTTCCTTTTTCTTTGCTAAGCCTGGATATTCATATTTACCAAGAAAACCAAGAAGGCTGAACTTGAATGGTGTGTGTGTGTTAAAAATGTGCCTTTTAGTGCTTAATGTATATTGGAGAAATTGTTCAGGAACGATTTATCCATAGGTTGTCTGTGCAGTGCTTTCAGTGACAGCTTTGTCCTGGGTTATCTGCTGTTGTAAGTGCCAGTTGCACAAAGGCATATTTAACTTGTGCACTCAGTTTGCTTTGTAGTCAGATTTTGCATTCATGAGCAGATACAATTTGCTTATTGTTTGGAACAGTTCCTTTCCTTTTATGTAAATTCCTTGTCTTTTCTTAGACCCCATACCTCTATTACATGTCAAGCAAGAGTCTGATCACTGGACAAGATGCCTATATGTGAAATAGAAATTGAGTGTAGGAAAAGGGCAGCTGGGCTTTGTTGTCTGTTAAATTACAAAGTTAGATGGAAACTAAAAGTGTTTGGGCGTGGATGTTCTGCTGGAGAAGAGCTGGATAGAACTGCATCTTTGTAGGCAGTTTTCTTTCTGAACCCTGCCCAGGACAAAAGCTACATATAAACAAGAATCCTGGTAATATGAGGATGTTTTAGATGAAACCTAACAAGTTGAATGAAGTTCTGTGCGTAATTATCTGAAAACCCACAGGCACACCTACACATAAAGTTCAGCATTGTTTATATGGATGTATAGGGTAAAGGTCTTCATTTTCATCTTGGAGTGCCAGGGAGATGGTTTTGTGTTGTAATTAAGTCTTCATAATATCAGGAAGAAATTGCTGTGCTCCAATCTGAAAATTCATTGTGCAGCTAAATGCTCCTCTTTGCATAGAAACTGTTCTTAATTAATAATCTGTTTGATGGATTATTAGTGCCAGACTGGATTGGCATCTGTGCTTCGGACATGATGTACCTGATTGTACCAACAAGTTATAACAACATGTATCAACTACTGTAATTATCATGTTGCCACTGTTTTCTGCAGATGTAAAGATACATAATTCAAGCTGACAAGCCCAAAGATTTTATTGAATGACCTATGATACCCTAAGTTCTCATTAATATACAGCCAAATGCACAATATCAATTAAGTATAAGATACAATCTCAGGCCTTCTTAGCATTAGCAGCACTTAAAATTAGTAATGCAGCAGAAGTTCTTGTAATTTTATTTTCCTGCCATGTTGAAATGAAGAATTTTGCATATTTCTTAAAAATGTGTGGCTTTGAATAGTCGGTTCTTTTTGTGTTTTTCGATTCTGACATTAGTATGTAGTAGGAGTAAATAGCATTTAAAATGAAGCCATTGTTTATTCACAAATCAAATAAGCTACCGACAGCTGCCCTAGTGGCTTCCTCATTCACTTAAATTAATGCCCTAAGGCCTTGGGTGAATAGTCTTCTGGGGAGAATGTGGGCATTTATTTTTCGATTTCCATTCAATGTTGGGTCTTTTAATGCCAAATCCTATTTAATGTGCACATGTTATGTTGAACTGTGTGCAAATTTATTCTATGGACAACTTGACAGAATTCATACTATTAAAGTCACATACAATTCAGACTCAAAAATAAGGTCTGTTCTTTTGAACAAGCAGCGTACAATTCTGTCTTTATTTTAGTTTAAGATCTGCATAGCACTGAGAATAAGTCCTACACAATAGTAGGTACTTTTAACTAAGCTTGGGGTTTGATGTTTTGGATTTTTCCAAGCCCTGTGCATTTAATCAGGATTTTCTTGTGCCCTCAAGTGTTGAGACAGTGCTGTGACGGATACAGTTCAAGCACTTGAGGGGAGGTAGTTTTGCTAGGTTCAAATATCCTCCTTTTTTTTTTTTTTTTTTATTTTTTTTTTTTCTCCCTTACTTGGATACTGTTCATAAACGTATTTGGAGACTGATATTACATCAGGACAGCAAAATTAATTAGGCCCCTACGTCCACATAAAGACTTAGACCCTGTGACAAAAAACAAGATGAGAGGATGTAAGAGTGATAATGATTCTCTAATGTAGTGGTCAGCCTTCTCCTGGGGAAGTGGAATACAGTTCCAGTTCTGCTCCAAGAATTGCTTTTGCATTTAACAGAAATAATTGAATTGGATGACTCTCACTATCTCGGAAAACCAAGAAGGCTGAACTTGAATGGTGTGTGTGTGTTAAAAATGTGCCTTTTAGTGCTTAATGTATATTGGAGAAATTGTTCAGGAACGATTTATCCATAGGTTGTCTGTGCAGTGCTTTCAGTGACAGCTTTGTCCTGGGTTATCTGCTGTTGTAAGTGCCAGTTGCACAAAGGCATATTTAACTTGTGCACTCAGTTTGCTTTGTAGTCAGATTTTGCATTCATGAGCAGATACAATTTGCTTATTGTTTGGAACAGTTCCTTTCCTTTTATGTAAATTCCTTGTCTTTTCTTAGACTCCCATACCTCTATTACATGTCAAGCAAGAGTCTGATCACTGGACAAGATGCCTATATGTGAAATAGAAATTGAGTGTAGGAAAGGGCAGCTGGGCTTTGTTGTCTGTTAAATTACAAAGTTAGATGGAAACTAAAAGTGTTTGGCGTGGATGTTCTGCTGGAGAAGAGCTGGACAGAACTGCATCTTTGTAGGCAGTTTCTTTCTGAACCCTGCCCAGGACAAAAGCTACATATAAACAAGAATCCTGGTAATATGAGGATGTTTTAGATGAAACCTAACAAGTTGAATGAAGTTCTGTGCGTAATTATCTGAAAACCCACAGGCACACCTACACATAAAGTTCAGCATTGTTTATATGGATGTATAGGGTAAAGGTCTTCATTTTCATCTTGGAGTGCCAGGGAGATGGTTTTGTGTTGTAATTAAGTCTTCATAATATCAGGAAGAAATTGCTGTGCTCCAATCTGAAAATTCATTGTGCAGCTAAATGCTCCTCTTTGCATAGAAACTGTTCTTAATTAATAATCTGTTTGATGGATTATTAGTGCCAGACTGGATTGGCATCTGTGCTTCGGACATGATGTACCTGATTGTACCAACAAGTTATAACAACATGTATCAACTACTGTAATTATCATGTTGCCACTGTTTTCTGCAGATGTAAAGATACATAATTCAAGCTGACAAGCCCAAAGATTTTATTGGAATGACCTATGATACCCTAAGTTCTCATTAATATACAGCCAAATGCACAATATCAATTAAGTATAAGATACAATCTCAGGCCTTCTTAGCATTAGCAGCAGTTAAAATTAGTAATGCAGCAGAAGTTCTTGTAATTTTATTTTCCTGCCATGTTGAAATGAAGAATTTTGCATATTTCTTAAAAATGTGTGGCTTTGAATAGTCGGTTCTTTTTTGTGTTTTCGATTCTGACATTAGTATGTAGTAGGAGTAAATAGCATTTAAAATGAAGCCATTGTTTATTCACAAATCAAATAAGCTACCGACAGCTGCCCTAGTGGCTTCCTCATTCACTTAAATTAATGCCTAAGGCCTTGGGGTGAATAGTCTTCTGGGGAGAATGTGGGCATTTATTTTCGATTTCCATTCAATGTTGGGTCTTTTAATGCCAAATCCTATTTAATGTGCACATGTTATGTTGAACTGTGTGCAAATTTATTCTATGGACAACTTGACAGAATTCATACTATTAAAGTCACATACAATTCGTACTCAAAAAATAAGGTCTGTTCTTTTGAACAAGCAGCGTACAATTCTGTCTTTATTTTAGTTTAAGATCTGCATAGCACTGAGAATAAGTCCTACACAATAGTAGGTACTTTTAACTAAGCTTGGGGTTTGATGTTTTGGATTTCTTCCAAGCCCTGTGCATTTAATCAGGATTTTCTTGTGCCCTCAAGTGTTGAGACAGTGCTGTGACGGATACAGTTCAAGAACTTGAGGGGGAGGGTAGTTTTGCTAGGTTCAAATATCCTCCTTTTTTTTTTTTTATTTTTTTATTTTATTTTTTTCTCCCTTACTTGGAAACTGCATAAACGTATTTGGAGACTGATATTACATCAGGACAGCAAAATTAATTAGGCCCTACGTCCACATAAAGACTTAGACCCTGTGACAAAAAGAAGATGAGAGGATGTAAGAGTGATAATGATTCTCTAATGTAGTGGTCAGCCTTCTCCTGGGGAAGTGGAATACAGTTCCAGTTCTGCTCCAAGAATTGCTTTTGCATTTAACAGAAATAATTGAATTGGATGACTCTCACTATCTCGTTTCCTGTCCTGGTGCCGTGTTAAAATGACCACATTTTAACAGTGCACAGTTTATTAAGCAAGTTCAAATAAATTCCAGTAGACTTTAAGCTTCTTAGGTCTGAGAGAGAGAACATTTCCTTTGTGGATCTTGAGGGACATTGTTATCAACTAAATGGAAAGCTGCTTTGCCCATTAGCAGTGAGGTTATGGACAAGTGCAGAGATTGAACTTGGAATGAAGTTTAGCAACATGAGAGAGGCAGTCTGGCCATGACCAAAAGCCCAAGGTCTAACCTCAAACACTCGAAAACTTTGGAGCTGTAAATAAGGTGCTTATGGACTTTGTGGCTTTCTTTAGTAGCAGGGGTCTGGAACTTGCTAATTCTGGATTAAGTGCTTAGTTTCCAGCTAAAAGCCAGCACAGATGTGCTTCAAAAATTGCTGGAAAACTGGTTCTAGGTGTCTGCTGGGAGAGAACTGCATTTGAAGTTGAAAAAGAAACCAAGGGCCGAAAGTTTGACCTGACAGCCCCTCAGAGGGGATGTCATTTTCCTCTTTTGCATCTGTAACTTCTGCAGCTTTTGTTTATGAGCTCCCTCTAAGCCTAGATTTGACACAAACTTCTAAGTGTTAATCTCTAAAAGATTACACCTCTTTTGGCAGCTCTTTTGCTTCTTTGCACTTTCTTCTGTCTGTATGGTCAGATTTGCATACTCACTCCTGAAATGGAAGGTGAAGTGTCCTTCTCCAGTTGTTTCTCTGCCTTCACACTTCTGCCTTTTCCTCAGCCCTTCTGGACTGGGTAAAGATCACAACCCCTCTACTGTTTAATGTTCAATCTTGCTTTATTTTGTGGAGCTGGAAAGGAGGGGTCCCAGCTACTACAGACTCCTCTGGCTCCAATTCTGCAGTGGTTTTTCCTTTAAAAAGTGAAGCTGGTGCTAACCTGTGCTTCAGTTCTGAGATTCCCCAGTTTACAGCAGCATGAAAATGGCATGACTTCTGAAAGCTTTGCAGCTGCCCTGTATAGTTCTTAATAGCATCCATGTTGTGACAGGAGTGTTGTCAATTTTAGGGGTTTTTTCCAAGTTAAAAGCTGTAAGCAACAGCTGAGAGGTGGTTGTATGCTTTCCTCTATTATTTTTTTGGGTTGAGGTTTTGATTTGGGTCAAACACCTCCACCTCAGCTGCTTCAGCAAGGCAATTCTGCATTTGCTTTACCTGCACTTTGCTTTTGGGAGGCTATTGTTGTAACTAAAGGGCTGGGAAAGAGTGGACAAATTAGTCAAGCCTGTGTTTATGAAGACAGGCATTTCAGTTCCTCCTGAGGTACTCAGAACAAAGTGATTTTCAGAGTTGTCATATTTCCCCAGCTACCACTAACTCAAGATGAGCTTGCTTTGTTGAATATCTCTAGAAAAAACATTGCTTTTTTTGAGAAGTATGACATAAGGTAACCTGCTATACCATTTTGCTCTTAATTTTTGTTAAAGTTTATATTTTGAAAGAATTAATGGCTGCAGTTCCTCTCTTGCAAAAGAGAGCTTCCAGCTCAGCCTGTAGTAGCAGAATTGTCTGTGCTTGCTGAAATATTAATTGTTCTTGCTTGGTTTTTAAAATATTGTTATGGTGTCTAGAGAAATCGTAAAAACTGGGTGCTATAGAGTAAAATTTTGTACTTGTAAAAAAAGGAGAGGGAATAAAGGGTATGATTTGAAAACTTCTTACATCTTCCATAAACCATATTTTCATACTCAGCATGCTGTGTGAACAAAATGGTCATGTAATATTTTTAGGTATCTTCTAGGCAGTGCTCCTGCATATTATTTGAATACTTTTCTAAATGACTCATACTGTGTGATCTATCATCACCTGTTCCTTTCCATTTGTTTCTGTGCTAGGTCAGCATATGTTTACACATTTACTGCTTTCATCACCTCTCCTCTGTTACTCCATCCCAAAAAACTTGGTTCTTCAAAGTTTATCTCATCTCCTTTGTAAATGCATTTGGGCCATGCTTTTCCATTCTTGGAAGTTACTTTGTCAGGAATACAGAATTCCAGAGCATGGATGCAGAATTGCTTAGGGTGGTTCCCACTGGAGACACTTTGATGTTCCATTTGTGAGCTGTGCCCTGCTGTCTGTCTGCATTTGCCTCTGCAGAGGCCTTGTCAGCGTGGAAATTTCCCCTTCATGGATGGAAGTATCTTACGTCATCTCTCAGCCAAAAATTGTTTTGACCATCAGCCTTCTGGTGGTCAAAGCTGATCTTTCTCTCCTTCTCTGGAGGACAGAGCTGTTTCTTTCAAGTTTTCCAGCTAGAAGTGTTTCCTATCTTAGATTAAACAATATGAATATTAAATGGCCTTTTATGGCAGTGGGAAAATAGAAAATATAAGTCAATGGCACATCAGTGTTTTTACTGATAAAATCTGTAATATTCTTGGCTTGGGTGAGAATCAGCTTAAACTCCAGGGCCTCAGTCAAACAAAGCAGCTGCCAGTCAAGTTCCAGCCCCACTGTTTCATCCTCTTTGGCGGCAACATGCTTTGGATCTGGACATAAGAGAAGGAAATTACTTATAGCCACACATCTCAAATAAGAAGAATACTTACTTGCCTTTGGAAGGTGTTTCTAGGGCGTGAAAATCCCAGGTTCCCCTGGAGCTGGTGACAGTGTCAGACCTGCGGTACCTCTGGAAGGTGCAGTCCCTTTGTGACACTCACTGCAGTCCCCTGTGTGCTTAAGTGAGGTTACACCGGATGGTCCTTCAAGGTCACTTCCAGACTGGGCTCTTCTGTTACCCGAGATGAATTCCAAAAGGAATTTGCCTGAATTTACCTGTTCCTTGGCAGTGCCTTACTTGTTCTCTGGGCTCAGTAGGGATTCAGACTAGCTCTGTTTGGCCCTTGGCCTCCTGCCCCCAAAGAGGTGGCCTCTGTGCACCCTGGGAGAGATGCACAACCTCTCACATGCTCCTCTTCTGTTCTGGAGCCAAACCCAGCACATCATGATACAGATCTTTATCAGCTCATTAGAGCTGCTGAAATGTGAAATCTCGGAATGGACTGCGCTACAAAAGGAATAAGAAATTTGCATTAGCTCTTATCCAACTACCCTCTCATTTGCATGCACAAGTGATAAGTTCCATTTATTCTCTTGCCCGGGATATTGATTTTCTTTTAAAATTCCTGTTTCAGGATACATATCATATTCATTGCTCTTATATGCACCTGTTTAAACACAACACTAAGAACCCTTAGGCTTGATACAGAGAAAACAAATCCTTTGTGAATTTTTAATTAACCTGTCTATATGATTTGAACTGAATAAATAAAATTTACTGCATATATTTCGATTAACTGGCCTTTTGTATTCTCACAGATCTAAGCAAAACCTTTCTGGGAGAAGACTCAATTAGCATTTCGATCTCTGTTTCACTTGAACAATTCAGGCTTGTTTTTAAGAATGTAGTCTTTTGTCTGCAGATAAACACAGAATTAAAAATCTAACCTGATATGTCAGCTAAATTAAAATTGGACAGATTACCCTCACCCATCAGACATCACCTGCTGAGCATGTTTTCTTCTTGCAGCCTGAGAAATTCATCTCCAACGTGGCTCTGTGTGGTATCTCATTCTTGAAGCACCACAGGGAAAGGAGTTTGTGGGTCCTTGGGTGTATGGACACAATCCAGACTAGGATGCCACACCAAAGGAGGATGGGAGTGTGTGTTAAACTGCCCTTATACAGCAGTAATCCCTTCCAGTCCTTTTACTTTTTTTTTTGTTTGTCCCCCTTCTGAAGACAATGATGCAAAAGAAGTCTCTAAACACATGAAAGCCCGTAGGTGTTACTGGGAACACCTTTTCATCAGGTAAAAATTGGCTGGTACGGATCCATGCACTGCTAGATGGAAATGAAAGTATGAACTTCCATAAACACAAACATTGTGTGCTGCTGTTTTAAACAGTGCTCTCCAAGATACAGTTATTCTTCCAACAGAGTGCAGCACCTCGTTTACTCAGGCATAAATGTTGTTTTGTAATGGCAGTGTCATGTGTTCCAGTGTTCCTGTGTACACATGTAAACAGATCAATTCTTTTTGGGGTTTAATTCATCTTGTTTTCTCTGACATGTTACAATTTAAAAGCAGTAATTAAGCAAATATGTTGCATTGTATTATGTTAATAGTCTTAATATCCAAGTTCCATTTTCAGACAAAATAGTGATAAATATGGTGGCAATGCAATGAACACCAGTTGTTTCTCCTACAAAAAAAAAAAAAAAAAAGAATCCAGCAACATTCATTGACTTAGGTTAGCCTTTGGGTCCAGGAATAAACATCCCACATCTACTTCAAATGTAGGCAAAATTCAGTTGACTGATTCTGCAGGCAGTTTATAAACACACTTTGATAGGTGTGTCCTTCTAAATCCTATATCAAATCAAATGTGTGTCACACAGCGTGACCTAACATAGCTCAGAGCAAACTAGCACATGCAGAACTCACATATGCAAAAGAGATTCAGTGTCTTTGTTTGTACCTTGTCTGCCGCTCTCTGTCTTTTCATCTTTACCATAATGCTAAAGATGTTCACACTAGCAGTCCAGAGCACTTCACCAATGCTGGCTGTAATCAAAGAGCTTCTGACCTTTCCAAAAAAAACCTACTGAGGTTTGTTTGTTTGTTTGTCTGTTTGTTTTGGGGGCTTTTAAATTCAGTGTGAAGTGCACATAGGCACAGATGAATAAAGTTGAGTCTTGAGGCCTTCTACCAATTCAGTTCCCAATAACTTTGAATGCCTTTTGAAGATGTTTTCTGGAGTAAAAATTTTCTTAAATAAACTGAGACCTGCATTTTGGTAGACCTCTGAAAACAGACTGTTTTGTATGTGAAGTGTGTTTCAAGTGTCACATCACTAAAACTCCTCCTGTTGTCCTTTGTGCCTCTTTCAGCCACTCCCTTGCCTGAAGTGCAGTCATCATGATGAGAAACTCTAAACCAGCTCTTTGAGTGGGGTTTTTTGGCCCAGGAGAGGCTGTTGTCTAATAGCTCTAGAGCTGTGTCTGAGACTTTCAAACGCCTTGGCTGGTGTTAAGCTGCTTTGCTTTTGTGAGCATCCCTTTTTCAGGCAGGGAGAACATCAGTGTGAGCATCCCTGTGGGGTTTCTGGTTCCTGTGGCTGTCGGGATCCAGCTCACAGCTGTAAAACCTGCAGCCACTCTGCTGTGTAAACAGTGCTGCAGAGTGATTTCAGAACACTTCAGTTTATAACCTTCTTTGAAAACCAGCTCCCTTAATGACACTTAAACATGGGTTCCAGATGTGACAGTTAAATATACCCAACCCTTGGGAAATTAGCAGCGTTGTTTTTTTTTTCTTTATTCATTACTAAGTGCCCTCTGCCATTTTTCACGCTCTCCCTCCAATTGTCTCTCAGTCTCCCTCTGTACTCCACATTACAGCAGAGACTGCTGTGCTTTGGTACTTAAATCCTCATGAGGGAGTGGAGGAACAGCATTATCCACTCACTTTCTGTAGCAGCTGAGCAGTGTAAAGTCTCTCTGCACTTAAGCCTGGTTACAAGATGCTGCTGGAGCAGTGTGTTGAGTTTCACATTCCCCTGGATACCCAGTGTGTGTCTGTGTGGATGTCTCTGCATGTTGATGCATTTATGCACAGCAAGGACATGATCTGTTAAATGTCATTTTGGTAAAAGCATGCAATTTTTGGCCAGTAGAGTTTTGGGGATTGTTGGCTGGTTGTTTTTTCATTCCAAGTGCAAGGATTGTTTACTGAATAATCTCAAAAAAAGGGGCAGCTCTGTTGCTATGAGTTCTGATCATGGATGGAAATATCTTGTGTCATATCTCAGCCACAAAGTGGCTTGCCTTAGTTCTCAGAGTAGGTTTGTTTGAAAGACTGCTCTTGAAAGTAACATGTCATTCCAAGCTGGAATACTGAAGAGCATACAAAGAGAGTTTTTAAATAGTAGTGCCATAGAAGAATATTAATGGCAAATAGGAATCTGATTAGCTCCTTATGAATTGTTGCAGGGTCTAAAGACAGTGAAATAATACTCCTGGATGCTAATGAATGTTACATATCTTTGTTCTGTTGAGGCCATGTTTCACTTAGCATGCACTCTCTGTCTCTGGCTGATTGGGGCACTGACTGTTCCCAGGTGCTGCAGCTAATAATTAAAGACCCACAGAGCAGACCTGATGCCACCAGGCCTCTTGAGAAGGGCTCTGCCTGTCTCTGTCGTTAACCTGTTGCTGCAGTTTGGCTTCATCCCCCTTTTCCTGTGGATGTCCTGCACCCCACTCCTTCCTCCCTGGAGTTCTCTCACCACAATGCGCACCTGGAAGAAGAGTTCACATTACTGGGGCCTGTTCTACTCAAATATTTCATGTTTTTTCTGAAGCAGTCCTGGATTACATGCCATTGAGATTACTTCTATGAAGTGCAGCACAAAGTTGAATCTCATCAATCTCTCCTTGCTTTATTCTTTCATCTTTTTAAATCTATATTTCAGGGAACCGCATTTCAATAATGAAAACCATCACCATGTTTATCAAATTAAAGCAGACATTGACCTGGCCATCTCTTAACATTCATAATATTCTTAGGACTCAATTTACACAAATTCATGTTACCTGCTTAGTAAATTAAGATCCTGTAACAGAATTAATCATTCATAGTTGTAATTGACATATGCCTTTGTGCTTTCAAAGAGAGCATGTTAAAATAGTAACTAGTTAAAAGCAGTAGGCATAGGAGTGGCATAAATCTGTGTATAGATAAATGCCCAGTGTTCCATACCACTCTGAAATTCCTAAATGTACAGTGGCTTAAAGACAGTATGTGTAGTTTTTAAAAAAAAACCTGTACAATGGGCATTGATTTATAACACATTTAAAATTACAGCTCTTACAGCAAAGTAGGCTTAAAAGTAGTCTTTGCAGTGCTGTATGAAGTTGTGTATCAGTTTATGGTTTCACCACTGGCAAGTGAAGTGTTCAGCCTTTTCAAGTTTGTTTCCTCCAAAAACTGTTATGGCCGTTTTAAGAAGAAAAGACTTCAGTGGGGTAAGAGTTAATTTGAACTGTCCACATTTGAAAAAAATGAACCCTTGGCTTTCTCTGTAAATGTTACTGGAAACTGTCAGACTGGAGACATGGCTTTGACTGATTAATTACCAACTGGATGAAAATATAGGTTTCAAAATAACTTCAGACATCATTCAAGACTGGTTGGAATTTCTCAACTAAAATACATGAAAGAGTTTTCTTAACAATGTATAAAGTTATCTTAGAAGCTTTATTAGAATTTGGATTTGGGGATCCACAAAAATGATTCTTCTAATATTAGGGACATTATTTTAAGGCTTGGGACAATGCCTAGGTCTGTTTATTTGCAGCGTTAACTAAGACCTTAGGATAAATCGCATTTTTGTATGGTGTTCTGATTTTGTTCTTTTATATTGTACTATCCCTAAGCTCCCTCCTCTGCCTACAAAATCTTCTTTTTTGTCCTCTAAACTCTTGTGCCTTGTCTTGCTTGTCATTTTTTGTTTGTATCTCCAAGGCACAAAATGTACCCAGCAGTATGTTTACTAAAAACCCATGGCAAAAAAAGGGACTTGTGTGTATAGTTATATTAACAAAAAGAAGGGTTTTTTTCATAGTAGATTCATGAGGGTTTTTCATTCATTTTCTTATTGATACAGATGTTACATAATGGGACAAAGCCTTACAACTCATGCTTGTCACTTTCCAGGCTAGAACTGGTTGGAGTCTAGAAGAATGGTATGATATTTTAAAAGAAAACTTAAGATATTAAAAGAAAATGTTGAGAAATTCCTAGCAAAATGAAGAAAATCATTCAAATCCACTGCATAATTTTAATTTACCCTAATGACCTGTAATTTCCTTTTTTCGGACATGTGGCCCCATTACATGAATCACATTGACACTGTCATGATGAATTACATTCATTAAAAGGGTGCTTTTGTTATTCTAGTTAGTTTACAATTCAGTATTCATGCTTTATATCTAGTGATAGTGCTTTAAAAAAAAATTAGGAATTTAAGGCATTTTTTTGTTTTCCCATTTGGCTGAGCTAAACCAGTTTTTGTTAAGATCTGACATTAATTTACAATATTGTTTCAACAGCTAAATGGAGCAATTCTTCAATTAGAGATAGTGCATACTACAAAATATTTAAAATATATCTAATACTACTAGGTCAAATGCAACTTTTTAAAATGGTCTTGCTTGTTTTCAGCTATTGTACTGGAAACTGATTTGCATAAATGTATATTTCTTACTTTCTGTGGGCCAAATTCATAAACCCAAGTTGATTTTTATAGCCATTTGTTTTTACCAAGTCTGTAAAGCTTGACAGGTCTGTCCCAGTGAGTGATACAAGTTTCTGTCCAGATGATTGCTGTGCCATGTGATACCAGAGCTGAGAGACCCGTGACATCTCACAGTCAGGCAGCCAGGCTTTGAAATTTTCACTCAGCACCAGCTGACCTGTTGTTGAACTGAGAAATATGACTTATTTATCTCTTTCAAAGTGGAAAATTTGTCTATTTGTTACTCTATTTTTTATGACTGAAAGTATGACCTAATATATTATTAGAAATAGCAATCAGTAGGGCAGGTTTTTACAAGTTTTTCTGGTGATGGCTTTGTCTAATTTTATTTTCCACTAAAAAAAAAAAAAATTGTTCAGGTACAGAGTAATTGCTCCGTTCAGCCTCTTACGATTTATGCATGTGTTAGGAATTTACGAATAGAAAGATTTCTGCAGTGAATCAGAGCAGCTGTCCATCTATCCCTGTCTGACAGCAACCAATAAAAGCTGCTTTTCAGGACATTTTTTACTTTCTTCCTCTCCATTGAACTCACTGGAGCAAGATGGGTGTGTATGTGACATGGGATCAAATCAATTTGCTGTTAATACAGGCGTAGACAATGCTAATTAAGAACTAAATCTGGAATTCTGCTTATAAATTCAGTATTTGTGTTTGAGTAGAGGCTTTTCCATGGGCACTAGAACATACTTCTTTCTCTGTTTAAAATACAGATTTCTGTTATGCATTGCTTATACTGACAAAGAATAAATACCATCCTCATTTTCTCAGCCTGATGCTTAAGGAGCTGTAAATTAGATTCCTTGTTCTGTGTTGGTCTTTTCTAAAGATAGGAAAAGTCTATGAAATGAGACAGAACTTGACATCTCTTAGAAAAACAGAGTTACTCTGAATTTTTGAGTCTTAATTGCAAGCAGAGAATATAGTTCATTGTATACACCAAGTACACCAAGCATTTTTCCCTCAAAATTCTTGGGAAACTCCTAGGCTGGAAGTTTAAAATAAGCATAGAGCCTTGCTGCATGCTGACACTGAAGTGTTGAAAGTGATTCCTTCAGAAGGTATTATCTTCTGTCACTCTTTGTGAGAGTGATGGAGATGATCCCCATATGAATCATGTTTATTACATAATGCTCAAGAGCTGTTTGGGAACAAGGCTGCTGCAAGATAAACCCTGTCCTGATGAACTTCCAAAGTAAATCACCAGGATGGGCAGAGGGACAGTGTGCAACAGTGAGGATGTGATAACTGCAGTGAAGGGTGTGATAACTGCAGACACTGGTTTAGTTCTGTGATTGATTGATTTAATTTCACTGAATCTCCATGTTGGTGAACACTTGTTTTCTTCTCTTTAATGTCCACAGTAGATACGTTTAATCAAGGAAAGGGAAGTAGAATGAAAAGAGAAGTGTGCCTGACATTGATAGAAATCCTGTTTGGAGAAATTGTTCAGGGGGAGTTCATCCATGTGAAAATATGATCCTTGTGAGACTGCCAAGGTCATTGAGGCCTGTGGAGATCTGATGAGCAAATGCTGGTCGCGCCCGGAGGCAGCTTCAGCTTATGAACTCAATTCTTCAAAAAATGTAAAACAGTTTTACAGAAAAGAATGTTTGTCATTAGCCTGTCAAGGCTGTTTCCCTCTTGTATTCTTGGTGCCCTTTTCAACAACTCTGTGTCCCTTTATGTACCTGTCAGCTGCCCTGGGTGGGTAGGGACAGCTGAAATGTTGGTGCTGGTTTGCATTCTGCTGGCTGGGAGGTATCTCAGACTCCTTGTGGGGTGTGAAGAAGTGCAGACAGAGCCCTTCTTAATGGCAGGGCGCCAGCGGGTTTTGTAGCAGCCCATGGTGCTCAGGCTGCCCAGACTGATGGTTACACCCAGAAATCCACAGCAGTGTGGCCACCTCAGTGAGAGGAGCCATCCTGCGGTCTGCATGACAATGCACATCTGTTAAAATACTCAAAATCTTCATGTAGAAACAGCCCAGAGTCTTTAATAAGAACAATACTGGTTATTAGAAAGAGGAATCCTTTCATTGCTGGTCCTCCATCATCCCATCAACCATTACCATATTCAGGGTCAAATACACAAAATATTTGTCTGCTCCTCTCCTAGACTCACTGGGTGCCTGCAGACAATTCAAAAAGAGTTCATTTTGTTCACCACAACTTTTGGAAAGCCTTACGACATTCGCTTTAGTGACAGTGTGTCTTCAATCTGTAGTATACCTTGATGTTTGAATTTGCACATGATTTAACATCCCTTCAGCATTCATACTTTCCTTGATCCCCTTGCTTATTAAAAAATGCAAATCTAAATTGTATCTTATTAATGTGCTTCTTTGTGCTAAAGCTGTGGGGGGTTAAAATCCCAGCTTTGGTAACGTATTTGGATTCTTAATGTGCGAAGTGCAAAGAGAGCTAGACTTCTGCAGGCCATATTTTCTAATCAACTGTTATGAAAGAGATTTTTTATTGTGTTTCTGTTTCTTGCTCTCATGGAATTTACAGGAATAAAAAGAGTAATGACTTCATTGTTATACAAAAAATATTTTCAACCACGGATAGAGATCCTTAATAATTTGCTGTAATTTCTCAAAAATGACAGTGAGGAATCTTGGATTAAATTTTTTAGGAAAAAATTGAATTTGAAATATAGGAAAGCCTTTTAGCTGCTTGACTTGAAGTAAATACTGTTCTGTTTTTTTGGGGTTTTTTTGGTTTATTTGTTTTTTTTTTGTTGTTGTTGGTGTTGTGTTGTGGACCAAGTACATTGGTTTTGTAGTAGTAAACAGTGGTCACTCATTTTTCCAGTTAAATATAGTAGCTTTTAGGAATTGAGTGCATCCTTTCACTATAAAAAAAAAAAAAAAATGAAAGCAAATGCTGTAAAATTACTGATGCATTTAAAGCCATTAAAGTGCTCCTTATATTTCCTTTTTGCACAACTTGACCTATTCCTGTGCCCTGGTAAAAGCTTTCTCTTCATGTTTAATGGCTTTTTTTCCTTAGTGTTGCTGCTTGTTTCTGAATTGCTTTTTGTGCATCTGCTTAACTTGTTGGGAATTTGGGTGGGTCATTCTTACTTGAGATTCAGCACTGCATGAGCACATCATAACAAAATGTAAAGCATCATGTGAGACTGATTAAAAGAAGGCAGGGAAATGTCAAACTTTGTTTATAGTGCCATGTTACTTCTTCACAACTTAATTTTCAGCAACCTTTTTATACAAATACAACTTCTTCAAAGTAGTCCAGTCACTAATGAATTTTGGAGATCTGTGTGAATAAAGACAAATTAGAAAAGTTGATTATTTAATTTTTTCAAGAAAAGGAAAAAAATTACCTTAGAATTACCATTAGGAAACAAATAACAATATTTATGTAATTTGTGTGTTTGTTGAAGCAGCTAATCCTTGTGGTGTTTCTGTAGTCGCTGCAACTTTAGGGCATTCAAATTCTCAGTAAATTGTTGCTTGTGGTAAATTGTGCTTCCTTTACTGTCCTATTCCTGCTCCTGCTGCCTCAGAAGCCTGAGGGATCCTGCTCTGAAATGGGAATGGCACATGTGGAGTTGATAGCCTGGTCTAGAGCTTACTCTAAACTTCTCCAAACACAGAGGAGGAAACTCTTCTAACAGTCATTCTATCATTCTAGTAGTTCTATTCTTCATTAATTTGCCTTGAAAACAATTACTGATTAGGGATGGAGAAAGTGCTTCACCCAGGAACTAGATCTCCTGTGTTTGTAGCCTGGCTTTGCAGAGTTTCACACTCAGGGGATCATTTAGTGGCTGTGGCCCTCATCCGAAGGCCACAGATTACATTTTGTGCAGTATTCCCTGGCTCCATCTCTTTTCAGCTCGCTCCAGCTCAGGGAATGAAGGCTGAGCAGACTGACATTTCTTCCAGGAGCCCTTCAGAAATGGAAACTGATGCTCCTGGCACTGTCCCTTCACTGGCTTCCTGCGATTTTATAGATGAATGGGAAATGGTAGGAGAGTGGGCTTGGAGCTCCCCAGGCTCTGGCTGCCTGACAGCTCTGTGGGGTAGGGCTTTGGGGAGCTGACCAGCACTTCAGTCCAGTTTTCACTGCTTTCCTGAACAGATAAAACAGCCCCTATTTGCCAGGCTCAACAAACTGTCATTGCTGGGGACAGATGCTGTGAAAAAGCCCCTTGCTGATCTCAGTGCCAAATACGGATTTTAGAAGTCCTTCCCTTGCTGGACCCACAGCACTGTAGCACTGGGGGTCCTGACTCAGGCACCCCCTTTGCTGTGGGCAGTGAGGGCTCTGCTTTGTGCTGGTTTTCCTCCCATTGTTCTGTCTCCATCTGGATTTGGTGTTTCTTTGGCTGCATCATGTTCTCTACAGCAGGAGCCTCAGCCCCTGCTGCCCCAGCTCAGCTGTGGTGACCAGGAGACAGATAAAGCGAGATGCCAGCTTCCTGCTCAGGAAAATGGGAAAGCAAGCAGTTTCATGCATTTGAGATTCCAGAGGTGCTTATTTTATTGCTCCTGGTGGTCATGTACATGCTTAAGAGGGCTGTCAGGACACTGGGTTTGTCCTAAAACAGATTGTCCTAAAACAGGTTGTCCTCAATAAGAGAAGAGATCACTTTGCTCAGAGCTTGGGGCTTTCAGGAGCTAGAGATGTGAGTGCACATTTGAAGATCCTGGTTTTGCCATGGAAGGGTCTTTTTATCATGAAAGAGAAATGTCTCACAAACATTTGTGTTTGTTCATAAAGAAAAAAATCAGCAATGAAGTTTTGGCCAACTTTATGATAATAAAGGCCTGATTTACCAGAATGCTTCTGTGGTGAGACAGAGCTGCCAGAAATCTGGTTTAACTTCTCAGTTGGGGTGAAAGATTTTTTTTCCTTCTCCAGAGTAGCAAAGCACCCCAGACAGACAGAGTCTGCCAATCCCTCCAGGCCTCACTGCCATCTCTGTGTTTCCCCTGGTGACCTGTGTGTACTGTAGGTGAAAAGACAGATTTTTGTCTATGAGAACTGCTTTCTGTATTGATAAAAGACTATCTAAAATTATGCAACATAGCTCAGCAAGCAACTTAGGAAGGCAGTTTTAAACTATTCAACCGGTAAAATGTGGTATGTCATCACATGATGTAGCATTAAAAAAAATCCTTTTTTAATTTCAAGTTAAAGTGTGTCCTCAATAGAAAAGAAGAAAAACACTCAAGAAACGTGAGGGTTTTCTCATTCTTATGGCCTGATTAAATTATTTTTAGTGTACTTAATCAACTGAAGCTGTCACTAAACCATTAGCAATTTGAGGATTCATGGAAGGAAAAAGAAGCCCAAGGGGGCTACTGAAAAACTAACATAGAACTTACTTTATTTAAAATAAATAAATAAATAAGTTTTATATACATATATATGTGTATGTATATATATATCTGTATATGTGTGTATATATATATATATATATATATATATATATATATATATATATATATATATATATACACAAAACACACACCCCATCAATAAAATAGACCTGGAAATAAAGCCCTGTGAATTATGATCCAGTTCCCAAACACAGTGCTTGGAAGCATGATAGAATAGGGTATTAAAAAAATGATTTAAAAGTATCTAGGGGATGTAAGGTGATCAGGAGGGTCAGTATGGATTCATTAAGAACAAATGTCAAAGCACTGTAATATCTTTTCTGACAGGGTAATTGTCATTTGTTCTGAATTGTAGTAAGTAGTTTTTAGGTTAGATATTAGAGAAAAGAAATCTAACTTTAAAGATAACTAGACACTGTATGGTATACTATGGAGGCTGTAGCAAAACAACCACTGGGAGACTGGGACAGGATGGACTTATTTTGGCTTGCCACAGTAGGATGTACTGGATAGCCATTAGAGCTCTCAGACCTGAATTTGCCTGATCTGCCTGAAATTTCAGTGCACAAGTTTTGAACTGCTTGGTAAGATACTTGACAATGAATCATTCCTTAATTTATTTATTCTTGTTTGTGGTAGGAGGGCACAGCACTCTCTTTTTCTGCCATTTCCTATGTAAATCAACTGATGCCGGTTTTTATAGTTCTGTGATGGCTCTTTAGCACAGGCCAGGGCATTCTTTTCAAATATCTCTATAAATCAGCAAACCTCTGAGTCCTTATGGAACCTGCTGGGTGGCAGTGAGATGAGTGGGGCTCTAAGAGACCTGGTTATAGGGGTCAATTACAAGATCATTTACTGGTTTAATCCATTTGTAACTGGATTAAAAAAAAAAAATCCACCTCTGTCAGTAGTGCACATTTCATTTTGTCCAGCATTTGACCTGGAGGCCCAAAAGTACAAAACTACAGTGTCACCAATTCCTGCAGTTGGAAGTTCTGCTTTTATGTCCTTTTTTCATTCATTCTGCAAGAGCAGGAAGAAATTAACTTTATCTATTGTATGCAGCTGAAACATAAACCCAAATTTTACTTTAAGCCTCACTCTTACTCATTACTCTTGTAAAATAATGAGTGAATACACCTCATTTTGCTTAAAGCAACAGATCTATATCCAGTTAATTTGTGGATAAATATGGGTTTCTGCTATTGATGTTTCTTGATCCACACAAAGTGGTTATATTAATACTGAAACATTATTAATCAATAGGTAGCTCTTTAAAAATACATCACTAAGACTAGCCAATTACCTTTAAGTATATATCAAAGGCGACAGAGCAATCATGGTCCATTAAAGAGTTCCAAACATTTTAATTATTTTTATCTTCAGTGAAACTTGGAAAGGAAATTTAAATTTCTTATTCTGGCCTCAAAAAATTAGGAAAACCTACCAAACCCTTTCTTTAGTTTTTCAGGTTTTGTTTAGGAAAGTACAAAAATATGCTTAATTTCATTTTAGTCTCCTGAATTAAAACGACATAAACTGTGTATTAATTCACATTATTTGTAAAATAGTCTGCTCAGTAGGATCACAAAAGTAAGTTATAAAGTCATGTCATTGAAGGTTATGGTTCTGTTTGGTTTATAATGCTAATTAACTGTATTGACTGTCAGTGAAATGGAAATTCTGACCAAAGCATACAGTCTATCTGTAGCCTCTCAGAAATGTGTTCTTTATTCAAAGAATTTAGGCTGTAATTTTGGGAAGCAAAAATTGTATTTTTTATATCTTGTTGAAAGTTTAAATACCCATTTTAAATTTAAAAAAAACCTCTGTGCCCTTTTTATGGAGTCAGCACTGATGCTTCTGCCTTAGGAAAGGAATGCTTTTGTGTATTGTGTTGTGCTTTAAAATCAGATGGGAAACTATATTTTCCTTTGAGATTGTCATACCATTCTTCACATAAATTTCCTTAGTTAAGAAGACTATTTCCTCTCTGGCTCCTCTCCCTCAGCAATTACCCAGCACAAGCAATCTATGGAGAATAGCACGAGGTGTAGCTGATTGTCATTCAACACAAGCGAAATCTTTAGGTGAACATTAGTCACTCTTTTAGACATGTTAGCTTGAAGTGGAAGCAGTCAATTACAGAGTAGAGGCTTTATGGCTACATTATTACCATCATACTATTAGATTTTCGTCAGCAGCATTCTGTTTGATCGATCTGTGCCAGGACATTGATGGATAGTTTTGTTCTTCAAATGTCAAATATGTGGGACTTTTGTGCTTTATTTATTTACTAGTGCCCTGCTGTATTGTGGATATTTCGCTTTTTTACATCATTCTAGCTTCAACAGCTAATCATGATTCATTTTATTTGAAGTTTTGGTGTTGATTTCAATAGCATTCTTAATCATTCTTTCTTATGCTCTTGAATTACAGAGGGAGCTGTGCTATTGTATTGGACGTGCACTTAGTTGGACGTGTGAAAGTTTTCCCAGTGGTAGAGCAGGAGCTGCTGCTGATTGAGAAATGTGTGTGTACCCAGTGTGTAATGAATTTTGAGATTCTGTTCTCTCCTCAGTGCTTCCATATATAGTGCTTTTCCTGGGACTGGGGCTCTCTTATTTTATGTCTGTCTAACACATGGCAACAGTATTAGAACGTCACTAGCTTCAAGATGCAGGTTTTAAGCTCTGAGGTTAACATGAGTACTATTTTTAACTGAATATGTGCATTTGTAAGTGTATTCGGAAGTAAAATAATGCTGTTGACACTAATCAGGTATATAAACAAATCCATTTGTGTTTTAGATGAGGATGAAGAAACGAGTAAATAAAAACCAAGAGCAAATATCTGTCGGAATGGTGTTGATCTCCAGTCTCCAGCAGGGCTAAGAAACTCCTCATCAGCCTGTTTGTGAGGGGCACTGACCCTAAGTACTTCAGCCATCTCTCAGCATTTTCCTAGCAGAGTTCCTGGATCAATCCCTCAAGAGAAAGAGTAGGACAAGACTGGGAAGCTGAAGGTTACCAAAGTTTTCCGCTCAGTTTGCTAAGCCTCCATGTTTGCAGGCAGAAATTAGCAATGCAGAGGTTCTGCACCCACAGTGTCAGTGACTCAGGCAGAGCTGCAGTCATGAACTAGAGCTGTGTTTGGGCAAGGAGGGACAGAGCTGCAGTCTCCATGTCCCCACCACACAGAGTGACCAGTGGGCAGCGTCATGTGTGGCACTGTTCAGCTCCTGGGAGCTGCACTGGCTGCCCCCTCAGGACGGGAATGTGTTAAAACATTAGCGGTGTTAATACTAATGTTGTCTTGAAATGGGTTCTTCACTTACCGAGACATGTTCAGCGTAATTCGCCTATTTGGAAGCCATACATCACTAGTCAATTACTATTTCAAACCCATCCATTTTAGTCAATACTGTGCAAGCATCCTAGCAGGATGTGAGTTGGGATCTCAGTCTTGAGACATGAATTCCTGGCAGCAGTAGCACTTTTTACCTGATCAGGCAGGGAGTGTGAATGTTGAAAAAATAATTTTTAAAAAGTGCTATAATTTTGATTACAAGAGCATTATACACTCTTGAATCATCTCTTATCCATGTCCCTCCAGTGTATCTTGGACAGTGCTGCTGGTGCTGTATAATTATTATTCTCCACTGCAGAATTGGCTGCATTTCAGTAGTGTGCATGTGTGTGAAGTGACTCTGAATAAAATAGTCTATTTAAATGTAAATAGTGTTGTCATTTTACTTAGTGAGGCTCACTCCTCGCTAATTAGGAAGACATTCATTTGACTTAAGTATCTGAACACCAAAATAATCAATTTTGTTATAACACTGCTTTTCTGTTCCAACTGTGTTTACTTCTGTCTTGTGTACCTGTGCATTAACTATTTGCAAACGTGTATGCCAAATAAAAACCAATATATTTTATATGTATTTTAGAGCTTAAAAAGGAGCTGAGGAAGTGTTAGCTGATGCCCAGGTCTCTACAGCACTCAATCAAATGCTTAGTTGATTTAAATGGGTTTCAAAGACAAGATAAATTTGGGCATAAAATCTGGATTCAGAGTTTTTTGAAGTAAATGGAAGTCAAAATATTATGTTCAATGTAGGGGCAGCACCTCAAAAAATAGACACAAATGCTGTTAAACATAGGTGAAAAGTCAAAATAATTTTATTTCCTCTTTGCCTTTTTTCAGAAAGAAACACATTTTTACATTTGGCAAAAAAGAGATATTGGCCATTTATAAGAGCTAAGGAAAAGTAACCAGACTAGCTCAGGAGGGGGATCTGTGGGGAACAGGGGAAAGCCAAGAACAGTGAAGACAAAATAAAAAGGAGCTTTTTGTCTATTGTCACATGTTGCATGTGGCATAAATGAAAGTGACAGGTGATTTAGATTAGACAGTAGGCAGTGGTCTAATTGTTAGTGTGGTGTAGTCTATTAAATATCATAATGATCTCAGGTTAACAAACCCCCAGTTGCACTGTAGGTAAGTGACATATATCATACACAGCTGCCTCACCTTCACTTTGTACTGCTTTATCTTCTGGGCACACAGTAGGATGGGGACCATCATAACCATTATTAACTCTCCAGGGCAGTATCATTGAAGTGACTTATTTCCAAAGTATCTTGTTTCCCTTGATCCATTAGGTACACCTGCCCCAGTGCACACATCTCCTTGTCACTGGCTCTGGGCTCAGCAGTGGGACCTCAGATGGAGTGACTGAAGCTCACATAACCAAATCCACGAACCAAAAGTTACCACTGCTGTCCTCTTCACATTGTGGTGAATTTATTTGTATTCATCAGGATTTCACTGGGACCAACTGATAGGGAAAAGAGGAGCAGCTGGTGGTGGATTAATGGAATGAGGCTCGTATTGTTTGGTCGATGGGCCAGATAATTGCCCCGAATGGTTTTCACTGGCAGCAGGGGAAGGGGGGCTGAGCTGGTGCCTCCCCAGCTGCTGTGGGTTTTGCTGTTCTCTGTCCCTATTGCTCTCCCCATGCCATGATGGCACCCTCTGCCCCACCCCTGCTGCTGCTGCTGCCACTAACTGAGCATCTGCCCTGTGTCTGTCACTGCTGCTTTCACTGGGCTTTAGCCTCTTTCTCTTGTGCTGGTGGACTTTTGTCATCAGTGACACATCTGTGATTCTCCCATCTAGGAACAGTGGAGCTTTCCTCTTGTTATTCTGGACAGATCTTTCCCTTTCTCTGCCTTTAAGTGTTCTCTGAGTTATCCCATCAGCTGCTCTTGTCAGACTGGGTTCACAATCACTTCTCCAGCCCACTGTCCTTTCTCAGTTTCCTTCTGAAAGAGGAACACTGCAGAATAAGCAGGATACTTTTTCTACTAAGGTTTTATATACTTTGACTTTTTTTTTTCAGGTTATAGCCATCAAGAGCAAGCTGCTGTCAAAGATAAGCTAATATATACTCCTGCAGCAGGCAGTCAATGTGTGCAAACCATCCCTACCTACACTGCTATTGCTTGAGGCTGGAGTAAGCTATGCTTCAGCAACTCTTGAATTAACAGGTTTTGTCTGTCTGTAGCAATCTCCTGAGTACAACTTGTAGAGAAATTCTTGGTCAATGATTTGGGTTTGGGTTTTTTTGGTAACTTCTCGTTTTGTTTTTTTTTTTCTTTCCCAAATCTGCAAATAAATAGAATGAGTTTGGATATCCAGAAAATTTATTTGGGTTGTGAAGAAAGAATATGAGGGGGACTAACTTAAAATACAAGTAATGGGAGAAGGAGAGTCTTCAATAAATTAAAAAGCCATTGTTAAGAGGAAAGGAGTAAATTTAGGAAGAAAACAGGGGAATTATGTTGCAGAAAGTGCTAGATAACATACCATGAAGAAATTTTGATGGGATGCCTTGGGAATACTGGATAGCTGTCCAGAGAGGCTGTGGAGTTGCTGAAAAACCTTGTGATTCTGATACCAGATATGAATTCTTGCTTTATCCACATGTATGACCTTGTACTTCTAGAATTTCCTTCCTGCCCTGACCAAGTTTCCTTCCTTGTCTTCTCCTTTCTCTGCTTCAGCCTAAATGCTGCAAAATTTGGGGGCTTTTGGGCAGACTTAGCTGAGAAGCACAGAAAAATATACCTCTATTGACAAAGGAATTCTTGGCATGTAGTTAAAATATTAAAATATGTGTTGGAAATGAAAAAATGTTGACCCTCAAAACAGGCACCGTCTTTGCATTGGATAGCAAATATTATGGCTGAGACTGAATTAGGACAAGACGCAGAAAACTAATAACAATTAGCTAAATATTTTGCAAGATCAAAAACATATTGTCACTTTATTAAATACTTCTAAAATCCTTGTTACTATTTCAAAATCCAGTTAAAGTTCTGAAGTTTTTCTGAAAAAGGTTTGGATGTTTTGCTTGATCCTTCATGAAAGTTTGTTACTTCTTAAGTTTTTTTTTTCCTCCTTCCATCAGACTTAATGTTTATATCACACAGAGTTCAAGTATCTTAGGATCAGCCTTAAATGAGACACAAACATTTGGATTTTTTTCCTCAAGCTCTTGTGAAATGACACATGAAACCAAATAGAACTGAAACCTTCTAGTACATACATATGTGTGTACAAATGTGTCTGTATGCATCCATGTGAGGAAGACCCAGGCCATTTTAAAGTAAGAATATTTCGCGCTGTCATTGTATGTAATTGCAGAGATCCCCTCGTTGTGGTCCACCAACGTAAAGAAAGCAAAATCTCATGTTGAATTTAGTTTCACCAAGTGTAAGACGGCATGCCAAGCCAAAAACCAAGCCAGAAAGCATTGCTTGTCTGGAATCTGTGGTTATTTCAGGCTTGGATGTCATAGATTATAAGAGCATGTCTGGCCCCTTCTTTGCTGTGGCTGGCATGGCTTCAGGAGTAAAGCAGTTGTGAGCGAGCAGAGAAGGGACTTTGGAATTTCCTGCACTCCTGCTGTGTAGATTCAAACTCTTAAGTTTAAATAATGAATGAAGCTAAGATTATTATAATTGATCATTGTATGATTTATATGGAGTAATTATAACTAGGTTGAGAAAGAATTTTCAAAAGCTAGTTTCCTGGTAGCCAGAGTCATTAAATAACAGTGTGCTGCCAAAACAAAAATTAGGTGGGAACGTAGCCACAGAGTTCAGAATGTCTGTCCTCCACCTGATTTATAACTGCTCTGATGATGACACTATCAGTGGTATTTTCCTGTTACGAGCAGTAAGAGCTGTTTCAATTGTTTTTCTTATCTTTCTAACTGAGCTCCACATTGTTTTAAGTGTAGTCAGGCATAATAACTGGAAAACTGTAAAAATCTAATGCATAACAAAACGAAAAGGTGTAAGAGGTTGAAAAGGTTAATTAAAAGTGTAATGATTGCATTTACTGAGACAGTCCAATTAATCACTCTATTCCAGTGGTCATGTGATACAGAAACCATTGCTCCAGAAAACTGATTCCTAGTGCTGGGATACACGGTCCATGTTCATTTAAATGTGTTTTTTTCCATAAATGGAAATTTAACTTTTTATTTTAAGCTGCTTTTATTTATTTGAAATTATTTAAGTGGTAGCTAATGTTTAGCCCTGTGTCCCCACATAATACACTCTTCCAGCCATGTTCCCTCTGAACAGGATGGGAGCATTGCCCCCTTGATACTTGCAGTCTTACAGCCCCACGGGAGGTTTGCTTACAGCTTAATGGGCTTGTAGGTATAGAAGAAATGAAGCACTAGAAATACATCATTATGTAATGTGATCTCTCTGAAACAGTGTATATGACCAACAAAGTGAATTCTCAAGTGTCAACAAGCACAGCTAAATGTGGTTTTTTACCACGTCAACTGGAAAAAAAAGGCAAAAGGAACCTTGAAGGATCAATTACAAGGGTCATAACCTTGTATTATCTGATTTGCTGTAATATTCACACAAGCTTTATTGGAATGGAACATAAATTTGAAAAATAGTGAGATAAGAAAGGATTGCAGTGCTAGAGCAAAGAGCTCAAAGCTTTCTCCTGGCTTATTTTGCTGGGGCAGCACTTTAGAGGGAGCCCATTATAAGCAGGAGAATAGTAGTTATGTTAACATGGTAATTAATCAAGTCTGAGGAAAAGAGGAAACAAGTTGTGAATTCAATTCTGTAGTAATAAAAAGAAATGCTGAAAGTTGCCCTGTAAATTGGCATGACTTTGGCAAAACAGTCCCTCACTGTGTCTTGAGAACTTGTGTGCAGTAAATCACTTCTCGTGGCAACCGTGTAGGTTTGGATGTTTTCACAGGTTTATTCTCTATTTCCATGTCTCCTGGTTCTTTCCTAATTCTGTTGACTTAGTATTTAGCTAATAATAAAATACTGAACTGTATAAAACGCGAGCATATGCAGTAACACGTTTGCACTCTCTATTTTTAAGGGGAAATTAATTAGAAGAACTCAGCTGAAACTGTGGTGATAGCCTTCCACATTACAAACCCAGCCTCTCACTCAGCACAGAGCATGAATTGTGTGTGGAATGACTGAATCCCTCACAAAAAAAATTGTATGCTGTACATGGCCCCAGTCATGCATAATCCATCCCCAGTGTTAGTGTAGTGTAGATAGGTTAAAATGATCTTTACACCTTAAAACTCTTTAGGGTAGAACTGAAATTATTGGTGCAGTAATGTGAGAAACAGTGACTGGATCAGTTTGCAATAACTGTAGTTTCTTTGTTTAGTAAGTCTTTGGCTTTATTAATGTGGATCTGCCTCCTAAGTGAGATACTTTGGACACAAGTAACAGTAGCTTTGAAGAGCCAAATTCATAACTTAAATTATTGAAAATTCAGAATAGCAGCAGTGAACAAAATGACTGTGCTGGCATAAATATAATGTAGAACTGCTGTCCTCAGTGCCCTGTTGAAAATTAGGGACCCTGGCATAACCTTCCATTAGATTTGTAGCAGAAATGAAAGGTGATAGATCAGGGTATTTGTGAGTGAAGACAGAATTTCAGCAGTGTATGCCACAGTATTGTTAACACTGGGGAGCAAGGTTTCCTCTCCATCTCTGCCCTTGTGGAACTAAAATTTAAACCAGATCACTGTAGGTTTATAAGACTTTTCTCTTACATAACTTGTAATTTGAGCAGATGTCCCTCAGCTAACCCACAGGGCTCAGCCACCTTGGGGTTTTCTGCTCAGCTTTTCCCCATTCCTCCCCAGTAAAGAATATAAATGTTAAAGGAAATAGTAAGATATAATTTCCCCCTTTTTAATCAATACATATGCAGCTTAGGAATTGCAATTTCACTGCAACCTTTATTTGCAGTGTCTCTGAAGTGCACCAGGTAATGGTTAACTAAAGCAGGATCTAAGTCAAAATATAGGCAAGAGCTCTGTTGAGTGTTAGAGTCCAGATCCAGTGGTGAACTTGGGCAATAAAAAATACAGCATTTAGAGAATGTGGCGCCATTAGTAGAATTAAACTTCCAGGAGCAGATGAAGAGATAAATGTATCCACCTGAAAGTCAGAAGCCTCTGCTTTGAGGTGATACCTAAAATCCTTAGAAGAAGCCCAGAATCTTTATAAAGTACACAGAGAAAACAGTTTTAACCGTAAGCAAACAAATAAAAAAAGGAACTCTTTACTGTGAGGATGTTGAGGCACTGGAACAGTCTGCAGATGGCCCATCCCTGGAAATATTCAAGGCCAGGTTGGATGAAGTTTGAGCAACCTGGTCTAGTGAAAGGTGTCTGGAAATACAGAAACTGATCTTTGTTGGATGGCTTTGGGCTGGAGCAGCCAGACTGAGCCTCAGGCAGCAGCATCTGCCCACGCAGCAGTCAGGGTGTGCTCCTGGGAGCTGCCAGAAATGTCATGGGCACCCTGCACAAGGGGTCCTGGTGCTTCAGCCACTAAGGAAGGGATCAGAGCAGTCCTCGAGCAAGTGGGATGTCTTTGCTCTCTGCTCATCTCTGTGGGATTTCAGAAAGCCTGGGAGGGTCCCCTTCCTGTGGGTTTGGCAGCACCTTGGTCTGGAAGGAAGGCGAGGAGGTGTGCTGTAGAAAGGGTTATGGATTTTTTGAAGGGATTAGAAGTAGGGAGTACAAGTGGGATCATGCCTCTGCAGGCTTGGAGAGTCTTCTTCAGGGAAGGTTTCCAGTCATTGCTCTTGTAAGAGAAGTAACTCTGTTTCCTGGGTGCAGGCCAGCAGTCTGCCTCCAAATGAGAGCTCTCATTCTTGGGCTGAAGCATCTTGCTCCCTCTTTGTTTTGCAATATGTACCATTTCCTTGTTGAGAACACTCTGCAGTGAGATGGTTTGAGAGCCCTTCTGGGAAATGAGAACAGTGTTTCTGAGTCTCTCATGCCACGGAAGGCGTTGAACCAAAGTCTGCAAGATCCCAGCTGATGATTCACCAGCGGAGTCTCACAGAAACAAAGGCCAGGGTGTGTTGGGAAAGACTTCAGACACAGAAGCGGAACACTTCCAAACATAACATGGTAGATGAAAACTTCCAAATCATGCCTGTTGGTTCATGCTAAGCAACGTGATTGTTCCCAGCCTCTAAATGGCTTGGACATGAGACACTGTTTACCTCCTCCAGTAAGTTTAGGGGGGTATTCAGAAGAGAATTCTAGAGACCTAGGCAATTTGTGTGATCAACAACTTACCGACTAACCAGGAATGTAAAATGTTCCAGCTTTGGTCTTAGGAAGCTGAAGTCTCATTTTAGGCAGGTTTGTTTAGATCTTTCTGCTGCTGTAGCTTTGGTTGTACCTTTCGCAGGCATCAGGCTCATCTTTGTCACCTGATGCCATCAACTGTAATTTCAACATGAATCTTGTTGTATGTGGTAGTGTTCTGAAAGCTCTGGTCATAGCTGACAAAATATTAGCTTTAATTTAAAAACTAAGTCACCTGCTTATTAAATTTATGGAAAAAGTTTGAAATAGGCCAGCTGTTTAGTAAATGCTGAGGAGAAGAGATGTAGAGCTTTAGAATAACACTATCAGTCTCAGGATTTTTTTTGGGATGACTTTTTTTTTTTTCTTCCATCTGCGACTAGAATTAATTTGTTGAGGAAAACAGTTAATTTTAATCCAGATACCAGTATTTCCTGTGCTTTCCTTACTTTTTAATCTGCTCTTCTTACAAAGCAAAAGTACTTTGGTGAACCCCACAGCAGTATTTTTGTTTAAGTGGGATCATGGCTCTCTTCTTAATTTTGGTCAGGTTTTGGTTCCTATATGCCATATTCTGCACCTGTGTTGGAGTAGGCCCATACCCATGTGGTCACCTCTATCACTTTGTAATTTTGCCTTCCATCACATTAGCATTTATTGCTCTCCTTACAGCATTCCCTTCACTATATCCACTGGAAAACCTACTAATGCTAATTACTTGCAAATAGTAATGGTAATTTTAATGACAACCTCAGTAAATTGTTTTTTATATGCTGTAAGAAAATGGAAAAATAAATGTCCATTTTGCTGCTTAATAAGAGTCTTACAGAACAACTAATATTCCTTGTGCTCCTTCTATCTAGTGGGAGCACAAATAAGAATCTGCCAGTACCCATTGAGAATCCTTTTTTGAGTACCATGGGGTGGGTTAGCAGGAGTTGAGGAGACACAGGAGGTAGAAATGAAATAGAAGTGGAGGTGCAAGGAAAATGAAAGATGAAGGTGGAGAGGCTGTGAATGAGGGTGAAGCATGAGGAAGATCAAACAGGGTAGAGGAAGCCCTGTTAAGACTTTAGGAGCACCTCTGGATAAAAGAGAGGGCCTTTTGGCTCTGTTTTTTTCTTGGTCTGTGGGAGATTGAGTCCAGGGCTGCTGCAGCAGTAGCAGCGTTGGGCCAGGGTGGAGTGATGCAGGAGGTGACAAACATCAAAGAGGTGGCACTGTAGTCCAAGGCCTGCTTCTGCACCAGTAGAATTGGTCAGAAAAGGTGCCACACGTGTTCCATGTGCAGTAGGAGAGCTGGGGGTGCAGGTGAAGGCGAGTCAGTGTCAGTGCCCACTGGTCCTGCCCCAGTCTGTGTGAGCTGTGCAGCACCTGCCTGCTGGGACACGGGGGGTTTGGGCCTCCTGTCGCAGACATCTTTTATGAAAAATCCTTTCCTTAGGGTTTTTCCTCTTGAAAAGCTGAGAGGGCTCAGGAACAAAATGTAAATTATTATCTGCTGCTGTGGAATGCAACAGGAAGATCTTTGATTGGCCCATGTTGAATGTTTCTAATTAATGGCCAATCACAGCCCAGCTGGCTCGGACAGAGAGTCTGAGACAGCTGCCTTTGTTATCATTCTTTGTTATTCTATTCTTAGCCAGCCTTCTGATGAAATCCTTTCTTCTATTCTTTTAGTATAGTTTTAATGTAATATATATGATAAAATAATAAATCAGCCTTCTGAAACATGGAGTCAGATCCTCGTCTCTTCCCTCATCCAAGAACCCCTGTGAGCACCGTCACAGGCATCCCAACGCTGCTGCTGTCCCACCAGGGCTCAGCTCCTGGCTCTGCTGGGCTCTGCCATCCCTCTGCCTGCCCCCCATCAGAGCAGCATCCCCAGCTGCTGATGGAGGCTCCTGCTGGGAGGCAGCAGCATCCTGGTGCTTCCAGCTCAGCTCAGCTCAGCTCTCCTGGGCCCCTGCTGCAGCCAGGACCCAGCGCCTCGCTCACAGCCAGCAGGCACCACTCACCCCCTCTGTGAAGTGACTTCCCACGGGTTCTCTGCTGATTTGGCACGAGTGGAGGGCTCTGTGGCTTGGCAGGGATTTCCAGAATGGGCCCAGGCAAAGTGGATTTGGGAGAGAGGAAGCTCTGGGTTGGGAAATGGTGGTGCAGAGAAATCTTGACTTGTCACAGGCTCCTGCCCTGACTGCCCCCGTCCATATCCTAATGCCCCGAGAGAGGGGAGAACTGAAAAAGGATCTCATTACACAACCTTTCTCAAAGGATTCTGGCATGAAAAGTAGCTCTGGATGAGATCCATTTGCTTTTAAAGTAGTCAGTACCTGGTAAGAGCCAAACTCCTGCCTGTCTTAATAATTCAAGCTTTGCAGAACAGAAGCTGGGTGAAATTTTGACCTTATAAATTACTGCTGCATAAGTAATCCTCAGGAACACTCCCAGTGTTGTTAACTGTTTGTAGTTACCCCAGGACTTGGGAATAATTCTACCCTTTTGCAATAGAAAGAAAGCCTACCCTTTTGCAATAGAAATAAAGCATTAAATGTGTTGTAGACTGTCAATTTTGCATTCAAACGTGATTTAAAAGCTTAAGAGAAGTTGGTATTAATGAGAAGAGTTGTTTTAGACAATCTGGTTTAATCAAATGAAGTTGAGGCACCTCTTCTACATTTAGTCTTGCTTTTAAAAGATAATTTGTATAGTGTTACAAGTATGCCGAAACAATAGTTAGAGATACATCTGTCAAAATAGAAAAGGCAAGGGGCCCGTTACAGCCAGGGCTGGTTTAAAAAACAAAAACCCCCCAAACCAGTCTGTATTCAGAGTTGATGTGTAGAGCAATGTGAGTGTTGGGCAGATACAAATTGGATGACAGGTATGAATATGCATAACTATAGTTTGTGAAGACTTTGCACCTAATTCAACTTTCACCCAAGATAACTCTCACTGCTGTTTGCTGTCAGTGACTTGGCTTATGTTCTGCCTTTTAAAAAAGATGATTAACCCGTCCCTTCTGATTTTTGAGATGCTTGTATTTGCAGTGCTTTTTAATTCTGTGGCAGCATATATGAATACTGTGAGCTGAAGTCTGTTCATGTTGCAGTACCCCATTCAGAGCTGTTCCACAGAATTTTGTTTTAAATAGTGGAATTTAGCAGTTGACTCCCAGGCACAAATAACCATGTAATTACTCTGCAATCACATAGTAATTAGCATATACTATTCATATATTGCATAATTATATGCCCTGCAGATTACATAGTAATTATATTTGTACTAAACATATAATTCTATATACTGTATAAAAAAAATTTAAGAGTTCATAGTTAATATTATAGTTGTATGCTAGTGTTTTTATATATAAAACGTTACAATTTTATGGGAGGGTTGTGTTTTGGGTGTCTCTTCTCTTCTGCATCTGGTGTTGCATAATCTGTTGTAGGCTGCTATTAAAAGAAATTCTGGGCTCTTAATTTATAGTCCAATGTTGCATATTTACAGTTTTGTAATTTATGAAGATAAGATGCAGAAGTTGCCATTTTGTTGTGCAAGCAGCTGAGGTTGGGAAGAACTTGGAGTGTGATTGTTAAATTACAAAAGTGAAATGTACAAACACACTGAACACAGTAACAGCACACTGCTAGAGTGAAACACAAATCTTATGCTCCTTAGCTTTGTGTTATTTTTGGGTAGGTAAGATGCATGGGGCACTTGCAGGTGATCTGTTTGAATAATGGGAAGTGTGTGCAAGCAGCCAAGGCCCATCTTGGGCACAGTGTGTTCCACCAAATGCAGCACCTCAGTGCAGCATCTCAGCCAAGCTGCTCCGTGTTTTCCTGCTGTGGAAAAAGAGAAGAAGATGAGTGGCAGTGAGTTGTAGTGGACCTTGGGCTGAGTTTCTGGGTAAAGGTGAAAGATCTAGGGGAAAAAGCTTTCTGTAAGACCAATTTGGAGCTTTGGACCATTTAAAATGTTTTATCTTTGGCTAGCCCCCCATGAGGTTGCAGCAGATTTTAGATATTTGTAAAATGTTTTGTGCAGCTTGCAAATTCTGTAGCAGTGGGAAATTAATGTATTTTCTTGGATCTCTGATGTTGGCATTCCTAACATCCAAAGCAGCATTACAATTATTCTTAATTGAATTTTGCAATCTGATGCCAGTTGCCTTCGTTTTCAAGCAAACCATCTATTGGGTTTTAATATCTGGGTAATGTATTGAGGAATTAAATGTGTAATTATAGCCTTAACTTATATCTGAGTTTAATTTTTACTGTAATTTCTTGTAGTGTGTACGTGTGTGTGTGTGTTAGAAAGGGATATCCTTGTTTTAAAATGCTTCTTTTTAATTTTATGTCACTTTTTAATTTTATGTCAGCTTCTTCAAACCTTGTAAAGTTCATAAATTTTCCAGGGTTCAGGTGGCATTTATAGATCTTATAAGAGTGTTTTACCTAAATATGGAACTTGTGGGTGGCCTTAGGGAGCTCCCACACATGAGGCTGCACCTGATTTCCTTCCTATCTGGGTGGGCTGTCCTCAGACCTCAAAAAATGTAGTAATGGGCATGTCTATTTTATTTTCTGCACTGTACACAGATTATTTTAAAATACTGTCACCTGGGGGAGGCACGGCATGTCACTTAATTTGTTCAAGGGAAAGAACTGGGAAATGTCAGAGTTTTACAAAGCCAGAGTTAGAAGCCCCTGTTCTCCCTGTGTTCATATGCCAGATGTGTGCTTTTAGAGAAAGAGGGCTGTTTAGTGAGACCAAGTCTTACCCAATCCTCACCCTGCATGTCTGCTGTGAAGAAGATGAAGTACAGCCTGCCCAGAGTGTCATTTATTCACCAGCATTCTGCCCTCACAGCATGCCCATGCTCTTGTTCACTTGTTCAACCATTGCCCCAAGAAACAAGAGGACTGGTCCCAGTTCCTGGCGCTGAAAGCTTTGTATGTAACAAATAAATGTATTCAGGGTCTCGTTAACGGTGAAATAACCGCAAAGCTCGAAGTGTAAAATGCGACGCCTTTCTCACTGCTGTTGTGTTGTTTTTTCTAGTGGAGCCAGTACTTTCAAAGGGCAACAATTGCTTGGATGCAGCCAAAGCTTGTAACCTCAATGACACCTGCAAGAGGTTCAGATCTGCTTACATAACGCCCTGCACCAGCAGCACGTCCAACGAGATCTGCAACAAGCGCAAGTGCCACAAGGCCCTGCGGCTGTTCTTCGACAAGGTGCCCCCAAAGCACAGCTACGGGATGCTCTTCTGCTCCTGCCGGGACGTGGCCTGCACTGAGAGGAGGCGCCAGACTATTGTTCCCGTGTGCTCCTATGAGGACAGGGAGAAACCAAACTGCCTGAATTTGCAGGAGTCCTGCAAGAAGAATTACATCTGCAGGTAAGATAGCACCTGGCAGGGGAGTGATTAATGAGCTACCAGGGAGAACTTGGTGGTGCTGATGCATTCGCCAGGGCTGAGAGGCAGAGTGCCCACTAAGGAAAAGGATGAGTCAGGGAAAAAAAGCAAATGCCTCTGACATCCTTAACAGAGTAACAAAAGCCCTCATTTGCTTACAGTGTGTGCCTTCTCCAAAAGTGGTCACAGCTACTCCCTCACATTATGGAGGAGTCTTTAAACCCTCAGTTTAATTTTTACAGGTTTTTGTTGGAAACGTTGTGTGTCCCTATGAAATAATGGCTCAGTATGATTTTTATGACCCATTAGTGACCAGGTAAAAATAGAATTTTTTATTATAATGGGATTTATTTTCCCTGTCATATGGCGTACTAATAATTGGGAATACAGGCTTCATGTTGGACTTAATAAATAGTCACAATGCACAGACCTCTCATGTGTTTTTAATTAATTGGAAAAAAAGGAGTCCACATTGTAGACAGAATCCCACTATCTTCACAGAGCTGAAAACTGTCTCATCTCCCCTCCTCTGAGCAGAGTGCTGGGCTGATGCAATAGGGGGTCGTTGATTCCCTGACCTGATTCCCAGCCTCTTTCCCTGGCTGTTCTGAGCCCTGCTCCATGGCACAAGCTGGGTCCTTTCCCCTCCTGGGCTCCCTGCAGGTTCTCACACTGAGCTTACTCAGAGGCAAACGGGGCCTCCTCTGCTCTCAGGAAATGCTTTGCTCCTGCTTAGCAGTGTGTGTGTTTATATTAGAGCATTGTTGTGCTAATGTCATATTTATGAAGTCGTGCCCGAGAATCCTGCTCGTTTCTAATGTGTAAATTTCTTGTAGATTATCCAATTCTGTGAATTAGCAAACAAGGGAGATAAACACTATTGTAAAATGTCAAGGACACTGAAGATAAGATCTAAATCTTAATAAGTACTTACTTATGCTTGGTAAAATATTTACTTTGAAGTTTGTTTATGAGATTTCCACTGCTGGTTTGAAGCTTTTTGCGGTAGCACTTCAGTTGTGCCTGAGTGTTGTTCAGAGGTGAGGAGGTGAGCAGTGTCCTGTCCCCCATGGCTTTGGGGGAATCTGGAGACACATTTCCTGCTGGCCACAACAGGAGCAGATGTAAATCAGAGCAGTCTGACTTGCATTCAGCACCTTGATTGCTGATGCTGCTGCAGTTTATGAAAGCCTCAAAACAATCCATTTTCTATTTCCATGTTGCTCCATCAGTGTTTTTGCTTCTATGTATTGCCTTCCCTATACACAGGTCCTGTTAATTAATAGTTCCAGTATCTTCACTGTATTTTCTGCCAAACTGTCAGTGTGTAACAGTGCCAGTGAAATTGGAGAGAGGATTTTATAGAGAGACTTCTCCCTGTTACTTGGGTTGTAGTATTCTGGAATTAGCTTGTTGAATTAATGCCATTACTTCTCTCATGACTGTGTTTTTCTTTGGTCAGCTTTGATCTAATGTTGTCTCAGCAGTTAAGTTTTTTATGGCATTTTGTTTAATTTAACTTCGTGAGTCTGGTATTGCTCTTTCTCCATTGCAATGTTGCAGGGGAAAGCTTGGTAAAATCTCTGCCTGAAGCTGCAGCCAGCACTGATATGAAAATGGATTTATTTGTAGACGAACAGTGGCTTCCTTTGCTTTAGAACATGATAATTAAAAAGTTTTGGTTCTTCCAAGGCTCAGTGAGACCTGGCTGTGAGGGTGAGGGGCAGCAGTGGTACAAGGGAATGGGTGGGCAAATCCCTGCAGGGTGGGCAGACTTAGGTGCTGTGGAGGTAAATGCAGCTTGGTGCATGTCTGAGAGTCACCTCACGTTGTGTTACAGCCTCCTGGGCTCTCTAAACTGCTGGTGGTTTGATACCTTCCCTCCCTGCTGTCATGGGGAGGAGGAATTGGCCGCAAAGCTGTCCCAGCCTATCAGGCAGTGAAAGACATTTTGTCTCTGTGACTTGTGCACTTACAGGAAATTGGTGAGATTTGTTCCCCTTGTCCTGCGGGAAAACAGGGATTTGGGCAGGGCAGGAAAGAAATGGGAGATCTCCTTGCTGTTGTAACTACTGGCACTGATAAATATCAGTCCTTATAGTAATTCCAGATATGTTTAGAATAACTAAAAGCAGTAGTCAGTAGGTTTGTAATTCTGACTCTGATAACTTCTATTTCATTTTGAAATCAGAGAGAGTATCTAAATGGCAGAATAATTTGAATATATGGTCTGCCTACTGTGAAACCAGGTAATTTAGAAACTGTTATTTGCATGCCTATTACACCTATTAAAGCCTTTTCATAATACTAGGGGTATTATGAACAAGGGGTGCAAGTTCTAAAGGTTTTCTGAAAATATGTTCATAAAATGGTTCATGAATGCTGCTTACTCAGAAATGCAAGATTTGAATCTGCCTGTACTCTGTATAAAATATCAGCTGGGCCTGTGTAAAGTATTTAAACATTCAGTTTTAAACACTCTTTAAAAGCTTTATCCTGGTGTATGTATCACCAAATCTTTTCTTGAAGCGGAGTTAAGAGCAGGGAAACAATCTGGCCAAACTACAGGTACCACTAACATGGCAGCATGCTTTGCTTTTTTATTATTTTCTTATTCAATTCATTAATCTGTTATATAAGGAATTCTCAATTGAGGGATAAAGAGACCTGAAATGTCAGGAAATGCAAATAAGTTCTGACTTATGTAAACTTATGTAAACAGTCCTAATTTTCAACTTCATCAGAATGCTGAATGGTTCACTTTCATTGTCATTTGTCTGCTGCCTCTGCTTGTATCCCAGTTCCTTATCCAGCTTTGAAACAATTGTAGTCTCTCAGGCATGTCTGTCAATGCTCAGTGAGAAGAAAAGCAAAAAAACACCCAAAGAAGAAGCCATTAGAGTTCTTTTCTGTTGTGAGCATAAACAAATCTTCTAAGAAAAGTCAGTGTACCATCAAAAACTTACACCAGTGATGTCCTGGAATAGCACAAACCTCTGAAGAACTTTGTGATCTGATTACTTCAGCTAACAATTGCTCTTCAGAAAGTTGACTGGCATGTTTTAAGAATATCATCCTGTTGTAAATGCAGGGCAGGGTGTTCATATTTGCCACTATCACATTTGACAGTACTGCAAATACTGTTTTGCTTGAGTAATGAAAGTGTGATTCGTTAGTTTGGTCTTTTTAATAACCTGTGTCTTGAATTTGCATACTTGGGATTTTTTCCTGGATATGTTCAGAAGACACTGACCAGAATGATAATGATACAGACACATTATTTATTGAAATAATGCTGTCAATCCATTCATGTGCTGCAAAGATCAGAAAAGAAGGGCAGCATCTTTTTGCTAATAAAAGAAACTGGTGGGAGCATGTTTCTTGTCCTTCACAATAATTATACTCAGAAAGACTGGTCAGATCATTGAGGTCCATTTTTGAAGCTTAAATAGCCATAAAGTAGTTCTTAACTAATTTCAGAAGACAGTCGTCTTCTTAATTTTTTCGCCTTAATTCTGCCAAAGGTACATATTGCTGTCTGCAGCTGTTTGACACTGAAAAAAAATAGAAAAATATGCTTAACATGTTTAAATAACTTCTTCATGTGGGATAGGGGAAGGATAATAATGAAATATCCAGGTAGGTTCCAGTACCTAGGTCACCTCCTTGAAAATACAGTGAAAAATGTTTCCAGCACTGTGTGTTTAGAGAGTCAAATCTTTATAAATGCGCTTTCATTGGTGTGTTCTTACGTCTTGACCAGTTTCTGGTCACCTGTCCTTTCCAGTCTTAATTTTGTTACAAGCACCCATTCAGCTCTGCATGAAGGATATCTGCCTCTGCAGGTCTCAGAACCCTCTGTGGAGATATGCAAACATTGTTGTCAGTGCAGAAAAGAATTCATCCACTGGAAATGTTCGAACTGAAGCTCAGCTGCTTGCTGCACTTCCTGAAAACATCAGAAACTTGCCAAGGAAATAATTTTCCTTTGTGCTATTCCGTTGAGCACTTTTAATGATAATTTACTGTGGAGGGGGAGTCACTGTGTCTGTGCTCCTTTTCTGTGAGGCATGTGCAAATGTGCAGGTGCTTTACACCTGGGACCTGTTGGTGAAAGCGGCTGCTCTGTGTGAGTCCTGTGCACTGCTCCTGCAGCAAAGGCCACTGCTGACTGCAAACCCTGCACCCTTGTGCTTCAGCACTACAGACAGGTCTGTGGGGAGATGTTACAAACGTGCAGGCAACCCTTTTTGTCCTGCTTCAGAATTGCTCTAGGAGGGAGCAATCCTCAGTTCCAGGATTAACAGGGAGCACTGCACTGGAGGGATGGGCAGGAGGAGATGGAAGAGGTGAAAATGAAATTTGCCCTTTTCTTCACATTTTCTATTCCTTATACTTCTCCTTTATTTTTCTCACTTTTTTTCCATTGCTTTTTCCCCCTCCTACCTCTTCCTCTTGCTTAGTCCCCTTTCATCTCCTCTTCCCAGATCTTCCTGCAATTATCTGACTTTCACTGCCTCTGTGACACGTTTGAATTCCATTACAGCCACTTATGGTGCCTCCTCACCTGCTTCTCTGCATGTTGTGCTTTTCCTCCCTCAGTATCCTGCCACGGTCCAGTGATCATCTGTAATTCAGCAAATGAGAGGGAAAACAGAGGTGCTGCCTCCCTTTCTGAGCCTTGGAGCTGATCTTGGTGACAATTCAGCTGGTCAGATAAAAGCCTGAGTGCTCAGTCTCTGCCTGACTCTGGTTTTGCATGTTAAAAGGGCACTTGGTGGGTGTTACATGAAGGACACAGTAGCATTGCACAGTTTGGGGTATCAGAGCTGGGTCTGAGTCCCTCTGGGGCGTTTATATCAGTTTGGCACTTGGAGCACTCTGGCAGCTCCTTGAGATGATCAGTTTGCTGTGGTTATGCAAAACCAGGACCACAGTGTAGTTCCTGTAATGCTGCTAAGGACATGAAGAAAAGGACACTCTTGATTTCTAGAGAAGTGCAGGGTGTGCCTGCATTGTGTGTTTGGAGACTGAGTCAGGCAGTGGTTGCAAAACCTGATTAACCCTGCAGAAGGTGTGGGATGCTTGCAGTGTAGTAGGGTGAGCCTGAGCTCTCTGCACCTGCACTCAGGATTCCTGTGTCTCTAGAATACCAAGTGGGGCAGAAAATATTGTAAGTCTGCTTTTTGGCCTATGCCCACAAGCTCACCTCACATAGCCCGAATTTGAAGAGTGATTTTTATACATATATGTATGTACAGGCATGTAAATGTATGCATATATGTCTATATTGCTAGAGGTTTATTTATTTAAGTGGAAAAGAAAAGACAAAACAGGTGTTCATTAATTTTAATGAACTAATAGTGAGGCATGGTGACAGTTCAGAAAATTCAAAAAATGGGGTCTGAGGGGAGGTAGGAAAGAAGCTGGAGTATTCTGCAGGGGAAACTTGATGGTGTAGTGGAATATGTGTGCGTGGAACTGCTAGCCTGGAAAAAAATATTAATGCAGTCTCTGCAAAATAAGCAAAAACCTTTCAAGAAAGGCAAAGTAAAGATAGAAAATACTGCAATATTGTATTCTTTTCTTCCCTTTCTTTACATGATTCATTACTTTGATGTCTTCTGTTAGCAGAGCAAATAGACATAATACTGCTCTCCCTTCCCCCTCAGAAACAAAGGTAACTTTAAATTTCTTCCATCTGAATAAAACTCAAAATGAATCAAGCAGTTCCTCCTTATAAGGTATCCACAAATCCCTTTGGAATCAGAAAAATCAAAACATCCTGCAAAACAAGACTGCTTTGTCCCTTTTGAAGTGTGCATGGATCTCATTCTGCAGTGCCCAGATCTGCTTGGCTGGCCCTCATTTATGCTCTCTCTGGTCAGTTTAGGAGGGGCTTGCAGATTAAAAGTTTGCTGGGTGATTGACGTTTCTCCAAAAGCAGGAGAGACACAAGGATGCAGTAATTAGAAAAATGTCTCAGCTTTAGTTGTGCACCCAACTTTCCCTTGGCTTTGTGCTGTAGCAGTGAAGAGAGTTCATGCTCCAAGAAGCAGTAACTAGACAGGATTTCATGCTGAGGTCCCTTGTCAGGCAAGCTCAAACTCTCCAGGCAGCATCCCTGCAGTCAGGTAGATCCTCTGCTGATCAGGTTAAAAATAACCCGTGGCACTGAATTTTCCATATTACCTCTCTGCAGGGCTGAAGAAGTGGAAGTGGGAATAAAGAGTGTGTGTCTGAGCATACAACAATCACAAAATAAACTTGGATGCCAGTGATTCAGGTTTTATTGGCTGTATTTAGATACCCTGCTTCCATGTCAGTCTCTTTCTAGAAAAATGGCTCAGTGAGCTGAGTGAGGTGCCTGTGACCATTTCAGCTCCAAAAACTTGGGGCACTTGTATCTATATGGGATCCTTCAGAGAGTTGTTTTGGTTGGAGAAAGCCATTAATAGCATCAGGTCCAGCCATAAACCCAACAGTGCCAAACCCACCACTAAACCATGTCCCCAAGTGCCACATCTACAGGTCTGTTAACTACTTCCAGGGATGGTGACACCACCACTTCCCTGGACAGCTGTTCCAATGCTTGAAAACTCATTCCGTGAAGAAGATTTCCCTAATACCCAATCTAAACCTTCTCTGGCACAACTTGAGGCCATTTCTCTGTCACTTGTTACTTGGAAGAAGACCTTGCTACAGCCTCCTCAGGTAGTTGTAGAGAGTGATAAGGAACACTCCTCTGAGTGTTCATTTTGTGTGAAATCCCTTATTTTAGTATTTTAAATAGAAAAGAAAGGCTTCTTGTATAATTTAAGAAATAAGAAGACTACAGATTAGGAACATGAGCCAGGGTGGGGGTTACAGCAAGGCTAATGTGACCCATTTTGTTTTGTTGATTAATCAGGGCGGGGGAGAGATTAAACTACATATGCTAATTAAGCCGTTTCACATGTGTTTAGTCAAAAATATTGGAATCCAAGACAGTTAAATTTGGCATTAAACTTTAATAGAGATCTAAATTTGAAGCTACTCATGTCCTTACAGTTATGCAAACACTTAATTGCTTTGCTGGATGGGGTTCCACTAGGAGTACTGCCACTGCTGACTTTTTGAGTTGTTAGTTGAGAGATTTCTGTAGAAAGGAGTTTAGCATCCACTGGTTTGATGAGTAGTTTCTACCCCCTGATCTATTAGATGTAGAAGAGTGTAGAGAAGATCTGTCATGTACACCCAGTCATATTTGGCTAACTTGCTGTTTCTGGGACAAGAAAGGATGTATATATCATGCAATAGCTTTTTCTTTAATAAATCAAAATGTTTTTTTCATTTACCTCAAGCCATGTATATGCTACAGGCAAGAAGCTGCTCTGTGCTTAATGTAAATAACAGATCTATTCTATCAAGTCCATTCCCAGTGTACTTCCTCTGACATCAGTGACTTCAGTGGATTTATTCCAGGGGTGATTTTGGCTCTTCCTGTTCTGTGTAGGTAAATCTTCAGGCAGTGCTAATTAGGAGAATGTCAACTGATTTTACCATTCCGTTAATGCTGGACTTTGTAAAGGTTATTTATATCATTCTACATCAGGGCCCAGTGAGAGAATATTTCTGGTGGCAGTTCATCTGTTAAAATAGCTGCAAGAAAATGTAAGCACTGGAGCTAAAAATAAAACTTTGTTTCTCAACAGAGCAAGTGACAGCCACATGCATATCTTCAAATTTTAGCATTCTCATGTTTACTGAATAGAAATTACATTGCTTTAATTATGTTAATAATCACTACAGTGTTACTGGAGTAACTCCTCTAAGTGGAAGCGAGATGTAAATGTGGCAGTGCCTGCAAAGACTTCTCAGCAGAGGTGCTGGTTGTTTCCTGTGGTTGTTTCCTATGCTTTAATGATCTGCTGGCTTTAAAACAAGTGACACAGAAGGGGTTTTCTGGTGTGTGTTTACTGTTGATGATAGATTTTCTGTGTGAGCTGACTGTGACCCTTGTCTAAGGTTATTGAGAGATGACCTTACATCAAAAGATAATGTTTGTGCTTACATTAATTTTTTTCAAGCACATTCTATTAACCATTAAAGGAAGCTTTTTTATTCTAAAGCACATACAACTAAGAACTCTGTGAAATTCAAGCTGTATTATTTGAATATTTAGTTCACTTCCTTTTGTTCAAATGCAAGCATAAGTCACAGTGGTTGTCCTCTCAGTTATGATGCTCCCTTTGCCAGTGAGGCATTATGGAATCCTGGAGGTACATCTCATTAACTGGCCATCATACAGCATTGCAAAATATTTTTCAGAATGGACAGTTCATTTCAGAACAACCTCTGTAAGTGTCTGGGTGTATCACAGGCTGTCAACTCCTGGCCTCACATTTTTTTATCTGCCTTGTGTGTTCACGTTTTTTTTTGAGAATGGAGTAAAAAAAAAAAGCTCTTAATACAGCACATCATTTTTAACTGGTAAAAATTATTTGTTTTGCAGTTTTACACTACAAATCAGTGCTTTGTGTACTATCGTGGTATGCCTATATTACTTCTAAAAGCAAGTAAAACATGTTGAATAAGATCAATGCTCTCTTGGCTTGCTGCTGCCAGAACTTCTTGACTTGCTTTTTGGTGGGGCTGTTTTGTGCATGAGAAAAATGGATCCACATAAAAAGACTCTACTCTGCTTTTATCATCCGTATTTCTGATTTTATATTTGTTGTCTTACTCCAAGGTTAGAGCAGTATTGAGAGTAGCTCCAGGATGGGTTTCATCCATGCTGGCTCCCCACAGACCCTGCTCATCTGAGTGCAAGGACACTCTGGACACTTTCTTTCCTTGAGCCACCCCTCTGACAAGGGGACACAGGGTTGTTTCCTTCAGGAATGTCACCACACATACCACTGAGAGATTTTCTGAGGCAAACAGCATCCCTGCATAACCCCAGGAAACCTGCTGTTCCAGTACATCTACCAACAGAAACTTTTCTGGTGAAGAGAGAACTTGTATTGTACTTTTCAGATTATTTTCCATCTCCAAACTCCCATCAGTTTCATGCTTGAGCTAGTGATAGTCTATTATATTTTATTCAAGTGGTTGCAGGAACATTATTGCCATGGATGTCTTTCTCAGGTACTTGGGAGCACATCCTTTCAGTGTGCACTCACAATATAGTTATTCATAAACACTGAGGCATCCAGTGCCACGCTCAAGGACTTGCAGTGGCACTGCTTTTCCTTGGCTTGCTTTTTGAGAGTGACAGTGATTTTCTTAGGTTACCAGCCTGTAATTCAGACTATTCTGCTTGCCCAGCTAATGAAGTGAGAACAGTTCTTTCCTGAGTAACATCCTGTCAGGAGACACTGAGGCTTGGGCATCTTTAAAAATGCCAGTCATTTTTATTTAGAAGCTTCAAATTAAACAGCATAAAGGAAATTAAACAAACAATATACAAATTCGTGATAGCTGGAAAGCAGCTGGTGGGTTTGTTCATGTTATTGGAGAGCTTTTGTACAGACACAGGTAGACTAAATAGAAATCTTAGCAGCATCCCCTGACAAAATCACTGGCTGACAATTCAGCCTGTCATTTTGTAGAGGGCTCTGACAAAAGTGTTTTCTTTGCAGCTGGGAAGACAGAAACACATTATGAATGCTTAAGGTTGATGCAAGGAAACAGAGCCCTGCAAAACATATTTAATATAGGTTTGATTTCCTGTGGAATGTTTTCCAGATGTTCTCTCCAACAGGCCTCTAAAAAATGATGTGAGGTAATTTTTTTTTTTTTTTGCAAACAGAAAGAGAAAATTCTGTTTTGTGTCACAGCATCTGAGAATCACTGTTCTAATTCTTTATTGCATTACCTTGTGCTCAAGATTTTCACCATATTTTTCAAAATTGGTTTTATTACACAAAAGGTCAGTAGTATATAAATATTTATATAACCCAATTTCAAATAAATCATACTTGTTTAGAATCACATTTGAGCTTAGTAGTTTCCCTTAAACCCAAAGGAGACCTAATATATTAAATTAAAATTACTCTCATGCATGATCTTGAGTCGCTGAGAGGATTTAATTAACATTGATAAACTATGGCATTAGTGTTTTGTTAAGTTCTTTTGATTTTCTGTAGCAGATACTGTGTAAAGAGATCTAACTGGTCTCCAGCAGATGATATGAGCAAAGGGAAAGGACAATATTAACAGAAAATGGTATAGAACTTACTTTATTTTGCTTTCCACAAAGTATAGTAAAAGAACATGGGTGTAGGGTATTAATTTCCTAATAGAAAAACAGAAAGAATACAATGTTTTTACTTTTAATTTTAAAACACTGTTATACATAGGTGGAAATGCTTTTCATTTTGCATGACTGAATTTCAAAGAGTTAGATCTCCATTTTCTGGGGTGTTAAATGTCCAGGAGGCCTCTGGTAAACAAAACCCCCGAGTAATGACATAAATGCTGGCACAGGTGGTTGGGGACATGGTAGAGGCAGAGAGCTGGGGGGAGTGGGGCTGCCCCTCTGGAGGGACCAGCCCTGGTGCCTTTGTGCCTGTGCCTGATGCTCTGAGCAAGCACTGCTGCTGCTGGAAGGCGTCTCAGTGAATCTTGTGTGGTCCCTGGTGTTTGTTCCTGTGTCTAGTTGTCCCACAGTCCAAACAGGCTGCCTCTGTGTAATTGGGCATTGTCCATATTTTGCTTTCAGATGAGCATCACAGTTTTGAGAGGCAAGTTGAACCCAGAATCAAATATTTGCTTGGGTTTAGGCTTCCAGACATTTAAAATAACAAAAGAGCAGCAAAACCAGATAAAAATCAGCTTCTCTCAGTTAGTAGCTGGTATTTGGGATCTAAAATCCTGTAAGGGTTTCTGCCAGTGTTGGAAAAGATTTGGATCAGCTCATGTGAGAGAAACTGCCTTCAATAATCAGGTCTTGGGAGGCAAATGGTTTGCCAGTAGAAATTTACTTTTTTACCCTTCCCACTCCCCAGAAGGTATAAAGGTTGAGCTGGATGTCAGGATTCAGCATGGGATGGGGACTCCAGGGACAGGCAAGACAGAGCCTTTTAGGCTGGGCTCATCCCACCAGCCCAGCTTGGGAGTAGGGCATCTCCCTGGGGACAGGATGGGACATCAGCCCAGGGGCAGAGCATGGCTGGGCAGGGCAGGAACATCAGTGACTCAGGGCCTGGACACTGTTTGAGAAGGAGGGTAGCAGCCAAACACAAACAGCCTTTTTGTTGGAAAAATTTAGTGGGGTTGCTGTTTAATAAATACATGGGAAGGTGACCTCTTAAATAAAAATGTCAAAATTTGTAGTTGCTCACAGGTGCTCAACAGTGTGTTTAGATAGCTAAGGAGGTGTAATATTTATTAATATTACACAGCTCTAGTGTTCTTTAATGAAAAAAGATGGGTCAAAGCTACTTTAGTACGTGCAGGGAGAGTCATCTCTCATTATGGAGTTCCTCTTAGGCTTTTTTCATCCCACTGCTTGATAGAGTTGCTTATGTGGCCTTTGCCTCATTTTCTCACTGTTTATGAAAGAAAGAGGAAATGAAATGCTCCTCCAACAATGAAGCCATTAGTTTGGCCACATACCAGCCCTTGCAGCCAATTCTTGCATCCCAGCAGAAGCAGCAGCACTCCAGCCATAGGGGAGCTACTTGCAGCCAGAGTAGGACACTGCAGTTGACCCCCACGAAAGAAGAACAAGTATTTTGACTTGTTGTTTTTTTCTGTAATGGTGCCATTTATCACTATGGCACGCATTCATTGACTTAGTCTGGCTTTTTTCAGTGTGGGATTTATACCTCTTTTCTGTTTTGAATATTGATGCAGCGCTTCCCTTACGTGACTGCACTGCCAAATGGTGTCTAGACGCTCGAGCAGCTCTGACTAATTAGTGTAGTCACCTCAGCCTCTCAGCTCTGGCATTTACCTACTCTTTATGTTACTGCTATAAATAGGTGCCCAGACACAAGCAGCAATGCGAGGAGAGGTGGCAGTGAGCATGTCCAGAGCTCACCTGACATCCCTGAGGTGTGGCGCGGGAGCGCTGGCGCTCTCTGCATCCCTAACAGGGCAGGTAGCCACTCACTTGGACATCACAACCTGTGTGCGGGCAGCAGCAGGGGGCCTGAGTTCCGTGTCTTGCTTGGTGTGAACATCACCAGGGCCAAGGCAAGGCTGAGAGGGGCTTTTCTCCTCAGGGCTCAGCCCTTGTGTACCAACAATACAGTCAGAGAGAAATAAAGAAGTGAAATCAGCACCTGCCATTGCTTCTTGAGGAGGAATCTGGTTCAGAGTGTTGCTTTCTGGTAGGTCGTTAATTGTACCAGATCCAAACTAAAAATTGTAAAAACTTTCTGCAACTTCACAGTTCTTATCATACTTTTAAATATTGCACCAATGCTAAAGCTGAATTGACCAACCTTAAAGAGGGAGAACTGCTAAATATCAAAGATAACTTCAGGACATCAAAGAACTTTTGCAGAACCTTGAGAACGAAAAGTAGTGAAAACCTAATCAATGTTGCCTATGCAATGGGTTGTGCTAATATAAAATTAAATTGCTTCAAAAATTATATGCAGATTCAATACAATAGTGCTATTAAAAAAGCTTATTTGTAAGCAAATGTGAAAGTTTTGAATTATCCAACTGAGTATTTGAAGAGCCACTATCATAAGGAGAGCAAATTAGCTTTTCTTCCTTTGTATTTTTAACTGTTACAAATTATTTTACTGGTACTAATACAAAGCATTAGAGAATAGCAGGTTTGGGATTTTTTCTCTTCTTTTCAGAAAGGCTGTTTGTTGTTTGAGCAGATTTTCTTTGAATTTGCTGATGGGATTATTCTTACTTTTCCAGCTAGTGGTATACAAAATATTTAAAGTAAGCTTTTCAGAACATCTGCAAGTTTTCCAAGGCTAATATAAGACTAATTTAATTTGTGGTGGTTTTGCCCTACAAGAGGTGATTTTGTTGTTGTTGTTTTTGTTTTTTCCTCTTCCTGGGAGGAAGATTTCTGAGCAGTACCCCTTATTTACGCAAGGAAAAGGGAACACATCATAAATGTGGCAGTGCACAATGAGGATTTTGTGACTGAAAAATAAATTAATAATTTCTTTTAGATGTGGTCCTGCTACATGGTATGAACAATATAAAACTTTTCAGTCTGTCTCTCTCCAGCAGTGAGGTAGATCTGTGTACGCTGCACATATAAAACTGTGCACACTTGAGGGTACATGAGGCAAATTGTGTTTGTTCTCTGGGTAACAAAACTGCTCAGTCATGGGTTAGAAACCCTCAAGTTGCCACCTACAGGTTGCCTCCTGCTGAACGAGCACTAACTCAACACAGTGCTTATTTTTTGATAGGAATGCTATTATCAGATTGCTCTGATTCTGCATCCCTAAAAGGATTGTCTCTTTTACCCAAACAGTTCTTAATATTCATGTGCAATACTTTAGGATTAATGGTTCTCATTAGGCTAATTTCTCTCTCTCTCTGGATAAATAGCAGTGCCACTGTTTTGGTGTTCACTGATGAGCACACTTTCATCACTGCCAGTCTGCTGGAAGTGTTTGGGGGTGAATCTTCAGTGGGTGTTAATCAGCAGACCTTCACTGAAAGTATTGCAGTATTTTATGGCAGATGGAGGTCTCTGCTTTTTTTTCAGGGCTTAACATCATCTCCAGTGCAAATGAATCCACATAAGTATCAGGTGTAGTTAACAGCCCAGGAGAGGGTGAGAGCTTGGGTTGTGTGAAGTTTGGATGACTGGCTAGGGAAGGGTTGTGTGATAATGTCCAGTAATGCTCAGACCAGAGCTATCTGAACTGTATTTGACTTGTGAAAACTTAAATGTGCAATGTTGTCACATCATTACTTTTTATGATCACAGAAATTCTTCAGAAATTCACATGGAAAATCAAGGTGTATGCAAAAGAGATCAGCAGAGCTATCTTTAGCCTCCTTTAGGGTATACAACAAATAAATTCTTTAAGCAGGCTGAGTAGTAAATGACTGGGCTTATTCCATGGTTATCAGTCCTTAAAAACATTTAGAGAAGAGGAATGTATTAAATGATCTCTGGACCAGTGCACCTAATAACCTAAGGGAGAGCTGGACATTCAAGAAGGATGAAATGATTGCAAGAAGTGTTTTCAGGATTATCAAGATGCCCATTGTATAATCCATTGCCAAAAAGATTTATTTGTGGTCACATAAATAATGAAATTTAGATCTGGGGAGCTACTTTGTTTTAGAAATAGAAGAATACTGTATATGCAGAAGGCTTGCCCTTTGTACCATGGCAGAGGTTTTTCATACTAGATAGATGTAATAGGCTCTATTCTGTTCTAAACCTGACTTCATCCAGGTATTAGTAGAATTAGAAAAATCCTTGGAAACTGTCAACTCCCTTTGTTCCCAATTGATCCAAAAGCTGGATTTGAGCCACTATCTTAATTACTGACTGGGAGAGGAATCACTGCAGTGACAGAGGGTTTCCTTTCCCAGATTTTCTTCATGGTGATGCCATTTATCTCTTTCCATATATTGAGACCCATTTCCTCTCAGCTTGTCTCCTGGCAGGTACAGTATTTATTCACCAGCTAAGTAGGGATTTTATGTAAATTTAGAAATATATGTATACATACATATATACACACACATATATGTCTATATGTATGTATGTATATATGAATGTTTGCTAGAGAGGTTGACTTTTTAAAGCTAATAAAGGCAGCTGGGTACAGATTTCCATCTCAAGGTTAAGTGGTTAAATAAGGCAAGAGAGGGAGTGAAAAGCTGAGGGTTGACTGTGGCTTGAAGGCAACCATGGATTTGCTGGTGTCAGTATGGTTAGAGAGAGATAGAACTAAAATAAGGCCATGAGAACAGCTCTCATAAATTCAGGTATAGGTTGCATGGAGTTTATTTATAGGATGCTTTCTCAAACTAAGCCTCTGAGCCTTTTGATGTTTGCCCATCGTTACTTTCAGGCCAATTAATGATGTGTATCCAGTCCCATTCTGGGGTAGGTAAAACAATAAAGCAAACAAAGATAATTAGTCTCTGGAGCATGTAAACAAATAAAGTAAATCACTTGCAAATCACTTGTTTCTGCTAACTTTTGTGGGGTTGTTGCAAAACTGAAAAAGAGCATTTATATTGCAAATCTACATAATGCTGGAGCAGTAATGAAAATTCATAGATTATACTATTCTGATTTTGAGAGGGCTTTGCAAAGATTAAGCATCTTATCCTGAAACATTACTGTGGGTTGTCAGATGCAAAAGAACATTTTTATACCTACTTCACAGAAGAGAAGATTGAAGTAAGGAGGTGATTTTTTTTTTCATAGATGAAGGAGTAAATAAAACTTTGTGAATAAACAAAAGTCACTACTCCAAGATTATAAGACTAAGATGGGCAGGGGAGTGACTGTAGGATGTGTGACCTTGACCCACCTCATCAATGCCTTGCAAATTTTGGAGACCTGAATGACAGCATTATGTGGCCTTTAAATCAAAAATAACCAGAAGAGATCCTGTTAGTCCTTTTAATTTCCAACAGGGTAGTGATCAGTTGATTACAATACAGCTTCACTCCTGGTCTTAAAGCACCTCCTGCATGGAATCAGTGCTCTCCCCTCCTGGGCCATGGGCTGGCTGAGGTGAGCAAAGATAAAGTGGCCACTCAGCAGCAGAACTCCATGCAGAGTGCACTTTCCTTTCATCTCAGCCCTGGAGCCAGTACTCTGGAGTTTGGGTAAATGCAGGTTTTACCAGAACAAACAGATCTCTGTGGCTTTGGGGGTGAGGGGCTGTGCCAGCTGGTCCTGCCTGCTGCAGGCCAGGCCAGGGCAGGGTGAGCCCCCTCTGGAAACGTGGGACACCACCAAAGCAGGTCCTGCTTCCAGTCCTGCAGGAAGAGTCGTGCTTGCTCTGTGAGCACAAACATACAGCTTTGTGTAATCAGTAAAACTGCAGAAACTGTGCTCTGAATAAAAGACTCCAGTTAGAGTTCAGATCCAGGCAAAATGACTCCTGATACGATAAAATCAGTCTTTGTCTTTTTTTCTTGGCATGAAAATGCAGAACATTTCTTTTAGTCAAGGGCAGGCATTTCCCTGTTTTTCTGTTCCTTTTTTACTGTTTTGTTACGCTTTTTTGTTCTGACTTCAAAAACAGATTCTGGAAAGAGATGTGTCTTAGAAAGAGACTCTCAGTAGCTGAAATGTGTCCAATATGCATTTAAGTTAAAGAATATTAAGCCTTGTCCAAAAACAGAGTGTGTAAAAAGGTAAGAATGCCTTCAGGCTTGACTTTTAAAGATACACATTTTTCTTCCCATTGCAGATCTCGCCTTGCAGATTTCTTCACAAACTGCCAGCCCGAGTCACGCTCTGTTAGTGGCTGTCTGAAGGAGAACTATGCTGACTGCCTGCTCGCTTACTCGGGGCTCATTGGTAAGAGGGCAGGGAAGGGTGGGGGCTTGCTCGTGAGACAAAAACCCCAAACTGCATTTGGAAGGCCTGTGGGAAATAAAAGCTGGGATATAATACTGTATGATACGACACCAGGCCAGTTTCTGCACCTACATGGAGTGGCCCTGCTCTGCCTTACAGAGGTTCTTGGGGTAAGCTTGTACATGGCAAGAAAATTATGGATGGAAGGTAAGGAGAGAGAGGTGCTTGAATTTGAACTAAATGCAGGCTTAAAAAGCAAAGCTTATTTAGAGGTTGAATGTAGCCAGGAGTGAGGAGTAGGAAGCTAACAAGTGGAAGTGCAGCTTGGTTGATATTGCAGCTGTCATCACAAGTTTGGGTAAACACCTTCAGAGAAAGGTACCTGAATCTGAGATATAAAACAATAGATCAATCCAGCCTTTATCAATTCCAGCTGCTGTTATTTCCATGATATCCTTCTGTCCACTCTTAAGTGTTTTCAGAGATGCCTGTCAGTGAGATGAGCTGAGACCAAATCTGAAATCCTCTTCCCTCCCCAGCGTAGTTATTTTTGTTTGTTGTCACCTTCCTGAGTGTCAGCAGGCACAAGGATGCCTTTATGGAAGCCAGATTCCACATGCCACCCTCAGTATTTGATTCATGAAAGAGATAGATCATGTCAAGAAGCTGAATGTGTTGTAGAAATATCATAGTTGGGCAATAAATAATAAGTGAATGTCAAAACTCTGAAACAAATAAATTTGAAAGGCCACCAGATAAAATGTTTTTAAGCTTGCAGCCTGCACCTGCTGCAGTGCAGTAATATCCCCTTCTGTTGGGCATGAAGGTGCCAGCTGAGGCCCTGAAGCTGATCCTGCTGTTAAATAAATATCTGGAGATAAGATCAAAATGAAAATATATCTAGAATAGGTTGGGTTTGCTGAAAAATGGCTGAAAGCTATCCTCAGTGGCTTCTTGTTACCATTCTTATTACTCTAGCAGCTAACAAGTGAGGTAAGCCCAAGTGGCAATGGGTAAAATGAGATGTGATGGCTTCAAAGGATATTCTTCTACCGCTGAAGAGATTAAGACAGTATGCAAAGGCTATAACATCTGAGCAGTTATGACAGACTGTCATTTGACTCTCAAACAGAGAATTGAATAGCCTTGAAATCTGATCTTGTCAATGAGATTAAGAAGTCTGGCTGCTGGCAAGGAGTAGCTGCTACTCACAGATACTTCTGGCTAAGAGCTGCCAAGTTCTTGCTGGACCCTGAGAGTCTTGCTGGCAGTTTTGTTGGTTTCATTTTTCAGTTTAACCCCAAAAAATGACCCAGTTCCTCTTGTGTTACTGGGGATGACCATGCTGCAAAACACGGTCACACATCAGAAATGTGGGTGGAATGGGTGCCTAAGGAGTTCAAATCAAAAGGAGATCTACTTTTCAATGGGAAAAATGCACATTTTTCTTCCTTCCTGCTGCCCCCTGGAGACTCGCAAAAGAGGAGCTGACTGGTGTTATGAGAGTTTTTGCTTCTTAGTAGTAATTCTGTTAAATCAAGAAATTACCAAAAAGGTTTCTTGTGCTGAAGCAGTAAATTCCTGCTTCTGATATCAATCTGCTGTGAAAGTGGAGTAAAGCAGAAATCAGCAGTATAATCTTTCAAATGTCTGCTTAACAGATACAAAACACAAGAGTTGGACTGTGGTAAGAAGCTGCTACAAATCCATTCATCCATCAGAGCTTCAGGATCTCCATTTAATTAAGATGAACTATTGTTCATTAAAATAAAATATTATTTTGTTTAGCCATTTCATTAAATGTAGCAAAAATTGCACCTCCACAGATTTTGTTCAGGAAACTGAGGCTTCTCTATAGAAGGTACAAATGAATGTGAGTCTTTCCTCACATCCAGGGATGTAAATGAGAGTTAACTTCACTGAAAGTAGTGGAATCTCACCTAAAATTCATGACTTTAAATGGAAATAGAGCCAGTCACAGCTTTTGTATGAGGTGCTTTATCAACAACATGGAGAACAGTCTGTAGAAGCTGCTTGAATGTTTGCATCAGGGTGCTATGTATATAATTTAAAAGATGTGTACACTTTACAGGAAGTTGAAAAACCTCAATTCATTGCTTTAGGCCCCTGTTGTAGTGTAGGGATAAGTTAATTATTTTTTTTAATTATCAGAAGAAAAAAAAAATATAAAAGGAGACTCTGGATAGCCACGTTTGAGTCAGTGCTTTGGTTACAGCCTGGCTAAGCCATCTGGACCTTCTGCACTCCCATATGAATTAAGGTTTGCTCTAAGTGCTGACTTCAAGATCTGCCTTAGCATTTGCTTTCTGACGCTTTTCCCTTGTCTTGAGCAAAATCCATTCAAGTTCCCTGTTATTCCCAGGAATTCTATGAGAGTTTGTGTGAATAAGCTGGACTTGTTTTAGGCCAAAGAAACTTCAGCCCCTTGTCCCTTCTCCTGGACTCACCATCCATCTCCTTGTTAATTCACCCAAATTCGAGCAACCTCTGGGCTGTGTTCAGGCCAACTCTGCTTTTGTCTAAAGTGTGGAGGTCTCACTGCTGACCTTTGAGACCATCCCAGAGCTGTTTGATACCTGGAGCTCAGAAAACCAAGCATGTCCTATTTTACCATGGTTTCTCTGATCCCTTAGTGTCCATCAGCAGAATTTCCAGGATGCCAGCTAGTGGGGAGGGGGGGAAGGGAAAGGCACACACGTCACAGGGAGAAAAGAAAATCCACCCCAGGAAACCAAGCATGTAATCTGCTTGGCTTCACATCTGCCCCCAGGTTTAAATGACAGACTGATTTTCTACTAGCTGCTCTTTCAGCCACTCTGTTTTTGCTGGATGCACAGTTTGTGTGCTGTGTACACACTTTCCTTGTCCTGTCTTTCCTGTATTCATCAACCCTAATTGTACCTTGGTATCTGTTACACTTTTAACCCCTGTCTTAACCCATTTTAATTACCTTATTACCTCTTTGTGATAAGAAAGTCTTACCTCAGTGACCTTTTTAATTTCCTCAGTACCTTTCTGTTTTTTCAACCCTTCACTAAGCATTTGCTAATTAGAATATTTTTTCAGCCTGCTATTTTCTTTCCATTTGCAAAATCCTCTTGATTTTCACTTTCTCACACTTCTTTTCAGATCATGTTGCAAGGCTGAAATAATGTTCTGAACCATCCACATGGATGAGGGAGAGACATTTTAATGTGTTTTATTTTAATTTAACATCATCCTTCTTCTTATTTATCTACTGTCCAGTTTTCATTAACAATGCAAATTAAATTTGCCTATTTTACTAAATTCTCTATCTCCATTTAATGAATTTTGAACCATGCTGTTTACTCATGTACCAATCTCGTGCAGAATTCAAGCAATTATTAGTGTAACTATCTGTTAAAAGCTGCAGGAAGCCAAAGGTATGGGATTATAGTCAAATTTAAGAACATCCCAAAACGAGAGAAAAGATGCTTTTTGTGAATCTCACAAAGGGACCACATTCATTCTCACATCCATTACTGTCTTCCTCAGGCCAGCCCTGGTGCCTGTTGTCCTTTGTCTCCCACGTCACATATGAGGCAGTTTGCATGTTGATTTGTTCATTTCCCAGCACTGCCTGGTGACTGAAAGGCTATTAGACATCACTCTGTGATTTGTGCTATTTCTAATGTTCCTTTTTTTAGCTTAATGTTTGATAGCCCTTTCCCGTCTGTTATTGCAGACTGTTGGACCCTGGACCTGTGGACCAAATTTTCTCTCCTCGTGTACACTTTGGGTCTCTAACATTTGTCCTTCATCTATTCCATCTTCTTAATGACTACTTTGATGTCAGTTTTGAGGAGATGTGATCACATTTCCTCACAATATATGACCTGTCCTAGGATTGCAAATTATCCAGTGAGGAACATGTTCCCTGAAGCAGCTGGCAGCTATTCAGGTCTGGAATACCTTCCCCTTTTTATTTCATCTTTCCGTTTTGGTCAGACAAATAAAATAAAGATTGGAACTTCTCAGTCCTTAGGAAAGTTTGAAATATCTGACCTGCTGGGGTAGTGCATTCAGTGACACTACTGGCTTCAGCAAGTGCTCATCATACAACAATTTCCTGATCCAGATCAGTGATGAACACTTGCTGTACATCTTTCAGGACACAAAATGCCTGCTTTGGTTTCATTTGATTCTTGGTTGCCTTGAGCTGGCATATAAATGGGAGAATATTTACCCAAGAGTTTAACAGAGTTAGAATGGTCCTGTGGTTGGAAAGTTGTCGACAATTTTTCGGAAATAATCAATTTACTGAAGAAGTAGTGAAGCAGCAGGATTAATAATAATTTATTACCTGCAAAGAATCTGCTGTACCTTTACATGCATCGTTTTTGCTCTGTTCATCACCCTACCCCACTCTGCTGGCAGGTCCCTCATGAGCACCCTGGGGTTAACACTGCTCCAAGATGTGCCAGGGCTCCCCTCAGCATCACCAGCATTCTCTTTGCTCAGGCATTGCAGAAATGTTTTTCCAGTTTGGCTGCAGACTCAAGGAGGAAGCACAGGTCTGATACCATTTCAGCCGTTTATTTGCAGCTAGAATTAAAATGAGAAAAAACGCAAGCAAGGAAGGAAAATGCTAAAAGATTTTTAAGTGCAGCTCTAAGGACAGTCCACGTGTGTTTGATTTGGCAGCAAAGCCCTTCAAAGAGGAGCTCACCTTCTCCCAGCCCATCCCTCCCTCTGCTATGGTTTTCTACCTGTCAGTTCTGCTGATGCAGCTCTCTGTGGGAATCCTTTTTGGAGGGAAGAAATGTGTCTTCAGTGTGTGAATCGTGTTGCAGTCCCTAAAGTGATTGCATTCAAACAGCAGAGGGTGTGAAATGCAGCACAGGGCTGGGTGTCAGAGGCTGAGAGGAGCCAGGAGCTGTCAAATCTGTGGGTCAGAGCCCTGCTGTGGGTCTGTGTGGTGAATCCAGCCCCGAATGCATGACTTCCCAAGGGCTGTTTGCCATCTTAGGGGGGAAGGAATGTTCCAGTGCTCTGAAACCCAGAGCACTGAGAATATTTCTCTGTCTGCTCTGGGGTGCCCTGACCCCCAGGGGAGCACTGACTTTGACCCTCATTCATGGAGAAAGTTTCCTAAACTGCAAGATAGACTAGAATCCACAAAAGTGTGAAATAGATTATAGAAAGTAGGGCAGGTGTGTCACTTTGTGAGAAATTTAGGTTTTGGGATTTTTAGTATGTTGTGGATGGAATGGAGATGGAGGGCACAGGGTGTCGTCCTGGGTTTCTTCTTCATGCTTTTCTTCTTTCTTCTCCATGGGTTTGGGTGGCATTTTGTAATTGGGCAGAAAAGTCCACATTGCAGCTCTTTGGGATCAGTTATTGGGTTAAAAGGGAAGATAATCTAGGTGTCAGTCCTTAATTGGATAGTTTAATCTTAAAAGACCTTGTAACAAGAGATTGTTGGCCATTTTGTGCCTTCTAATGAAAAGCTGCCAAACTCACGGTAATGAGACTGTTCTACTGATAAGAAATAATAAACACTTGAGTCCCAACATGAACCACTGTCTCAAGTGCCTTCAATCCAGAGGCAGAGATACCCACAGCTGGTACCCTGACACGGTGCCGAGGCTGCTGACAGTGCTGTGCTTCCCTCTGTGACAGGCACCGTGATGACCCCGAACTACATCGACTCCAGCAGCCTCAGCGTGGCCCCGTGGTGCGACTGCAGCAACAGTGGCAACGAGGAGGAGGAGTGCAAGAAATTTCTGAATTTCTTCCAGGACAACACATGCCTTAGTGAGTACAAAATTAGGTGTCTTTTAATGAGTTGCAGAGTGTTTTCTGGAATCCCTTTGCTGCTTAAGTGTGTTACGACACATCGAGGCCATCACTTTGCACAGCGGGGTTCTGTTGTAGGTGTAAAAATTAAAAGAATGAGCAAATATGCCTGATGCTTTGGTTTATGGCCATGATTTCAAACATAAGAAGTTCTTGGGAAAAAAAAAATAGAACCCAAAGTTGTATGATATTGAAATATATTTACATCACAGGTCATATTTGGAGCCTAACAGTCAGGCAGCATCTTTACCATGGAATTGCAGCACCTGAGGGGTTTGTGTATAATTTAAGAAGTTCATATAAAAAAGAAATGTAGTTTAGGATATGAAGGATTTGCCGTGAGTAAGTATAAATTGGATTGTGCTTGCAATTTACAGCCAACTTCATTTTTTTTAGGATATTGGATCTCAGATGCCTGGTTTTAACACAAGCCTGGATAGTAACTATTGTAAAGATTTTGTTAAATTATTGATTTTTTTTTTCTGTCGGATTCACTTCCAAATTAGGGACTATTATAAATTTCAGAATGGCTCAGTGGAGTCAATTTTGGCAGGTTCTCTTTTCAAATTTCCTGTCTGCCTGGAGCAGCATAATTGGATGATGTGGAGTGTGCATCAGAGTTTTAATTTCAGATAAATGAGGAGACCAAAAGAGCTTGGCTTCCCTAGCCTGGCAGAACAGAAGTTGAAAGGATACGTGATTGTCCTCTGAAATTGCATTAGCAGGGCAAACCCAAGGAGGGGAAGGGATTACTTCACCTGCAGGACAGTGTTGGCATAAGATCAAAAAGGAAGATATTGGCCATACATATTTAGGCTTGAAATGGGAAAATTTGAAACCATCAGACTAAAGTTAAGAAATAAGCTTCCAGAAGGAGTTTTGAGCGTAAAAGTGGTTTTAAAAGTCATATTTCATCAATTTATGCAAAGAAGCAGATATCATTGCTTCTCTCCAAAACAGTAAATGAACTCAGTGAGCCAAACTGGCCCTACAGACTTGAGCTGATGCTGGGGCAGGGCTCAGTATTTTACTTGAGGGTCTAAAAATCCCCACTGGTAGCTTCTCAAGAGGCAGCATTGCAGTGAAGGCACAGGGAGCTCTGTGCACAGAAACCTGAGTTGCTCTGTGAATACACTATTTATTGAGCTTTGGAAGAACGAATCAATTACTCAAGTTCATTTAACAAAAGAAAAAGAGAAAAGAGTTGAAACTTTATGAGGGGTAAAATTTAACAATATGCCATCAGACCTTCAAGCCTAATGGCAGTTGCCATTTATATCTATTGCAGTACTTCAGATTTTATTCATTTGTGAATGCATTAATTTCTAGAGTGTTGCAGGTTCCTTTTGGAACATAAAGACAGAGTGATTCCTTGTCCTTTCTTTTGCCATCAGTACAAAAGCATTAATGAAGACAAATCAAAGACATTGGAGGTTACTGGGAGACAAATTATGTCATCCTAGCTGCAAGATAATGTCTTCTTCAGGAAGAAATTAAAGGTGTTTCTGGATTTTCTACAAAGTTTTGTCTTTCACATAGAAGAGGAATTTTAAAAAATTTTTATTTTCATTAGTGAGACTTCCACTGCCTGGAGAAAATGTCATTAAAATCCTTCCCACCTCTTTTAAACAACACAAAACCTTCTTTTTCCACAGTAGGAAAAAACAAGGAATTTCTTGCTAGTCTGTTTTTCAGGATATTTCCCCTTCAAAATGGAAAACAAACCTGTTATTTGGGGCATTTACAACAATGATCTAGTTGAAGTTGCTCTTTGCAGGGGGTTGGACTGGAAGACCTTGAAAGGTTCCTTAACCCCAAACAATTCTGTGATTCTGTCATAGAATCATGGAATATCTCAAATTGGAAGGGACTCCTAAGGATCAATCAAGTATGATTGTATGAAATAATTGAAGACTAATAGTGAAGGCCACGTGTTACTTTGAAAACTGGAAGGATTGCAGGTATTTCTGTGGTCATTCTTGCAACAGTGGAAACAAAGAGTTACTGTGATTTTAGGAAATCCTGCTTTTTATATTGCCTTATTCATGGAAACACAAGAAAACTTATCATATCCCTCTTCCCACTTTGTCTCCATTAATGCAGCTCATTCTGGTGCTTTTGACAAGTTCTCCTCTTTGCATCTTGAAGTTCTGAGAACTAATACCAGAATAAAATACATCTTTTTCAGAAGAAAATTACATGTAAATTATTTTATAAGGCAAGGAATGGCACTGAGAAGAAGTGTTAATAACTTCCACATATTAGTCCCCAGTGAAATTGTTTGATTTCTTGTACAAAGAATTTGAAATAAGAAATCCCCAAATCCTTGTTGAATCCCCAAAGACCTGATTAAGAACTGTTTTTCTATTTGTTTATAAAAAAACTCCAACCAATTTACTCTTGCTATAAACACACTCTTTAATCCTGTGAAACTGTGATAAGCTTTTTAACTTTTATATTCTAAAGTTTTAGTTTAACCATGTTTCCCTCACCCAATTATGCAGATTTTGATTGAAAATGGTAAGGAAAAGATTGCCTTAGTTAAACTATTTTGTAGTTATAGGCATATTAGTTTTACTACAACAAGCTCTAGAAATAAATATTTATCCTGTTGTCTGTCTTTGGTTTGCTCTGTAACTTCACCTGCAAAGTGAATTAGGACATGACATTCAAACTGTATTTTTAATCTTGAAAGTAAATTTTTTGAGTCTTTTGGATGGTAAAAACATGATTATGGTAAGTCTTAAAGCTTCTGTCAAGAATTACTGGAAACATTACAAAGAAGAGGCTGCACCAAATAATTATGTGACCCCAGATTTTCCGTTCATGTTTCTGATAGGTTCAAAAATAAGACACATTTTTCAGCATAAAATTGAGTTTCTACAAATACACATTTAAAATGTAATAATAATAATAGTAACAGCAATAAAAAACAACTCAGTTCTGCCTTTTGCCTTTTTTTTTTTTTTTTTTTTTTTTAGAAATAGAAAATTGCCTGTAATTTATTTTCACAGAAAATGCAATTCAGGCCTTTGGCAATGGCACTGATGTGAATGTCTGGCAGCCAATCTTACCAGTACAGACCACTACAGCCACAACCACGACAGCTTCCAGACTCAGAAACACAGGGTCAGAGACCACCAACAATGAAATACCCTCCCACAATGATTCACCAGCATGTGCAAACCTGCAGGTAAGAGAGTTTTGTGCTTCTTGTTGTGCATAAATGGAAGATTTTCATAGATACCTGTCGAGGAGTCTCGCACTGCCTAACTAGATGCCTGCCTAGACTGGAATATCTGTTTATTCCCATGGTGTAGTTACAAGCTGCATATGTTGTGAGCTGTCAGACACTCTTATTTTAAGTCAGGAACTTGGATGTCTCAAAGTGGACTTTATTGCCTTGCTGTCTCAGAAACAGGGGATGGTATTTAATTTCTTATCACAGGTTTGAATATGAATGTGGCACTCTCCAAATCCTGCCAGGATATGTCAGATTAAATTAATCCCTTGAGTACTCCTAATTCAGAGGGAACCCTTAATGTGAGCTAGCATGTCCTGCTGCCTTCTTTCTTATGTTATTGGTATTAAACTCAAGAAGGTTTTTTGGCTGAGTAGGTCTGGATATTATAGAACATATGGTGCTGCAAGCTACACGTTGAAGAAGCTGGACAAAGATAAAACTTTTGAATCAGGCACTCTCCTGAACTGAGGTCGAGGTCATGATGTGATTTTGGCCAATGGCTGCCGTGACTTTCTTTGACACTTAAATTAGGCTATTGATAGTGGATCATTGATCCTGGATTTAGAGGCTCACCACTTGCTGAAGACAGTTTTTGCAGCTCTTTGAAAGATTGAAGGACTGGGGCAGGAGAAGACAGCAGAACCAAGGCAGGAGGAAGGCAGTCGGAAATGTAAAATGAAAACATCCTTAGGCCAGATTGGAATCAGGCTGTAAAAATTTCTGGTGGTTTAAATACAAAATTAGGTCAAGCAGGGATAGATCAGCTTGTCCTGTTTATTTTTGTCTTTACAGAAGGAAAATTGCAATGTGACACAAATATAAGTTTCCAAGCTTTAAGGTCTCAGCTGGTATTAAGATAATTTTTTCTGTATCTCTGGATTTCACTGTTAAAGCATTGATTTTTCACTTCCTATTAAAAAAAAAAATCCACTTTGTTTTCTTAATATTAAATGGTTCCATGTCCACTGAACCAGAAATATTTTATTTCTGAGAAGTATGTTTTGCTTCTTGATTTTTTCCTGCACTGCTCTCTCTCCTTCATCCTTTCCCAGTTCCTGCATCTATTTTGCATTGGAAAATTGTATCTGTATCAACATGAGGGACATTTCAGAGTCACAAAGTGTAGAAGGTTAATGATAGAGGGTGCTGAGTTTAGGTCCTTCTGTTTTAATTCTGTTTTTCTCATAGATGCATTCATTATTATTTAAGCTTTGTAAGTTATTGATAAAAGAGACAGTTGGAGGCATATATTGCTATTTGCAATAGTCATTTAAACAAATAGGATATGCTGAAAGAAACACAGCCTTTTAAACCTGAAACTTGGAATATCTTGCATTTAGAGCAGGACCTTGATGGGATATTGAGTCACTTCATGTTATATTAAAAAGTTGTGTTATGGGAGAGATCACATTTTCCTTCAGTGTTTGTACAGCCCCCTGTAGAGTCAGGCCCCCAGATGCTACCAAAGTACACATAATAAATAAAGAACTGAAGAAATGGCAAGTGATCACAAATCCCATTGGATTCACTTGAATTTGCAAATGTTCCTTAGGCCTGAATAGATGTTCTTGTGTTTTCAAAATTACTTAAATTCTTCCCTGTCCTTCCTCCTGTTACTGTGGCATTTTTGAAGTCACATCCCACATGAGTTTATCAGCTCTGGTTTAAAGTTGTGTTATGACTTCAAGGGTACCCCCCGATGTACTTGGGACAAGAAATAAAGGTTGGTAGGGAAATTAGGTTCCTTTAAATAAATGATCTCTGGTGTTTGGTAGAAACTGTAGATAAAGTCTGCACTAAAATGTCACTGAAGTTATGTGAACCAAGCAGTTTTATTCCTGTGAAGCACAATATTCTGTGCCTTCCACTTCCTTCTGTCAGAACTGAAATACAAAGAACAAAGCTCTAATATTTTAATGCATTTTTCAAAAAGTGACTTACAAACAGAGCCAAAACAAGCCCACAATTTTTTAAAAAGAAACCTATGTTTTTTGGACAGTATGGTGCCACTTTGCATGTGAGACTTAAACCCTAATGCAAATTTTATAAAAGAACTGGTATTCATATTGCACTTGGAGAAGGGTATTCATTCCAAGCCTCTCCTCCCATGAAAATATGCCTTTGTAGTGTTTTCAAAACATGAACTAGTGCAGCCAAAAGCTTTTTTATATGCTTAGCAGCTGAGCTGAAAGGTTTCTAAAAGGCAATATAGCCTGAACGCTGTGAAAAGTCAAATTACAAGCATCAGTCTCAGCACAAAACGACAATGGCAGAGGAGGGCTAAGGAAGTGGTCATTGAGATGCAACAGGGCTGCATATTCTAATTCTAGTTAGTGGGTTAAAAAATACAGCAAAGGAAGAAAGAGCAGGAAGTGATTGATTAGTATAAATTGCCAGTGAAAGAAATACAGCAAGGGAAGAAAGAGCAGGAAGTGATTGATTAGTATAATATGGCGCAGAAATGAGCAATACCAACCTCCCGGGGCTGTAAAACACAGGGCACTAACCCAATCTGCCAGGAGCAGCACTGACTGAGCAATTTTTGATACATTTCTCTCTGACTTGTTCAGAATGGTCATATGAGGAGCAGGAGTGCACCCATGGTATTGTTGCTGTGCTGTGTTCTCCTGCACAAGCCAACCTGGGAATCTGAAAGGTGGTGAATGCTCGAAGAAAATATGAGATATTTTTTGTTTACCTGTACTCAATATTTACTTAAAAAAACCTGTTGAAGATTTGAAATTTAAAATAATGTTTATTTTAGTGATGCTGCTTAGAAGTTGTTCTTCGTTTGAACTTATCATTGCTGTGAGAATTTGCAATTCATTCTGTTATGGGGTATTGTCTTATTCCAAATTGATACAGTAGAATGTTTATTTCTGATATCTGCTTTCTTTATGTTTACATATGCATGGATTGTGTAAGATAGTCTTTTTTTTTTTTCTGTCCCTCAATTAAATCAGCATTCTATCTTTGCCAGGAAGATGCTTGATTTATTCAAGAATCCTTTAAACTCTTTTTATGAACCTGACTTCTAACAGAATTTGCTAAACACAGTAAATAGTAGTTAGGTTTATATGAAATGCTAAATTTAAGTATATTTGAAATGCTTGACATCTTGCAAAGAATCCTCAACACCATATAAAAATAACATAAAGTATTGTGAACAAAAAGGAAGATGAATCCCAACAGCATGTTCCTTAGACAGGCAGATTGTATTAAGTAATTGCCAACCCTATCTTTTTTTTTCTGGTGGCTTCACGCTGATATTTTCTATTTAACTGACATATATGTTAATCCTTCATTTTCAGTCATAGCTTGCATTCAGTATGCCAGTCAAAAAATGGTTCTGGTCTTCCAGTCTCACGTCCTACCCCCACTGCCTGAACCATCGTGTTGGATTATTTGAAAGGGACAAAAGAATGAGTTTGGATGTGTACTCACACCATATATTCTTCAAAAAAAGGCTGCCTTTGCATTTAGGAGAGATGGGTAGAACTGAAGGATGATAATGAAATGAACGTCAAGTGATAGATTAGATGTTCTGAGTGATCACTAGATGTTAGTGATAGACCCAGTTGTTCCTGCGTCATTGCAGAGATAAATAAAAAACAGGCTTCCACACCGGGTTTCTATAATATTTTAAAAGATGTTTTGCAAAAGACAAAAATCACAGAAGTCAAGATGGTTGAGGACATTTAAGTAAATCTATGCATCAAAGTCTTGCTAGCTAGCTCTATACTTTGCTTTCCCATATTTGTTATGTCTTGCTCTTGCTTTGGATAGTCAGCATTCAAAGAGAAATTAAGGTTGTTGTGCTTTTGAAGAATGTAGCAATGGACAGATATAATTGAGATCCATGACCCTTTGGCCTGAAGACAAGTCCAGTGTGTAAATGTTGTTCTGTTCTCAGCAGCAAAATTTAAAAACTATGAGATAGAAATTGAAAATATCAAACATTTTGTGGGGAACATTGGGAAAGAGAAATCTGGATACTTATATATATAAATTCTTTCTATTTGCATGTAAGATTAGTGGGTGGTTTTAGCAGGTGTGGGTCATAATGCAAGCTGTTCTTCCATAAATTCACATAATACTTATGATTTTAAAAAATACTTATAATGGTGAATCTTAGGACAAAAACAGGGCTCACATTACTCTGAGGAGAGCAGGACTTTAATGTGACTGAGACTGAAGATGGCTTTGCTTTTGCCATGTAGATCTGTCTGTGCAGGGAGCTGCTAATCTGGTGGGTTAAGTACCCTCTCTAACTGCTTACTGTTGCTTCCCAGGTGCTAAATGCCATTATTCAAAGCATTATGTCTATGTTTGGAGAGGGTTAAGAGCTCCTGTGCAGCATCCTGAGGACCAGGACACAGCAGGTGTGGGTATCCACGGGCTGGTAATTGGGTGGTGGGTGAACATGAGCAGGAAGCACAGGCAGTGTGTAGGTGAGGGAATGGCACAGCTGCTGAGATGGAGCACTGGGGTAGAGGCAAAGCTTGTTTTATCCCCTGAGCACTGCTGTTAACTCGCCCATACACCTGGCACCCTCTTTCCCCCATCCCTCACACAAACTGAACTTTTTGTGATATACAAGCACTGATGATTTCAAATTCCCTGCCTGCTCCATCCCCTGGGAAAGTCCTGCTTGGATCTCTTCCTCCAGGCATTCCAACTACATAGAAAGATAATAGTCTGGGGCAAAAGATGGACAACAATATAAAATTCCCAATGCTGTGCCAGAACCAAAAGAAAGGAGGAAAAAAAAAGTGTCAGTGTTTTCTATGAAAAGATTTAAATCTACCTCCTGTATTTCCAGGATTAGCTGGCATAATGAGGTCAGCCTGCTGGTAAGAGTGATTTAAAGAACACTTATTGGCAGCTTTTCTGTTAAAAAAGCAATGTCTTTAATTTGCTTTAGTGGCAAGTCCCTTGTACCTAAAGAAGTCTTGAGTGCTTTGTGTATACAGATTAAGATCTGACAGCCAGGGCTAACTTAAAGTTTCATCTTTAATCTTACACTTCTAATTCAGGGAGCACTAAAGGAAGTTCTGTTTTGCCACAACAGATACTGCTTTGTCCATTGATTTCATTGACACTGGTTTCAGGAAGGTTAATCCTTGTTTTCTTCAGCACCATGCTCAGACAGTGTGGATGTACAGTTCCCTGAGACTGTGGTCATTCACTGCATGACTCTTGCCAGATCCAGAGGAGGTGAGGGGACCATGGTGGAGACACGTTGGGGTTCTCAGTCTGTGTGGGAATCCTGGTGTTCTCAGGCAGGAAAGCAGTCCCAGCCCAGCTGTGCAGACAGTGCAGACAGTGGATCCCAGTGCCACAGGCTGCTTTGCAGGGAATGTGTGTTGTGTTTGTGGGCTGCCCTGTGGCAGGAAGGAATGATGCGTCTGACTCCATGCTCTTAGAAGGCTAATTTATTATGTTATGATCTATAGTATATTAAAGAATACTAAGCTATACTAAAGAATACACAAAGGATACAGACAGAAGGCTAGAAAGATACTAAAGAAAACTCGTGACTCTTTCCAGAGCCTTGACACAGCTTGGCACTGATTGGTCATGAACTCAAAACAATTCACAGCAGAAACCAATGAAACAATCACCTGTTGGTAAACAATGTCCAAACACATTCCAAAGCAGCAAAACACAGAAGAAGCAAGTCAGATAAACTGTTTTCATTTTTCTCTGAGGCTTCTCAGCTTCCCAGGAGCAAAATCCTGGGCAAAGAGATTTTTCAGAAAATATGACAGTGACAAATGTGCACACACGTGTGTGTGTTCATGGTATGGTCATGTGGGTGCTCCCACTCAGACCTAGACTGAGCTTTTCACCTTTTTTGCCAAAGAACTGCAGGACCACACGAGGCAGGTTGTTTTCAAGTGTGTTGAAATCCTGCTGAAGTTAAAGATGTGATTCATACAGCTGATGAATATCTAAGTGCAGGGGAGTCCTTTGCCTCCCTTTTGAACAGAGAGGAACAGTGAAGGGATGTGGCCAAGGATCAAACCTGATAGCTCAGATACATCATACCACTGTCAGTGCTGCTATGAGACATCAGCCCTCAGTAGTCAGGAAAAAATTGTTCTCATTTACCAGGCTTGGTTGAACTTCTGAGTTGAACATCAGGCCCCCTTACAAGATCAGTTATGATTTGTGGAGTGAAATAAAGGCTAAAACTTTACAAGAGGAAAGTAATCACATCTCTGTTGTTATCACCAGTGCTTAATGCTCAGTCTCTTTGGCATGGAGATCTCTCATAAGACTGGACCTTATATTTAATGGTCAATACTCTGATTTTTAATGCTTGAAGTTGGGTGTAATAAACTCCTGTTCCTGAAAGACAGTGACATGGTTTATGTTGCATATTAGAATTACAGTTTACATTGTGGGTTTCTGATTAGCATGCTTTTCATGAGACCAAAATATTGTGCATGTATACTGCTGAAGAGCATAATACTTCAGAATTATTTCATCAATGATAAAATATTTTATGGTTCATTTGAAAAAAAAAGTTTTAATAGTCTGAGCCTCTTTAGTGTATTATAATAATACAGCACTTTATAGCAGACTGTAAAACTCCAGACTACAGTTTTAGGAATTGTGCAATTTTGTTTTATAGTTTAATAATTGTTCAATTGAAAATGAGTATGAGGTTACTAAAAACCAATTTAACGACTTAAAAAAATACAGCTTTGTGAAAATGCACTACAGACTTTTACAGAAAATTGAAAATTTTTGGGAGAGATTATAGTTTTTATCCTCAGAAAGAATTCTGCAAATTATTGCTACTAAAACCAGATTTGCATTTGCAGTGTTCCCCTAAGCTACAGTTGTTTCTGTGTTTCACATGAGTATCCTCTTAGAAGAATACAACAGAAATACAAAGTGCCAGAATAAACCAGAATCAGAAAATTGGATCTGATCAGATAAGCCAAATCAAATTATTCATAGCCTTTGTTATTACTTTAGGTGGTTCTTCATCATATTAAAGGTATTCCTAATGTCAGCCAACTCTAGTTCTCAATCAAATACCTAGTCCAAAATGTATTTCCCTTTTAAAACAGGTAGCTCACTATAGTCTGCAAAAAACAGCCATAAAAAGGAGTATTATAAATTAATTTTAAGGCATAACTACCACCAATAAAAATTCTAGGTCATTGCATTGTGATGGTACATGTTTAATCATATTGTCTTGGGAAGTAGAGTTCAGGATATATTGTGCCTTTATGGGACCTGACAAAGTGCTTTGTTTAAGACATATTGTTTGCTATTAGCAAATATTAGGTTTTAGTCGTGGCTCTGCTCCCATCTCTGCTTGGTGGAGTGAAAGAAAGAAGGTCTGGTTATGCCAGCAGGCTCATCCTATTCTCAAGCAAGAGTAGGTAACAGGGATTTTTTCCACCAGGATTTTAATAGAACAGAAGTCAAGAGTAGAAGCCTTGAAATCTTGAATTTTATATTTTTTTTTACAGAAATAGCTCTTAAGCAGTCCCTATTATACACCAAAATCTCATCATACTAGTTACTCCAGAAACTCATAATGAAAAGGTAGTCTTGGCCTTAAAAACCCAATTAATTGCTGTTAACTTCAGTGCAGCTATCACCTTGTAGCCTCTGCTTGTTCTGAAAACCACATAGTGTATTTGAGTGCTTCAGAAACAGTAAATACTTTACTATTATAAACTACGTTAATGCATTAGGTTATCCTCAAAAGAATGTGTCCACAAAGATTCATGAGGAAAACCAAAGTAAAAGGCTTTATCAGATATAAATATATGAGACAATGAATATAGTTGTCAATAGAGAGATGTTTCTTGCTAAGGTATGAAAATAGCTCAGCAGTTGCCAGAATTGATCAAAATTTAACAGATAAAATCTTTATCAGTTCTGCCATTTTTGCAAATAATTGTTCTTTCCTAGGTAAGCAGAAGGATTTCACAAGACTTCTGTAATTGAAATGTACTTTTAAACACTTTTATTGAAGTGGTATTGACAATTTTGTTTTGTAGTATGATGGCTTAGGACAAATGACAGTGTGGAGGCTGAATAATTCTGGGTAATGGAGCATTTTAGTCACAGATGCAGAGAGTTTTATGCATTACCTGCTTTCTCTGGCTTGGAGGGGGAGGGTGCAGAGGGGGTGAGAGTTTAGGGGAGCAGGGCAGCAATTTCTTGTATAACCTCATTCCCTGGGGGGAAGGCTCACTAACAGAGGGACCTGATGAATTGTGCACAGTCCTGGTGCAGGGGCAAGGGTTTGCCTGGTCTCTGGTTCCCTGAAATCCCCAGAGGTGGGAGAAATGTTCCTGGATCCTGGAGTAAGGGTGTGGGGCTGCCTGCCCCAGAGTCTTTTCCCAAAAGTGTTGTTCCCTGAGATTTCTGTGACTCCCTGGGTATATGAGTGAGTAGAGAAGAGCTCACAGATGGGAACTACATTCACACTGTGCTCTAATTTTCTCATTTACTGTCGCCCTTGGTGGCTCTTGAAGCCTTGCAGACACTGCTGGACGCTGTTTTAGTGATCGGCACGTTGTTTCCATAGATGAGCTATCTGTTTCCTACAGCACAGCAAGCCTGTGCTCTTTTTTAGGACAGGTGGTTGATGACATTTTGTGTAATCCTACAGAAAAGTGTTGATTGGAGGTCATGGTCTTATGCTCACTGGCATATCTACCCCTGAAACATCTGAAAACTCACTTCCAGTTAGCCATTAGTCTTCATTAGATCCTTTTCCTGTCTGATTTTATTTGGTTGGTTGTTTGGTTGGTTGGTTTGTTTTGTAGTTTTTTTCTTTTTGTGTGGTTTTTGTTTGTTTGTTTTCCTTGTGGGTTTGGGTTGTTTTGTCCTCTTTTCTTGCAGATCCATTCTGTAATGTTTGGACACTCAACTGTCTCATAGACTTAATCTGCTGTGAAATTTATTTGTATTATTTTTCTGTATTTTCTTTAATGATTTAATGGCTAAAGGCAGATTCAGGGAAAAAAGCCCACCAAAATCTGCAGCAGAGTGAGCTGGAAGGGTGTTGTGCCTGTGTGATCCTGGAGTAGTCTCCATGCTGGGCTGGGCTGCCCTAGAAGGCCCAGTGCAGAAGGGCACAGGGGGCTCTGGCCATACTGGGGTGCAACTGAGATTGGAGTAAGTCTGCATTTTGATTTGGGTAAAATGTCTGAATCAACCCTGCATCCTTATCCTTGATTAAGGAGGATGCATTGCCTTCTCTGCCAACAGCAAACCCAAGTACCTGAAGTATGTTTATGCATATAAAGTAATTTGATTTTAAAGAGGCAATCACACGACCTAATCAAATTCTGCTTTTGTTTATACACTTGCAAAAAGGGAATAACTCCACAGTTGTGTATATTGCAATTATCCTTAAGTGTACATTGTAATTACCCATTACCCCTTACATGTATGCACACCATTCTTTGATATTTCTGTGTAACCCAGAGACTTAACAGTCTTAAAAAACAAATACCCAGACTTTCAGTTGGCGTGTGGCAGATATGATCAAAATCATTTCAGGAATAATAAAGAAGACTTTTTAGGAATAGTTTATTCTGTGTTACCACCAGCAAATGAAATACTGAAATGCCCAGTGGAAATTAGAGTGCAATAATAAGTAATCATTCTAACCCATATATTGCTGATGAGACAGCATAGCTACAAAAATAGTACAGTGTTGAAGAGCTAAAATTTGGAACCTTTTCTATAGCATTCATTAATTTTTCAAGTAATTGAACCAAGTTTATATGACAGAAAATTAAAAACAATCTTTTAACAAAATTGACTGATCTATACTCTTAATTAAAAAAATTAATTACAACAAAACAGCTAGAGAGAAATTTTTGTTCTGCTTTTACCCTTTCTGCTCATTTTACTTCCAGTCTTCACTGTACATTAGTAATCAAATACTGGGAATAAATCACACCCTTTATCTCCTACTTTTTATGCCCATGACTCCTAATCAGCTGTCTTACCTGAATAATAGATCTTTATGTTGCATCAAACCACCTACTCTACAGCATTTTTCAATTTGCTGTTGAGTTCCAGAACATGAGACACTGTCACCCATTTGAGCTCCTTGCTGTCAAAATCAATAGGAGTGCAAAGTGTTTATTTTAGTCGGTGCTTTGGAGGAGAGCCTGACTGTTTCACACCAAATCCTGTTCCCAATCAGTGAACTTGGCCCAATAATCCCACCTCAGGTTAAGCCCTCCTGCGTGTTTAGCTCTGTTTATGAGTCACGGGTAAACAGACTGATGTGCATAACACAGAATGTTTTTCATAGGTTCACCCAGCATGCTTCCTAAAGAATTACAGGATTATCCTCCCTCATGTCTTTCTTAAACAGAATTAGGAATTCAGTTCCAGTTAGCCATTAGTCTTCATTAGATCCTTTTCCTGTCTGATTTTATTTGGTTGGTTGTTTGGTTTGTTTGTTTTGTAGTTTTTTTTCTTTTTGTGTGGTTTTTGTTTGTTTGTTTTCCTTGTGGGTTTGGGTTGCTTTGTCCTCTTTTCTTGCAGATCCATTCTGTAATGTTTGGACACTCAACTGTCTCATAGACTTAATCTGCTGTGAAATTTATTTGTATTATTTTTCTGTATTTTCTTTAATGATTTAATGGCTAAAGGCAGATTCAGGGGAAAAAGCCCACCAAAATCTGCAGCAGAGTGAGCTGGAAGGGTGTTGTGCCTGTGTGATCCTGGAGTAGTCTCCATGCTGGGCTGGGCTGGGCTGCCCTAGAAGGCCCAGTGCAGAAGGGCACAGGGGGCTGTGGCCATACTGGGGTGCAACTGAGATTGGAGTAAGTCTGCATTTTGATTTGGGTAAAACGTCTGAATCAACCCTGCATGCTTATCCTTGATTAAGGAGGATGCATTGCCTTCTCTGCCAACAGCAAACCCAAGTACCTGAAGTATGTTTATGCATATAAAGTAATTTGATTTTAAAGAGGCAATCACACGACCTAATCAAATTCTGCTTTTGTTTATACACTTGCAAAAAGGGAATAACTCCACAGTTGTGTATATTGCAATTATCCTTAAGTGTACATTGTAATTACCCATTACCCCTTACATGTATGCACACCATTCTTTGATATTTCTGTGTAACCCAGAGACTTAACATTCTTAAAAAACAAGCTACCCAGACTTTCAGTTGGCGTGTGGCAGATATGATCAAAATCATTTCAGGAATAATAAAGAAGACTTTTTAGGAATAGTTTATTCTGTGTTACCACCAGCAAATGAAATACTGAAATGCCCAGTGGAAATTAGAGTGCAATAATAAGTAATCATTCTAACCCATATATTGCTGACGAGACAGCATAGCTACAAAAATAGTACAGTGTTGAAGAGCTAAAATTTGGAACCTTTTCTATAGCATTCATTAATTTTCAAGTAATTGAACCAAGTTTATATGACAGAAAATTAAAAACAATCTTTTAACAAAATTGACTGATCTATACTCTTAATAAAAATAATTAATTACAACAAAACAGCTAGAGAGAAATTTTTGTTCTGCTTTTATCCTTTCTGCTCATTTTACTTCCGGTCTTCACTGTACATTAGTAATCAAATACTGGGAATAAATCACACCCTTTATCTCCTACTTTTTATGCCCATGACTCCTAATCAGCTGTCTTACCTGAATAATAGATCTTTATGTTGCATCAAACCACCTACTCTAGAGCATTTTTCAATTTGCTGTTGAGTTCCAGAACATGAGACACTGTCACCCATTTGAGCTCCTTGCTGTCAAAATCAATAGGAGTGCAAAGTGTTTATTTTAGTCGGTGCTTTGGAGGAGAGCCTGACTGTTTCACACCAAATCCTGTTCCCAATCAGTGAACTTGGCCCAATAATCCCACCTCAGGTTAAGCCCTCCTGCGTGTTTAGCTCTGTTTATGAGTCACGGGTAAACAGACTGATGTGCATAACACAGAATGTTTTTCATAGGTTCACCCAGCATGCTTCCTAAAGAATTACAGGATTATCCTCCCTCATGTCTTTCTTAAACAGAATTAGGAATTCAGGCAGTAATTTATTAAATACTGCATTACATGGTTGCTATAGTTTTCCAGATTGACATTTTCAGAAGCCTCAAGAAACCTCTGATTCAAGGCAAGTTACACATTACCACATGACCCTAAACATTTGGATGTTCTGAATTCATCCTCAGATTTGAAATGTGTGCATGTGAATTTTTTATGTGTGTGGCAGGTAAGGCATGTACCAGGCAGGCTCTAAAAAGTACCTGCAACCCTAAGTACCTGATTTGTGCAGAGTTGGATAAATGGGCATCAGGTGTGCACAGACAAAAGCAAAGCACTTACAAGAATCTGTGAAAACCCATTCCTAAATTTGTGCCTGCACAAATGTAAAAAAGATGGTTTGATCAGAAATGTTCTGATGAATAGTGTTCAGTATGGTTTTTACAGAGGCTTTCCTTCAGTAGGAAAAGTAGTGCATTAACAGTTGCATGTATCTTGCCTGGTCTATAATGATTTCTGTGTTGCTGTGCTGCACACCTCAGTCACATATGCACTGCCATTGTCTGGTCCTCAGGATTAATTTAGGGGTCTCTTCCTGCAGGGACCTAGCTGCTTGTATACAGTTTCAGAATCCAAATTCAAATGCAATGGAAAATAATTATCCCTTTTTTCATATTGGTTTTGAACTTTGAGAAATTCTTGCAACTGTTTGCAGAATCCTGCTCTCATCAAGAGTTCCTGTTAATTTTGATTAAGGTTTCCTGATTATTCCTAAGGACTCAGACATGGGCATATGCAGAGAAGAAATTCAGATTGTTATAGGCACAACTAAACAGGTTTAGATAAAAAACACAGTCTGTCTATACCCAGAGAACAGCTTAATGAGAATACTTAGGAATAATTAATTAGGCAGAGGCTTTTCACCTTCAGGCTGGTGGCTCGTGTTATATTTAGTACCAGTGCAGCTCTTTGGTAAGTGCCCTCAGTGAGAGAGAGAGCTCTGCTCTCTGGGAGCTGAAGTGGCTCCATGTCACAGGGACAGCCCCTAAAATGCCAGTTGGGCTGGCTTATGTCGCTGTAACAGGGGACTGGACCCTGGTGTTCCATGGACATTTAGAGAGAGCAAATGGCAAAGCTTCAGCTCTGCATCATCTCCATGCCAGCGAGACACATCTGCTCACACGTGCTCTGCAGGCCCCTGTTCATCATCTGCTGCCCTTTGTTCTTGCAGAGCCTGCCGGAGTGCAGCTCCATCCATCTGTGCCCAGCACCTCGGCTTGTCTCCTGCAGTCTCTGAGTGGGAGCAGCACAGTGATAGCCCAGATCCCTTCTGAGGATGCTGCTCTCAGTCACTAGAGAGGCTTGGCCTGTCTTGGCCACTGAACATGGCATTTCAGCCCATTTGATTCACTTCTGACGGGGACAGCTCAGTGGTGCAGTATCAGCACTGGTGTCCAGATACAATAGCAAATGTTAATATGCAGAAGGTGCTGTCTGCATCACACCTGTCCCTTGTTTCTAGCAGTGCTGTCATCCTGTGACGTTCCACCCTCTGATCTGTAGGTAGGAGTAACACAAGGAGCCAGACTGCTGCTGTGGTTGGCACACACACAGTTGTACTTTTTCTTAATGCTTGTATTGACACCAAAACTTGCTAGGAAGACAAAGGTGATGCTAGTGAGGGATTAGATGCATCTGAGTAGGTAGGTCACAAAAAAACACCCCTCACTTGTTCTGTTTTCTACTTGCTTCAGCTCCATCCAGAACTATTAATAAAACCATTATACATTCAGGGAAATATTTGCTGCCAACCATCATCAGTCAATATTCTCTTCAGATAGCATTCCTAAGGTGTTTTTCTAGGTGAAATCTTACAAACTCTCTTGAGTTCCACCAAAGGATATTAAAATTTGGTAGCACAAGGCACCTTCAAGATTTTTCTTGTAGCGTTTGCAGTAGATTTAGAAAAACCTGAGGCTAGAGTGGGACTGTCCCTTTTTAACACAGCAGCTCATCTCACAGAAAAGGAAGTGAAGGGCAACATTCCGCATGCTTTGTGATATTATAAACCTATACCCCATTAATTCCCCAGTCTCTGATGAGGTGCTCTGCCTGAGGTGCAAATTAGTGCCACTTTTGTGCATTGAACCTGTCCTGTTTAGAGAAGAAGTGCTTCAGAACCACCTCCTCATTTCAAAACTGCTACAGAATAGTTGTCAGTATTGACCTGAGCAGGATTAAATGAGCTACCTTGGAATTTCAGTCTGTATGTCCCATTAATAATCCCCTGAACTATCCAGTCTACTACAATTTATTTCTTCAAAAAGTAGGCAGACTAGTCACAACTAAGCTTCTAAAGCTACTTCCAGTTTACCATGGAAACATTTCAAAATATACCCAAAGTGATGTTGATCTGCATTACTGACATTATTAGCATTCATCTGTTTTATTTTCCAGCTTATTAAATGTAAACAAAAATTTGAGCCTTCTGTCCTTCTCTGAAGAATTTGTGGGATGAAACAAAGAAGGATTATATCCTGTGAATACAATTTTGCATAATCTGGTAATCATTTGCATAATCTGGTCATTATAGGCACGGTTTTGTTTTAGTGGGGTTATAATTGTTAAACATCTAACATCCACAGTACTTTTTTGTGTGTAAGAAATTTTTTCAGTGATGGAAAAAAAATCCTTCATGCTTCTTACTTCTCAAATTTCAGGCCATATATGCAGATGATATTGGGAAGTTGCTTTTGATTTCCAGTTGGTACTGCCTGGCAAGTGGAGAAATTCCTGTTGGTGTGGTGGGATCAGGGCAGTAAAAATAAGGCACCTTTCAAATAATGCCGTGGTTCTGCAGAGATCTCTTACAGGAGTTTCTGTGCTTTTTTGAATAGCTCATTAATTACAGTGTGGCTGTTTGTGAGGGCATCATTCATGTGTAAATCAGGGATATGAGCAAGGCCACTCTAATACCATGCATTAAAGTATGGTCCACTGTAGGATAACCCATTAAAGAGAATTACTGTCAGGGTTTCACTGATAGTATTTCTGAGAAGGGGTGATTTTTCTTTCCCTCACTCACTTCAGCAAGGGGCGAAGGAATGCTGGATGCTACATCAAAGTCTTTCACCAGTATTGAGTTTTAAGATCCATTTTGCAGGGGCCTTTTAATAACATTTAGGAAGCTGACAGGACAACCCAAGGTCTAGCTTAGCTAATGGAGATCTGTGAATGAGACCAATCAGATTTTTTTTTTCAGTCGTGACTTGAATATGTTGAAAAATATGCTTGTCTTAGAAAATAAAATGCCAGTAATCCAAATTGTATGATACTAATTCACTTTTTTTTTGGAAATTAAAATGCCTCCAGAATTATTAAACAGGAATGATGGTAGTGAATTTGAACACCTTTCTACAGACATCTAAAGGCTTTTATTCTAATGAAAATAAAAATAGGTTGTCATAGACATTGCTAGCAGCTATGCTTAAAGTTGAAGTTGTCTTACATTTCATATTAAAAAAGATCTAAAACATTAATTATTTGGGTGAAAATTTTCACGTTATGTGTGTGGTTATAGCTAAATTCTTGAGGAATAGCTGCCTATCAAAGCCACAATACACCATAACCTGGGGTTTTTTAAATACTCACCTTGCTGGATTTGATTTCACAATTTAAAAAATACTTATTTTTATTCTAAATGGCATTGTCAGTGCTAGAAAGGAACTGAGACAAGTACTGCAGCAAGTTCATTACAATTTCAGCCCTGCCAGTTCTAAGGATGCATCTGCACCTGCAAAATTCAGCTACAGGATTAGAGAAGAGAGTGAATGCTTTAATTTTTTATTTCAGTGGCACTTCTAGAGAGCAGATTGTGCCAAAAATGCGAAATTCACTAATTAATCCAAATCACAGCTGTTCAAGAGTGGATTATTTTAAAAGAAAACAACTACCCTCTGAATCATGCCATGATTTAGTGGGACTTGGGTGCACCACCACACAACTGTGGGAATTAATATGTTGGGCTTGAAATGTGCAAACTAAACAGAGGCAGGGAGGGATGGATGCGGGGTGGGCGCTCAGATAACCGGGTTCTTTCACCTTTTTGTGCAAGGCTACTTCACTGTTACGTCATTGTAGCCTTTGCCTCTCTGTAATTGCGGGAAGAGTCACTTTTTACCTGAAGTGTTTTCACCCTTTTAAGGCTTTCTGCGTTTTTTGTCTCTGTGTGTGTAACCATGCCAGTACTCACAGTGCACGCGTGCACACACGTATTGCTAACAGAAAGTCCTGAACATTTTGAGGCACTTAACAAAAAGCAGATGGCCATGGTCATTCCCTTGCCATCCCTTTTAAAATTTATGAGTGAGGGCAGTGCTCAGAAAAGCAGCAGTAATGCTGGCTGCTCAGGCTTGGCATGGCACGAAGGGAAGCTTCCTGTCGTGCTGAGGCTCAGCCTGGTGTTCAGGCAAGCTTGCCTGATCTTCCCTTCCAGCTGCAGGAGCCCAGAGCAGCAGCCCTGCTCCTGCCAGGGCACAGAGGCAGTGCCTGACCTTGTTTGCTCCATCCCTTCACCTCCCACAGCTCCCAGCTGGGAGCCTCAAAGCTGAGCCATCGCTGAGCATCCCTGTGAGCATCCCTCCTGCAGCTCTGCTGTTGGCTCTGGAGGCTCCCTCAGCAGAGTCCTGGCTGCACCCTGCCCTGGTGTGTGATTGCAGAGAGGGAAGCTGTCCAGCCAGCAGCAGGCACAGGGAATTCTGCCTGTCCTGGTGTGTGATGGCAGAGAGGGAAGCTCTGCAGCCAGCAGCAGGCACAGGGAATTCTGCCTGTCCTGGTGTGTGATGGCAGAGAGGGAAGCTCTCCAGCCAGCAGCAGGCACAGGGAATTCTGCCTGTCCTGGTGTGTGATGGCAGAGAGGGAAGCTCTGCAGCCAGCAGCAGGCACAGGGAATTCTGCCTGTCCTGGTGTGTGATTGCAGAGAGGGAAGCTCTCCAGCCAGCAGCAGGCACAGGGAATTCTGCCTGTCCTGGTGTGTGATTGCAGAGAGGGAAGCTCTCCAGCCAGCAGCAGGCACAGGGAATTCTGCCTGTCCTGAAAGCCCTGCCCGGGCACACGTGGAGGTGTTGCAGAATCCCTGCATGGGTTTGGTGCCTCTTTCCAAGGCTCATGAGCGCAGGGCAGGGCTGTGCTGCTCTGGCTGAGCTGGGGTGCTCCTGCAGTAGCCCTGGCTGACAGCTGCTCGGGTCTGCTCCCAACACTCTCCAGGGCACCATGGCCAATCCAGGAGGCAGCAACTTCACCTGCTGCCAAGCTGAACAACTTTGTTCTGATATTCAGACACGTGGGGCCACACGCTCCAGCCTGGAGACGTGTTGTGGGATCTCTAGTGTTTCAGTTACTTAGCTCCCCTCAAAATTCCCTTCTTCTAACTGGGACTACAATGGCTTTGTGTTCCTGCTGTTTTTCTTCAGGTGCTGTACAGTGTGCAGCTGTACCTGCTGTCCGTGGCACTGGGTTGATGTCTGTGGTGAATCACTTGAGAAATGCATTTTAGTAATAAAATCCAAAACAACTCAACTTTGGATTACATGGATGTTTAGTTTTATAACTAGAGAAAAAACCCAACAACCTAGGCAGCCCGGGATGTTGAGATATTAACCTAATAAAACTTATTCAGTCTCTGCTTTTTAGTATTCTGTTTCCTCCTCTGCCTTTCTTAATGCAAAAATATTTGCTTGCAGCAAATCCATAAAAAGACCATATTAGGAGAATTGCATAATATCCCCTAAAAATAGGAAGGAAGAATCTGGGACTATAGAAATTCATTTTACTCAGCTAAATGAATGACTGAACACGAAAACAAAATTGTTAGCAAGTTACTGTACTGCCATGAAAGGTAAGTCAGCTCAGTTGTCTTGGCTGGGTGTCATATTTTGTGCTGTGCTCACTGGGAAACTAATTGCTTGAAATAAATATTTGAAGATCTCCATGTCTGGTCCTTGTAAGCTGTTTGATCAGTTTGGTGTTTCTGATAGGATCTGTTTTTTATAAAACCTTTAAGATTGCTGTTAGGCAATTTCAGTGCCATGTTACCCCAGCCAAATAAGTGCAGTGAGAGATGGAGCTTAATGAGGTCTCATGTTTATTAACATAAGGATCTGGGAATGGTCTAGCAATAATTAATATAATATAGGTCATCTTTCCTTCCTTCCACACTCTTCTCAACCCATTTTGGGATGATTACTTCCAATTCTTACCCCTTCAATCAAATTTTCTAATAATTTGCAAATCGAAAAGTTGAAGGGAGTTTTCCCTCTATCCATATCAGACTTTTATCAACTCTTCTGCCCATTTCTTAGATTTCTGAAGTGGTGTCTGCTGCTGTGCGTGTTTCCATCTGCATCTGGCAGTAGCCCCAAGTGTCTGCAGTGTCTGTGAGACCAGAGGTGATTTGAGCTGTTGTTCCTGTGCAGTCTGGAGGGGAGATGCTGTTCCCAGCCCACCTGGCCCTGTCCAGAGGGACTGGGTGGTTCTCCCTCCCTGCTGACTGCAAAGCTGGCTTTAGCACAACAAGGACCTACCTTTGCCCCTCTTCCAGAGGATTCCTATACACCTTCTGTTTCCTGGCCAGAAAACAAACTTCTCTGCTTTAAGGTTGCTCTCTGTTTCTTGTTTCTCATGTTTAAGTCTTCAAATCCAGCAAGAATTTATTAATGTTGAGGGATAAGGGAAATGCTGTAAAAATCCCCTCAGTGTGTGTTTTCCCAGTGCATATTTGGGCACCAGGGGATGCTTGATTTACTTTATTTATTGTGTCTCAGCTGAAAATCTTGTGATTTGCTTCTTTCTGTGCTGGGTGTTATCTGTGTAGCTCTGGAGCATAGTGCCAGTAATGTCTTCATGATGCTTGTTTCTAGAAGATACTTTCTTCTCTCCACAAAGTGTCATGACAGAACTGCAGTGCTTTTATGCAGAATGACAACTGATAATTTCATGCCCCGAGCTTGTATCTTGAGGGTTGATTCAGCAGAGAGGAAAAAAAAACCCAACAACAAAGCAGAAAAAAGATCTGGCTGCTTTGTTATAGGACAGTGCAGAGCTGCTTGTTTTTATAGCTTAAATAGCTCTGCACTCTGGCTGGATGGTATGGGTTCAGAATTACCCTGTGCTGAATTGGATCTTTATTTCACTAGCCTGTGTCCCTGACCCACACTTTTCTTATCTTCCCTGCTGAAAGTAATTATACTCCAGTGTGGCAGAATACTCCTGTGCTAATAAGAAAATACTGTTGTCACTTGTGATAGATGCACCATCCACTTAGTGAGCACAGAAGAGTTAAACTGATTGCATTTTTACAGTCTGTATATTTCTCTGCTTATTGTTTGTGTCCTGCTGTTGGGGAAAGCAGGTTAGTTGCATAGTAAATCTCTCTAATCAACACAGGAGAAGAACAAAAAGAACAAACACTCATTTGTTACAGCTGCCTTAGAAGTGTGGTCATTTGAAGGATACATTCTGGGAGATTTGTCCCTCTTCTTCAGAAAGGCTTGTTAATATTGGCATAACTAACCAGGATCTCAGGAGAGGACAAGGGCTCACTCATTAAAATTAGCTGTATAAACAGCCTACCTAGCAGATCTCTGTCCTAATGATGTTTCTGTTGCCTCTCCCTGCCCAAGCAATACGTTCCATAAAGCTCATAAAGCCCAAAGTGGGTAGCTAAAGGAAGAAGGGGCTGGGTTCTGAATTTGGGTGCTCACTCTGTGCCTGTTGGCATTCAGAGCAATGCATTTATCTCCCTTTACATCCTTCTCCTTCCCTTCCCTCCCTCCCATGAAAGCTCACCTCCATTTGGAGACAACCCCAGTCAGAACTTTTCCTTGCTTTGGGGAGCAGAAATTGATGCTGCAGTGAACATATAAAAACACTGCTGGGTGACAAGCCCTGAGTGTGTGTGCTGACTCCTGGTGAGACACTGCTGCAGTGTTTAATGCTTTTATTAACCATGCAGTGCTGGGATTTGCAAAAGCTGGATGCATAATTGCAAGATTGCATTTCTGGACATAAATTCAGGGCTGTAGTGTCTGCAGAGCATGGATCCAGAGGGATTTGGGAGATGGAAAGTTGGGAGTTGTTTCAGGAGGATCTTATGATAATTATTAGGTGCAGGGCAAGAAAAGACTAATTAGGGGCATACAATTAAACTCATCTAGGACCAGAAGGAAACATGGAGGTCCACAGAGTCTTCTGAAGGAGAAATGTCTCTATAAGCAATATTCCTTTCCCTTTTCAGAAAAGCACTAGGTCATCTGCTAATCCTCATTTAACTCTCTTTCTGGGAAAGAAAGAAGTAAGATTTTGCTTCTGATAATGAGATTTGGGGTTTTTTTCCTGGACATGCTGTTGGTTACTCCACCAGCCCCTGACCAAGTCCAATATTTTTGTCCTAATACTGAAAGCTAAGGGGTTTGAGATCAAAACCAAGCTTATATGTGACTAGCAGACACGATACTGAAGCTCATCAGGAGGTGCTTAAATACAATTATCTCTAAATACCATCTATTGCTTGAGATGTGCTGCTGCAGTGAGGAGAATCTCTGGGAAGAGGGGTATTCATTTTTAGAAAACACAAAAGCTTAAGTGAGGTCAAGCGTGTTGGCTGTACGGATGCAGCTTTGCCAGAGTAGCTCACATTAATGAATTACAATTCCCTGCAAAGCTGGAGTAAGTGTCAGCCCATTTATGTAACTTTGTTTTACAGACTGAGATATGTCACAGCTCAGTGTGTCATTAAGTCATTAGCAAATGCTATTTTTCCTCAGTAGAAAAGAACTCATACGTCTTTGTTAGCCATTTATTTTAAGCTGATTTTCCTTCTGTTTTTTAAAATCATCATTTTTATCAGCCCAGCCCTGCTTGTTTTTTTATTTGATGATAGAGTCCCCATAGATTTATTTTAATATAAAGCTGTTTATCACCAGATAAACAGCTTTATATTAAAGTTTTAAAAGAATATAAATTTGAATACAGATAACTCGGCCATTTGTGTGTGCTCTCTTACTCCTGTGGAGTTAGGTACTTCCAGAACATTTGAAAACACCTTCTTGCCTGCTTGGTAGGCAAGCTGGATCCCTGAAATGGGATTGGCAGTGAATCTTTGGTGTCTTGCGTAGTGAACAACTCTCAATTCCCAAATTAACTGATGGTGCAGTTACTCCAGAATTGTCTGCAGCTGTACGTGACGGACACTCATTTCTCTTGTTTGAATTTTTAGGATAATGGAAGATGTTAGAAAGTAAATATCTGACTGCAGAGGGTATCCTCTTTAATTCAAATGCACGTCTCCCAGTCTGGGTCGCTTTCCACCAGGGCTATCAGCATAACCTCTAAACTCTGATTTTATTTTTAATCTCTGATAAGGTGTTCACTCACTGTAGCACAAAGAAAGAGTTCTGGTTGGTGTAGAGCTATTTCTGCCCAAGACGGGAAGAATTTTAACCCTTTGGTTTTAAGTAAAGGACATTTACTAAAGCACTCTCTTCAACATGTAGGTTTGGGTTTTTATCCCATTATTTGTGATTTAGTGGCGCTCTGTTGTATTCCAGTAGTGCAGCCTGTGCCAGTATTTCCATTATAACCCATTCTCACAGGTTTATAACTCAACACTAAAAATGTACTCTTCCAATTTGAAACTTGGCATATAATGTCTCTTCTCATCCTCAGAATGACAGTTTTTTCTTTCTGTTTGCCTTCCTCCCAATAAAAGGTTGCATTTTTGTTGTATTTTTAAATAGAAGATACTGTCCTTTCTGTTTTGATAAGGGAAAAGCCTGCCTGATTATTAAAATTGCTTTTCAGTGCTAAGAGAGGAGGACATTTTAATAGAGGATGCATGTGAATAAGTGTTGTTGATGTTACAATGTCTACAATAAGTATATGGATGCAGAGAAGTATCACCTTCCAAATGAAAACCAGACAGTGTTTATCAAAATGATTGAAAAGGGCTTTTTATGGTGATTCTTTTTTACGCTGTCGATTTTACCCTTAAAATAGTGTTCTCAGAGGTAAATATGTTTTAGCTGCTGCACTCTATTGTTTTCAGGCTGAATGAAGTAAAGGAAGACTTTACTGCATATAGGCAAAATAATGATGTTTTTTTCTTTACTCATTTGATAAACACAGTACAAAAGGCATATAAATTCTGACTTTGGTCTTGAGACTGGCTACCAGGTGTAGACCTGTAGTTAGCACAGTGCTAGCAATCCACAGCAGGTGTAAGCAGTGTTTCCAATAAACAAACGCATGTGGGAATAGGAAAGTTAGCAATAAGTGACAAACTGAGAAATAAGAGGTTTGTATGATCCTTTCAGCCTACGCCTTCAGGATCTGAACCTCTGATCCAGAGGCTTTATCTGAAGCCTCACATTCCAATTCAAGGTAGTATGGGTGTTATGGACATAAGAAAATCAGGATTTAAATCTAGTTCATCCTTCTTTACCTGCCTCCTTGAAGCCAGCCATTTAGGAGTTGAAGGATACCTAGTTGCCTTTAAAGGAAGTTTCCTATCCACTACAAACATGGCACAAAGGCTTCACTGTGATGCTTCTTTTTGTTGTAAATTTACTTCCAGGCATTTCTTTTTCCATTTAGACAGGAAAATTTATGCTTCCCATAACCACTTTAAGGGTGCTAATTAGTAGAGAGGGTATGTGAGAAGGAAATTTTACAGACGATGTTTATTAGTAAATTGAGCTATTATTTTGTCATATATACAAAAACTATCAACATGTATTCAGTATGTATTACTATAGCTAAGCTGTCTTTCTCTTAAATCCCAGCTGTTTCACTTTTTCAGTTGTCTGTAATGTGTTCATATATCACCAAAAGCAGAGGACGTGTTTCCTAATAAGAAGTTCAGTTCCTTCATTTGAATTCTAAAATCAGTAATTAGGTCAAAGACTGTTTTGTATCCGTTGGCAGAATCAGTGGCTCTCAGATATGAAATAAATATCAGTATGTGGAACTGAATTTTTGAGGGCATAAAATCAGACTGCTCAGCACTTTCTCACATCTGCTTTAGTCCAGGCCATCCCTGCCTAAACCAGTGAGATTCTGCAGTGCAAAATGAAAGCAGCACTCTGAGATTCAGATCTTTGTTTTTTGCAGGAAGTAAGTTGCAGGTCCAACAAAACTTCCAGGTGGAGGCACCGGATGTGCCCAGTGCAGTCAGTAGTTTTCTAAACCCAAATCTTCTCTTACAAGAACCGATTTACTTCAGCTCAGTTGCCTCCTATAAAAGGGTGCTTGGCCTGTTTCTGGAATTTACAAAAGAACTGATGCTGAGAATCACTGAAGTGCTCAAATCAGCCACAGCACTGTTTATTGAGAGCACCTTCCACACCGTGGGGATTAGTACTGCCCTTGTAGAAAAGCAGAGAACACCCAGCGCAGACTTGTGCACTTGAGGAGGGGAAATATTAAACACGTCCTGCTGCTGGACAGAGTGCAGGCTGTTGCTTCCATTTGGGATGATGTCACCTGAAATGCTTCTTGCTTGAGTCAGTGTTCTTTTTGCAGCTTTGTAGAAGAGATTCTCTGGCAACCATGACATATATTAAAATAATATTTATATTTTTATCATAATATTTGGGAAAATTACAAGAATCATTAAGGATAAAATACTCCTGTGTTGTATATTTTCCTAAAACTGAGGTATATCATCGATTATTTGTTAATATGCAGTGGTAGTATGATAATTATTAACTGTCATATTTCATTTCTTCTCATGAATGTCCAGCAGCATTTTTAAGGGGCCATAGAAGAGATAACATGTTCTCTGCAGCTGATGACACTCATCATTGTAATTACTAAGTACCCTTAGTTGACTGTTGGAAATTTTCCTGTAAATTCAAATGAGAATGTGAATGTTATTGGAAAACATGCAGTTACATTTGGAGTTTATTTGCTAATAATGTGCAAATCGCTGACAAAATTATAGGATTATGACAACTGATGCAAATTTATCTAAGTGCTTTGTGCTGCTGGAAGTGTAAATTGTACTGGGAATAAAATTTGTATTTTTTCATAGGCACAGAAGAAGCGAAAATCCAATGAATCTGTGGATACAGAGCTCTGTCTTAATGAGGTAAGTGTGCATCTTGGATGTTTCACAGCACAGGTGCCTCCCCATAAGAAAAGGCATTCCAAGTTGTCAAGATTATCATGGGCTACCTCACACTTGTCTTGTCAGTTTTGTTGTGTTTGGATATCATAATGCATTGAAGAATGATCTCACGTAGAAGTTCAGAGCTGGGCTCAAAGTGTTCTCTGCTGATTCGATATTTCAGTACCTGTATGGTACGTGTTTAGGCAGATCCCATAGTAAACACCATTGCGCCTAGCAAGGAGAAGGATACTTAATAATCTGCACCCATGGATTAAATTTTATTTATTTTTATCCAGAAATAACTTGTCAAACAAATTTGTTCTGTTGACTGTACAGAGGGTGCAGTTTCTCTAGGGGTCTTGCTTTTGCTGTTATAAAATAAACTGGCATGACAAACACAGATCCCTGAAAAAATCCCTGATACTTTACACATGGAAGCATTGCTAAAGTAATAATTTTTTAATACTCTTCTCTTTTTTGAAGTGTGCAGTATTGGTGTTAACTAATTTCAAAATGCTGTCATTGGAACATGTATTTTAATGCCCTTTTTATCATTCCATTTAGGAGATTGATGTGTAGGTGTCAGTGGAGGGCGGGACACGGGCAAACAAAAGATGAATTTCATGAAGTAGAACTGAAATGCTTTGCCATGAAAATGCTGTGCTGGTGACCAAGGAAGGTGTTGTGTCTTGCAGAACACTCTGGGGAAGGACAACACAGCGGGAGTCTCCACCAGTCACATATCCGCGGAGAATTCCCTGGCTCTTCCCACCAGCTCCTACCTAAGCACACAGCTCACCCTGATGGCACTTGCACTCTCACTCTCTTTGTCCCTAAGCTCATCCGTCGTCTTGTAGCTGCATTACAAAAGGACAAACGTGTTCAAAAAAAAAAAATCAAAAAAAAAAAATCTGTTTGCTGTCCTCTGTTGTTTATCTGGAATTCCAGGTCTGGGAGCTAAGCTGAGGCACTCCTGCTAGAACAGTCTCAGTCAGCTGGAATTTTATTTTTTTTTTCTCTCTAAAAAAAGCTTCTTGTGATATTTAGAGGCTTTGTGAAATACTTGGTGCAGTGCTACATTCCAAACCCAAAAGGCTTTTGGGCATGCTGTGTTTTAAAGAGACAGTGTGTAAATTTGCCTGTAAAGCGACCTGGTTGGATTATTTTAATAATTATTATTTTAATTCTGGCTTTTACCTGAGAAAGAAGATGATGGTTTTCTTAAAATCTTGTTTATCTCATTGAATGGTTTTGGTTTTCAAATTGATTGAACTTCAGACTATCAAGGATGCCAGGCTTTTGTCTAATGGTGAATGTTCTCCCAGAGAGTGGACTTTATGAAACTCCTTCATTTGATAAACCGCTACTGATGTTAAACTCTTTCAGTGTGTTAGCATTTTCCTCTTTAAATGTTTACGTACTGTAAGTGATTCTGCGTTCCCTGCTGAGAAGCCATTCTAATTCACATACAGGTATAATGTATGTCTTTCAGTTCAATTCTCATAGAGTGTGGCGTAGAACCTCCTAACAGTACATTTATCTTTTAATTATAATCATCTAGCCTTAACAAGAGTGAAGATTCTTTACATTAGCAAGATGCAGCCATTGTGAAAGCTTGATAAAGATACATTTCTTTAAATATGAGGAACAAATATTGCTACAGGGTTTCAGCTGTACAGTCTATGGTCTTCTATGCTTCCATTGTGATAATATAGTCCAGTTATTATACTCTTTGTTTAATAAAAAAATGACATACAATTTATTTGCTCTGCTAAAACATCATCATCTGTTTATACATACCTGATAATGTCAGATCAAACAGCTACAGGAACTTCATGCCTTACTTCTCTTATCAAAACATTGTAGAGGGACAAGAGGTAGTAGGATATAATTTAAAACGTGTTTTATTTCTTAGAACTGCTAAAATCAACACAGAAGGATGGTTGATCCAATTGCAAGGCAGCATCCTGCACATGTACCCATGTGATAGGCTTTTCTCACCCTGGCAGTTCCTACCACAGACCTTGGCATTGCTGACATGATGAACTGTTTGCAAGACCAGCTCCATAAATTAATTTAATGGTTTGGATGGCAATGTTACCAGTACACATGATTTAATGGCTTGGTTCCACTCAGTGGCATTGGCAGCCTGCGCTGGCTCATGATGATTTCCTGCAGTATCTAGAAGGAATTCTTTAAAGCTTTAAATGTCATCAGATAGGCAGCATTTCTCCTAAGGGCTGTCTTTGTACCTTACTGTGATGGCTTGTTGACTGTTACAAGCAGTTATGTCTAAGTGATCAACAGTAATCAGTTTTGGTTCCTCTTGGAAGTAGAAGATAACTTCTGCGAGCAAGGAGTTCATCATGTTGAATGTACACATTTACTCTGAGGCTTACACAATTATGCCCTGTCCTGCACTGAAATGTCCAGATCAGTTATTTGCAATACAACTATAAAGTACAAATTACTGTTTTATAAACTGCACTGAGGTTTGAGTGTGCAAAATACACATCTTGCTAAGAGGTTATTAAACCTATTGACAAGTTCATCTTTTGAGATTTTTCTTGGTTGATAATAAACACTTTCATAAATTTTGAAATTCATTTATGTACTCTTGATTATGGTCACATAATACAGGTTTCAAAGCGATTTGCATGTGATAGAATTCTACGATACTCTGTGCCACTGAACATAACAAATTAGACAATATTTTTAATTCTGTGTTGATAAGAAACTGCAAATTACTTTCAAAGGCAGCAGAGCTGCTTTCGGAGAAGAGCTATATAGACCATCATTACCAGCAAAGCCCATGTGGTTCCTGTTGCTCTTCTTGTAGAAGATAATCAAATTACTGAAAACTAGTGGCAGCAGAAAAAAGATCATGAGATTCATGATTTTTAAAATGAATCAAATTCTTTTATGTCAAAAGGAGTTGATAGTGTAACCTATTGAAATGCTAATGAACAGCATTGTAATTCAGAAGTCTGACATTATCCAATTAAAAATATTTTCAAAACAAATTCCTAAACATTATGATTATTAAATCCATCTTTGATCCACAAATCTTTCTCTGAAATATCATTTGTATTCAGCACATTAAACATTTTAGCCAGTATCGGGAATTTTAATAATCTCCCAGTATAGTATATACTTTTTGAAGATTTTTTAATGTTTGCTTTGTTTGCATATCTCTCTTGCATTTAATACCAATTATTAGAGCTTTGACATTGTCTGATCCAGAGTAAAAACTATTGATCACTTACCCTGTAAATAACAACCTAATAAGCTTCTAATTACAAAAGAAACTGCTGGTTATCTGAGTCAGTGAGAGTTACCTTTGGAAATAAAATTTATATGTAGTAGAGGAAAAAGTGGTGGTTTTTACAGGTAGCCAAAAAAGCTCAACAGGGCACTTACGCTTTTTGTCCTGTAAATTAAAAATGTACTGAAATCCTAATTTAAAAAATTAAATTGCTTAATCAACAGGCAGAAAGGAAAAAATACCCTTAGCAGTCTGACACTTTACAGGCATCATCTTGCAAATATTGGAGGATTTTTCAAAGTTGCATGAGGTGTGGATGATGTCAGTTTAGCATGGTGACCTTGTCTATGCAGTCACATGCTACAGTATTGAATTATGCAAAATGTTTAATTTTTTTTCCCTTTCAGTCACTAAAATATCATGTGTTGAGTGCTTAATGAACAAGTTATATAGCCCTTTAAAAGATTAATTTTATCCATATTACAGTAATATAGAGACTGTCCAAATAAAGGTGTACCTAGAGATGATCTGCTGTTCCAGTTGTAAATCTCACCAGTTCAGTTGTGTGTAAATTAAATCATGGGCTACCATAAACACATCCAAATCATCTTGTACTGGAACAGACACTGTCATTAGTATTATTAACAGCATGTTTATGCTTCTTTTTGAAAGTAGTGCACACAAAGGTAAAATTGAGACTGAACTGAAATGTATGGCTGAGGTTTTGCAGTAGTCGGCGTTACTCTTCATTCCACAAGCTATTCCAGTGAAAGAGGCACTGAAGGTGAACCTTTCAGATATTTGCAAAAATAACAGCAAGAATAACAGCAAGAATTAACAGCAGCTGAGGGTTTTCCTTGGCCCAGTGTGGGTGGTGGCACCTCCAGCAGGCAGCAGCCCCAGGGAGTGACCAAGCAGGGACTTGGTCAGTGGTGAGGGGTGCAGCCCTGGCTGCACTGACTGGGCTTCCTAAGATGCAGCTCCTTCAGGAGGATGGGGCTGAGGTGCTGACCCTGAGCAGGAGCTGTCCATCTGTCTGTCTGTCTCCACCAGGGCACTGGCCACTTCCCATTGAGCAGCTTCATTCCCACTGTGTCAGTAAGAAGAATTAGGAGGAACCGGAATTCTTAATCATTTCAAAGCATGCCTAGACAGACTCTTGTCTGGAGACCTGTTCCCAGGTTTTGTGGTTTGGTTTGGTTTTTTGTTTGTTTGTTTGTTTGTTTGTTGTTTTTTCCCCCCAGTAAAATTACGTCCCTCTAGAGACCCAGCCTTTTGAACATGAGTGGTCACAATTTGTTGCAGTTTAAATCAGTAGAACTGAAAACATGAAAGTATCTACTTTTGCAAAGCCTGTGCCACGAGACTGGAGATCAAGAAAACAAAGCAGGAATCACCTTGAAATCTCAATTTAATTAAAATTTGTGATTGCGGGCTAATCACTGTGATATTTCTATGGAATAAAGATGGTGAGAAACCAGTGAATTAGAAGAGCAAAACTCAGAACAGCTCCCTGAAGGGACATAAATCTTACGTATGTCAAGTGACAGGAGTATCTCATACTTAGGTTCTAATAAAAGAGCTGGATTCTGCTGCAGCAGCAGCTCCTTCAGAGCAAGCAGTAAAAGATGGAAGCACAAGCAGTTATTCATACAATTATAACTCTTTGTCTTCAATACCAAGGTGCATCTACCTCACTGAAAAATATGTTCAATTTATGACATTATTTCTTTCTGCATTAAACTGTTCTGCATTCTGCATGTTCTTCATTAAAACTGTTCTGGGCTAAGGAGGCCTCTGGGGTTGTTTTATGCCCATAAGGTTAGTCAGATTGTACCTGATGTCCCTGACATCAAATAGAAATATATTTGGTTCTGATGAACTTGGCAGAGAAATTAATCCAGTGACTTGTTAAATATTTCTCATCTTTAAATATTTGCTTTTTCTCAGCAGCCAGTTCCTCCTGTGACATTTCAATTATTGGCTGTTTCAGCTTCTCTTTAACTTTGGAAGGTCATTTTGTCCAACTCCACAGTATTCAAGTTTATAAATTTGCTTCAGTGCTGATTTTCTGGTTTTCTTTTTTAATTACAGCCTTCACTTTTGAGAAGAAAAAGATGTGATCAGGAATATGTCTCCACTGAACTAAGAACACCTTTAACAGGGAGAAAATTGAAAGTTCCCATTTTATCTCTTTAGCACTGGTTTGACTTGAATAATCTAAAACATTATGTTGTTATTCCCCAGATGGAATTTTAAATTTAGTTTGGTACTGAATAGGATTGAAAACTTTCAAACTTTTTGCAAGCTATTAGAAATATATAAATACTTCTAATGTATTTTCCAGTTGGAATTTCAGTCAAATGGATAAACTCTCACTAAGTAGTAAATTCTTACAAGAGTAAGAATTCTCTGTGGGAAGTTTTGATGGCTCTGTTCTTAAGGTAAAATCAGGGGGATGATGAATTCTCATTTTTGACTCAATATTATTTTGAATTTTGTATACGCTTTCTTCATGTTCTCTTCTGATGTTTGCCTCTAGGCAATGTTTATACTTGATAGATGCATATTAGATGTGGACACCTCAATAGTCAGAAGCCAATTCCTGCAACTCCTACAAGATGTTCCATCTGGTTTTTATCATTCATAAAGACATGAGCAACAAATTCAAGATGTGGTCTAAAAATTACCTAAATTTTAAAGGGGCACAGAGTCAACAAGTTTCTCAGTAGCATTTCTTACCAAGATAGACTGTGATATTCTAAATTGGTACTAAACTACTACTATCTAGACTATTCACAGGAGTTCTTTGAGCACATTTAACCAGAGTTTGAACCAGTTTCTGTTGGTTTATCTTACTCAGTGCCAATAGCTGTTGCACAGAATTAGAGCCAATTGTTGCTAGATTAAAACACCCAAATCTTAGCCCCCTTTCACCTGCTGGTAGTGATTCCAACATCATCATTCTTTTGCACTGGTTTTTAATCTGTCAAAAGGAGAACTTCCTAGAATCCAGAAGAAAGTCATAAATTTAAGGTCAGTTTTCCCAAATTCCTCCTTCCAAAATATCGAAATACTTGACTTCTTACAAACCTCTTTCCTCCAAAGCCTTTGTGTCTGCTCCATCACTCAGGCCTGTCCAGCTGGGGTGAAGCTTATCCCCCACTAACAAACCTGTCAGAGCTACGTGCTGACAAATAAGTCATGGCAGGCTCGCTAGCTGCAGCTCCTCAGCTGAGTAAGGAGTTGATTTTTGGCCACTGAACTTGTCCTTAGGTCAAAGCTTAAATGCTACAAAAGCTAAACCCCACGGGTGTAGTGAGCCACAGGGAGATGTAAACTCCTTCAAGCACAAAAGCCAGCACATCTACTGAAACTCTGGAGTAATTTTCAAAATAAGATTAAAACTATATGGTCTTCTCATGGTGATGTTTATGGAATAGGATATGACAGAAGGAAGCTGGAGAAATAGGAGAAAGCCTGAAGATGCAAAAATTACTGTTTAGGGAACCACCATTTATTTTAGCAGGAGATACTGCAGAAAGCACACTGCTGAGAGAGAAATGTGTCTCCCACTGAGGATAAAACAGAGAAATCATGGATTTTTTTCTTTGACTTTGTGGATTAGCCCATGGAAACCATTGCCTCTTCCGAGAAGTGAAGCAGTTCTTTTGGGAGCATGCTAACCTAAATGCTGGGAGCACAGGATCTCCTTCTCACATCCCCAGACCTGGTTATTAGCAGTGACATCTTCTGCCTGCTTGGGGGTGAGACAAAGGCTTTAACCTTTAAGTGAAAGTTAGGACAGAAGGAATGTTTGTAAGGGTTATTAGAGGTGGAGCAAAGCCTCACAGGGGGATTGTGCCTGGCAGGCAGGAGTGCACAACCCAGACTGAGCTGAGTCATGCATTTCTTACAAAGAAAACTAAGAAGAGGTAAAAATTCAAAGAAAAATATGGTCTTTATTTTTATATTGCTGCTTTTCTGGGAAGTGCTGCATAAAATCAACCTCTTACCTCTTCCCAGTAGCCTACATTGTTTCTGGGTAAGAACAAAAAATAAATCCCAAGTGCAGTCAGTGGGAGAAATTGCTTCAAAGCACTCCAACATGTGGGAAGCTTAACTGGTGGCAGTTATTGATCTCCATGTTCTCCCTCCCCCAGAGTTATTGCTACTGAGTTTGCCCTGACAGGGTTTGTGTGAGGTTTTGTGCAGCATTACCTAGTACTGAAATGATTAGCTGTGATTAGTGCTGCTCTGGCTGGGAAGGTGCATGGGTCTTTCACCTGAGGGTGGGTTGAATTTGGCACTTTTGGTGGAAACTACAAGTTGACAAGAGCTGCAGCAAAAGGAAATAGCAGGAGAAGGCTCACAATAGAAGTAATTTTTCTTATATCATGATGATAAAGCAATTAATTGAGGGTAGGCAGAAGTGGTGAAGATAAAGGTAACAGGTAGCATTTGGATCCAGGAGGACTGGCATTCACTGTGATCTGAGGATATCCAATGTTAACATTTTCCTGCACTTTTGTCCACCTATTTTTTCTCTTTGTCTTTTTCCAAAACTGTCTAGAACCTGCTTCCATTTTCTGGAGGAAATTCTTACACAAACAGTTACCCTTCTTGTGCAAATTCTGTGTTGTCTTAGGGATTTCTGTACATCTCACTGCAGGTTATTCCGTGTCAGGTCCTCAGTCATAATGGCTGGTAATTTGTTGTAAAAAACCCCAAAACCACTGTTCACTTGTTCCTGTTGACCTACTTGCTCTGAGGACATTGCTCTTTGGACTGTCCACACTTTGGAAGTCAATCCATGATGTTTGGCATTTTCTGTTAGCATAACCCTCCTGCATTAGCATTGTACATATCCAGACAAAAAATCCCTCTCAATAAACATTCTTCTCTTTTTTTATTAAAAAGCATGTTTTTGTGAGAACAATTTCCTGGTTGTTTTTCTTCTGTTTTGATTTATTATAAAAAAAAGAAAAAAGGAAGCTTAACTGGCAAAAAAAAAAAAAAAGGCAACAAAGTTGATCTCATTTTTCCCTGTTGTTTTGCAGTCTACCATGATCTAAGAAAATAAGAAATAAAGCTTTTTCCCTTTAAATATCTGTTCATTTGCTTGCTCCCTAGTCTCTTTGTGTTAGTGAATGTGGCCTGCAAAATTACAATGAGCAGGCAGTATCAGATGGAAACGATGGAGGGATGGGCAGGAGAGGGGCCAGCTGGCCCTATTCATGCTTGTTCACTCTCTGGCACGCACAGACGCCTCCACACCCATCCCAGCCCTTCATCCTGCCAGGCCAGAGAGAAAGGGCTCGCTCCTATTTTCACACAATGGCAGCAGAAGAGCTGCAAAGGCTTTGAAGACAAAAGCTCTAGTGGGAGGATATTTTAGGAAATGCAGAGTGTGCTGGGAGAGGAAAGGGAAGGTGGATAAACAAGCTTTCAGGATGCCTTGCCTCATGTTTGTGACTAAAACCCAGGAAAATTATTGCAGCACGTACTCGTATTCAAACTGAGATTTAACAAATGAATATATTATGAGCAAAGAGCAGTCACACTCACCCATGTGAAAGCTGCTGCTCAGCAAAGGGCCAGAGCCTCCCACCATTTTAAGGCCAGACATTTTAAATTGCTGTTACCCAGCAAGAGAAGCCAGCTGGGGGCAGGGTGCGAGAAGGAGAGATGGGAGTGGTAGAGATGCACAAAATCCAAGGTTAGAGGTCCGCTCCACAAGGGCTGAAAACACTTTTCCAACTAAATCATCATCATGCTTTGGCAGCTCCAGGAGGGTCTAGAGTTGCAGGGGTGATGCAAGTAGGAGATGTTTAGCTGTCCTGGCATCGTTTGCTACCCAGATGATCTGTGTTTCAGGAGGTGGGAGGGGAAGGCAGCACATTCTGTTTGGCAGTATCCAACACTCAGCTTGGCTTCCTGGGCCAGCTATTGAGTTTTCTTGGATTTAGGAGTCATTCTGCTGCTATTAAGTCCTGTGCATAAAGTGCTCCAGGTTCTTCAGCTCCTGCAGTGCCGTCTTCCAAACGTTTAACCATTTCAAAAACGTGTTTGGAGAGCGTGGTGCACAAAAGCAATCAAAATGTTTGCCAGAATGAGTTAGCATTGGACTTTCCTTCTACTTTTCCCTCCTTTTCTGTGCTGCCACAGCTCCAGTGCTGTGAAAGAGGAGGATGAGGATGGAGGAACAGCAGCGAAGCCTCCGCTCATGAGGTACAGCTCCATGACAGACTTGCTGAGCAGCCTTGCCTGGGACAGATGAAACCAAGCTGCTTTTGACATCTCTAACCAGCCAACTGTGCATGACCAGATGGATTCTTCAGTGTGCCTCATCTGTGGGTATGATTTTTAGGCTGTGTTTTGTTGATCTAGGGTTGGCAGGGTTTTTGATTTGAATTGTTCACACGTAGGCTGTCTTTGGCCATTTCCCTGCGGGCTGGCAGATCATGGCAGTTAGGGCTACTTTGCCTGGACAAAGGCTGGGCAAGTTAGTGCCAAGGAACTGCCTAGAAGGTGCACAAACATTGTATTACACTGCCTTTGTTCCACATGTAGAGGTTATGCTGTTAATAAAGAATGACCCCTCATAGCATCCATCTCTTGTCATGATGAAGGGCACCAGCATCCTCAAGAAGAAACTGAATTCTCTCTCCACTGTCCTGGCTGCCATGTGTAAAACAGTGCCCATCACACTTTGGCTGAGTTCCTTTAGGAGTGTTTGTAAGGTCTACTGATGCCTGGGTAAGTGGGCTTATCTACTTTACATGCCTTTTACAGAATAATTTCAGTTAAATGGGTTGGGTTGTGCAGAGACGTTTTAAATGACACCCTGGTAAGCAGATGAATGGTTTGGCATCTTCAAAGTAGGCATGGACAAAGATGGACAGGTTAGAGGGGGCAAATCTGACACCTTCCTACTGGGAGTTTTCTTGGAGATGCACTTCCAGTGTGCCATTAAGTTAGCAGAGTTCTAAGCTGCACACGAAAGGGATTTTGAAAGGTGACCCTAACCATTTCCCAGGCATGCTCCTAGAGCTCTCCAAAACACTCTGCCCAAGCAATCAGCCTGCCCTGACACTTGCACTGCTCCTGCGTGTTGGCAAAAAACCCTGTCTCTGTTTTCGTCTGTTTCATGCTGAGTTCTGGTTTGTGTTCAGAGACAGAAGTATGATTTCCTGAAACATTTTTTTGGTAACAATAAACTCAGTTGTTTGGGTGAGATGCATGTCTTTTTTGGCTCTGAATACAAATTGCACCCCCTAATTCTGCGTCACCAAAATTTTTTTATCTGTATTAATTACAGAAAACTGCAGAGCAACAGCAAGGAAAAAGCCAAAATAGGGACTGGGAAATGTTGCTCCACAGTAATTGTGCAGAAGGCTTTTTGGATTGGTTGTTGTTGGTTTTTTTTCCCCCAAAGAGGATGATAGAAAATCTTTTGCTCTGAGGTAGAAAGTGTAGCTTACAGAGTCTTTAATAAAAAATACATTTATCTTTTGTAGCATTATAAAATAAAGTCTTGTAGTCAATTGCTTTGGAAGGACCTGCAATTCAAATCTCTGAATTGCTCTTGTATATATGTTTTTTAAAAAGAACAACATTCCACCAATATTCTCAGAGAAGTTAACTAAACAGATGGTATTTATCTCCAGGTTTGCAAGTGTGCCACATCCCTCTTGCTTTCAAAAGAGATGTTAACACAAAAATCTTCAAGAGAAGCAGTTGGAAAGTCTCCCACAAAGTACACACACAGATATAAATTATAAAAACAAAAATGTAAAAATAAATCTGCATTTAGCAATCCACTGCTGGCTTCATTCTGGTTTGGAGAGGCTCAAAGGTAGCATTAACCTGGCTGTGCAGTTCCATTTGCTTGTTTGTCAGAGGTCAGAATCTGGTGGATATAAATACAGTTTAGCTTTTATTTGTCTCCAAAACAGTATTTGTCAATATTTCAGTGCTGTTTTGAGCAAATCAATGGCTGCACATAACTCACTGCCTGAGGGCTTTATTATTAATACAAATGTAGGTAGGCTAAATATTGAGTGACATTATTAGAAAGCGATTGTCCTTCCCTCTGTGACTTTGACTGATGTCAAAGGAACATAAAGCTCACTAACACTTAGCCAGGTTTCTGCTCATAATTGTCCCTCCCTCTCTGCCCATCATGGGAGCTGTTGAATATTCTAGAAAGGTTATTCAAACTGAGTTTTAGAGTGCTCACAACCTGAGTTAGCATCTGGAAAGAATTTCTTCTCAGGTGAAAGGCTGAGGCATCTCCATTCAGCCTTTTCAGAGGGACACATTAGGCCAATGTGTGAGAGGCTCCACACCCTTCATCTTGAAATGTTACATGCAGGGCTGTGGCATAACTAAGAACAAGTATGTCCTGGGGAATCCTGCTTTCACATAATGTCTCTTTTCAAAAAATGAAAAAAAAGAGCACACATAAAAAATACTTACAGCTGAAGTAGAAGTCATTTCCATTTACAACCCAGTACCTGAGCTGCCTCAGGGATTGGGACCCTTGCACAGATATTCCACTGCCACATTAACCTGGCCTGAGGTTGGCCACAAGACCTCCTGGTGCAGTCCAGTGCCTGCTGCATCCCAAATGCCACCACTTGCAACAGCCCCAGTGGGCATCAGAAGCAGCCAGCTGCAAAGCTGGGGCTGATGCTTTCCAGGCACACAGCTGGCTGCCAGCACAGCCCTCCTGTCAGCTCCAGTGGTGCCCAAGCAGCTGATGTGTGATGAGGCAACTGACTGGGCAGCTGGGCTGTTATTCTCTTCAAAAATATTTAACCTGAGCTCATAAAAGGAATACAGATGACCAAAAGAAAGTTAAATGGCCATATATAATGCTGCATAGTTAACTATGGCCAGCGTGTTAAGTATTTTTCTAAGATCTCCTCCTGAAGTGGCTGGCTGGCTGTCTGTCTGTCTGTCTATCTATCTATCTATCTATCTATCTATCTATCTATCTATCTATCTATCTATCTATCTATCTATCTATCTCTATCTATCTCTATCTATCCCTATCTATCTCTATCTATCTATCTATCTATATGTGTGTGTGTGTGTGTGCAACTTCCTTTTTTAAACTGACTTTTGTAATAAATGGGCCAATTGTGCTACTTGAAATGTGGCAGTGAGATTTTTTTTTAAATGCCATGGAGTACAGAAAAAGCAATAGTTCTTCTCACAAAATTTGTGAAGTTGTGGGATTTCTCTTTTGATTAGAGGCTATCTACACTTGACAATAACTTAACTTTCAACACCCAGTGACATTAATTTCACTTGACTTCCTGTCTTAAGGTCAAAAACATTAATCAGCACTTCTATCATTAGCTGAGTTTCCTTTTCTATTAAGTGATTATGATCACTTACTATTAATGAGTCGTGAAGTTTTAATAAATTTTTGCTAGTGTGAAATTGCTAAATAGTAATTATGGCATATACTGTATGGATGGTTTGCTCCACAATGTACATTTTACTTAATGTTGGTTAGAAACATCTACAAAAAACAACAGAAAGTAATTAACTAGTTACGGCTGAGGATGCAGAATGGCCTTTTTCACCACAGTTATAGTCAATAAAAAGACAAAGCAGGTAATTTTTTTTGTCATTCCTGGGATTATTGTATTTCTGGACCTTGTGACTTTGCAGTTCTTTATATGAAATGACACTGCCAAGGCTGCTTACTAAACAGGGGATGAAAGAAAATATCACATCTTTTAAGAGCTATTGTTTTAACTTGGGTTATATTTCTACAGTTCTGGCATTGAAACAACAAGGTTAAAAAACAAAAGCCAGGCCCTCTCCATTAATACAGAAGATAAATAACACAACAAATCCCATTTCCAAAAAACTGATGTCTGAATACCGGCTTGGCTTTCCTGTAGCTTGGCATTACTCACAGACACATCCAAACAAGCACAGCCAGATGCTCGTTGGGAGCTTGGCTCAGGATTTTATTGGTTAACTGGCTCTTTTAAACACCCAACAACCAGGAGCTGGACTCATGGTGGTGACAAACTGGAAGGTGGCTCTGAGCACAGAACAGATCAAGAGGGTATATTAAAGAAAACAAAGGAGGTTGCAGTGCTAACAGTTTCTCTAATAACTTCCCCCTGTTCCCAATTTTTTGGTTCACTGATATCTGAGAAAGCTGTATCTGGCACAGTCACTGCAAATGGATTCCCTTTTGTACTGAACCATGTTTTCTGGACCAACCAAATGGAGGAATAAGGTCAGCTCAGGCATACTGGCTTTTCTGAGCACTACTTCTGTGGCACTGCACCCATCCCACAGCTGACAGGTACTTAAAAATATCAGATTAAATCATTTTAGGTGTTTGTTGCTGTATTTATAGTAACACACATGGAAGTGTTGCCACTTCTGAATATGCACTGGGTGGGAAGCCATCTGGGTCTGTACTGTCCTTTTTCAGTAAATATTATCAAACTGATGCTGAAAAATTGGAGATGGTTCCAAGAAGAGCCAAAAGGGTGATGCTAAGTGTCTGTGAAAAGCATGGCTAATAGCACATCCCTAACTGTGCAATCTCATCACAAACCCACTGTGTACTGTCATGAACACTGACTGTGGGAACCTAACAAGGAACAGAAAATTAGAAAATAACTAGAAAATAACTAGAAAGTTTTCCATCCATAGACAACTTTAACAAGGCTGGCTGGCTGTTAAATCTAGACCAGTTCAGCATAGAGAAGTGTTGTATTTTTAACAGAGAATGTAAGTAAACATAGCAACAAGTAAGCAAGATTTGTACTGTGTTCTCCACCATTGAACAAAATCTTTAAAGCCAGACAAGGTTTTTTTTCTCAGAGAAAAGCTGTGTTCAAGGAATGATTCAGGCAAGTCCAACACCTTGCACAGTGCCAGAAGACAGCCTCTTAATCTATTAAACCTATTTCTCTAGGAAATAGCTCTGTAGTGCTTGGGGCTTCTGCTTTGAGATGTTAAAACTGAGTTTTTGCACTGTCTTGGGAAATTATTTGTATTCTAAAATGCAAGAACAAGACACAGTTCTGGTTATTTCTACCATGGACAAATCCCAGCAGATCTGGCCTGGCAGCACACACGGGTGTGTGGGAAGGCTGGCATTGTGCAGGTCTGCAAAATGTCTCATGCTGGTTGGCTCCTGTACTGGAGAAGGAACACCAGCATGGTGCAGTGAGAGATGCTGCTCCCACAGGTTTCCTGCCCTAGCCCTGCAGAACCACGGGGCATGATGCACAGCTGTGCTTCAATTCAAACCTTGTGCTAGTCTGAAATGGAGCAGGTCTTTGCTTTCCACCATAAAAATGGTGGATGCCCTGGACCAGTACAAAAGGATGTCTTACATAGCCTAGGATTAAACAGAAGTAAAAACAAATGAATGAGCTTCCTATGCCTCCAGCAAAAGCTGTGCCACTGTAAGCAGCAGTTCTGTCCAAAGTGCACAGTTGCACCATCGTGCTGGGACAAGGTCAAAGCTCTATTGGTGGCTGAGTGACCATCTGTCTCTGCAGACACTGAGCTCCATCTCCTGGGAGAGTTACACAGCAATATCAGACCACATGGAGCAGCTGCATGGCTCACCAGCAGTTACTGGGATCCTTGCCTGTATGACTTGAACCGATCTGAGGAAGATTATTAAAACATTAATTCATACCTCTTGTCTTCATCTTCCTGGCCTGACTCTCACAATGTTCATTACTAGGTAATGTGCAGTTATAACATCTTAGTTTTACAACTCTCTGAGGATACTTTGGGTCAAAAATGAGCTTGAAATTCCAGGGCACAAGAGAAATATAATTTTTATCCGAAGAAGCAACATAGTGTAGAGAGAATTATGACCAGCAAAAGTCATCATAGCCAAGTACCTACTGAAAGCAATTTTACTTTAATTGCACCTGAAACTGACAATTCCTGAATATGTAGAAAGGACAGTAATTGCTTTGCAGGGATTTGCAAGAAGCCATTGAATGGTGCCTTGGATACTGTGTAGGATTACTGGGAAAGCCCAGCCATGCATAAAAGTTAGCTTAAAACACACAGTAACTCCAATCATCAAATTTGTTGGATAATCATTATGCAATCTCAAGGATGAGCAGCTGATTGGATCATTGACATCTGTCCCTCATTGTGAAGGGTGCCAGGACCCCTTGGTGTGACTGGTGCTGTCACAATGCAGTGGGCTCCGTGCTCTGTAGTTGAGATGCATGACACCACACTCACACTTGTGTGGCCATGCTGTGAAAATGCCCCTTGCAGAAGTGGGCAGCCAAAGCAGCTCTGAGGCTCCAATCAAGGCACAGTGGCATTTTCAGCACTGTCAAGAGTTGAGCCCCAGGCTTCTCCAAAGCCCACCCTCAGTACCCAGGGACTGCTGGAGATGCAGGCTCAATTCAGAGCTGGCAGTGGCTGAGCAAAGGTTCAAAACTCTAAAACTGGGCTTGGGAACTTACAGCACCGAGATGGGGATGAGTCTTGGCACACACACCTTTTAAAGAAGGAGCACAGTGCTCTTGGGTGCAATGGGCAGGTCACAGGACTGCTTTTTATCCATATGTAAAAGGAGATGATAAACACCACAGGCCTTTAATTGAAAGTTGTCACTGGCCATATGCTGACATCTGGCTGGGGGGGTGAGATTATCCGACCAAGCAAGTGGTGCTGAGGCAAAGTCAGAGCTTGTTTCAAAGCTCATTCCTCACATTTGACAAGGGTTTGTGTTGCCAGCTTCATTGTTTCCTCTCTGTACCTTCATTTCTTTCTACTATTTTCATGGCTTTGTACTCAATTACTGGATGGCACAGTATCTCTAGCTTTAAAATAACAGTATATAAATGCTTTAAAATCACATTTTAGAACAGATTTGAAGTTATAATATTCCCTACACTTACCCAGAGAAAAAGCTCTATATTTTAATCCCCTTCAGTTTTGAAACACTTTCAGTCCATTAGAGCCACATAAATACAAGGCACAAAACAATAACAGGCTACAAATCAATACATTTGCACAGCCAGCTCTAAATAAATGATCCAATTGCTGACTTGGAAAACTGAGAAGAGCCCAAAGTTTCCAGAGCGAAATGCTGCTGGTGAAACAACATTCAACTGCATGCAGGAGACCCTGACGCTCTTTTCAGGTGTACATTCAGTCCAAGGTATCAGAAGGTATTTACCAAAAAGGGGGCCAGTTTTCTGAGAAAGTAATGGAGCAGTTAAAATTTGCCCTGTTGGGAAGTGTGTTCAGCCTTACTGTGGGCAGTGTGCTGATAAAGTGGGTTTTTGAGTGGTATGAGGCAGGTTCAGCTCAAATATTCAACAGTGATCTCTCCTGAAGCAAGCATTAGGCCTAGCAGGAACCTGATAAATAATACACAATAAAATCATAGTCTTCAGCTTGGAAATTGGTGCTAAGCATCCACACGTAATCATACTCACTGTAATCACACATGGTTGGCGTGGTTGCAAGGGCACCTCAGAAATCCTGCAGGAAGAGACAAACCAGAAAGGATGACAATCTTTATTAATTTTGCCTTGTACATCTCATGTTTCGGCTCGGCAGCTGGTTTTGTGATAAATAGCAGAGGATGGTCCAAAAGACCTTGTTTCCTATACCTGAGGAAAAAAACAAACAAAACCCAAAACAACAACAACAAAACAAAAGGAAACCAAACCAAAAACCAATCCAAGAAAAGAGAGTACTATGTTCGTTTTCTAATTTCAAGCAATGAAGTCCATTGGATTTAAGCTTAAGTAACAATTTAAAGTTCAAGTCATTTTACACCATGATATTCCTTTCTTTCTTGGAGTCAGGGCTTTCTAATCCTGCCACAAATAAAGAATTTATTCCTTTAACCAGGCACAAGCACAGTAAATACATGCACAAGTAAAAGGCAAAAGACAAAGCAGGTGTGAGAGGAATGGCTTCTCTGTACCTCTGCTCCTGCACGTGCAGCTCAAACTCATGCTTGCCCCTTCTTCTGTGCAACAAATATATTCTGCCCAAAAAGTAAATATTGCCATGTTTCACACTAGTCAGAGTCCACAAGCACATATCATAGTGTAATAATTGGTGGATTTGGATGAAATAATTTGTGTACAAACCATGACTGTTTTTTCTTCTCTCATTCAACCTTCTGTTTCTGTGGAACTATTCCATCCCTTTTGGAATCCAAAGCCCAAAGACAGCAATCTGAGGCATCAGATCTCTCCCTAGTGCAGCTGACTCTACTAGACACTTCTTGCAGTGAAAAAAAAAAAATAAAACAAAGTAAAATATAATAAAATATTTTATACAGTAGTTCCTTAGTGTGAAAATGTTGGACTGCTCTATGAATATTTATGCATGCCCCTTTATGTTTGCTAGATTCTGGCCCCACTCTTTCTTACACAAAATTTAAAGGTTTCCACTGGAAAAAACCCTCATAAGTGGCCTTAGAGATTCAGTTATTTTCAGCAAAATAAAGAAAAGCCCCTGTATCATTTTAATCTAGATGATTCTCATTTACAGTACTCATAAGAGCTCATTAGTGCTATGGTACATATCTTTGCGTGCTTACCCAGCTGCCTTGAAAGGCAGGAAAATGCTGTTAAATCCATTTTATGGATGAGAACATAAAGATTCAAGCAGTCTAAATAGGGATTAAATTGAAGTTAGGAGCCAGCCTCTCAGATGGTGATGTACAGTATTTACTCTCTACACCGCATAGTCCCAAAGATGATTTAATTCAGTGAGCACCTTCATCCTGGGCTCCAGATCTCATTAAGCACTTTTGCATACTGGAAAATCTCCCTGGGTAGAGCAGAAGGGCGCCTGTCTCCAACCTGAAGTGCATCACACTCCAGGGTAAGATGGGAAAACACCTCAACTCTGCCCAGGTTTTGGTGCTGGGCTGGGGGGCTGAGCTCGTGCTGCCTTCACTGACTAATTTCCATTTCTTGAGGACATCTGCAAAATGTGGGAAACCCAAAATCAGGCCCTGCATGGCCCCAGAGGTGCCCTTTGGAGGAATACAAAGCACAGGGCTGTAGCCAAAGCCAGGCTGGGCCCTGCTGTGCTCCTGTGCTGAAGCAATGCTGCCTGAGCGAGTTGTGTTTTCCTCGTAGCGGGTAACCCTCCATGAATTCCTCATCTGGTGCTTTCAGAATTCCCAGAAGCCCCATGGAATTTCCACTGAAATCGGGCAGAACGTGAACAAGTGTTAATCAGTGTTGTAAGTGTTGTACAAGCCACAGCGAGGTTAGAACCACTGCCTTTTGCCTTCTCCTGGGAGAAAGGATTCGGATACATTTAAAGTCGACTGACGCCTTCAGTCCCACCTTGTTTTATTTCACTTTGCATGACTACACATAAGAGATGGTTTGTCTGCTGCGAATTGTGTCTCTAAAAGATCCCCAGAGTGGCTATATCCGACAGAAGATGTTGTTAAAGTGTGTTCTAAAATGATAGTCCAGACAAAGAGCACAACTATCGCTGGTGCACATTGCAACCACTTTAGGAAAATTATCTGGTAGCACATAACTCATGTTACATGACAGCATTTTGAAAAGGACAAGATAGAAGGTTAAGTCATGAAAATCCATTATTAACAGACCTCTGAGAGTCTGACCCAGTGACAGACAGGTTCTCTCCTTTCTTCTAAGCTTTATACACCCCAGGCTCTCCCAGTTTAGTCTTACCTTCTTGATACAGTAGAATTAACCTGACCCTATCTAAATAACAATTTGAAAATCACAAGAATACATGTCTTTCATCAAGATAATGGCTGATGGCATCACAGGCTGAGGAAGTACCACTGTGTTTATTGATTAGTGTGCAGCTACAATTCCCCAGTTGTCTTGGAAGAAACTGTACTGGATGCTCAACAACTAAAATGCATTAAAATATTACATTTTCTTGTACAAATAATTTCTTAATGAATCCCCAAGGCTTGAGATGCACTAAAATTCTGGCTCTGTGTCTATGATCTTTGTGGATAAATTGCCCCGTTTGTAGTGAACCATTGTTACCACTGGAAAATCCCCTCTGTGAAAAGGGAAGGGCACTGTGCTTAGTAGTGGAGCTCATCCTAATTTCAGCAAAGACAAGGTGTAGCAGCATGTCCAAACCATCCACTTAACTCCACAGAAAACAATGCATTACAGTTCTGAGAAGTTCTCAGTGTTGTGTGAGGCTGCACTTTATTTTCCTATCCCCCCCTTTTCAACAGAGAAAGTTTTTAGAAAATTTTCCCTTCTGTTCTTTTAATGAAACCACTCATCAGGAATAATTTGCCACAAATCCATACTTTGAACTCTCAAATTAGGAAAAAGAAAGGAATTCCAAGCAGTTAAGCACTCTCAGGAAATGAGGCGAGATGAAAGGACCACAGGCACGATGGGGAAATGCATTGTGAGAGGACCTGTGGGACAAATGAAGGCACCAGCCCAAAGAGAAGAGAGCAGTCAATGAGCAAACTTCAGACTGAAGATAATTTTGGCTCAGGTTTGAGACATCTTAAATGCTTCTAACTCTTCAGAGGTTAGACACACAAAGCTAGCTGAAAGCCTGATCTTCTCCTAGGCCCCCCTTACCATTAGTCAGTTCTGAGAATCCAGCCTTGTTCTGCCCTTTTTTCCTGGGCTTTGATTCTGCCAGTTTAAGTCCCCATGTTCCACCTGTGAGATTGAAGCTGGATGTTAGGCACACCATTTGTCAGAACGGAGAGCAATTTTTCTTCTCAAAAAAAGCATGGATACGTACGTTTTCAAACAGATTCTGGAAGTTACTCTATTCACAATAATCAAATCAAGTCTAGAAGCCCAGGATTAATGAGATAACTGACAAAAAGTTCTTTCTACCCTTGCTGATGAAAGGAACTAGACAAATAGGCATACAATTCTATATCATTTGTAAGAGATTAAATGTTCTCCTAAATTTTCAACTAAGAAAGAGAAAATTAATACAAAGAGAAGCAGAAACAGAAAGCTGTTAATGGGCTTATCTCCACAGTTTTTGTTGGGAAGAATAAATTTATCACTTCTCCTTGTGAAGTTACTTCCTTCCTCCCTCTGATGGTAATTTTAATAGCATGTATCCCCAGGTATGTCTTTCTTTTCCTGATTAAAAAAGTGCTTGCCGGCATTGGCCAATTTGTTGATCAACAGGTGTATCCACAGTAGCTCACAGACTACTTTTCCTGCATGGAAACTGAGGTTCCATTATTCATTACCCATTCATTTTGATTCCAAGCAGCCCCAAATCTCAACCAGTTTGTCCATGGATACAGAACAAATGGATCTAAAAAGATGTGACCTTCATATATCAAGCCAGCTGCCATCTGGAGACCATAAATGCTCTGCTTCTACCTAACATAAGCTTCTGCACAAGCATGCAAATTGAAGCAAATTTTTGGTTACTCAGGCAAAATGATGTTCAGCAATGTTTTAGTAAGATCACTGTTGAAATTGTATTTTACAAGCCAGAAATTAAGCCACCATCCCCATCCATTCATCCTCTAAAGAAGAACAAAAGGAAAATAAAAACTCGTGAAAAGTCACCTCACATAGTTTTTCTTGTTTGATTCCCCTCACTATGATTTCTCAATGGTCTGTGTTAAATGCCCCCATTATCACAGTGTGTCACAAGTTTTACATTTCCCAGCATTGACTCCAACTCCTACATACTGTGAGACAAACATTCAAATTAGCACATTCTCCCAAGGAGTGCTGCGCCAGGAATAACCTCAGGAATTCACTATGCACCCAGCTCATTGGGAAAGCACACACGCTCATTCCCATGCAGGGAGCAGGACGCCAGGCTGCTCGCAGTGAGACCTGGGTCACTGCACAGCAGCCTGGCACAGCAGCAAGCCCAGCCTGACCAGTCCCTGCTCCCAGCTGTACATCCCATCCCATCCCATTGCATCCCATTGCATCGCATCGCATTGCATCCCATCGCATCCCATCGCATCCCATCCCATCCCATCCCATCCCATCCCATCCCATCCCATTGCATCCCATCCCATCGCGTCCCATCCCATCCCATCGCATCCCATCCCATCCCATCGCATCCCATCCCATCCCATCGCATCCCATCCCATCGCATCCCATCCCATCCCATCCCATCCCATCCCATCCCATCCCATCCCATCCCATCCCATCCCATCCCATCCCATCCCATCCCATCCCATCCCATCCCATCCCATCCCAGCATCCGACACGCCTCGCTTGTGCCACCAGGAGTGTGGGGCTGAGCCCGAGCCTGCCTTCCTGAAGGGAACTGCCTGAAAATAATGTTAACAATAAACTGTTGTATCAACACAGCTGAGGGGTGATGAACTGCAAGGAGGAGGTGGGATTTGGCCGGGGGAGAACACGTCTTTGGCCAGCTTTGCTGTGGAAATCCACATCTCTCTGACTGCTCCTTTCGGCTACAGCAGGGGTGTGAGAGAAGGGGCATTGACAGGATATTAAGAAGCTGGTTCATGGGGACTTTTAAACATTTTACTGCTGCTACTGCTGTGAATTTAAATAGCATATCCTGTTCTGCTACATTTTCTTACAGTACCTCTGAGGATGACAGGGAATGCAATGCCAGATCGCCCTGTGATCCCTGCATTCCAGTGCCTTCTTGTAAACTCTGGCCAGCAAGACCTTCCTAAAGAAACTCCTTTCCCAAAGCTGCAGTTGCAAGTGAACCTGCTGCTGGGAAGTTTCTTCCCATCTTCAGTGGTCTGAAAGTAGTTTATCACAAATTCCTGCTCTATACTAACGAGTTCATATTTTAAAATCCCAATTTTTAATGGATAAAGAAGGATACAAATAAGAAAAAGAATCGGTAACAGAGAGCAGATAAACTGTGCTGATTTTGAAGCTCAGGTATGGTCTTGCATATTTGCATTCCCGTCATTATGCTTTGAGAGCCATAGGTGTGGGGTGTGTTTGCATCCACACCTAATGCCAAGGCTTAAAGAGCTGGAAAATAGACTAGGAAAAGGAAAAGAAACACCCTTATTTTACAGATAGAGATCTAAGACAGAGAGAAATGAGGGACCTACCTCAGGTCATGCAGGGAGTCAATAGCAAAAATTGAAAAAAGTTGTCTGAATCCTGCCCAGTGCACTAATACCCTGACCTTTCTACCAAGGCATTTCCACTTCCAAAGGAAAGAGCTGTACAGATGGCTGAGGGAAAGCAGGGCACGGACAATTAATTATGTTTTACCTGCCATTTTTTCCTTCCCCCCAGTTACCTCCTGGCCCTACAGCCTGAATCATGAATTCTTGAAGAATTTTGTTCATTCAGGGAATCTATACATAGGTGATAAATAGAAGCTGGAGGAAAAATACTGAGATGATAGAGTAGGTGGAGGAGGTTTTCTGTGTTACCAATGTATTTCAATATAGCTCTCCCTGAGCTCTCTGCAGCTACTCTGAAGAAAGAGAGAAAAAGCCTGAATACTTGGCTTTTTACTCCTAGGTGACAACTGCAGACAGTAGGTGTGAGAGAGTATCTCAGCTCTTTAAAGAATGACTGATAAAGAGTTTTGTTGAAAATAACAGGAGAAAAAAGACCCTCTGCTTTATTTCTTGCCCCGAGAACTTCTAGGCATTTCCTGCAGGTGCAAAAGATTCCTGGTGGCATTGGCAGTGGAAACTGCAATGGTTGAGGGGGCCACTGAGGATTTTTTTAAAGCACTGGGATGGGATTTAAGAGCATAAATCCCACTGACAGGTATTATATTCCTTAGCTTTGCCTGAAATGCCACACCACAAATAACACCTGGAACAGCAGATTTTCTGCATTATCCTTCATAACTGCAGGTGAGGTTGGATTAGATTTTATTTTTTATTACACTAAGAATCTTTTTGCTCCTGCTGGGAATGAAGTTCTGCTTGGTCATCCCTTCAGAGTCCTGACCTGATGTTTCCGACAGTGCTTGGGCTCTGAAACAAGTTGTTCTGTGTCCTGGTTTGAGGGGAAATGGAATTCTGGGAGTGTGTCAGTCCAATTGAAATGTAGATTTGCGATTGACACCTGTTTTGACCACTGAGAGTTGGATACGCCTCTGAGAACACACAGGGGTTAAAAGCAGAGCTCTGCCCCTGGGAAGCCCTCTTGGGACTTCGGCGTGGAAGAGGAAGGACCTCTCCCCTGCTCCAGCTGTCCCGGCTGGGCAGGGGAGGGGCAGGCTCATGTGGAGGCCTGGGCCTAGATCGAGATGGGTAGGCCTGGCCTGGTTCCCCAGGGTGGAGGAGAGAGACACCCGGGAGAGACACCCAGGGTGGAAGGGTGGAGGAGAGAGAGACACACCGAGCTACTGGGCAGCCCCCCTCCTGGGAAGAGAGAGAGAGAGAAAAGAGAGAGACTGTGTCTCCTTGCTGTCTGGGACTGGGCTGTGGCCTTGAAGTTCGCTGCCAGCCTGCCCGGCCTGTGGAGAGGAGGGGGGGGTTGAACCAGAAGGAGTCCGGCTGCTTGTGGGTTGTGAGCCATGGAGTTTTAACCCTTTCTTGGACAATGAAAGCTTTTGCAGAGTACTGACCCTTCCGGGAGAGGAGATGAAGAAGGATTTAAGCAAGTGTTTAAAGGACCGAGCAGGGGAGAGACTGTGAGAAGAACCTAGGGTGGAAGAGATGTGGAGTGGCATTCTTTGCTGGACGCTTTTTGTAGAGCCATGGACTGTTCCTGAATACAGAGACTATTTTCAGGGGGAGCCACCGGGTCCCAGAGTTAAGAAGGCAGTGTGGGAGCCTCCCGGCCCAGGAGGTGAAATAATGGGGGGACAGATGTCCCAAAATGGAGACTGTGCCTTTGTTTCGGAGTGGGACGATGGAATCCTTAAAAAGACAACCCTCAAAGTAGCTCTGGTCCATGTTCAGTGGTGAGAGCACTGAAATGGGAGGAAGGGGTCACGATCTCCAATCCGGGTGGGGATATGTGACCAAAAGCCCAGGGCATACAAGAAGGACTCCTCCTCTTAAGGAATTCATGATTGAGTGTTTGTAAGGGTGGTTTTTGCTGGACTGAAAGATGTAATTGTATTGGGAATTTGGTGGGGGGAGGAGGAGGAACTGTATTCTGTAGTTTTCATTTTCCTTGAGATTGTCTTTTCTTTTCTTTCCTATTGTAGTGTGTAGTTAATAAAGTTCTGCTTTCTATAGTTTTAAGTAGAGGACTGCTTTGCTTATTCCTAGGCACATCTCACAGCAAGTACCAGGGAGAAAGTATTTTCATGGGGGGCACTGGCACTTTGCCAGGCTCAAACCATGACATTCTGTCACAAGAAATTCACACTTCCAGCCTTCTTCCATATTTTCTCTCCCTGGTGATACCATCCCTCTAATGTCTCCCCCAAAGACCTTGAACTGAACAACAACAGATGTCACCCTCAGTACTCACCGTGCTGAATTTTGTTGGGTGCTGCTTTTTGATTTACAGCTTTGTGTAAATAAATTCAGCACAGGTTTTAGCCTGCACAACCTCTTTGTGTGCTCTCACTTGTGTGGATGGGAAGCAGGAGATACACAAAGGCAATCACCAGTGGCACCGACTAGAACAGCTTGTTAGAGAGTTTACATCTGGCACAAAGGCACACGTGCAAACTGCACTCTGTGCTCCTCCTAAAAAGCACATTTGGGAGCAGAGAATGACTGAAACAGAAGAATGAGTGCTTAGTCAGAGTCTTGTCCTTCCCATAGGGAGCCACATCTCCTTCCTGCCAGCAGTCATCTGTACACTGGAGAAAGCTTTGAACAGCTACAACTCGGACACTGATCCTGCTAATCCTGCTAATCCCATGCCCTGGTGTGCTCCATTAGCCTGTGAAAGACTCAAACTTCCCCAAGCAATGGCACTCTGCACTTCACACATCTCCTCAGGCCCAGCCGAAGGGGAGCAGTAAATACAGCAGCCAAAGGACCTGCACATTGTGCCAAGCAAAAAGCAAACTCCTTGGAGACCCATGCAAGATGGTCTGGTTTGTATCCACATGCCAAAAGTCACTGTTGGTCTCTGTACATCAGGTCTGGCCTTCACTTAATCCCACTGGCCTCAGCAGCAGCTTTATCACACAGCCAGAGAGAGCCAGGTACAGCAGCTACAGTAATGGAGTGAGAAAAACATTTTCATTTCTTTTGTCCCTCAACCAACACTGCCAAGAGCAAGCATGTATTACCTTAGCCCACAAATACTGCGAGCTTTCAATTAAGGACGGCAACATCCATGTGGGAATAGTAACTGAAAGAATCCTCTAATCCTACAGAAACTTGTAGGTAGCTAAGAAAAGTGGCAAGATGCTGTGTGTGGATGCACATGTGTATGTCTGAGGAAAGGCAACCTTTGTACCAATAAACTTTAAAATATGATTTACACTGTGCAGGCAGCAGCCTCAGACATCAAAGCTTCAGACTTAGTGCAGTGTCAAAAAACCATGAAGCTTTAAGGCTCGACCAAGCATCAACCCCAAGCTGAGGCAGAAGCTTTTACTCTTGAGACCGCTGACTGAATGGATTAGATTTAAAAAAAAAAAAATCACAAACCCCACAGCTCTCTAAAACTGCTGGTAGAAAAATAAATTACTAAATGTATGTTTGCTCAAGTATGTCTTTATTTATCCTGCTGTATTCTACACGTAATGCTTAAACCCCCTGCATTTTAAATGGAGGCTAAAACCAGCTGCTTATGCACTGGCCAATGAATAGTGATAACAAATGCATCCAGCAGGGACAAAGGTGGGCTTTTAATCAGAGAAATGAAAAAAAAAGACTGAGGTAATACTGTATTAGGCATTGTGTGTCATGCTGCAGAGTGGGCTGGCTCCAGGCAGCAAGGTACAGCCCTTTCCTTCGTGCACGTGTCTCTACAGAGCCACAGGCAAGGCACCCAGGGGTATGGTACCAGATCCAACAGATGGGCACAGAGAGAAAGTGCCCTGCTGCCTGTGCTGTGGTAGGTCCTGGTGACTCAAAAACTACAGACTGCTTTGGTCTTTCGTTGGTCCAGAGAGAAGAGCTGTGCCTAAAACTACTGTGGTGCCAAAAGATGGGATCTCCTTGCACTGGAAAAAGCTCATTCATCAAGGAACTTACGGATCTAAACAGGGAAAAAAACCTGGAAGTTTTATAATTTCTCTTTTATATATCAAAAATATGTTATGACAGAGCTACTAAACAGTTATTTGAGGCCTCTCCCCTAGTTTCAGTGGGAGTTCCATACCTGAGTAGCTCACAGAAACTGTACCAGATACCCACCCAAGCCTTTCACATGGTCTGTGAGAGAGGGGAAATTACTGCAAAGCCCTCTAGTGGGATTAAGGTCATATAATCCCCATATAAAGCCTTGTGGTTTCATCCTTAGATTTTGCCAGGCTTTGGTTGCCAAAACAACTGAACAGTTCAGCTTTTTGAACTTGTGGCAGCCTCTGCTCCTGGTGTCAAAAAAGGCATGGAATCAGTGGATTCCATTCTCTTGTGGGAGAAGGTGACTGAACTGCTGATGGGGGAAACACTACCTTGCTTTCCACAGTGCACTCGGCTTCACAAACAGCCTGCACCAGCTGGAGGGCTGCAGCTGAAATGATAGCTGGCATTAACACTGCTTGCACAGCTTATCTACAGGTCTACTTCCAGAGGATTTCATTATTTGGACTAGCATCAGGCTCCTCGTGTTCTGCACAGAAAAGGGTTTCCTTGTCTCCATCAGGATGTCTCAGGCCCATTTCCTGGTAAGGGATGCTGGGTACTGCTTCCCTCAGCTCCATTCCCCTCTCCATGTGCTCACAGACACCAGCCCCTTTCTGTGTGTCTTTGTGGCAAATTTGCACTCTTCAGAGCTCCTCGCCCCCAGCCTGCCTGGGGCAAATTGGCAAAAATAATAAAGTGCAAACAACAAAAACAGTTGTTTTGCTACAATACAAAAGCAAACTGAATCCCCCCTGTCGGTAGCTAAGCCCTGCTGCTGACAAACAAGATGGAAGGGAAAACAAAGAGAAAGATGCAGGACAGGATGAAGATCCCAGGCAGGAGGCTGAGGGGCTGCAAAATGCCTTCTCTTCTGCCACTCATAAACACTAAGACCATTTAAGAAGCACTGCATTGTAATTTCTGTAACAGGACAGCAAACCAAGTTTAGTGACATGGAACAAGTTGTCAATAGGCCTACAGATCTGCAGGAGGATTTTAATTGGGTGAGAACATATCTCAGGAGCAGGGGGGGAAGCTGGATTCTTTGTATGAGCAAAAGATGTTACTAGGCATGGTAGCTTTTGAGAAGGAAAAAACTTTTATTCCTTCTGTCTCTTTTATCATAAAAATCTACTAAACCACAAACTGTTCGGCTTTGCAATGAGAGTGCCTTTTGTGTCATTGATGTTACCCCACTGTGCTCTTATTATTAAAAGTCTTATGCTTAAGAGCAGCACTTGGAAAAACATGTCCTTAAGAGCTTGAAAACACTCCCTGCAATGCTTTCTTCCTTTACTCCCACCCCAGAATCCCAACCAACAAGTGAATTTTGTATTCAGGCTCCCCCCTCCACCCACCCAGTCACTTTTGTGAAATATTAATTCCTTCTCAGGTTCCAAAAAAAAAGAAACCTAACAAACCAAAACCAAAAAACCCCAACCTATTGAAAAACAGCTTGAGACACTTTACTGCCTCCAGGAATGCCATCCAAGACCCTTTGGGTGTCTGAAGAGCAGGAAAGTTACAGTGTGAGAGGTAGGAAAAGCTATTGCCCTTTATAAAGGAATGGTGAATGTGAAAGACAGCCAAGGAAAACCTGTGAGGACATGCAAATGTGCCTCTCAGCACAATGAAGTCTCTCAGAGGAGGGGGGCTATGGCAATCCTGGCTCTTTTGGGAAGAGCTGCCTGTGTGCAGTTTGAGTTCCCAGAGTCCATGCAGCTGAGCAGGGTAAGCTGCCACAAGCTCCGGACTAGAGCAGACATCAGAGCCCTCTCCTGCTGCATGCCACAACAAGCATCTCATCTCTGCTCCTCTTTATTTATTTTTTCACTGTAAATTAAATTATTGTCATCAGTGAAAAGTGCTGAACTATCTGGGCATCCTGGGATAGACCAAATTTGGGAGATCTACCCTAGCTCAAGAAACAGAGGTGGAAGAGGGGCCAGAGCTGGCAAGTGAAGATCTCTACTCATTTAAGATACAGGTAATAACAGTAGAAAGTTTTCCAATAGCATCCTACAAAGTAACTCCTTAGCAGAGCTGCTTCATTCAGTACAGCAGGGCAGTTCTGAGCCGCTTCAGTCTGTGGAGAAGTTTTGGTGCACGAAAGCTCCAGAGCTTTTGGAGGCAGCTAAACCTGAGGCTCTGGTCCAGTCACAGACCAGACATGGCCACCACTGAGGATGTGATAAGTTTGCACCAACAGCAAGGCCTGTGGAGAGATTTTAACAACATTCTTGGGGGGGATTCCAGCCTAGGAGACACAGAAAACATCCAAAGCAAAGCCCTCCAGCAGTGAACTGTGTAGAGCTCGTGGCTCACCTGACTCTCAGTCTGCCAGGCAAACCCTCTGGCTGATCTGCCCTAAGGATGCCAAATTATCATTGCACCCAAGGCCACAGCAACTCCCCTGTGGCAGGAAGGAAGCTGAAAAGAGGCTGTGTAGAGGAGCATGTAGTCCCCATGGGTTTTTCAGACTGCAGAGAGGGAAGCCAGATGTCAGGTGTCAGTCCTGTGCCACTTGAGACACTGAGGAGCAGTGGGTCTTGCCATGGCCTCCTCAGAGGCCTGACAGAATTTCTAATCTGCCAGAAATGAATGCAAGCATATGAAAGTAGTATGAGCAAACACAGCTGCAATGAAAAAAGAACAGGAAAAGGATTGATGTCTTGGGGATCTCTCTTCTGATACTGTCCATCTCTCACTGAGAGTTTCATAGCAAATGATTTTTAATTTCCCAGATGTACATTCATTTCCCCTGAGAGTATCTTTTCAGAGAGTCAGATAATACAAGCTCCTCTCCATCTCTGGGTAATATTTTGCCCTTTTTAGAAAGGACTTTAGACATGCAGATCTGAAGTCAAAATTGCATGCAACTGATCAATGTTCATGGTCAAATATAATCAAATAAGACATTTCTCCTCTGATTAATTTCAAGTGCATTGTCAAAGGTGGTACAGATAATATCAAATTCACATTGCAAGTGGAAGGAGGCAGCGCAATGTCTCCATACTTTTCAGCTGTCTGGTTTGATGAGAGGGTAAGGATTGCTCCACTCTTGGCAGGGAGGAGCACATCTCACAAAGCCAGAAAAAAAGGGAGGTGGTTTTCTTCATGGTTCACCAATAGGGGACAGCCTTTTGCATATTCGTCAGATTAACATATTCTCGGATGGCATTTCCCATGGGGAATAAAGTGTCTCAAGCTGTTTTTCAAGCTCCTGTGCACTGTCTGAACAGATAGTTATGAAATTGCATTGCTAATGCTTGCACTGGAGAGGCTTCCTGTTCTCTGCTGCAATGAAAGCATTCAAGACATTGCTGCATGGCTGTCTCTAAAGGTAGAGAACAGCTTGCTGTGTCCTAAGCAGAATGCCATGCAGCTAAATGATGGGGCAGCAACTAGAGAATATTTCATGTGATGGAGGAGCCAAATTTCATTGTGAAAGCACATGCCAGCTCACCTCAGCCAAACTGGTTGTGGTGCGCTTTACTTACAGCACATCAGCAGTACATCTGCTCTGTCTCTTCCAGAAATTTTCAAATCACCATCTCTGTCCCCCTCTCAGCTCATCTTCACTGTTTTTGCTTCCCTCTCTCCCTCAAATGCTGCTTCCCAGCCTTTTGCCAAGTACTGTAGTTCTGCACCAGGAAATACAGAAACAATTTAGGCTCTTCAAAACCATCCCCTCTCCCCCTGCTGCTTTCCCCTTTCCTTCCCTCCCATTGGTATTTATGAAGGGGGTTGGGGCAACACTCTCAGGTGATGATATTAAAATGTATATTTGGGCAGATAGGTTTCACACCTTTAATCTGTCCCAAACTCAGAAGCTAATAGGGTGACAAAGATACCAGCCCAAGCTACTCACAGGACAATTTCTCCTTCCCAGTTCCTCCAGCAGTGTAAATCTGTCCAAAATTCCTGTTTGTCATTCCTTGGTAACATGGCTCTTTCATTACAGCCATCAGTTTCAATTTCTAAGTCATTTTGTTCTGGGATCTGTTTACAGGCTCGACATGAATAGAAAGGGACAGGGCTTAGTGCCTTAGTTCAGTATATATTTTTATGAAACCTGTATGTCAGCAACAGTTGTTGCTTTGACTGATTAGACAACGTCTAAGTAAAATGATTAAATATGAATAACACAGGATATTTATTCAGACTTAATCTCCCTCTCTCAATCCTCAAGACATTATCTGTTGAGAGTTGCTAATGCAGAAAATGTTGCTCCTATTATCCAGATAGCAATATGAGCTATCCCATGTAAAATTTGATGGATACACTTCCTCACAGTGAGGTGGGAGGTGGGCAGAAGGCAGGGCTTCCAAAGAGCAGGTTTGAAACCCCATGCATCAGAGTTGTCAGCTAACTGCATATCAGATTTACTAACAAGACTTACCAGGGCAGGGATTTCTAATTTATCACTGTCTCACACTGGAAGGAATGCTCAAAATACATGACTATTTTAGGTAAGATCTGCAAATTAGTCTCCATCTCATTGCATCCCCCAGATCTGTACAGTGAAAACACCTGCAGTGTCTGAGGGTGACAAAAAGCTGCCTTCTTCAGATCTGCAAATAGCAACATCCCCCTCCATTAGTCCAAACCTACCTTAATTTCATAATAAAAAATGGCCCATGTTTTGGACAATAAGCATCCACATCCATGATAGGTGCCCATTACACTTTTCAATGTAGCTCAGTTCAGCACCCACCATTCTGTTTCTCAGACAAAGATGTTTACAGATCTCTTTGCCTAAAGGCTTCTTACAGCAGGGTGGAAACTGTTACCCAGAAAGCTCCTGGCCAGAAGTTTTGTCCCGATTCCACAGCTCCTCACTGACACTCCTTCCTCAGAAACCTGGGGCTGGTCAACGTGCATTTAGGGTTTTGCAGACACTTGCTGGCTTCCAGCCCCCAAATACATCCCTCAGAAGATGAACTGATAGAAACACAGGAAAGATGGCCCCTAAACACCCAAAATGCCTTTAAGTCACATTCAAATTCTTCCCCCGAGGGTATTAGCTGAGGCTCAAGCTCTAAGTGCAGCACAAGTGCCAGGTCTCCTGCTCCTTCTCACTGTGCTTCAGCAGCAGATCTTGGTGTTTGAGCTCTTGTTGAACGACTGAAGGCAGAAACAGTGTGGTCACCGTCATGTTATTTAATGCTGCTTTCCTCAGTTAAGCAATTAGCACAGTCACTGAGCTGTTTTACAGCAGGTGTTACCTCTCTGAATTGTTCTACAGCTGTGCAGGATCAAAGAGTCACAAAGGGAGCCCAGTGTGAAGATCTGCCACATGTCCCTTTAACTCGGCCTTGCTTGGTATTAATAGCTCTGACTGTGGTCATTAACTCTCTTTCTCTGTAAGATTTTTTATTTCTTGCAACATATCTGGGAGCTTTGTTCCAGCCTAGCAAGCCATGACAGTGAGCCAGGGAAGATGAGACTGATGGAATATAGCCAGGGCTGTGGCACTGTCCTGCAGAAATATTTTAGCCAAGAAAGGAAAGATCTCTCGCTGCTTCAGTTAACATTATCACTAGTGTACTTAAGAGCCCTTAAGGATGTTTTGCTTGTTTTCAAAAGTCTAAATATGACTACATAGCTTGGGAGCCTTAAGAATTATAATATATCCTAAGGAAGCATTAACAGAATTGGCCCAATAAGGAGAAAACAAGTCAAAACTGAAACTGTCAGCTGAGAAAAATCATAAAAGCCTCCTCCTTCCTCCCAGAAATATTACAGCTGTAGTTGTTCCCATGTTTCTTAAGTTTAAAATTTCCTCCTGTAATAAGGGTTTTGCATCAATAGCTCTATCTTAAATTGGTATAAACTTTCAAAGGCACCAATGATAGATATGACATCCCAAAAGCTTTGGCAAAGGGCTTTCCAGAGCTTTATGAGCAGGTGTTGCTGCTTGTCTCTCAGAACTAGGACTCCAAAACATAACACACTCCACAGTCTATGGTGAGAGACAGGGAGGAACAGAAGGCAATGCTGAAGGGAGAGAGAGGGGAAGGAGAGGAGAACAGTGTCTCCAGTTACAAAAGCGAAGTGGGAGAGCAGTGGTTTGAGAGCAAAAGGAGGATAAAGAAAACACACTAAAGTTGCACAAGATAATATGCAGCAGATAGTGCATGAGTACAGCCATGAGCTACTGCTTTAATTGTTTTGTCAGCATAAAAATGAATACATATCTTACCCACTTAAGTGGCACTATTAAGACTTAACAGAACTCAGGCCTTCCTCAATTAACCCCATCGGGCAATATGCATTCCAACAGCAGCTTCAAAGGTATGGATTTCCACTCTATTAAACTCTATTAAGCTTGTACAGATCATAAAACTGTAAACCTGACAACCTGATGATAGTTCATTTTATTTTTCTCTTTCCCCTAAGCCACTATTCCTTTGCTCCTGTGTTTTGCCACATGACATGATAGGCTTCGTTCTCTTACTTCAAGGCCTGACTTACTTTTTAGAGATGTTGTATTGTCCTGAACATCTTGCTAAGACTGGGAAGTCCACAGTCTGTGGCTGGGACTCAGAGACAGAAAGTGTCTCCTTGCAGTCTGTGCTCTCATGCAGCTCGAGAGGCACCTTTGATTGAGAAACAATTTCTTTAAACCCCCACAGTAATGAGCACAAAAGAGGGTTGAGGGTTTTCTGGGAGTGATATAAAATTCTCCCAGCAGTAAGGCAGAGTGCAAATTAGAAATTGTCAGGATAAACATTCTTTGGTTTAGCAAGGTTGATTCTTGTTTCTGTTGCACACCAGCTTTCTCCCACAGAACATGCTCACAGTGAGACTCATGCCTTCCTTGGGGATAACTTGTCAAAGAGGATATGGATATGGATTCTATCATTTTTCCTCACTGTAAGGACAGATGCTTGCTCTGACTGGCAGATCTAAAGAATGAATTATTTTTCTCTCTGCTGAGATAGATATACTCCCTAGATAAATTTAAGCATGATCAACAGATATCTTCTTTAGAAGACTGACACAAAACCTGAAGAAGGATGAACATGTCCCCTGGCAGAAACATCCCCTCTGCAAAGTAGTGACATAGAACTGGAAAAAAAAACCACAATGCTCCTTTTCCCATTCCATCATTTTATTCTGTGCTCTACACCTCTATCAAGGCAATCATAAAATGAAGACTTGAGACAAAGTAAAAATATGGTATATTGCCAAATAGTTTTTAATCATATTTTTAGCTTCTCTGTTGTCCATTATTCCTTAGGAAGAACTTTGTTCCCTGGCAACTGGAGTTTGAGTGTTACTTCCATGCTGTACAGGGAATTAAGACTTTTGTTTGTAACCTCTTAACTCCACAGATTCAGGGCAGGTCAGAGAATAATGTTACATTGTAGAAGCACCAGAGGAAATAAAAACTGTGCCAAATCCTTCTGTGCTGCCTAGAATCCAGGAGACCTTGCCAGAGCTCCGCAGCCTGCCCAGGTTCTGCTCCTGAAGGGAAGAAATCAGCTGTGATAGGAACTGTCCCATGGTCACCATCCTCCACTGAAGAGGAGATGGCCAAAAATTACAATGGAAATGTCACTTCAGCCATTCAACCTCCAGCAGCTCCTTCCTAAACAGGACAGAACTTCCCCCTCCCATCACTGAAGGAAGGACGGAGAGGTATTAATGAAACCCCAAAAAACCAAAACCAAGACAAAACAGAGACTCCACCAAATCCCCTCAAGGCTATGACAGTGGACAAAATTATAAACCCTAAAACCAAGGAGGGAGGGAGTGATGAAAACCCAGTCAGATAAAGGTCTAATAATGGGCTGATAATTCTCCTACTCCATTGTCTCCTTGGCCACCTGAGCACACACCTGGGCTCATGTTCAGCTGCTGGGGACCAGCTCCCCAAAGTCCTTTTCTGCTGGGGCCACTTGCCAGCCACTGAAGATGTGATGCAGCAATGCCACAGCAACCTGCACACTTACAGCAGCCTCACTGAAGCACTGGAGCACCACCAAAACCCTGACTTAACAACCCTCTCTTGTGTTTTATTTGGTCATCATTTCCACTCACTTTCATCTATTTCAGTTCATATTGTAAATAGTTCTGAACATCAGCTATCTTTATTTGTTTCTAACGCTCACTGGGTGCCCAGCTCTAATGATCATCACAGCCATTAATGACTCAGAGGATTCCGAGTTCTGGCTGTACTTAAAAGAACTTCAAATATCTCAAAGCATGGAAATTGATAGTTGGGGCTTTCAAAATATTAATTAATATCTATCCCACTGCTAACCCCTAGCTTTGTCCATTCCCCCTTACTTTTTAAGGTGTGTTTATTCTCTCCAATCAGTGGCATTGCTCTGGTTGTGTTGGAAGGCTGCAGCAATACACCAAGGATACATTCCGCACAGAAAACCACTGCACTTGTACCAATTATTTGTGCACCACAGAGCTTCCCTTTCATAATTGACTTCATACATTCATGTCTTCAATGCTAAGCGTGTAGCTTCATCACTGCACTAAGCTTTGTTCTGCTCAGAAAGCAAGTGCAATAATTTCCTGATCTGGGCCTGGGAGGTTCATTTGTGCAGAGTCCTGAAGCTGATGACATTTTTGTGTCCCTGGGGTCCGTGCAGAGGGAGCATCAGCCCTGCCCAGTGGCTGGGACTCGAGCTGCTCTCTGCCTCACTCACTGCTTGCACAGCTTCCCAGCCCAGAATTGATCCCAGTTCTCCAACCTCCATGACCAGAAAGCCTCAGGAATCACCCCAACATCTCCCTCTCATTCTGTTCTGCACAGATTCCGGCAGGGAAGGAAATCTTGCTGAGCTCACTGATAGTCAATGTGGAGTGTATTGCACCTATTTTTCTTTGTTCCGCATCTGCCCATAAAGAAAATTAAGGTTGGCAGAACTCTACTACAAGATTTAAAGTAAGTCACTGGTAAAACAAACCTGTTTGTAATGGAAATATGAGATTTAAAGTACATCACTGATAGATAAAATCAGTCTGTTTGTAATGGAGATAAAAGCTATTTATATTGCTGTGGTACAGGGTAAACATTTTTTTTTTCAGTCAACAATAAACTCACCAAGAAATGCATTTTCCCTTGTCCAGAAGCTATACCTGAATTCAGGTCAAATTTCCTGATGATTCCATCTGAGAAAAAAAAATAAAAATTAAGCCAGGACTCTCAGAAGAGCTGTAGGTGGTTTTGTTACCTTTGACCCAACAATTTCATGCAGACCCACCTAATTAATTTTTACTGAGGTCCACTTCCTCTATGCAGAAAGCATGGAACTAAATAAATTAGTGCATTCTGTAAATTTTGATGATTTTTCACATCGTTAGGTTCAATATTTCAATTTTGATTTCTTCTGCCTGACATAGCCCTACATTGCAGTCATCTTGACATATTACTTCATTTTATACAGGGCTGGATGAATTAGAGATGCTTTTAATAGCAGTTTTCACACTTCCAGTGTCTAAATTTTGGAACCATTCCCGGTAATTAGCCTTACCTTTGAATTTTCTCATCTTACTGTTAACTGGAAGCTTAAAAAACCCAAGCCATATAAAATCTGAAACAGGTTTTTAAAACAATCTTGTCAGAAGGAGCATTATATTCTAGAGGGAATGCCAGGACAAGCTGCAGGGTTATGGCTCCCCAGTCTCTGTGAGTCATCTGGGATTCCTCTCACCTCTTCTGCAGTTCCATAACCAGCTGTTGCAAATGTAACAGCTCAAGAAGAGGTTGAAATACTACTAATAAAACAATCTGCCAACAAAATCCAAACCTGTGCATGGATCCAAACCTCACCTGTGCTGGCCAAACTCATATCAAGGTTTGGTCTCCCTTTCCAGTAAATTTTTCCAAAGTCTGTTTACTTGAAACATTTCTCACAGCTCTTATTAAATGCCTAAAAAAGGGAGAGGCTGAGAAGTGAGACAGGGAGATCTCAAGAATGCCTAACTTTGGCTCTGCAGGTTTAAGTGATATTAAGTAAGGACAATACAGGAGAGCCTGTGTGGTCATCTGAGATCTAAGGCTGGGCTAACTAAACCCTTTGAGTCCATTAGCCTGGAGCTGTGGATGAAGAATGCACTCAGCAAAACACTGAGCTCGGTGAGACGGGAGGGAAAAGTCCCTTTTCCCTCTGAAGGGGAACGGGCAGGTTGCAGGAGCTCACCTGGGATATTGCATTGCCTGTGCTTTTGAGATGCGAGGCCCCTTTTGTTTTAAGACCAATGTGCAATAGCTGAAATTGAGCTGGCAGAACCTGCCTGGGGAGCAAACTCACCTTTTATTAAAACAAAAGAAAACTTGCCAGAGCTTCTAGGCTCAACACAGCTTGATTAAAGACATTGGGGAATTTACCAATCAAGGAAAGGGCAGAGCGTGGAAAAAATAAGAAGTTCTAGATCAGTTAAAAGTAGCCAGAGAAAACCCTGAGGCTCTGCAGCTGGACATTACTGATGCAAGAGATAGGCTGCCTCGTGGAGAAGGGATGTGATGGGAGGAGAGGAACACATCAATCTGCAGGGCTCAGCATTAGGGCTGACTAATCACACACAGCCCTGGCAGCTGGAGGGCACAGAGCCCCTTCTTGGAGCCTGGCTTGGCTGCAGAGCCCTGTCTGCCATGGGAACACGTGTCAGCCTGTCTGTGAGCCCCAAACAACAGCTCACTCCCACCCTGCCGTGCCACAGGGGATTGGCGTGAAAAGCAGCTCCAAAATGTGCCCACACCCTGTGCAAGGTGCAGGTGCTTCAGTGGGCAGAGCAGGTTATCACCAGCCCTGCTGGAAACCATTATCCCTGGAGAGGCTTCAGCTAAAAGATCCCTTCTAAAGGCACTTCAGTGCAACAATGTTAATTGCTGATTGCGATTCCCTGCCTCTTACAAGACAGCAGGAGAGAGGAGGTAAGGGGGGGATGCATCAAGTGAGCTCCCTGAGGCAGGTGAGCAACAGGTGTGTGTATTTATCTAGACATAGATAAAGGCATAAAACATCCAAGTTCTTTTCACACTCTCATCAGTAGCACTGGGATAAGGAATCCAAGGTTTCACCACACAGAATCCATTTCTGCCTTGTGGAAGAACTGCCTGACTCACATTCAGGCTGATTAATAACAGGACTTTGGGGCATGTGGCTGCACACCAGGTCACATCAGAGTTTCACCAGGCTTGCTGTATGAGAGAGAGAAAGAACTGAGGTTCACCAGGGCCTCCCATAACTCAGCCACTGTCCATGAAGACAGCTGTATAATCTGTGGATGTCTTTTCAGGCCTGATCTCTGCTGCCAGAAAGAACATGCACCAGTGTGAGCTCAGTGTAACCTGCCTCCTACTCACAGCCAAGAAACCCTTGACTGTGCTAGAAAGCCATTAATTGATATTTTCCAGTGTATGACAATACAAAAGAATGGCAACAAATCTTTCGTGCCCTGCTGCACTCAGAGCTTTGAACAAAAGTTTCTCCCCCTCCACCTCTCCTCCTGTCTGCCATGAGAAGTGACAGAAAACGTCAGATTGCAATGCCCAAATTAAATGTAGTAATCTGATCAGAATGAAATGCCAAATGAGTCACCTCCTGCAGCAGCCTCTGTGCCACCTGTCCTTTGCTCTGCCTCTTAGCTTTCATAGTTTGCTGCTGCTCAATACAGTGTCCAAGATAATAGAAAATGGCCCTGATAAAGAAGGAGCTAATGGACAAAAACACCATGAGAGCTCTCGGGTGGAAGACTGCACTCTAAGCAGATATAAGTGATGACATTTGTGGGGAACCTGCCCTATACTCTTCCTTTCCAGTGGAAAAAGTGATGTTGATAGAATAATTCTGAATTTTTCACCTCTCTTCTAAATGGCACATCAGTGAGACAGTGACAATGTCACCATTAAACCCGACAGAGAAATGTGTGTTCCCTGATTTCAAAAGGCTGCAATAATGTAAAAAGTGCATTATTTGAATGAATCTGAACCAGATGGCCAGATAGAGACCTGGACACAGAACAATGTGGCACCAATAGTTTTTAATACATTTGCTGAATTTGGTACCAGTTCTTGCTCCTGAAAATCAAAGAAGAAACTAATTTAAATAAGTTATCTGCTGGTTTTTTTTTTTTTGCTTCTTATAAAGGTAACCCACCCTTGAACTCTGAGCTTGTGTCCTAACTGGGAAACAGAAGGAAAACTTTAGCCAAGGGCCATCCATAATTCCTTTACATTCTCATTCCATCAGCAAGGCAAAAGAAACAGTTCTGCTCTAAAATTTAAGAAAACTCAGAAATAGGCTCCACCCCACCCCCAATTCAACTACATTTTCTCTTTGTTTAAGGTCAGTGTAAGTCACTGCTTAGGCTTCCTAAAGCATGACATTTCAGGCAGACACTACCATGCCTCCCAGGCCATCCAAAAAAGCAGATCTCTGCTGAGAGGTTCTTCTTCCAAAACAAGGTATACCCAAAATAAAACAACAAAACAAGCTCCCAGTTCCTCACCTCTTAAACACTGGGGCTTTTCTGCTTAACATCCCTGTTCTCTGTGGCTGAGCCTCAACAACTCAACTCACACATCCAACACCTTCTCTGCCAATCAGATTTTATCAGCAATAATTTTGCTGCTACCAAGGCTAAGATAAAAGGCAGAACAAGAGGAATAAATGGTGGAGAAGTCTGTTGAAAGAAAAGTTGGATCCAGCAGAAAAATGGGCTGTGTTAGGGGAAGATGAGCCGTTCACACTGCATACAGCAGTTTACCTTCTCTGTGTTCTTTGTCCTTTTCCTGTATTTGTCTGGCTTCCTAAGGCTTGAAACATCTGATAGCAGGAAGGTAAAACTGTCCTAAATGTCTCCAGAAATCTGCTTGCCTATTAGGAATTCCCTAGAGAAAATATAAAGAAAATCAAACACCAGACTTCACATCCTGAGCAAGCCTGGTTATGCATATTTAATAAAAGGAAACAAACATTAAGATAAAACTGGGTGTCCATGGAAACTGCATATCTATCTTTAAAAAGCAAAACCCAAACAACCAAACATATTAAATTTTACATACGATTTTCTTTTACGTACAGTCTCCCTGTACCACTTTTGTTGTTATGTATTGGCTGTCAGAGATCCTCCCTGCCTGCCTGTTACTTTGGCATCTCCAGGATGATCTCAGCACTGTGCAGCTCTGAATCTGTCATGTACCATACACAGCTCGGGCTGCACTCAGGCTTTTCTGCAAACATGGGCTGCAGCAAAACCCTGAGCAGGATGCCTTGCCCCCAGGATTCAGAGCTCTTCAGTCACTTCTTTTGTTGGGGGTTAGAGGAGGGGAAAAGAGCCCAAAATGAAACAAAATGGCATGGGGAAGTCAAAAGCAACCTGTGCTGAGCAAAGTGAGAAGGAGGAGCTGTGCTCTGAGCTCTCACTGGTCCTGGTCCTCACACTCGGCAGGCACAGGGAATAGACAAGGAATATGGATGTATGTCGTGAGGATCATTCACAGGTTATTTAAAGCAGTACCACGAAGCCATGGTGCTGTAGCAGTTCAAAGCCACAACCAGCAGCTGTCCTGCTGCTTTGTGTGGGGTATCTGGGCTGCAGCTCTGAAAGCTGGGGTTCATGCTCAGGACAGACATCAAACCCTTGCGTGTGGGGGATCAACAAACACTGAATTATCCTGTGGTTCTCGGAGGCGCAGCTCCCAGAGCAGCGCTGAGCACCAAGCAGTGCTCAAAGAGCCTCTTTGTTCCCAGCACCAGCTGCTGGGCAATGCGATGAGATCTGCAGCGAGCAGAGGTTTGCGAGCGATGTGGGCGTGGAGACAGCAAAAGAACAACGCTACAATTAGCACGGGGTGTACAATCAAACTTCTATCAAAATGAAAGCAAAAGTTGTCTTCTTCAACGTTTTACCCTTAACAAACAGGCAAATATGGCAAGTCTATCAGCTGGCACTAGTGCAGCTCTGGGAGGACAGTGAGTCGTACACAGTGGGACATGCTGAGCGATACTCAAAGGCACCACCTAATTTGTGGTGACAGCAAAGGTCACCATGGAATACCTGACTTCTTCCAATCTGTTTCCATATAGATCCTACTGTATAAATTGCCACAGCACTCAGCAGCTTTGAGGATCAAGACCTTACCACAGAGAAGCAGTACCCAGAGCTATCACCCTTATTACCATTGTTTCCAATGGAGTCGTGGTGTTCTCCTCTTCAGTAACTGGGAAATTAAATTCAGTCCCTACTGCATTTTTAATGGCAGTAAGAATTCCCAGAGTGGGATCAGACATTTAAGCAAAGAGCAGTAGTTTCTCACCTCGCTCCACAGAGCAACCCAGCCTCTACCCACCTTTTCAAGTCTCTGCACGTGTTCTTTCTGTAGCTGCTGCCTTTCATTTCACTTGCTCCCAAGGAAAGCCATCCCAATTAACCAATTTCTAGACAACCACACACAGCTAAACAATGCAAACAGGTTCCCTGTTTCATCCAGTACACTTACTGCAGGCTTCACTAGACACTCATGAGCACATCTGGTTTCCTCCCTCCTTCTCTTCTGTGTTACAAGAGAGATGTTCTATCCTGTTCCCATTATCATGCCAAGCATCCATAAATTCATTGCAAGGCTTGATTCTCCTTACATTCCTGACACTAGGCACCTGCAAATTCTGCATGTTGAAGCTCCACTGCTGCAGGTGGAGCCCTTCAGGAGCAGCCCTGCAAGCTCAAGCAGCAAGCAGAGGCTGCCTGGCACTGTTCATGTCATCCTGCTGTAGTGCTCCCACTTGTGCTGCTCAGACCTCTGGTTTCCCACACTCTTTTCCAACACTGCTCTCAAGCTTTTCTGGAAAGTTCTCTGGCCTGTACGTCCCTGGTGGAGAAGATGACGTGGGTGAGATAATTGCATGGGAAATCTGCATGTCCCACACTCCACAGATTTCATGTCTGGCATCAAGCATCATACATGGACAATGCTGATTGGTAAGGGCTGCACAGTCAAAGCACAAACCTGTAGGTGGTTCCATGCATCAGGTGTGGGATCACCCACAGACCAAACACCCTGGCCTGTTCCAGGAGGTGATGAGTCCTGTGGAAAACAGGGGATCAAGAGGCTTCAATCCAGCAATTCCAGATCTGCTCAAGTGAACGTGGTAGCTGAGGAGGATGGGAGCAGGAGGAAGGGAAGAATGTGCTATGTGGCCAGCAGCAAGGATACAAAAACCACACAGGAAGCTGCTGGGAATCCAGAATATTGAACTATGGGCTGGCAGGCACATCATTCCCCTTATTATTCCATTTGCAATATTTTTGTCATCTGTTTTGTTCCCAGCACTGAGTTCTTTCTGTGTGACTTGCCAAAGATACATTCTAAATATATTTCTTCCTGTGAGGGTAAGAAATGGGTTAAGTGAGCTTAGAAGTAGGTTTATTCTCCAACCAGCATCTGTGTGCCATTATAAAGTCAGATAACTGTATTACTGGGGTAGCTTGAAAACAGACAAAATCTGCTTTCTGTTTTTGCTAAATCCACAACTAAATGATTTTTGAGCGGGATGTTTTCATGGGAGATAAAAGACTAAAATCAATGGTAGGACTGTCTGAAGACTGAAGTTTCATTTTATCTCCACAAAAAATCAGGAGTCAGCTATTCCAGTCACTCTCTATTAAGTTTTGGTTCAAAAATGTCACTTGTACTCACAGCAGTGCTGAAAAGACTATTTATCTGAATCCAACTGTAGCATAAAGATTCTCTTGGAATCTTTTGTTTATTGAATGAGATAAGCATACGTAAGTAATGCCATTTATTGCAAAAAAAAGGACAGGTAGGTGATATGAAACTGAAACTGTGATATGTGACAAAAATTAATAACAGTAATCATAAATGGTTATGAGAATGGTGTGAGGTCTAAAGATAACACAGGCATGCACTTAGATATCAATCTGTGATTTAGAAAATTTAGGAGAAAAGTGCCTGACAGTTCAAAAAATGAAAATTATCATCTCTTTCAAACACTTCAAGAATGGCAACCAGAGTTTAATGCTCTAAATCATGAACTTTGCTGTCATAGCACGGTGATGGGTCTGTAGCACATCTAAATCTGAGTAAGAACCCTGAGAAGTGAGAGAGCAGAACAAGATTAAAGGTAAAGGTTTCACAGTCTAAAGGTATGCATATTACATAGTTTCACCTTCCTGATTTCAAAATACTGTGACATTTTTCCAGAAATACAAGCTTCTATAAAATGCCCCCAAGGACTTTGTTTTGGCCCAGGTAGGCAGTGAGTGGTTCCTCAGTTGTGTGGCCATGTGGGCATTGTAGCCCAAGAAGAGTTAACAAGGGTTGGGCAACATTGCTGTTGTCAGTAACTGGGTGACTGGAATAGACAGTCCTTGATGTGCTAGTCCTAAAATCCTGATTTTCCAATCACTCTTCCTTTGCAGCTGGCTCTGTCTAGAGCCTCCTGAGAGAGGAATTAGGATTAAATTTTTCTTTCTAGACACTATTCTCTTTAAACACAGATCTAGCTGTAAAGTGCAACTAAGTAGAAATGAACCCTCTCTCATTTTCTCTTTGTAACTAACTTCTTTTATAAAGAGCTTAGTCTCCAGTTCAGCTAAGCCTTTAATTGTGTGCTTAACTTTAAGTATGTGCTTAATGTCAATGGGACATATGGGTAAGTATGAAACTGTGTTTCATTGAATAGACTAACTTACCTCAAACACTTTAATGTTTTTGCTGAACTGAGGCCCTGGCAAACAGAACAAGAAAAAGCATTTAATGGGATATTGAAAAGTTTCCTAGTATCAGTTGGTAAAACTAGTATTTAAAGTTTTTTCTCCTGAGTGGTATAATTACATCAATAACTCATTTCAGTTCAGCCTAGAAGGAAAGATTTCTTTGAACGTTAATTGAAATGTGGGAGCTTAAACTAAGCAACTGAACTCTTTGCTTTTGGGTGTCTTTGATCAGAATGTCAAAGATGCTTGGACAGTTATTGCTATTACATCAGTGCTCATGACCTTGCCATTAAAATACACAAACATATCCTCTCTCATTCACTGCATTTCTAGGATTACTCCATTCCTGTAGGTATTCAGCCAGAAAAGTGATTGAGTGGGTATCACACATCAGAATGCCATAAACCCAAGGCACGCTCTCACCAGGGTTCCAGGGCTGCTGTGAAGGCGCCCTGCTGAGATCCTTGCCCCTGATTTATGTACGCTCTCGTTACTGAGCAGCGTTAATCGTGGCTCTAAAGCAAAGGAGAGGTATGAAATGATGAACACCCTCTCATTGCTGCTTCTGTTCTTGAGTTCAGGAAATTTATCTTTCACCAGTTTCTACACTTAAGTACTCTCTTCCACAAGTAGTTCAGTCATTGCATTTAGCATCGTTTGCTCCGAAACCAACACTACCCTGAATCAACTGAGGTGAGCAGTTTTTGAAAAGCTGTACCTGGCAGGCAAAAGCATTCTGCCTTTTGGCAGCTCTCTTTCCTTTCCTGTCCCTGAGCTCACCCTGAAGCAGAATGAGGTGTTACCCTGTAAAAAAGAATAAATGCTGTATGCAGGAAGAGTGTTTCTCTTCTCTCTTGCCTTATCCCAATGTGTCCTGCTCTCGTCTGTCCTACAGCTATTGCATCATATTCAGCCTCGACTTGCCCTCTAAATCTTGCCAGAATCTACATTTTGCTCTTCAACTAAAATTAATGGCCACACCTATTCATCCTTCTGACATGTCTGTTCTCATTACTCCTTCATCCTTTGACCCTTCCTGGTGTCATTTCCATACTAATATCTTTTACCTTGTGTGTCTTCAGCAACGGGAGCCGTTCTCTCGCATGACTTAGTGCAGAGCAGTACTGGAGAGTCAAACATATTCTAATGGCTCACTAATATTTTTCTTCATTTCTTTCCCATGACAGGCCACAGAAATATAGAGCAGTTATTCCAATATTTCAAAAAAGCCTCAGCAAAAATCTTTTATCTAATGGCTACGCTTTTATTTCACAATCTAGGCTACATTTCAGTGAAAAGAGAAAGTCAGTGGCAAGTTGAAAAGGACCATAAACAAGACTTATTATAAGCAATATGCCAATAATTATGCTATTACTGCATTCAGTGTTTAGTGCCATGCCTTCCCTGTTTGTTTCCTTCAGCATTTTGGGACAGCTTAGACAGTTAGCAGAAACTCATGTCACTGCTCCTCTGTTTTCCCTTTTAAAATTCTGATACATATTATTTGTGTTGCAGCTCTCACTAGAGGTTTCTTGCTTCTTTTAAACACTTCTCTTGGAGATTTAAAATTGAATGAAGCACATATTCCTATAGGTCTTTCATTTTGTAAACATTTTCTTCTTCAAACAAAAATCTGCATTCTGGGTCATATTTGGAGATTTGTAATGTCTCTTTAATGGATTGTAAAACCAAAGGGATCATTAGGATAATCTATTTTAAATTAACTTCTGTTTAAACAATAGTACATTTTTCAAAAAGATATTCAGAGGGGGAAAATACATTCTGATACTAGATAAATTGTTCTGGTAATCAATTACCCTGCCTTTTAAAACACTGAGGTTCTTTAAAGTCTGTATTTGTTTAGCTCCAGCTTCCATCCACAAGATCCTGTTAATCCTTTTAGTGATGTGTTCAGACATATTCAGAATAGTGAAACAGGTATTTTATGTAGATATTGAAGACTGGTATCAATTCACCTATTAACCCACTCTTAGATAAATTAGATAGATTAATTTTCTTAAATCACAGGATATTGGAATTTCTTTTCCACAGGCTTAGAATCATTCCCTTGTTCCTCTCTGAACCTTTTATCTTTGTTGGGTTTTTTTTTTCCTTCGGGTTTTTTCTTCATGTGAGACAACAAGATCTGGACAGAGAATGCTAGCAATTATCTCAGTCATGCCATGAACTCATCTCCCTCCTGCTTGACATTCACTGCTTACCCATTCAGAGCTAATGTTTTTCTCTCAGCCATTATATTGCACAGGGAGCTCACATTCAGACACCACCTATCACAAACTCTAAATCTTCATCACTATCACTGTATTTCAAGGGTACTTTTCTGCTGTTCTGTGTACATGTGACTGGAATTTTTTGTTCCCAGGCATATGACTTTCTATTTTTCTGTATTAAAATGCATATTGTTCAGATGAGCTCACCTCATGAAATGATGCAAATCCAGAACACAGAAATGATCTCTTCTGTCATTATTTACCACTCCACTAATTTTTATGTCACCTGCAGTATTTACTAGCAGAGATTTTGCATTTTCTTCCAGATTAGTGCTAAAGAATAACTAGCATTAGGCCAAGAACAGATTACTGCAATAGGATGCAGATTTTCAACCACAATACTTTTGAAATCCATCTACTAAATACATCTTTCAGCCAAAGCATAAAATGGTTTAGAATGAGCTCAATATACTCTATAAAATGGTAGGGAAAGGTTAAGCTGTTTTAAACAATAAAAATCCAGCTGACCAGGCAATAGATTACAAGCTATTGTTGCCATCTAATAACATTTTAAACTATCCAGTCACAAAGTTTGAATATCATCATGGGAATAAAGACAAAACCACATTGTGCAGCTAGAAAAAAATCCAGTCCCTTAGAAATAATGCAAGACAGCTTTCCCCTTCAAATGCATTAATCTGAGCAGCTCTGTGATGAATGTGACATGGTAACATTCAGCTAAAAAACTTTAAAAATCCTATTTATTGGGTAGAGAGAGGCAGCAGCCTACTTTGAGCCCAAAACACAGGCAAAACTTGGAGAGTGTTTTCACCCTGGATGGGATGCACAGAGGCAGCACCACGGATGCATCTCTCATCCCAGGAACGGCCTAATATATATGGTAGCATCACAATAACCTAATTCTGTCCTTTCTTTTTCTTAGTCAGCACAGCACACAGTAATCTCACATGAGCCTGCATCTTGCAAGTTGTGCAGGGGTTTGGCAGAACTGTCACTTCCCTTACAATACAATGCATTTGGGGCTTGTGTTCATTATTAAAGAAACAGCATTTGTCCAGGATTAGTCAGTCCAAATGCAACACTTGAGGTTTAATTTTTAGTGATATATCTGGGTCATTTATCTTTATGTGATATACAACAGAACTGTATATTTATCTAATCTTGTAGTAGGAGGGATAAAATTATTGTGATATCAGAATAACTCTTAGAAACTGTGTTTCCTCTGGCTCAGACACAACTATTTAGGAAGAAAAACCAGTTGAAAAAAATAATTGCCAGAGGTTTTGTATGGATTTCAGCAATGCTTGCCAAGAAACTCCTCTATTTCCACTCCTCCAGCCTTTCAGGCCAAGTCTTATCTTATTACCCCAGAAAGCCAAATACCCTGGATTCTTATTGCCTTCTATTTTCGTCATTTTAAACGGACAAATAAATATTATCTCCCGTTTTGACTTTGCAGCAATTTAGTCAAATAGCTGTGATCTGTCTTGCTTGTTACTGTGGTCCACATGCTACAAGCCAGACAAATCAATCTGCTCCCCTGGTACTGCTACAAGAGAGGTCACAACTTGCTCTTTGTCTCAGTCCTCTGCATTGATGTAGGACCTGTCATAATGTATTTTAAACAGGGATTGAAGACCTAGCCTTTGTACCTGAACACCATAGTTTTGTTCCCAGACTCCTGAAGTTTTAACAGGTTAGATCTATGCAATATTTCTTCCCTCTTCTATTTTTACTTGGTGTTACAGGATGCAGCCAGTAATCTATATGTTAAAAGGGGAAATACAGAATTTGTAACAGCTCTTTCCTTATTATATTTCCATATAATGTACATCTAAAGAAAATTATTATCATGAATGAAAACATTTGAAATATGACTTGAGAGTCTCCTGCTCTTAAATATCACAGACTTTCTTATTGCCAATAACACGACATAAGTATTTAAGTATTCTTCAACTTTACAAGCTTTTACTGCATTAAATATTTTTGCTTAAGGCATAATATATGTTTTAACAACTCCAGCATGTGCAAAAAAACCTTTTATAGCCCAGAGCTTCACAGAAGTAATAAAGGTTTAAAGGTAATAAGCCTCATCCATTTCATGAAGGGGGAGAATTACCTTGGCACGCTCACATTCTGCAGGTACTGGGGTTTCCAGGTGCAAACAGCATTAGACAGATGGGGTGGAACTGTTAAGAAAACTGACTGAATTTAGTCACATGAAATGGATTTTCTAAAAGGGGAAACATAAAATCACTCTTTCATTATCCTCGCATCTGACAAAATGCATTATCATATGCTTTTGCTTGAACAGTGTAAAGGCCGTTCAAAACAGATACAATTGCAAATCAAGAAAGATCACACTTATGTGGAGCCCTGACAACGTGATCTCATCAAGCTAGAACTTGAAATTGCAAGTGTCACTTCAGATAAGATCAGAGAACATTTCCTGTCCCAATGATGTGACATTATCAGGTTTGAGACTGTAGCAAAGGCACATGCACAATTTTGTGAACTAACAAGGCAGATTGAGAACACACTGGTTGGCAGGATATTTTAGATCCTGAGATTGCCTTGAGCTGGGCATAATTACAGCTCATTTTTTGCACATGGGAGAGCCATCTCGAAGAGGAAAAGAGCAGGGTATTCACTGAGGAAAGAAAAATGTTGATCTTTCAATTAGCATAAGTTCAAACATCTGAACTGTGTTTCACAGTGGACAGAGAGCTTTTGGTGAAAAAAGCCATCTTCTGGAAGGCAACTCTTCAGTGGCTGTGCTTCCATTTGTATGGGAATCATTATAGAATTCTACTTTAAACTGTTATATATTTAAGCTTGCTTGCAAGAAAAACCACAAACAAACAAACAAACAAACAAACCCCTGCTGTTATTAAACTACTTAAAGTTCACCCTTAAGATAGGGCATTAGGAATTTATTAGAAGGATGTTCTCTTCATTTCAACTTCTCAACTGTAAAATAAACACACTGTTCACAGCCACAAAGGAAGGAGGGCAAGGAAGCCAGTTACATTTCTTGTCTCTCTGCCTGTTTTTGGCACTGTTTAGAGATTAGTAGACAGGTACTAAGAAGGTAGGTACCAGTCCAAAACAGGTTTCATGCATTAAAAGCAGTGATAGGGAAAATGCTGGAAGTCACATAAGAATCAGTAATCTGAAAATGTTTCCCAGCACTAAAAACCTCAAAGCCATTAAATGCCTCTCCTGATCTGAAAATTTCTTAGCACCTACAATTTACTTCTAATTGAATTGTTGCTAAAATACTGCTTGTTCAGGAAGATTCTCTTTTTGGATTTAAGTGTCCTTCATGGCTTTAACTCCATCATATGGCTGAATATCCCTGGAAGTCCAGGCTTGGGAGCACCTCCACTCTGTTGAAGCTATAGGAGTAGAATATACACACTGGAATTTCCATGATGGAAGACACAAAGTCTGTCATGGTAAAGCAGCTGGAGGAGACAGAACTGTAAAGTGCTTTTTCCTCAAAGCTATAAATAAATGTACTAAGGAATAAAACATTATTTCATGGAGCTTATACATGGTCTCCTCAGAAACCATGTGATTTCCTGTAGCATAGGCTGCAGCATTTGAAACACTAATTCCATGGGCAGAAGTTTACAGTAGGTTATTTTACCCAGTGTATGCATGTAGTATGATACCAAAATAATTTCAAAATTCACTTTTAAATGGAGAGCATCCAATCTCCCACAAACCCAGTATTTTTTTCCAGTGACTCCCCAGCATATTAAAACCACAATGATTGACAACTTCTTATATAATGTTTGACAAAACAGAAAACTGTACTTCAGTGCATAACTAAAAAAACCATGATGAATGTGTTTTAACATCATGGTTCTTATTGCAGCTCCTCATTTTTGCACAAATGCTCACGTCAGATGAAGAAAAAACCACCATGCATTCTTCATATTCACAAACTTTCTTGCATTGATTAACGCAACATTTTATGAGACCTGAAAGAACAAAGTTAAATGAACAAGAAGTGAAAACTTATGATGGATGTGTCCCTCATAGCATTTAGATCTTTTCCACTTGATTAAAAATTCCTAGTTCCTCTTCACTGAATTGTTTAGTTTTTTAGCAGTCTCTGTCCTGATTAAAACAAATTAGCATCAAAGATCCCCAGCTGAATGAGGAATCATTAATTGAGAAACATGCAATGCTCCTTAATTACCTTAGAACAGTCAGAGAACAAATAATCTTGGGTTTCAAAGGGGTTTGCATGCACTGTGCACCGTGGGCTTATTCTCTGTGTCTGCTGGAATAAAAGTAGACTTGCCTATACCACTGAGGGATATCAGTACAAGCCTCAGTAAACACATTGTAGATTGTTTATCTAAAGTGGAGAAAAAACACAGCGAGGCAGTGGCTGACTGGAAGAGATAGATGTTTCCATTTATTATGTTGACCGTAGCTTTTGATTTGCTTTGCATATTCCAGCATTGACTGGGAAAGAATGAAAGCTGTTCCTTATTGATACAAATTAGAAATGTGGGAGCTGGAGCAGGAGGGCTTTACTCAGAAGCACCTAACAAAATGTCAGACATGGAGGTGCAGAGGGTAACCATGTACTTTGAAACAGCAGGGAAAAAAGGAAAAAAAATCATGGAAGCTGGCTCAAAAGGAATCTAAGGATTATTTGCTGTGCCTTGGTCACTTGTTCTTTGTGATACAGTTCTGATTGTTGCTTTTTAAAGCTATGACTCAGGCCAGTTAGTGCCAGCCTTCACGGGAGAAGGAGTAACTGACTTTTTTAAGGGCACAATACACTTACTAATATGAATATCCTAACATTTGTTTTGCTTCACTGGCTCATAGAAGAAATCCTGCAGGAAAATGTCACTCAATGGCACTGAGTGTGCTCCCGGAGTGGGGCTGTTATTTACATTGCTTTGGCACTAAAGGTAACCGAGCAAGTGTTACTAACCTCAAAACTGGACAGGAAAATTAAATACTGTGCAGAGCTACCTGAGCTCGCTGGGAACAAGCTGGCTTGTCCCAGTGCCAGGCTCCTGTGCTCTCATGGAGCTAATCAGCTCTGCAGAGCAGCAAGTTATTAGCAGGGCTGCAGGACAGTGCTGATGCAGCTACACCCTTCTGGTACCCAGAGTAACTCCCCTAGAATTAGCTGGAGAGATTTGCACCATACTACTGATGCTGTGTAAGGGTATTCTCACAGTCAAAGGGAAAACCAAAAACCAAAGGGAAAAAAACCCTGATGCAATGGAATATGTTTGCAGCTGTCATAACAAGATGATCCCAGTAAACACAAACATTAGAGTAATAAATTTAAAAAACTAGTCCCTATGCCACAGGAGAGGTTTGGGCTTGCTCCCAGTTTCTATTAATCTGTGCCATTACTCTGGATTTCACAATGGCTTTTTGCTTATGTGGATACCTCAGAAGGGCAATTTTAAGATAGTAAACAACTTGATCTCAATATCACGTGCTGCTGTTGGTAGTCTAGAACCTGAGGGGCAGGGGTGCCCCATCCAGCCACTCACACTAAAACCACCTTGCCTGACCTCTTTTCAGTCCATAGCCATGAAATTTCTGTTCAGCTGGAAGCCTGAAGGTCTCAGAGATTTCACTGGGGCTCATTCTTCTCCCTGGTAAGGATAGTATCCGCCCATAAAGCACAACCTCCTTTTAGCCATTTGATGTAAAACTAGAAAGGAAAGTTGGAAAACTCCTGAAGCCTTTAGAAGACACCACACTCTTTATGCAGAAAGACATTTTACATATTTGCAAGCAAGACCACTGACCTTCATCCAAACTAATACTTTTATAGGTGAGATCCACATATTTGGATGTTTTTGTGTGAGCACCAATGTACCATTTAGAGTAAATATGAGTTAGATAAGCACTTTATTTTGTCTCTTCTCCTGTGAAAAAGACCTTCACCTGTATATCACACTCCTAAGAGCCACGGGTGAAATCAGAAAGCTGAATATTCTGTTGTTCCCTGGTTTAACTTTTACTTATTTAGAATTTAGTGATGCTGGTTTTGTTGTTGAAGTTGTAATCTTAATGGGTACATCTACTGATGCCCTTCCAGTTGGCCTTCATTTTTAGAGACTATAAACTGAACAAGTTGATATTCCCAGACAGCAAAACTATTGCTTGCACATTGCACTGTCACAGGAACACAAATAAAGAAACCCTTGTGTTGTTTGCTATCAAAGCAAGGTTTTGCAAAGCAGGTGAAAGCCACCCAGGCCTCAAAGCACTTCTTGTGGGTTGGTAATTTTTATAAAAAATGCAGTTTGTTGTAACAGAAGGCTGAACAATGACAAGGTAAATGGCAAGTTCTGAGTGCTTCAATTTTGAGGTACCATTAAGCTGCACAATTTTAAAGGCCTCTTTTGAAAAATTGATTAGTTTATCAAAAAAACTAAATGATAACATAGTCTAACATTAGCAATTTCAGTGTCTCAGTCATGAAGAGAGCATAAAGTTGCATGTTTTCCTTTTTATGGGACTGGGAGAGGCACAGTGAGAGGCAAACCCTATGAAATGGGCAATCTGGTTAAGTAATAAAAGAACACCTTTACAGTAATATGAATCATTGGCTTAAAATATTTTGATTTCTCAAACATTCTCCTCCAACCCTCCTAACACTACAGAAAACAGCCCCCACATCTATTGCACCACAGAAATTAGGCAATGACTTAGCACACTAGCTCTGGCTGGAGTGTCTTAGACCATGGCATAAAATACCTCGGACACACATTTGACTCTTAAAGCTCTGCTGACTGTAAAATCCTGGGCAGGCTAAAGGAGTGGGGTCATATTAAAGCAAAATTTATTGGAATTCAAGGCCTTTTCTTCCTAAAGAAGAGCAAATTCTTAGAAAATGCTTGACTAAATCATGGGAAGGCAGATAATAGAGAGGTCTAAGGAAAGGGTGGGCCCTGAGGTCATGGAACACTTTGAGCACATATGGTACAAGAAAAGCCCCAAAAATGGGAGCAGCTGGCTGGACATTAAAACTGTAAATGTCTCTGCAGGAGACAGCCTTGTCCCAGCGGAGACAAACATATATGCTACAAGTAAAACTTAGACATTCTGAGAAATTAGAGAAACTGAGTAGCAACTAAGGACAGGTTTGAAGCTTCGGAAGATTCTATTTGAGGTGTGCAGATGAAGTGTAAGATGATTGATTGGACATGCTTTAGGAGAACTGCTGAAGAAACCAACAGTGTACTCCCAAGAGGCAAGATCAGTGATTTTGGAGAGGAATCAGGACCAGAAGGTGGAAAGGACTGCATGTCTTCAGAACCTGGATCAGGTTCATGATGAGGTTGAATCAAAAGAAAATGCCAAGAGACAAAGCCACTTCAGAACATTTGGAGGGCACGGTGGAGAGGGTGGGGCAGAGAAAGAACATGAATGCCTGAGAAGAGAGCAGAATCTTCACCTGGAGGAAAGAGCATCGCTCTTTTGCCAATCTGATGAACAATGCAAATCCTTTCTTTTCAAAGAAGGAAGTTACAAAGGGATGGGCCCGAGCTGTTTGTGGAGCTCAGCTCTGAAGGGATCCAAGAGGCAATTACAAGCCTTTGGGAAGAACTTGGCACCGTGTGTTGACAGGGTTGCCATTAAATTATTAAAAGCAGACGGAGGTAAACAAAGCCAAAGGCTGTACAGAATAATTCTGTTGATTTCAGATAGCTGAAAAAATTTCAGAGCAATGGAAAGTGGTTTTCAGAAATGCAATGTAAAAGCCAGTGGAGAGAGTGCCTGTGTTTTTCTCAAAGCCTATAAAGCTTTCTCAGAAGGGTTTACATTTTTGGGGGGCTTGTTTTTATGGAAGATTTTATTTGTTTGTTTGTGTTTTAATAAAGCAGGAACATTTCAGTAACACCAGTTTGGATTCTGGAAAAATAACTTTTCCAAGTATTGAATAATCATGATGTATTTGAAGACATGTAACACTACAGTCAGAATGAATACACACACTTCAAGATTTTAAGAAATCTTACCATGCTATATTGTGGCCTTTGAGCCACATTGGAGGCATTTATAACTCCATAAGACATTTTTTAACAGGCATAATCACAATTTGCAATGAAGAATATGGAGCACAAAGAAGGTGTAAAATCTCTGGCCCATTTAATATAAATGAGGGATTAAGGCATGGAAATGCATTATCCCTGGTAGTCTTCAATATGATTAAAATGTTACATTCGCTGACATTTTCAGACTACAGTGGACAAAGTAGTGAAGCACCTTTGGGATCTTACGGCCTGGGCAGCTGGGAATGAAGCAGAAGGTGCTGAATGAAAAATGGCTATGTGAAGAAGAAAAACAAAAAATAATATAAAATCAGACATCTAATAAGCCCAAATAATAAAAAATATCAGTCAATTGAATAGACTGGTAAAACCTTTACCAAGAAAAGGAAAGGGACATTGATAAGCAGAATCAAGAACAAATTCTGTGACCACTGTTACATGAAAAGTCACAGAGTTTGAATATCTGCCAGCAAATAATTTTGTTTGCTTGCTGTTTTTTAAAACTGTGTTTTTTAAAATTGTGTCTCAAGTTGTGGTATAAAACACTAACATCTAGCACTATGGAATGAACCTGATACTAAATAACTTAGTAACTAAAATACTCTCAGCACTCTTACAGCGACTGTTATTTTTAGATCAGTAAAGAGCTCTGAGTACTCTCTATACATTAATTAATTAATCTTAAATATTCCCATGTTATTAGGTTAATTTTAATTTTATTTCAATTTTATAATTTAATTACATTTAAATTTAATAAATTTAATAAATTTAAATTTAAATTTAATTAAGGTTCATTTTATCATACCTAAGTATTCAGTTAGGAACACTTTCCTGGCCATACTTCCACCATCTATTTAGAAGAAGAAACAAAATTACCTGTATTCATATATTTAAAAGATTTTCGTACCTGACCATTTGGCTCTTAGTGCTTTGGGAAGGGATGGGGAAGAGGGGACTTGCAGGAGTATTGACAAATTTCATGTCTGAGAGGAAGTTTTAGGAAACAGACAATTTGTGTAGAGTTCTTTCACAAAAACATCCACACTGGTTATCCTAAACATTGTGTTCCAAAACTATGTTTATTTTTTCTCAATTATATTTTATAACTGAATGTCTTAAGAGACCATCAGGACTCCACATGAAAAAATAAATTTTGCTTCAAGTTAATCCCTAAGAATCATAAAGCAAAAACGACTTTTTATAAATGCTGACCTTAGAATAATTGTTAAAAAGACACAAATCCTCAGCAGAATGTTTCTGATACCTTTTAGGAGTATTGAAGAGCTTCAGCTTACTTTTTTCTTGCTTCTTGTCCAATGAAAGGTCTTTTAGAAAAAGGCATTTACTAAAACTGGAAAATAGCATAGCTAAGCATTGCTTTGATAATATCATAGAAACAGTTATTTAAGTGAATAGCAATTCTGTCAAAATTAATACTCTTTCTGTATTATTGACTCTGATCTCAGCACATGAGAACTGCTACAGGCAAATAAACTAGAAAAGGAAGGATACAAAAGGACAGAAGGTGTCTCACCTTCTGCACTCAGTCTTGGACATGCTGAAAATACTGACACCCAATTGATAATAATTGGTAACAACTGATAGTTGACAATATTTTCTATACAGTGTTTCAAGCACACTTCTACATCCTCACTCACTCGGACAAACACACTTAAGATTTTATTTCTGTAGAAAGGGCTGTTATTATGTACATAAATAGTCACTGAGGATGTTCTGATTTAGATCAGCTGTGAAACCAACTGCATAATCCATTATATTTATATATATTTATAATATATACATATAGGCACACACACACACATACACAGATATGCTTAAAAAATAATTGTTTGGTTTGCCCATTGGTTCTACTCTCGCTTCCTCATTTTAGAAAAAGGCAGTTTTTAACGTATCAGCCAGGGCACAGAAATGTTTCAAGACACAAACAAGTTTCAGCATACACAACCAAGCCTGGGGTGACATTAGTCCCTTTTCAGCCTCACAAGAAATTTCAGAGAGCCACTAGAATTCCAGCTACATGTACAAGATTATGATTTTCCAAATCAGAAATACCTGCAGCCATGGAAATGGCCACATGTGGCCATATAGGCAGACATATAGAGATATAAACAATCCTTATGGAAATAAAATTGCCTTAAATAAGGAAAAGCTGAAACAACATTTCTATGGCCCTGAGTTGTACAAGCCCAGGTTGTGCAAGGACTTTTTTTGCCATCTTTGTGCTCTGTTGTTAGTATTTAATGAGGAAGTAAAACTGAAGAGAGCACGGGAACTTCTGGGCACCTGCAGACATTTCTGGGCTTGTTATTATTTGTTATAAGCACCTAAACCAGCCTTGGATATTCCACACTTTCTTCTGGATCTGAAATAAGTATCAGGAAAGTACAGTTTTTCAGGTAATTCTGCACCTTAGAGAGTGGAAAAAATACAGTTAATTTATTTCATTTTCCCCAGTAATGTGGAACATTCTGAACAGGACAACTTTGCTTATAAAAAAGAGGGATTGTAAATCACCTTTAACAGAGAATTTTTCTTTATTGTCAAGAAACCTTTCAGATGCTTTTTAAAAAATTGGTAATGAAATTAGATACATAATGATTTTATAATTTATATGAACCCAGGAAAGTTATAATGCATGAAGATTGAACATCTGTTAAAGTGATCCCAAACTAAAATTCTTACCATCAGGATTCCAGCCTCAACATTAAATTATTTTGAAAATAGTTATTGCTGCAGATTTTACATAACAATATCCATACCCCAATCTGAAATTGTCAAAATGCTTTTGATTTGGGAAGATGAGAGAAAACTCTATGTATAAAAAGAGCAGTCAGCTATGAAAATTCTCAAATCAGATGAATTTGAATATTTCTTAATGGTACATTCATGCCTTAACATGTCAAAAATTTGACCTTTTTTATTAAATACTTTTCATAGTGGCAACATACTGATAACCTTTTTTTGTTTGTACAGGCGAACAAACATTTCATTACATTTCACAGGAATGTAATGAATGGAAGCAAAGATTCTGAAGTGTGCAAATTCAACTGAAGCAGTTTCAGGATTTTATATAAATATAGAAATACAAAGAGGAGCTGAAGTACTAAACCCACGTTACCATGGACAGGCTATCTCACATTTGGAACAGTAATTTGTAGCTGCTGGAGCTCCCTCAGCAGAATCCAGAGACTGAGGAGGGGGAGGTTGAATCCTGACAATCAGAACTTCACTGGGCCTTACTTACCAGAACAGCACTTTCTCATTTATTTTTCATCCAATATAAATCACATTCAGAGTAAAACAGGCCATTCAACATTTTCTGACTGTAAGAAAGTGTTCCAAAGTTAAACTGGACAATAGGGTTTAAAAAAAATATGGCCTTTTCTTGACACAATCATAATGGGACTGTTCATAAAACATCTCATCTGATGTACAGTGGTTGTTACCAAAAAGTTTGCACTTGTCAACAACTAACAAAATGTAGTTATCAGACATTTATGCTATTTATACCTTCCAAAAAGAAAGCTTTGGTATGTGTTTGCAAACTTCTTGCTTTTAATTGTGGCCATTATATAAGTATTTTTTATTTACTTCATTATTATATGAATTTACTAATTTGCATGCAATCAGGGATCCTGGGAGTAGAAAGACACTTCAGAGGAAAATTCTCAGAGTGAAGGGAAATGCTGAATGATCCCATGACAAACATGCTTTTCTTGTACAGTAAAATAACATTTTTACCTGAAAACACAGAAAAATGGCTGATCGCTATTTGCCTATCTTCAGTGTGCAGTAAAATATTTTATCCCTTTAAAACTCACACCTGATTTTCAAGTATTTTTCAAACTCTGCATGAGATACAGAGGAATGCAATCCTGTATGAGTGAGCACAGTCAAAGCTCTCCTACAGGACTGGATGATCTTTCTGTGGATGGGGTTTCCAGTACATTCACAAAACACACTCTAGATTTCTTATGGGAAATGCTTAGATTGAGGATAACACAGAGTTTGGAATATATTCCAGACAAGTGGCTCTTTCTTTTTTCTAAGTGTTTGCATCATGTAAACCAGTCCCATCAATTTATATTCACTTGAACAGATTAACTTCAAAACTGGCAGAAAGGGCTGTTTTCAAAGGACAATTTTTTCACTAGGCTAAGTAGCACTGGTTCAAAGTTCCCAACAGAACCTTTAAAAATGAATTTTTAAAGTTTTAGGTTATATGAGGTCAGAATAGGCAATAAAAGTCACAAGATGGTATTATTTTAAGATAATAATCTTATTTTAAGATATGAAAATACTGAAACAATCATGCCAGTATAAGAAATAATTATACCATAATTCATAAGTGCATAATTTATCAAAACAATAGAGCAGTCATGGTTAGATGCAACCTAATACTCCTGTATAAGATATAACTACATACTGTACAATTGTTCCTTTTTAATAATTATTTTTTACATTTAGTCCTCATCCAAATTAAGCTGAGTACTTCTATGTATGAATGGCTTTAGGAAATAAACACAACTCACAACAGGGCTTTATTACTGCTACTGCACCACCATGGCATGCAAGTAACTATGTAGTCAACTATAAACAGTAAAATGTCATCATCTTTCTGAAATAAAAAGAACATAAAAAATACAGATAAAGTAGTAAACATCAATTATCTTTTTTATATCTTTCATATTTACCAAAAGTCTATCATTAAATGAGACATTTATACCTCTGTATCACTCTCCTGTACTAGGATGGTGGCAAATTTGGAGTTGAGAAACCATACTTTCAACAAGCTTGTACAAAACTACTGGTTTCATATTACACTCTGTCAGTGTGCAATGCATAAATGAGAATATGACACATCTGCTACCTGCCCCTTAGCATTCTCTTACTCTTTTCTACGTTTATGAATTTTGAGTAAATAAAAAGACCGACGGCCATTAAAGCTGGTTGCCAGGTTATCTCTTGTGGTTACTGAGCCCCCAAAGGACCAAAGTCCTTCACAAAGGAAATTCTTTCATCTCTTTTTTGTTGTTGAGTACTGATTGTGTGAGGTTCCATACTGGTTGTGGGATTTGACAGCTAATGTTGGAAGCAAGATGGATTTTTAAACATTTATTTATTTATATAGGGTAATTCCTTAACAGGTGCTAAAGTGACAATGAGATGAAATTCTGCAGTTGTGAGGGAAAAAAATATCCATACTTTATTATAAAAACAAGAGCCAAAGTGCTGACTGGGATTAATCTCTTCTGCTTACAGGTCAGGACAATATATAGATACTAGAAAATTTCAATATTGAAATGGAAGCAGGTTGAATAACAGCATGTTCAACTCTCCTTAGATTTGCAGTCTTGGAGACTCTCTTGGGAAAAGATATTGTAAAGCAGCTTTTCCACGCTCAATTAATTTTGCTGATCATTTAGCTGGCATGGAGGACCCTCTTTGTAAAATATCCCTAATTCAGGACAAACTCTGAGGTACAGAAAAGAAATTCCACCCATCACTCTTCTGCAGCCCAAATTATGTTTATGAGGGTTTTTTCCCAATGTAAAGAAAAATAATTGTTAAATGCTCAAATCATACTATTTAATATAATTTATCTTTCAAATATTACATGTGGTGTTCTTGGGATACACTTTTGCTAAATTCAAAACTGCCTACCTCTTCTGGGTAATGATAAAAAACCACTTAAATCCAAATTATTCTCTTTAGTTCCTGCTTGCTGGAAAGAAATCTTAATGCCAATTACATGGAAAGAACTGTACAATTCCCATTGTTACATTAAGCTATACAAAAATTTCCTTTAACTTCTTGGAATTTGCTCAGTTTTCAATCATACAATTTGCTTCTACATGACAAAAAAAAAAATTGAAGTTTCTCCTAGTCCTGTCCAAGGATTTTCCCTGCTCTGATATGTTCAGGATTAAGAATACTTGTTATTTTATTTTGTATTTTGTTGATACCAGGATCCACTCTTTATTAAAGCTCATCAAGCACGCTCATACCTACCAGAAGTTAGTTCTGCTTTGGGGGATAGCAGGCTGTGTGACTACAACAGAGCACAGTACCTCATGTGTTCATCCATAGATTTGCCTCCATAAAAACTGAGGCTGTAGTATAGCTTTCAATGGAAGCCATTTAAAAAGAAAACATTACAGAATATACAATTGTAGTTTTTGACTCTCAGACACAAGTTCCTTGACGTGTTGAAAGGTGATGTTTTCGATTTCTGACTCCTGAACTCTTATCTTTACAGTCCGCAGGCTTCTGTTGTGAAATGTCTATCAGAGCACTTGCAATTGCAAGACCTGTAAGATAAATAAAAGAAAAACAAAATTTAATGCTCAGCTTTCCTGAGAAGAATTCCAGAGCAGCGTGATGGTTTCTTTCAAGGCAAGTTTATGTACTTTCCCAGAAGTGATCAGTTTCATTTCAAAGTCAGATAACAAGTTCTCACTTTCTTAAATGCTACTTGGTAACAGTGAAGAGACAGTGGAAGGGAAAAAATGCAGTTAAGACACCAGACTGGAAATAAGGAGAACTGACCTCGATTTCTGTCTCTTATAGAATTGCTGTGTGATCTTAGCATGACCTCTCTTTATGACCATTTCCTGGTTATGTGGACCAGAAGCTTTCTGACATGAATTTTCTCATATTAAAAGTATGTGCATTGCATTTAGAAATTGATAAAATCATCAAATCAGAAAATAAGAGAGAAACAGAAACTGCAGTTAGGAGATCATTGTATCCCTGAATATTTGCATTGGCAAAAAATATATATATGCCTCTAATTGGGGAATATCCAGAGGTTAATATTTACCACAAAAAGATATGAAAATATCTTTCTAGAAAGCACAGATCTGTAAAGAAGTAGTGAGCCATGATGGCCTGGGTACATTCTAAATGTTTTCAACTCACCGAAACTCTTCTGGTTTGGATTCTGGTTAATTTGTTGATATTTCATGACCTGTTGTAATCTTAACAGGGTATTGCCAAGGGCATAGACCAGCATGCTTAGGAACCATAGAAACACAGAATATTCTGAGTTGGAAAGGACCCACAAGGACCATCAAGTCCTGCTTCTGGCCCTGAACAGGACAGTACCAATAATCCCACCATGTGCATTGTTCATGTCCTTCTTGAACTCTTGTCAGTTCTGTGACCACTGCCCTGGAGCCTGTTCCAGCACCAAGCACCCTCTAGATGAAGTATTTTTCTCTAATATCCAACCCAAAGCTCTCCTGACAACTTCAGGCTGTTCCCTCAGGTGTTCCCCTCATGAGGATGCTGGAATGCAATGAGGTCTCCCCTCAGTCTCCTCCAGGCTGAACAGACCAAGTGACCTCAGCCACTCCTCATTCAGCTTCCCTTCCAGACCTAAGAAGTTAATATTTTAAGAATTTACTCTTCCATTTCCTTGCTACTGCATCCTTTCTAGAAATTAGTGACTTCTAAAATGCTGTGATTAACAACACAATACAGGGTAGTTCTAGGCTTTTAAATTCACACAGGTGATACTGCAATCAAATGGATTAGGAGTATTCACATCATTTATACTTTCTACTACAAACAAACCACAAAAACCCCATCTACATATACCCAAAATGTAGATAAGGATGGTGATGGTTCTCCATGCAGCCCAAAACTTTTCATTTTCCAACCAACACCACCACTGTCTAAGGAAACCTTTGAAAAAACACTTTTCACCATGTTTAACAGGCACTCTCTATTCCTTATCTCAAGCCAATATCAAATGCAATTTATCTATTACACAGATTCCAATTTTGCAATACTTTTCATGCAACCCCTCATTACAGCTCTTATCTACTAAGAAACTGTGCAAAAATTAGTTTTTCACTAACAAGTGTTGCTACAGTCTCCTTTCATAGCATTAGATATATGGTCAGATTTAGTTCAGGTTTCCAGTATCCTGAAAAATTTATGCAATCGCACACTGGTATCATCACCTTTCTTAAGTCACAAAAAAGTTGCAAGAAGTAATTAATGTGCATCCAGATTTTAAAAATGCACGATACTGTAAAACGCTAAGTACAATTATCAGTGATACATTTCAGGATATGTAAGAGACAAGATTAATCAAGTTGTTATTTCTCACATACACAAATATTTCGTGCCATGAGCCAGTGATGCTTAAAATTGGACTCTGACAAATTAAATTGTTGAAATCTTTGGGGCACCTTTAAAGTTTAAGCAGTAAACTCAGGTATTAGCTAATTCAGGGATAAAACCTAAATAACATTTTGATGATTGCTTACATGTCACCCCATCTTCAACAGCTCGGCTTAGAGACTATGCTAAACAGAAGGAGTATTATTAGTAAACAGATTTTTTAATTTAATAAGCTATTTTAAAATATATTTGGATGTATTAAGCTCAATATATCAATGAACAGAAAGGAATCCTTAGGTCTAACACTGCATACTGGACTGGGATGTACTGGCATGTTGATAGAATTCCATTAAAATCAGGTCACTACAGAAGATCATTTTTCAAAATGTCACACAAATCATCTGATGAAATTCATTTATTATGTTCTCTACGCCCAGCATAGTTCCTTGTTATCAAAGCAATACAATTAACTGGGGGAACAATTCATTATTTCAGACTGGCAGTCTAAAGGAATTTCATTTACCAAGTCAAGCTTGTGCACAGACACTTCGAGCAAGGAGAATTTACATCAAAATAAAACAGAAGAAAATGCTGTGGCTTAAATATTCATTAAAAATACCCCACCAAAACCAAAACATTCCCTTGATGTTACAGGTTTTTAATCTAAATAATAAATGTGAATACATTTACAGTCACTGAAGTTGGAACTGTAAATTGTACAGTGCTCTAGATGTGTTACCTAAACTCTTAAGTTATTACATTTACCCTCCTTCTCTGAATGCTGCTGTTTAAGTATCCTACCTACCATCCAAATTGGTATTTTTAAATCAGTACATGGTCTCTGGTTGCTTCTGACTCTTGAGCAGCATGGCAGAAAGGAACAGTGGAATCAGTAAGGATCCCACATGGACACTCAACAGGCCACCTCTAATTTCTCTAAATTCAATCTTAGTTGCAGAACCAGCCCTATTTTTAAAATTTAGTTTGTTTTTCTACAAAATGTTATAGAAATAACCTGACCTAGTTCTATGCAGCTCAAACAACCTCTAGCTGGTTTTAAGGATATACATGTACAAGTCATTAAGAAGTAAGCCCAGTCAAATTGTAAGTGGAAAGTATATTTTTGTAAGAGATAATTGCATCCACAATGAGGAAAACACCAGAGGAAGCAATATGAACTTGGTTATCTTTAGCAGAACTATTGTCTTTCCTAATGGAAGTTAAATGGTAACAGTTTATTCTCAGGAAGTCTCTAATCATAAAATCACTGGGGTGTGAATTTTTCCCTTTATATTTTTTTTAACAATAGTGCAAAGCTATTAATAAGTAGAGGGATAAAAGACAGCAAATCAAATGAGATTACCTTGAAAAGTGCAATCGTGGTTTATATACAAACAGCCCTTTAATCCTGCATTCAAACAAGAGCATCTGAAAAAGTCATTCATTCTGAGATGCTCCCCTCCCAGTCTCTGTAAAAACAGGCAGTACTATATATTTTAATTTTGCAGCAAAACAGCTTCATTAGGCGTGAAAGGTTAATTGCAGGTTTAAGTGCAGTTCGGGGAACAGTGCACGGGTCTGTGGTGAATAGCACAGTCTGCTACAGGAAGGCTGAGTGCTATAAACTGTTTGCCCTGCTGAAATGTTTTACTACCTCATTTACTAACTGTCTTCTTTTACTGCTTGTATTTGTAGTTCTTCTAAACCTTTAATAGCTACAGTTTTATTTCACTGTAATCAGATTTAAATGGAAATACCCATGCTGGGATGTTTAAACATTTTTCCTCTGATTGTATACAACTACATTTGAACTGATGTAAGGCTACACTATCTCTAAAAGTAGAAAAAAAACCCCTTCGTTGAAAAAATTAGTCTTACATAATGGTGTGCATATTTAAAACCTTTTTTCCCTCCTCTATTGTTCATTTTAATGAGAAATACATGGAATTCTTACTATCTCTTTTGTAAAAGTAAGGGAACAAAGAATGACCTCAGATTAGGCAGGTAACTGGAAATGTTTCCTTTCAATTTGAATATGCATTATTCAGACATAACATTTGGATAGATGTCTTCATTTGATTAAATTTCTACACGTCATTGTTATGCAGAATCAGAACATTCAGAAACCTGAAGACAATAAAATAACTACGAGTCGGGTAGATCAATTAGATTTGTTTGACATTTCAACCAAAATTATAGTCATTGTTTAAGGTGACTTTAAGCAACGAAAATAAAATGCCAGCTGCCATACAGAGAGACTTAAACAGAAAAGACTGGGTAAACACTGTATTATTAAAGTCACAGCTTCACCCTTCAGTGCCCACAAGTCTTTGTGTTGTTTCCATCTGTTAATTCTTTAAAGAGTGGCATTACTGTACATGCTCACCCCATTCTGGACAGACTCCTTTTATCATAAACGATCTCTTACTCAAAATATTGCCACTGTGGAAGATTTATTGCCCATGGAAGTCTGCAGAAATGGATCAGAGCTGTTTGAAGATGCACTAAGTGATGAGAATCACAGACTGTGATTATAATGTAGGGAATTGAAATGAATTCTGTCATTTATTAATATTTCAAGTCCATAAAAATACTGTTGGAAAAGTAAAGTACACAATGTATATGATATGTGAATTAATGGTATAGCATATGTTTATATATATATATATATATACACACACACCAAAATTATGTAATGATGTAACATAAATATGCCATTATGTAACAATTTTATATATATGTATACACACAAATTATACACAATCCCCCCAGTTAATAATGAAGTTTTGTATTACCTACTTCTTAATTTAAAGAAACAGGTCACATTGACCATCATGTTTATGGAATGCACACATTTATTCTTCATAGGAAAAAAATGTTTCATTATACTGTCTGTAATAGTCAGCATAGCATTCTAGAAGATTGTTACTAGGCAGTGTATCTGAGTACCCATGGAAGAAATTCTCTCACTTTCTATAAGATACTGTGCTAGAAATAGTCATATTCAATTTAGTTGTTTAGCAATAGTTTCATGATTTTCTGGTTTTCCTGTGTTCCCAACAAACTGCCTCTAAGCAGACCAACTCAGGCTTCATTTTCATGACTGAAAAGGCCAGCCTGTTCTTTGTGCTGCACACTCCTCTGCTATGGATCAAGTCATGCTGGGAGATATCCAAAAGGCACATAAAACAGAACCAGAACAAAATTTCGTATTTAAAAACTTCATGCACAGAGCCCCCTCCGAAGCAAGTACAAACCTGACACATGAGTACTTTCCAGGAGAAAAATTAAGAGTCATCTGAAGTTCAAGACTCTGTATGGCTAGAAGAACACAACAGATCTAAGTTCATTCAAAGTCAGAAAATAGTCAAATCCTTCATGTGTATCAGAGTTTCCTGATCTGGCAGGTGTGCCTAGACAGTATCCAGAGATCGCAGACTTAGTCACAGAGAAAAATAATCATAAGCATCTGCCAAGAACAATAAGTGTCTTCATAGCCTGTCATATTGAATGTTTTTTTTATTTGAATTAGATTAATTTTAAAAGGACAAGCTGACAGCACCTCAAATTCACAGTCTTTTTATGGGCTTCTCTTCCTGTTTGGTGCATGAATGTGTATTTTAAGTTGACACTGCTCTTACTTTTGGAAAGATATATTAAACAAACTAAACTAACTAGGAAATTACTTTGGGAAAGTAACCCCATAATTTTTTTTTCTGTGATAATTTTTGCAAGATGGGAAGACAGCCAAGAGGCCAGGAGGTGCATTATCCTTTTCTTTTGCATATAACTTAATTAAATAAGTAAAATATGAGACAGAGCTTAAACCATACCAATAATAAACTAAATAATGATAGTGTGGAATTAAATAGCCACACACTAGTAGAGAGAAGATGTCATGCTCCTTTTTATTACACCTTTGCTATTTAGTAATAAGGGCTATCTATAAGGGACTAAGAAATTCTTATTCCCAGAATAGACTTATAAATTACCTGCTGTCAGTTTGTGGGAAATGCAGACTATACAATAAAGGCTCTTAGAAAAAATGTTCATCCTTTCCCAAATTTTCTCATTGTGAAAAGGAAATGGCCCTACATATTTGTGTGAAATATTTGTATTCCACGGGGCCAGTAGTGATTTTTTTTTTGCTTTTTTTTCTTTTAATGCAGTCAGGCAGTTCTCCTTCCCTTTCAGAGTGAGATATCTGTAGTTTGGTCTGAAATCCAGGTCTGTACAACATCTGGTGCCTTTCAGCTATCCAGCCTGCCACTGAGAGCCAGCATGGGTTGCTTGGCCTCTCTGGATGTGGACAAAGGGAAGGTGACAATGCTCCCTGGGGTGCTTCAAAAGGTGTCCTGGTGAAGCAGACCCAGTGGGGAGCTGGAGACTCTACAGTAATGGAATGGGGCAATCTAACATTGATTCACTGGAGCTTTTTTCTCCCAGCCTCTTTCCTCAACTCAAGCCCTCCTGGAACATAAGAACCATGGGACCATCAAATTGTTTAGTTTGGAAAACACCCTTATGATCATGGGGGTCCAACCATTAACACTGCAAAGCCCACCAATAGAGCATGTCCCCGTCCCTGAGTGCCACATTCACACATCTTTTAAACACCTCCAGCAATGGTGACTTCACCCCTTCTGTGGGCAGCCTGTTCCAGGGCCTGATGACCCTTTTGGTGAAGAAAATTTTCCTAACAGCCAATCTAAACCTCCCCTGGTGCAACCTGAGGTCAAATCTTCTTGTCACATTGTTGTTAACAGAATGATAATAAAAACACCAAAAAAGGGACAATCTACTTAGAATATGTGCAAATCTCATGCAGATTAATTCCTTGCTGCTCTGCCACTGTATATTACACAACATGCATTAAAATGCAAGTAATTACACATTTTTCTACAATGGACAGTAATATTTGAAACATTTGGATTACATTTTCAGTTTGATTACATCTCACTTCCACTGAATCATTTATCCATATGCTATGAAAAACATCTCTATTCTTGTGATGTTGTGCAGCCGTTTAATTTGTTTTCAAGAAAATCACTATAAACTAATTTGCTACTCTGCAAGAATTTGGTGAGATGCATTAATCATGCCAGAATCTAATTTGGTCTTGTAAACCTATTTCTGCAGAAGAGAAAAAGTCTACTTGGAGAATTGAAGAAGCTCTATTTTCACTTACTTTTAGCAATACCTGGTTTAATACAAACAAAATCATAATTGTTTTTTTAGAAGTCAGTACCACAGTTATGGCCCAGGCGGGCTTAGTTTATGAAACCTCTATAGTAATTAGACAAGTCTGGATTGCAAAAGTCTCCTTCACTCGAGGTTGCCTGTACAGCATAATTTTACTCTTTGTCTCTATCTTCAGCAAACTCTTTTTACTTGGACCACGGATGCAAATCAGAGCAAAATGAAGATATGAAAGATGTAAAAAATTGTGAGCTTGAGTTACAACATTTTGAAAGCTCTTTACCCAAATCCATTCATGCAATTGGATGCTTTAACCACTGTGATGAAAGTTAAAGCCTTACTATACATCATGAGAAGGATGAACACCTGTGGGACAGAGATTTATCATCCATATAAACAGAATGTGATTGGCCATTATTACAGGGCTGAATTGTATTTTATGCAATTCAGTAATCAGGATATCTGTGTGTTTGAATATCTGCGTGTGAGTATCTGGGAAACAGAGCAGGTTGGAACAAAACTGAGCAATCAGGAGAACACTCAAAGGAAAAGAGGCAGCAGTAGTCACTGGGGTTTGCTTTCCTCCAGAGGGGCCTTTCTGGCAGGGGCTGATTTAAAGCAGATCTCTTTCCGTCTGTAGAGGAAATCTGGGGTGATAAACCTCACCAGGTGAAATTCAGGTTTTATGAATACCTCCCTAATGTTCCATCTGGGTGATAACATACACTGTCAGATCTGCAGCTTTACTACTCTCCTCCACAAGACAAAACACACCACCTTAAAGACAATAGGTTTAAGGGCCCAAAAGGGGCCAATTCTGCCCACGCTGGAGATAAAACAGTGCTACTTACATTACCATTTACTTTTAAGGAAGAAGATTAGAACAATAATCCTCTAAGATCCTTCTTCTCTCTCTTGCACCCTTTATGTTGCAGGTGCCAGGCTTTTTTTCCCCTTGTCAAAAATTTTATTTAAACCAGAAAGTACTGAATATGTTCATGCAAAGAAATTATTGTAGTTCACCAGAAATTCACTAGGATTACAGCTTAATCAGCAGTAGGCATGATATCTGCAGTACTCTTCCACAGAGAATTCTCATTTTAAAGTTTTGCTTTTGAAGGTTTACGAAGTACTGGGCTTGTTTTCCATTTCCAACTTACTGGTGCAGAGCATCATCACTCTAACCACTGCTTTGATACAAATTTGTTTCTGCCCAAATAGCAATGCTAATTTTTCAGTATTCTGCTGATGTCCAATTAGACATTTAGAACATCCCCAGCTACATAGCCAGGAGTCACTCTGACAAAACAAATGATCTTGGGAGGGAAACACAGAATTAAGTCAATGGGACAAGAAGTGTGCTGAGAATTTTGAACCATATTTTGAATATCACCAAAGTGACAACTTCAGGGTCCTCAGGATCTCTAACAAGGTTATTTGTAGTTTCAATAATATTGATGTTTCAGAACAATGAAAAAGAAAAGAAAAAAGAAAAAAATAAAGTCACAAACGCCCTTCTGTCAGTATCAGGGTGGCTCCAGTAGCAAATCTAGCATCAGCATACATAGAAAATTGATTTTAGGTAAAAGACTGAAAAGCTCACACCATAAAATAAAGATTTAACCCCCAAACATTTTGTACAAATAGCCCTATCACAATTATGGTCTGCACTGAAAGAGAATAATTCTGTATGGGATTCCAGTATAGACAACTAAGCTACACAGCTACTCATTTATTCTTTACTGAATCTTCTATTTTACATTAAAAACGCCATGTTCTTACTATAACAGGCAAAATTACACACTTAGACCTGTCAAATTGTATGGAAATAGGTTTCCATTTTAAACACTTCATTACATACACTTACTTGGTCCTGAGCAGTCAATATAGATAAATATCAGTAAAATGATAGTAGAAGAGCACTGTTTCTGCTTGTGTGACACATTCAGATACAGCAAATGCCTGAAACTGAGAGATAGCAATACAATGGCTGCATATCACTGTAAATTATTATATTGTGTGTCCTAGGCATGTGTCCTAGTTTGGAGAGGAAGCACTGGAAAACTGATAGTCCACAGTCACAGCTTGCCACCTATCTCTGTGTGTATTCCCAATCCAACAAGTAGCACTCATTGTCTCATTCACCCATTAAATCAGTAACATTTTTGGAAAAAATGAACCCACAACACCAACAATTCTTGTAAAAAAAGTTACCAAACTATAACTTTTTTGAACAATTTAAAACATTTCTCTAAATGCCTGTGGAAAAAAATGAGAAAGATTCTGCTGGCACACCAAATTCAGATTCCACATTTCTCCTGTTAGGATCAACATCCTTCAGAAATGCAGGAGCTATGAAATATTCCTCTTGGGATCTCATTTGGCATAAATCTCAGCCTGATTTGCACACCTGTTTTTAATACAACAAAATAAGATCTCAAACTCATGGCCCATTGAACAGGACTCACTACTAAATGGATGTCAGAAAAAAAGGCAGAAACCAAGTGAAAGATACAGTCAAGAAAATCTCACAACATCCATTTCTCAACAATGCCAGCAACCTGAAGATGCACTCAATGAAAATTCATTTTCTGACACTAAAGAGTTACTGCAGCAGCCCATTCTCATTAATATTCATGTGAGCAACAAATGAAGAAATGGAACCATGGAGAAGAAGATGTAGTAAGAGACACACAGAGCTTGGAGTTTTCCAATGTCAGGATGGTTCTTTTAGACAACAGGCAAAATTCAGAGCAATTCTGTGCATTGTTCCCAAAATTTTCATCAGAGATAGTTTTGCTGTACAGAGCATCATGCTGTCTTTGTGTTTCCAGGATGTGATTGGGAGGTAGTTTTCATTTAAGCATTTTCAAAAAAGCTTTTACTATGCGATGAAGGAGAAACGAACCTTCATCAGGACATTAGAACTCCCTCGCTGCAATTGTGCTAAATCTCCCATCTGTTTTTTAAAAGCAGAAATTGCATTGAGGCTTCTATTTGCTATTTAACTGCTGACCTTTTTCCCCCTCTATTTTTTCCCATATGCTTTTTGATCACATGTGAAAAACTTAGCTTTGGTTCTCTTATTTCCTGATTTTCTATATTTCAATTAGACTTTAATGGCTGTATATGCAGTGATAATGATCCAAGAGTGTTTTGAATGAAATCTGTTTTGTATTTCCCAGCTTCTGAGAGCTGCCACAATTTGAGAAACTTTCTTCTGTAGCCCCTGAAGTGCCTTCTATAACATAATAACATAATAAACCATGGATCTGCTCTCCCTTTGCTGTGCAATACAGCATTCTGTTTCCTACAGTCTGCTGCAGTATGTTTTGCCACTATAAATAATTACCCTAAGTTATAAAGATGTAATATAAAACTATAAAGCAATACCATTAGACACCATACACTCGAGACTCTGAAAAAGCCATAAGAAAACATTGATTTTCATAAGAATAAGAAAAAAGGTGACAATGAAAAACATGGTTCATGCTTAGGATTAGTTCATTAAAAGCTTGATGCAATTTTGGGTGCAAAGAATGAAAATAGCAGGTAATCAGTGGCAAACTACCTTTTTTCTAAGAGGTGGGACTCCAGGTTTCATTACATCTGTCTTAAAAGGTAAGAGGAAAGCAAAAGCTGTGGTGGGAATGGGACTTGAAAATGTGTGAAGTTCAGAATTATAAGGTATTATCCCCCAAAAGGGGAAGAGCCAGACTCAAGGGGGATTCATTTAAATCTCTGTAAGGCTTGTGTCCAGATGTGTGACCCTGTGAGTTGATTTTTATTTGTTCTGTCTGGTCTGGACAATACAACAAGAGGCATATATAGGATTTCTGGCTTTTTCCCACATTATTTTCCAATGCCTTCCTTCCAAATAGCTCTTCACTTTCCATTCTTATTTTTGCTGCTTTTTTTTCTGTTGAGCTCCAGTCAGCACCATTTAACTCCCTTTAGAAAGTATTCAGTATATAGACTTCCAATAATCAGGGATTTTCTTTGTCAATCTGATGTTAGCAACTAAGACTAATCTAATTCCTCTCTACTTTCTTTTATCTCTTTGCATTGCACTGGTGTAAGAAGGTGGTATGATAGTTTAAAAAGTTGCAAACACCCTCAAAATAATTTATATTACTTTTTCTTCTCATGACATTATTATTTTAATGTGCAATTCTTTTCTATGATACACACACCCATTATTTGCAAAGAGAGATAAAAATAGATGTTCACATTTGAACTATGACCTAATTATTTCATTAAGAGCCATAAAGCAGATTGTGAACAATCTAAATGCAGCCAGCCTTATTTCATTGAGTCCTACTTGTGTTTTAAGAAGAATATTTACATTCTAGATTTTTAAAACTGTGCTAACTAGTGCACATTTCTCATGCAACTTTTCATCATTGATGTGTCTTAAGGTGCTTTCTCTACTCACACTGCAAAAGGGACAATAAAAATGTGTTTTCCTCACTGGGATGTCCTCAAGGATACAGAAATCCTTTGTGCCAGTGTCAGCTGTGCATGGAGCTGCTAAATATCCACAGAGGCTGAGGCAGTGGGGCTTAAATCCTCTCCAGATCCTCTGGGATGGGTTTCAAGGGGAGGGAAGTAGGGCCAGGAGCCTCTTGCAAGAACAAACAGCCTCCAGACTGAGGTATGTCATTTCTGAGACTGTTAAGAGATCTAAAGATTGGTAGGAGAAATCTGAGCCCCAAAATTCATGGTCTAACCTAAAACAAGTGGAATTTTCACACTTTTGTTTCTCCTCCCAAACATTAGCTCTTTCAAGTCCTATTTTAGAGCTTTCCTTTACAAAATCAATGTTTACTGACCTTTTCATAGTGGTTTATAAATGAAGACAAGATATGTGTCCAGGGAAGAGAAACTGTATTAAAATATCAAGCTTGTTATCTCCAAAGTGCTACACACAAATTAACTAATACATGCTAATGTAGTAATCAGATAGTTTGCCTAGCTTTAGTGCAATGACTGTGTTTCCTAAAGCCACCACTGGATGAGAGCTGGAGTGGCATCACCCCATAGCCAACAGCTCTCCCTAAAACATAATGTGCTTAATCTTTGTGTATTTCTGTTTGAAAATAATGTAAGTATATTTAGAGTACTGACACGATTTGCAAAAACACATTTTGAAATCAAGGTATCCTTTGAGTTATTGAAATACTGCAATTCTAGAGAAAGCCAGAATGTGCTGTTGTTGGCTGGCTGGGATGAGGATGGAGCTACAGACATTTCACCTGGAATGACTCCTGTGTTCTGCACAAACATCACAGGCAATGACCCCTCACAGCTTCTTCTCAGGAACAAATAACACAGAAAATACTTGAAAGTGTTAGAGGGCAGGGCCATCCCCTCCACAGGGCTGTCCACAGGTTCCCTCCACCTTTGTGGAAAACCATAAGAGACCAAACAGGCTTCACCTGTGGCTTCCTAGAGGCTCACACTCCATGAACACTTGACTTGCATGTCCAGGCTAGATTAGGTACATGTTTGTGCACCTCTCAGTGTAATGAAGTCCCAGACACAGTAAGGACTCTAAAACCTTGAGAAGAGGAATGATAAAAAACCCAGTCATAAACAGAAATCAAACTGGTACCATCACAGGTACCCATGGAGCTTTGGAATAATGACAAGAAAGCTGGCACAATATCACTGGCATGATGTATTCTGAACCAGATTGGAAAAAGCAACCTGGAAAAAAACCAGTATGATTATAATGAATGAGCCTTTATTCCACATATGAAAGTGCTTCTGATGCTGACAAAAGGAGGAACAAAATTTATCATTCTAGGATCTAAGGGGACAAAACAACAATATTAAATCATGAAAGGTTTTGCTTGTGAATTGGCATTGTTTTCTGTCCCTTGTGTTACCAGAATGATAAATGCTTTCCTTTGTGTAGGAAAGAAAGGATACTGCATGTTGTTTATACATATATTTATGCCATATTTTTTGAGATGGTTGGTTAGATTCTCATTAATAAAAATATTTATATTAAAGGTGCTAATAAACATTTGGGGGGTGGGGGTAGTGGTTTCCTCATCTGCAGCTTTATTTGAGACTCTCCTTTATGATATTTTAGTTTCTAGGACAGATGTAACAAGATTCAGTTATCACAGTTCTTAGGATAACTGGTGGGAATATTCCAGAAGCACAATGTGATCAAAGTGGATGCAAAAGCAATACCCAAATGACTAAAGGCAAAACTGTGCCAGTCCCAGAATTACAGAAAGATATGATATGCATGAGACATACTAAACACTTGCATTTGAATTTTTAATATAGAAAATAAATGTCACAGCATTTTCATGAAGAATCTATTAGTCTTGAATGCAGCTCATCTGCTACTCATTGCCATGGCTTATACCTTGTACTTTTTATCCATCTTTAACTCCTGCTGAACACTCAAGCAATTGCAATGTCTGACAGGAGGTTATGGATTTTTTTCATATTATCATATTTTTCTTCCATTTTGTATTTTCAGAGGCTAGCACAGAGCATTCCAGTGAGCACATGAGAGTTAACACACTTTGTTGCCAATAATTTCAAATGCAAGCAGTATCTCCTGGTTTGCACAGTTCAGGATGGATATGGTGCATCACTGTGCCATCTAAAGTGACTCAGCTCTGAGAGCTTCAGGGCTTGGCTCTGCCTTCAGTGCACTGAGAACACAAGGCTGAATTTTTTAGACGGAAAAAAAATTGTAAATAAATATATAACTAGTAATCTGGTCTGCAAAGATACATATGAACATGACTCCAAGAAAGGATTACTTTTGAATGGTATAATTCTGTGCATGCTCTGAGTGCTGGGCAAAAGTTCCTAGAGCACAGCCAATTTTCCTGCACAGTTTTCAATTGCTAGGTTAGATGCACTTCAGAATAATATTTAAAATTGCAGAGAAATGTGCTCTATGTCTGTTAGATATTACAGCGAGCATGGATAGAATGGCTCTTCAGAAGAGCATGACGGTTTTCATTTTCTTTTTGGGTGTAATTGCTGTTCCTGTAACTCAGCCCCCTCCCTGCAACCTCCATCAGGGACTCAGCTTCACTGCCTTGTGCCCAATGGGTGAGCACTGCACAAACACCTCTGCACTGCCTTAAACGTCCATGGGAACAGGAACATACTCTCAGACCTCCTTCACACACAGACTTAAATTCAGGCCAAACATGAAAATTTAGCTGGACTTTTCTTTTATGCAATAATGGACTAAGCAGTGAAAGTTCTGCAAATCACTACCAGCTCTCAGTTACACTCTGTACCTCAGAGGCTTCAGGTGAGATTTCTGACACCCTGTTCCACAGCTATCACCAAGCAGCCCTTTGTGAATGGCTCCATTAATGGTGTGTAAGAAAGAACACCACCTACTTTACTCCTGTCTACATTGGCAGTTCTCACACAAGTAGAAAAATATACAGCTTGATGTTAAAAACTGTCAATGTAAAAGCTTCACAGATCTACAGAGCAAAAAGACTGCATTAATCAACTGGTTTGGATTGTTTGGGGTTTTTCTGACAGAGAGAAGTGAGCTAAATTATTTTGAAAACTAATACATGAGTAAGCTGCAAAATTTAATTACTTGAATTAGCACAAATTTTTCAGGGATCTTTCAACACTTGTGTAAAATTTTGTGTAGAAAATGACATGTACAGGCATTACATTGAAAAGTCAGGAAGTTCACAGATTTTGATAGATTTCAGGTTGGATGTGTCAAAAGATAAGCCCTGATGCTGGCAGGCAGTCTCCCTTGAAAATTTAGATTCCATATACAGAAATTTCAGGTAAACCAATTTTTACTTTCACCTCTGCCTCCAAGTGCTGGTCTCAAAGGACTTCATTTCAGCCAAGACCTGTCAAACCCCAAATGCTTTTCATTACTGAATTCCTTCTGTATGTTCTGTCAGCTGTGTTAAAATAATAAATTCACAAGCAATTGATTTTTGAAAAAGGAGAGAACCAATTGAACTCATCCCCTGATTTTGTTATTTCAGCATGTAATTTTTTTCTTTACATATTTAAAATTGTAGTTTGAAGTCTTTCTTTTCTATGCCCTTTATGGGGTTTAAAGTAGCAACAGGTTCAGAGAACTTGTAATAAAAAAAACCTTCTCAGTACAATGACTCTGAGACATCAGGGGTGTACTCCAGTCAGTACATACCCTCTCAAATCATTAATATTAATGATAATTCACTCACAAACATCCAGTACATACTAGGTGCCCTGGTGATCTTAATTGGTGCTATGAAATAATAAAATGATTTCTTACATTCTGATGTATGTGGGGAGAAATTGAGGACATTTCTGAAATTCCTTACAGAGGTGATTTTGTACAGTTTTTGTCATTATCAAGGGAGGATAACACAAAATCCATAGTGATGGATTAAGAAAGCAACAATGGTTATTTCACCTAAAAAGCTGAAAAGAGTCTTTCAAATTGTGTGTGTGGGGAAAGGGAGCACAGTTTGGATGAAGCATTTGCAAGAACACCTTAATAGGGGACAAGAAAGCAATTAACAATGAAAAGTCACTGATGCAAAAGATAGTCCTAGAGATTAAAACCTTATTGAAACAAATGCTTCTCCATTTGATCATAATGAATTGAGCCGAAAGATCTGCAAAAGCAGTTCACTGAACACCAGAAGAAAATAATAATTTGTTACCCAATTATAGTACAAAGCTTTCTGCCCAACATACTGCTTTACAGCATTACTTAAACAGAAATAAACTGAACAACACCATAGTAGAATTAGACATAATATTATTTGAAACTGCAATGTGATAATTAAGAAACAAAAATATATAAAGCTATATCAATTTTTACAGGGCTCTAAAAGCATGAGAATATGCTTTATCCCAATAGAAAAAAGAAAATATTCAAGGGAAGAAGAGATGAAATGGGCATAGCAGGGACAGATGAAGAAAATAGTGCAGGGAAGAAAGGGGCAGTGGTGGAGCTAAGCTGTGCATGGGGCAACAGGGGAATAGTCTGAGATGAAATAAATTGCAGAGATGGAAGTGGGAAAGGTGGGGAGAGAACATTAAGAAGTGATGATTGAGAGAAGTACATTACAGTGTGGGAACAGATTGCTTAAATTAGAGAAATCCATCAGATCAAGGTAGATTGGGTTTTTATGATGGCATGAAGATCTCAAATTCATCCCACCTGACTTTAGACACTTAGCTGAGACGTCCAAATCTGGAAGGGTTCCTGTCAAAATTTGAAAAATCAGCAGAGGCCTGTCTAAAGAGGAATCAAGGCTCCCAGTGGGCTCAACTGCCCTCTGCCAGAAGTGTTAAAGGATAGGATCACATTAGTAACACATTTAAAATAATATGCACAGATACATGAAACGTTTGGCTTTGATGGGACTACAGAAAAGGGATTAAAGAAGGACAAAATAAACATAAACAGCTGTCACAGGAATTGTTATTGAATGGGGTTTTTACAGGTCCCATATGTTTCAATCTTGCCATTTATGGGAAAATGTGGCAGTGGGCAGAACAGAACAGTCAGCCATGGTGAGGATGGCACCCACAGGAAAAAAAAACCTCTTAAATTTTCATTTTCTTACCAGTTGCTTTGCCACTGGAACAAAATATGAAGCCACATGTCTGGGACAACAATGTGGGATGTACCAAAATCAAAGCAATGGCTTCAGAAAGGCTCTCCACTTCATACTCAGGGAAGAGGAAAGGATTTAATTACATTTTAGAAGTTCTGAAGAAGGAAAGATCATGTGCTAAAAAGGCTCTTTCATCTTTTCAGTAAGACAGGTTTAAAATACAAGTCAAAAGCCTGAACTCAGAAAACCTAAAGGACAGGAGCTTAAAGGAAATGAGATAAACAAATCATCAGAGTAGGTAAATGAACAATTCACATCTTAAATTCAGTGAAAATAAGGAATAAAGCAGACAGCCTGGAAAGACAACAAAGTTGGAGTCAGTTGTCAGAAAAACCAATATGACAGAAAGGCACTGGAAGGAACACACATAGGTGTGAGCAATTACAAAAACAAATTATCTGAAAATATGGATTTCTTCACTGTCTAGTAAATAAAGTAATTTTAGCAAATAAAACAAGCATCTAGATGAGAAAAACAAAACAGAAATCATCAAACTGTGTATGTGTTTTGTGTTTGTTGGTCTGTAAAAAACCAACAAAAATCCTATCTGAAATTAAGCTGTAAATATTATTTTTTCAGATCAGCATCTACTTGAATTTCAGTAACAAAATCTTGAAGAAATTCAGTTGTGTGCTCCCACTGCAGCAGTGTTTTCTAATACTCCTGGTTATGTGCTGAAAGCTGTGTGGAATCAGGCCTGATGAACCTTGTCCCTTAATAGGGACAAAGTCAATGTTTGAAACATAAGCATGAACAAAAGACAGGGTAAAAGGAAGCAGAAAATGTATTCCCTACAATAGGTCTTCCTAGACTTAAAATTACGGAGAAAAGCTTAAATACATAAAAAGATGTTTTAAAAAAAAGTTTTAATTATTCTTTAAAAAAAAAAACCCTCAGGACTGCAGCCTTTCTGAGATCCCTTACCTTGGTGAGTGTTCTGCTGGGAAAAAAGCAGAGTCCTGCTCATCTCATGCCAGGGGTGTACAAACCCTGCACAGGAACCAGACAGCGAACATATAGTCGGACACTGTGGTTCCTACTGCCTTAATGAAATTATGCTTTAGACATTTTCTGCATGACTAATCTCTCTTGATTACATTTTGAAGCTTTGCAGTGAATTGTGAATTATGGATGCACAAGGCCTCCTCTTTGCGGTTCTGCTGCTTCCAGTACAGAAGGACCACTGGACTTTGGTGCACAGCTTCTGCTGTCTCCACTCAGATCTCCACTGTTAGACCATTCCTAGTCTCCCCTGGGAGGGATATGGCAGTTCCAGAGAACCTCCACACTGGGCCCAGTGCCCTGTGGAGCCCTCCCCAGGTGAGCTCCATTTCCACCCTGAACAGGGAACAGGGATCTGGTGCTGTCCCAGGCTAACATCACCCCCAACCTGCCAGACCAAACAAATTGGGTTTTCAGCACTGAAGGAAAGGACAGGTCTCTGTAGATTTCCTGTCTCTCAGACTTTTCCCTCTTGATTTCCAAAATATTCCTCATATTGCTAAGCTTTTCCTAAGGTATCCACACGCATGCCTACCCTCCCATCAATGCACCCACTGCACCTTCAATTTCTACTCAGGTGTCTGGACTAGAACTTGGCAGAGACTCATCCTGTCAATAAGGAATGGTCTATCCCTTAATAGAACTATCTAGTAACACTCTTAGGAGCTTCATGGAATTTTTTTTTTTATTTCCCTGCGGTCGTCTTCCACAAAAATATTTGTGGAAAGAAAAGATGTGCCCACAGGTTTCAGGACACTTAACACCAGAAGTGCAGAAAGGCTCCCAAAGAGAGCAGGCATTGCTTCAAAGCAATTTTCCATCAGCCTTAGTGCAACTGTGCACACAACATTCTCTTTGCAAATCTCTTCCACAATCTGAGGCTAATACCTGCAGCACCTAGACCAGAGATGCACGACAAGGATGTGAAGCTCTTTATAAAATCTGACTGGCGGGAAATCAATATTACAAACAAACCCATAACCAGGGATCCATTACTGCTACAACACATAAACCAGCTCTGTGCTATTCAGCAAACACTGTGCAAAGTATGTGTCAGCAGTGGGAAATCCTTTTTTCAACTCTCTGGGAATATACAGTGACACAATATCCCTGAAACTAGGAAATATTGTAAACAAACCCATAGGCTCATAACTTTAAACAGAGTTATCCACCCCAGTATATTCTCCTGTGCTTTGGTCCCGTTATGGTAAGGTTTACTTTAGTCTTTTAATCTGATCATGCATACCCCAAATTGTTTAAACTATAATTATAGATGTAAAGTTGTTTTGCCTTCTACAAAAAAATGTGCTTTGGAGAGACCAAAACAGAAATTAAATGCATGGAAAATAATAGAACTATTTCAATAGCACTAATTGCAAGGCAGTTTAAGAAAGCATCTTTTGATTAAATAATTGTTTTAATTATAAAGTATACTTAGTTATAGACCCAACTATAAACACTTCAGCTTTTAGCATTAGGATAATTTCATGTATACTTTTTGCCACACTTTTTTTTCAGAGCATGAATAAACTAGAAATAGAAATCACTGTAAAATACAACCAAATAGAAGGAAAAAGGGTGATTTCTCCACAAATAACAGACATCTATCGTAATACATTGTTAAAGGCTATAGCTAAATGCAAAAAGTCAATTCATGAATTGCCCAGGAGAAACCTTTGTATTGGGGGAGACCAAAACTTAGGTCATTCAGAATTGATCTCTGCCCAGGGAGGGCTCAACAATATCCCTCTCATTGTAGGACTGCACCAAGGCACCTCTTCTGCCAAGGCATTTTCCAAATTGAAGTCTTTGCAAAGGTTCCCATGGCTGCCTGCCTTAAACACACAGATTCATAGAGGGTTCCTTTCATAACCAAAACGAGATATTTCTTGACTTCTCACTGTGGTAAAACATAAATTCACCATGGTACATTATCCACCATCTCAAGAAAAAATAAATTTAATTATTCTTATCTACATGGCAGCAATTTTCCACTAAGTTGCTATTAAAGCTTTCTTTAAGAGTAAGATGCCCTAGAAAAGGCGTTAAAAATCAAATACTGTTGTTGTAGGGAAAAATATTCTATTTTATATTCAGTATTTATATTATATTAAAAATATTCTATATTATCCATTTTAATATCACTATTTAAGGTAATTAAATTATATCCTCAGACAAAACCCTCAAGTTTGCTACTGTCTTTATTGCAGAGGGGATACAGACAGAGTAAATGTATTCTGACGTTTGGTAGTAAGGGGAGGAGAGAGATTTGTGATACAGAATGGATGAGGAAAGGAGATGTTAGTGAGGCATTGCACACAGGCATGCTCTGACAGAATTGCAAAGATTTTTACAGCTATAAAACACTCAAATCTCTCCTCAGTTTAAAATATGCCTGTAAACAAGTACTTTATATCATTCTGTGAAACAATGACAGTAACAACTGCTTGTACTCTGCCTGCAGTGAAGGGGCTCCTGCTCCAGTAAAAATCACAGTATTACCCTTATGAAATTTCAGAATTATTGGTCCTTCACAAGACAAAGAAAAATCTTTGCGTGCACTGACTGCGGGATCAGTGTAAATGGAACAAACCCAGCAGAACTGCTTGGCAGGAGTTTCAGCAGTCTCTTATCTCTACACTGCAGTTCTGCTTGTACTGCGCCTCACTACATGCACAAGACTTTTGTGCTGGTCTTGCTCTCACCTTGTAATCCACCAATCAAACTGGTTGAAGGCTGCCAGAAACTTAACACATCTGTTTAAATTCTTCCACCTGGGAATTGCAATTCAATTTTTTTCCTAGCTTAAAAATTCATTGCATCGATACTATCTTAAATATCATTACTGATTAATTCGTACTTTCAACTCAATGAATTTTCACACTGCTCTCCAAATTTGTTCCATTATTAGGAAATATATTTTATTTTGAAAGATAATGTTGAAGTCTTCAGAAGAGCTGTGTGTCATATCTTCAGCTGGTGCTAATGAATAGTCTCTTCCACATGAAATAGGTTAATCAAAAATTTGGCTGTCTTGGGTTCTGGTTCTTTTTCTTCCTGACTAGCAAATTATGCAAGTCCAATTGACATTACTTACAGTATGTTGGTATTATAATTTTATATACACATTATATAGACTAAACTTTGATAAGAAAATGTACCATTACTGTCTTTCACCTGTTTTCTTTAAGGATTATAATCCCAGAGAATTCGTGCCCCAAAGCTTTTTGACCTTTCAAATATTGTCAAATGTTTGTCAAATATTCCATCCCTTGAATTATGAAACACTGGTCAAAAACACACAACAAAAATTTTGAAAAAGAAAAGTGTCATAAGGCTGATACAATGTCTTTGCATAGACAAAGGCATGTGATCATTATGGGGCACATTTTCCCCACTAACGAAAGTTTATTGGCTGTATCTTTAAAACTGACAGTGTCTTTCAGGATCTATCAAATGTATCATAACATAAGCCATCAAAATAAATAAAATATAAAGTGCATACTTCTTAGGGACATAATTTCCAAGTACATAAACTTTTATCTTACTTTTGAAAAAATGTCAAATCACTCGGAGCAGCACTTTAAAAAATATGATTTATGAAAAAGCCTTCTTTTACAGGCTTTAAGAACTCTATAAAAAGTCTTTCAAACAGCAGGGCTACCAGAACTTTTAACAGAGAAAGTTATAAAGCAGATTATGGATGAGAGCAGGTGAGACAGAATCATGGTTGCTGCACTCAATCAAATGCATCTGCATCTGGCAAGTAGCTCTAAGAATTAAATATGTTACAGCTGAAGAAAGACTCCTGCAAGGTCTCAGTTTGCATTCCCCAGATCCAACCTTTGCAGCACGGTAGATGCTGCCATGCTGCAGAGTCAGCAGTAACTTCAAGCATAAAAGATGCTTTGGGTACTCAGGTAGGACCTCATGAATGAAGCAAAGAGAATGATATGAGAACAGTCCAGTCGTGCCAAAAAAAAAAAATCCTCTTTTAAATAAAGCCTCCTCTTTATGTCAGAATCACTGCCTGTGAGACTATTAATTATTTAACAGCACTCAACACATGGCATTGGGGTTACCTCACACCAAACAGCTTCTCAAGGATTTCCTGGTCACTGCTAACCTGGGCAGCCCTGGAGCTGTGAGCCTGCCAGGGTAAGGGATGCAGCTATTCTGTCCTGGCTCTGTACGGACTCTCACTCTCGCCAGGCTTGCTGAGCAGAGATGTGTCTGTGAACCTCAGCACCATGCCACACTTGACAGCCTGAAATAAAAGGCAGTTCAGCTCAGTTTCAAAGGTTGTTTTTAATTCCAGCTGTCTAGAGTGAGGTGAGCAGACTAAGCTAATCATCTAGGCTCCCTCTGTAGAAGAGGAACAGTGATACCTCAAGAGTGAGATTTAATAGATAATTTTATTTCAAACTCATGTAATAGAACAGGACAAGATGTCCTGTCCAAGTGCTTCTGTTGACTCGCAAGGAAACTTAGATTAATTCAGATGAAAAACCTAACTTCTGGATGGATGTGAGACAGCTCCTGGTTATTTTGATATAGAATTGCTTAAGAGCAGCTGTGGGAGCACCCTTATACAGACAGCATTAAGGATAATTCTTGCTTCTGGCAATTCACAAATTAAGCTAAACTAAAATCCTATTTCAGCTATAAAACAGTTTTAAAAGATGCTTTTTGGGTTCATATTATACATCTTAATGGGACAAGCGTGCCATATGGAGGGATTTCATTTTGTTAAGAGATACTCAGTGCTCTTATCTTCTTTATGTTCTGCACAGAAACTGAAAGCAAACAATGCTTATATATTTTTGCAAGCAATTTTATTTTAAATACAGAAAACTTTATTAATAAAGCAATGGGATACTGAAATACTAAAATGAGAGATCCGACTGCAAAGGATCTTTTAATTCAGCTAACATCATTTAGCTGTATGTAGTTATCTTGCATTTATTCATTTGCATATATGGACCACGGCACTTTAAAATGTCATGTATTATTTTCCAAGGATCATTTTCAAAGGGAAATAGTAATTTGCCAAATACAACTGCCATATAAAATAATAGCTAGTGTAACCATAAGATGAAACTGCTGTCAAGTTGTTTACCAACTGTCCAGTACAATCAAACACGGTCTTGTGATTATTTTTCTGTTCTGTTTGAGAAAAAAAAATATTTGACTTCCAAATCCAAGCTTTTGAATTCTGGGAGTTCAGAAGTGTTCTGTAGCCTCTACGCCCAAACAAAGTATTTTATGTGCTCAAAAGTGAATCTCATCAAATTCTCTGTGGCCAAGAAGTGTCTGCTGATACAATGGAGGAGAAATCCTTCAGTGAGCATGAGAGGAAGGAGCATTCTTCACAATCTTCCTCACTTACAAAATGGATCAAAGGCACCCAGCTTTAGCTCACTCCTACCTATACAGACTGCTGCTGCAAAAAAACCTCATGTACTTATCTAATATTTTTGGTGATATTGCCACTATCTGAGTGTTTTCTGCTTTATTTCCCACTTTCTATGCCCTAAACCACAAAATGTTTGTCTTCACTTCCAAAGCCCTTCCCCACCAAACTGCCTCATTCTTAGGAGGAGTTCCCTGCAGCCATCTGCAAAGCTGTCCTAATTATCTCATTTCAGATCCTTTCTTTGCTATGTTGCTTATAGAAAGCCCATAGCTGGCCTGCTGCTCTCCCTTGAACACTGACTTTTTGGCTGCCCAGTACTGTCACATTGTTTCCTTATGCTCCCCCGTCTGTCTAGACCCATCTGTTGTCTCTTGTTTTGTACTTAGATTATAAACTCTATGGCAGCAGAGCTGCCTCTTTGTTCTGAGTTCATTTAGTGCCTAAAACAATGCAGGCTTGACCCATGATTAAGGCTTCCCAGCACTAGGGAAAAAAACACAAAACAGCAAACATTCTAACAAATAACCCAGCTGGAGTGCCGGAAACAGACGCTGCCTTGCAGACATCACAGCACAGAGGAATCAAATTCCACCAAAACTGAATTACTCAGCAATACTGGTCCATTTGATCACCACTGAAAAATAGCCTTCGTGTTTCTCTTGCTTTTCCATGTAGCTCACAGCTGTGGCTTTTAGCTGAATAATGTCTTCCCTGAATAAAACTTGTCAAACTATTGCATTGTATGCTTAGCACATAGACCTAAGTTTGTCAGAATATATATTTCATATCTAACTACAGGGGCTCTGCTTACTTTGTCTTGGCTCCCCTAAAGTAAGCAGGCTCAGAACCTCTGTTTCTCTCTTTCACCAGAAAAAGCTGAAGTTTGAAACCAGTTTCCTTGAAGCCACCTTGGGTGCAAGGAGATGCTCAGCCACAGCATCCCTGGTTTAAGGCACCATGGGCTCCTGGTGTGTTTTGCTGTGCTGTGATCCACAGCTCATTCAAGAATCACAAAATATGCTGAGCTGGAAGGGACCCACAAGGATCATTGAGTCTCACTAAAGATCTCAAGGGTGGCCCTGCTAACCCCCAAGAACCACATCCCCAAGAATCACAATGCTCTCTGAGCTCTGTCAGACTTGGCGCTGTGACTTCTCTCCCCTGGGAGACTGTCCCAGTTCCCAGTATCCCAGTTCTCTGGGATAAGAAGCTCCTTAGGAAGGAACAGCCTCAGGGGGTCCTGTCTGGGGTCCTGCTTTCTCTGCTCCAGTTCCTGCACTGGTTTCTGTCCACCTCTGGCCAGTTTGGATTCCAAGCTCCTCAGGTTCCTCTCTCTAAATCCCCACACCAGTGCAAAGAATGCTCATGATGACCCAGCCAGCTCTCTGCTGCGTGACAGGGGACAAAAGGACTACAAAACCAACGTGGGCAGATCCCAGAGGAAAACAAATCACCATGCTGTCTCTGGATACAGCAAATGATGAATCCTACAACATCTCCAAGGCTCCACAGATGCAGAATCTGAGTCCACTGGGACTGACCAGCACAAGAGGAGAAGGTCACAATGCTCAGAGAACCTGCACAGGTCCCTGCAGATTCTGGCAAGGGACACAGCATGGCTATGTCCTCATTCCCATTTCAAGGCTGTCTGTATACAGAATTTGGGACAGGATTTCTCTTGTGGTTCTTGAAGTGCTGATTAGTTTAATTAACTTTTCCATGAAAGTAAAATAGGGCATAAATTTTAGCTGTATTCTTACAAGATTACTGACAGACTTCTTCAAGCACCTCTCTCTCATATTTTCAGGATTTTTGCTGATTTGATTACGCAGAAGAGGTGGCAGCATGATGACTGCTAATTAGAACTCTCAACTTATTATTAGTCCATTTTTTATAGGTTTCGTATTAGCAGATCAATACAAAAACATAATGTGTGTACAGCTGCATTTACCTCTGAAACTGAAATCACCCTAGTTCACCCATGTCACCTTTAAAATATTTTAGCCTGAAGAATTGCTATTAAAAAAGGAAAAAGGAACATAAGAAAATCCCAGCTCTAAAGGGAGGTTTTACTACAAATAAAGTTTTATAACTCTAGTGATCAGGAATGTCCTTGAGCTGGGAGTTTTTGATGACATCATTAACAAGCAATGGCATTACTTCTATGAAGACATCAGCTATAAATTATGCTTTACATACAGTCACTGTGTATTTCCCAGGGATTCAGGACCTCATCTAGGAGGTTCTGGAGATACTCAGCACCAATGGACTTCAGAATGAGCTGAGAATACTCAGCACTCTGCACTACTATGACCACAAACCATAACTGTGCAGAGCATGCTGAAATAATCATGAGGTAAGTACCTGGTAATTTCTCTTTTCTAGCCAAAGTGCACATTACACGTTAATTACAGTTAAGCCACCTAAGCATAATTGTCAAGTATTCTACAGAAACGTGCAATTTCTATGCAGATTGCATTTGGCTGAAAACTCCACGAATCTACTGCGTTATTCTACCTTGCATTGTATATGTGGACAATGCAAACCAAGCTATGAACAAAATCACCCTGAAAGAACAGTTAATTTTTTACCGCTGTCACAGACTCACCTCTTAAGAATGCCAAAGTAGCTTAAAGTACGAAAAAGACTAGATTATGAAGGACATAAGGCTACATTTCTTTATCTGAAAAGCACAATACTTCAAGAAGCCAACTCAAATACCCTAGTTTCCCATCAGTTATTTCTGAATGTTACAATAAAATGGTAATGATATATCCAGGTGGCAAAATTCTGTTTTAACAGCTGCATCAACTGTACAAAACTCAAAAGCAGCATCTTAACAGATTAACAGCTCTCCATAATATTATCTTTGTAGCATGCAATTTGTTCCCAGTGATAATTAGGTATTTAGAGACATAACTAATTAGAGAAAAATGACTGGATGATTTTTCATTTGCTCAGAAATCTACTGTCAGAAATGAAGACCCACTATGGGGACTAATGTAATTCTGGTGCCAGAATTAGTGTCAGAAAGATAAGAGAAAATGTGGTTTAAACTATGTAGATGGTAAAATAATGTACCTTCACAGACCTCCACACTGTCAACATGTGCATTGATACACTCTTCTCCAAATGGAAAGATTCTATTCCTAATATGCATTTTGTAAGTGTGAGTGCTGAGGAGGGGAATATACGAGATTTAGTAAAAGATGGAGCTGAATAGGTTTTTTTTTCCATTAAATAGATCTTTCCCAGTCCAATTTGAGATAACAGATAAAAGATTCAAGGGATCATTAGTTCTTGAAGGCATTTGTTTCCCCTTATTTTCATGTACTAACTGCAGGACTCCATCTCTGTTTGCCTTGGCTGTTGCATTGCCTGTCACTAAAATACATCTTTAACTGTGTATCATTTTTCCTCTGGATTTTATTTACCATGTCACTCACCAGCTAGACTCATATAAGTATACCTCAAGCTACTGGAAAAGAGCATTCTCCACATTCAGTACTAATATCATTCCACAGATTGAGTGGAGTGCTTTGTGAGAGATGCTGCTATCATCCAAAGACAAATCATGTCTATGACATATTCAGCCAGCTTTTACCCAGGGCTTAAAATCATACATCTACAGCACTAAAATGTTTAAACTGGCCCTACAGCATTCTTCTTTGGGGAAATTGATATTTCTTTTTGAACAGCAACAGAAAGCCCCTCATTTCCTCAATTCCAGGTGTACAGGCATGTCTTTGCACACATATCCCCCACCCTTAAATGTGCATCCAACAGCATTCACATGCAGAAGAAAACCTTATAATATATGTGAGTGGCAAGAGCAAACCTTCAAACATTCCAGCTGTTTGTTCAAATATAATTTTATCCTTTCTTATGGTCCAGCCTGTGCAATGAACATGGCAGGTGTTCTGCACAAACACACAATACTGCATCACAATGCACTCACCCAGGGGCAGGGAATAAGACAAATCTTGCAAACCATTACTTGCAAAAACTATCTGGCTTCATTTATTTCCTCTTAAAATAATGCTTGAAGGAATCCCCCCCCGCCTCCATTTTTCTATTTGTTTCCTTTAATGCACAGACTTTAAAGGTTTGCTAGCTCAGCTGCAATGCTCCCCCCAGTGCCCTACTCCTTGACATTGGACACAACCCTTCAACTTTATGCTCAGGACCAAACTGTCAGCAGTAATCCCATGGGTGAAAATTATCTTTTCTATGACCTCCCAGATGTGGCAAAGGGATAACGTTCCATGACAGGTCTGGAGGGTGGGGCTGAGGAGCAGAACCTCGACTGTTCCCCCTCTTTCCTGACTGCTCCAGCAGCACCAACACTTCACAGTGCAGCTGCTCTGGTTAGCAACCTGGACCTGAATCCTTAAAACTGTTTGAGTTCAGCTATTATTTTGGTCTGCCACCAAATTTTCCTATGAAATGCAACTAAAAGAAAGAAAATTGTAATGTTCTACTGTTTATGAGTCCACCAAACTGCACTGAATTCAGGGAACAAAGAAATGGCATCTCTTCAGTTAATGGTTAGGTTTTTTTGGTTGTTTTTGTTTTTTTTTTTTTTAATTTTACCCGATTTAAAACTGTGCTGTAAACAACAGAAGTGTTAGAAATTGCCTTTGAATGTAAACATATTTTTCTGCAAAAACCTTTCATTCCTCTGTGCTGGGAAACTTATCACGTAGACCTAAGTTTGTCAGAATATATGTTTCATATCTAACTACAGAAACCCTTCAAAAACAAGGTTATAAATAGGACAAAATGGCCATCCATATGACAGCAGTTACATTTAAACTTGTTAATTGCTTGAAATAGCTGCAGACACAGACAACCTTATGTATAGGTACTAATGTCTGCTACACAGCCTGATTGAATCATTAACAGTATTAGAAAATAAACGTCTGCTTGGTATCTAAGCAATCAGAATTTAGGTATAAATAAACTAGATCTTATATTTTAAATAACAGGGATAATTCCCACAGTGGGTTCAGATCAGGAAAGTTCACAGTCAAGGTGTTTCTGACCACTTATTCTGAGCATTTCTCTCAAGTCTCTAAATTGTACTGTTGCATATATCAAATTTCTTCATTTCCACCCAACTCCTATTTAAAAGAGCAGCATCACAAAGCTTTTCTATCCCTTCTTCCCACTGTGGGAACTTATTGGCCAAGTTTCACAAGTCTTTATGTACAGTGAACAAAAGTAAATCATGCATAATCAATGTTAAATATTTAATGATGCATCACAGTGATACTTCACTGAATGACATTGGGGTAGGACTTGTACAGAGAGATGGTATTGACCAGTTGATAAATTAAAAAAACCACAGATTTTCTTAAACAACACCATTTCTACAGACTTGAACTTTCTAAAGAGAGGTTCCCAAGCATGTTATATTCAGCTGACAAAAAACCATGAAATTTTGTGCTCACACATGCACATAGAAACAGATTTAAAATACACTTAAATGGTTCAACATTTCTAAAACATAACAAGTTATTTTGGGAGTAGCAAAAAGCATAGAAGGAATGGCACAATGATGTGGAAATAATTTCTAAAGCATCTGCTTAAGAGCTCTTAAAACTTCATAACTTATTTTTTAGGGCCACATTTTCTATCATGTTCTCAAAAAAAAATGCACATGCATTTTTTTCATATGCAAAAGAAAGCTGCATATGTGGGAAGAACAGCTAACTCACTAATACCAAGTAACACCGTAAGAATCTTGTCTTTCCATTTAAATAATAAAAATAACTGCTTCCACAAGCAAAATGTAGTAAATTACATTTTCCCATATGTTTACATGCAGCAGCTTCTACCTCCTCAGAGGAGTAGTCATTTTCTTGTCATTTTCAGGTAATATGTCACACACAACTTGCACAATCGCTTGAATGTTATTTTCCATAATCACACCTTGAAGTGTCCTAAAAGTCTGGGAGGAGTCAGAATATTCTGTGCTGTCATATCAGCACACCACTCCACATGCAGACAATGAAGAATTAAATCTGCTCATAGAGGAATGGTACATAATGTAAGGTTGACTTCATTTTCCATTAATGCTTCTGGTTTTGTTGTTAAGAAATAGGAGAGGCATTAGCTTGAAAAATATTTGTGAGTGCAGGACAGCATCAGAAGTTTCTCTCCAATTAAATATTTCTCAATACAATCATCACATTGAATTTGAAAAAACCCCATAACAGCCTACTGCTTTCAATTGCACTGCTACACTCATGGGCAACCTCACAGTTAAAAAACCTGTCTGCTCTAACAGTTTGATGCCATTTCAGCATCTCAACCTTTAAATGGGGTATTTGTCTTTCCAGCCTCATCTAACAACCCCCTCTCAGTGAATCAAGGAGAGATCCAGGAAATCAAACTGTGGCATATCTGTCTTCCTTTGTGCAGTTGGTGTATGTCAGACTGGAGGCTTTTTTTAATCTTGACTAATAGGAAATAAAATTGGCTCCAACTGTATCTAGAATGAAACAAGCTACAAGCAGACCTGCAACTTCAATCAGGTTCGTTTCTTTCCATTTCAACCTCACCAGTCTGGAACAAGAAAACCTTATTACAGCTTGCTCAGTCAGAGCTTACAAGGAAGGCACATAACTGTGGAGACAAAACCAGGCAGCTCTTTCATTCATGGCTGGTCAGGTCATAAATGAGTGCAATTCACAGCCTTGCTTCCAAAACAAAGAACATGCTAAAGTAGGATTCCAGATAATGAATAGTCTGCTCTTATTTCTTTCATAGGGATCTATTTCTCTACACAAATTGTTTGGCTTGAAATGCTGAAAATGTTTTGAACAGGAAAAAATGCTTCCTTTTCTAGCTTTGGCAACACAGCATTCCAGTCTGTAGGAAGATGGTGTAAGTGGCATCCAAGAGCCAAGATCAGAATGTACTTCATGAAGCATTGCCAATAAGGTAACATCCCCACCTTTTTATAGCTTTTTTCATTTCCTAATAGTTGATTTCTTGAGAAATGAATTTTCCCTTCTCTTCCCTATACTTTGGAGAATGCTTGCAACTACTGATTTGAAGTTGAGTCTTTTATTCACTACTGATTTTTCAATGAGCCCTTTGTATTGCAATCCAAAAGATATAAATAACACCAAAAGGAAAACAAAGCCAACAAACAGTTAAGAGCTCATAACTTGAAGTCATACTCAGTTCAATCTAACAAGTACAAAGCAGATGACGTGCTTGGACACGGATCTCCTCTTCATCTACAGATCATTACCATCTGATTATGAGCTTGATATGAATGTGGCATTTTTTCCATTTCATTCTAATGGAAAATATATTACAAGAACCACGACAGCCCTCACCAACTTCCATATTTGCTAGCATTTTCTCTAGGAGCATTAAGGAACAAGTGGAAACAGCTCCCTTCAAAGTAAGGGAGCAGGCGCTTCAGTGAGCCCTGCTGGGAAAACTGCACCACTCCTGCCAGTGCTCAGCTGAGTAAACAAAGATTCAGCTCCCAGAGCAAGAAATGCAGCACTAAAATACAAGCATGCAATTTGATATTAAAAGAAAAATAATTCTGGGGAAGCAAAGTGTCTCAACTTTTACTTTAAAAATGCAAAAGAAAATGCATACAGTGGCTACTGAGGTTAGGTAGGGAAATTTGAAGAGGAGGGAGTAACAACTATTTTTATCAAAAGTACACAAGCAACACAGCACAAGGTAACCCAGACAGGTACTGGGATAAAAAGGATTATTGAAAACACGGAACAAACACCAGGAGGAACAGACAGAAATAATTTGTTTTATGAAGTTTCTTGAGACTTTTTTTTCTAAGACCTTTCTGTCTTATGGCACTGGTATCACTGTAGCGATGAAATTCCTCACATGGAATAGGATCTGGACATGTATCCATAGATTTAAGTGTGGCCATAGCACAATATTTTACTTCTGAAAAAGAAAGCTAATAATTTTTCTCAGTATATGGTGCATTTGCACACTTTTGTTCATACAGGCTGCACTGCAACTGGCGAGCAAAGATCTTTTGACTGGAATGAATATTTTCAATCATAATTGCTTTGTTAATTTATTGACAGGGTCCATGCTCAGTTTTCATTATTTTTGTACCATTAGTGAGTGTGAAAATAAACAACAATTTTCTTATAACTGTGTTCCATCTCTTAGCTACAGGAGTTATGACTGAAGGGACATCAGCTTTTACTAGAACAACTGAAATAGGCTAAAAAACCACTCACAGCTACATCCATAAAGTGTGTTTAGAAGATGAGCTTGGGAACTAATTTAATAATTTTCAGATGTCTACACAACTTTCATCCACTGAAATCACTGATTTAACCTGAGAGCTCCCCTTTTCATTTGAATAAACTCACATTGACTTAATTCAGGACTGAGAACTAGAATTTGTAACATATATTATTTTATTGGTAGCTGGGAATTTCTGTCCTTTGTAAATTGATTCTGCTGGACAGGAGTGTTCTAGTAACTATGTATGTTATGTATCTATACAAATAAATGGACAGAACAGAACATTTGAGGATATAAAAGCACAGAATACACGGAAGGTAACGACACAGAGCAGGGCACTTGCTGAAGTGAAATATTTCATATTGACTGTACCTCCTAGAAAGTCACTGTCCTTGTATCAGTGTCCAGCTTGATGGCTAAGGGACAGCTACAGGCTTTGTGCAACAATCAGTCAGACACTCCAGATTAGCATTTCCATGCTTCCAAACTGGTATTTGCTAGCATATCCACTTCTGGACATTTTGGGCAGGGTCTAATGAGGGAATTGCTGCCCCTCAGAGCTGCTGAGTGGAATTTGAGTGTAATTGGTACAAAGGATGGAGCTGCCTCTTCCTTGAGCTTTGTGTCAGGATGCCCTGTGCTATCAGCTGGTGGAAACTCTCCCTGGGAGTTGGGCTATGCATTCTGAGTAGGACAGGCTGTGACCATGGTTGTGGTTGTTGATTGTTACAGCCTTCACACTCTATTCCTGCTGTAGAGATTTGTCTCATTTGGGATATAAAACCACACATGTCTTGAATTTTTCATAGGGTCTGTCACAGGCCAGAAGTGCAAAGTGGCCTCCCATAAGTGTAGAAGAATTACCTGTGCTAAGGATGGTATAACAAAATTCTGTATCAGGTGAAAAAACCTGGATCTTAAATGCTTGACATGGTTTCTGATTGTTTATTTGAGTATCTGGAATATTTTCATGTACCTACCATCGGATAAAAATCCCAATAATTTATGATGAGATGATGCAGGAGAACGGTGCTCTCTAAAAATCTGTTTTCATATCACTATTGATCAATGGAGAAGAATCAGAAAAAGCACCACTGAAGCATAATATCAGGGAAACAGCATTTGAATAAAGCTCTAGTTGCACAATAACAAGTAGTGAAAGTTTATTACAGAATTTCTTAGTATCAGACAGAATAAATTATCAGATTATAAAGTTATATGAGCTTCTTAGGGGACAATATTTATCCCACAGGTAAGGATTACTTGAAAAATTTACAAATTCCCTGGTGAATGAATTATGCATCCTTGTAAGCAAAATGCCTATCACACACCCTAAATTGCCATGCACCACTTCTGCTGGGATGCAAGCCACACTTGCTTCCTAAGACAAATTTCTCTTAATTAAAAGGAATTTCCATTGCACCTTGCTACAAAGAGCCACAACCCTAGAGGAAGAAATAACTGATCCCTGCTGGCTGAGTGTACCAGACGTGAATCATTGACTCCACTGTGGATGGAAAGAGATGGGCATGTGTGTAGGAAGAAGGAATTAAAGCTCAGGGCCAAGATCTCTGCAGGAAATCCTAAAAATAGCCAAACTTAGAAGAAGCGTAGAGTAAGCTTTCCGGTTTCAGTGTCAAGTCGCTTAGTAAAATTAAGATTTGGGAAGGAGAAAATCTGAATCAACCACAGCTTTGATTTTCCTGTTAATCTACAGATCCTGCATATTGCTCAGGTTCAGAATTACAGTGCCCCATATCACACACCTCTCCTCTTAGGCACGCCAGTCTTTGTAGCAGGGAACAGTAATTAACAGTGGAGGAAGGAAGGATATTGTGCATATATAAAGGACAAATTGAAGAAGAGGCTGAAAGATAAAGTGGTACTCAAAAAAAAAAAAAAAAGCTGCTGAATGATTGGCATAATTTCAGTAACATTTTCTTGTAAAATACTCAATTTCCCCCTCCATCCTTCAGTATTCCACCCTCCTGCTGTACCTGTCCTTGCACAGGCATAATCTAGGGTCTAATACAAAGCAGCCAGGTCTAGAAAACATGACTTCACCAGTTTGGATGAACTGGGATTATTTTGATATAGAGAAAGGTGATAGAGTGTAAGCAGAAAAATATAAATGTCTGCAAAGAAAAGGAAGGAAGGAAATAATTTTTTTTTCCATGCTCATTTTGGGCATGATAAAAAGTAATGGGCTTAAAACCATAGCAGAGGAAATTTAGGTTAACCATTAGGAAAGCTTTTCTAACAGGAATGCACGGGGCAAAAAAATTTCCTAGGTAAAAAGCAGAAGGTCCATTTTTGTAGGCTTTTATGAACAGGTTAGGCAAACATCTGCCAGAAATAGTTTACATGCAGCTGATACTGCTATGAACAGGGGAGATGGGAGTAAATGATCTCTAAAAGTCCTTTCCAGCCTTATTTTTTTTATGATTCTGTAATCAACTTTGAAAGGAGCTTGGCATCACTCCTGTTGAAAATAATGGGAGACTGCAGAGTGTTCTGTAGTGGCATTCAGATTTCCTCCAGTACAAACCAAGGTGGAACTGTGTGCATTTCAGTGGAGGGAAGTGGGACCTCGAGCTCCAGTAGCTGCAAGAAGGGTGGTAATTTATACCTAACTGCATTTGTCACATTCAGTATCTTGCATTGCCAAGGTCCTTAAAAAGCAGAAGGAATTTGATGCCTCTTTCAGGCCATTCTTCAGATTCTGTTCTGAACTGAAGCTGATGAGTAGCTGATAATGTTTCTTAGGTGGATGAGTAACTGCTTTTAATGCACTGTTTCACATAAATTAGAGCTTTCTCTACTCTGAATATTATTCTGAGCATGTACTCTTAAATCATCAGAAATCAGTAAATTAAATGATAGATTTTAATTTTAATCTAAGGCACCATTTAAAGCCACACATAATTCTTCTCCCATATCAGTGAGAACAATGCTCTGACACAGCTCAGGATGTGGCTCCCTGTGCTAACAGCCATGGTTTGCTGTTTTCTAAAAAACAACTCCCTATTATTTTCATCCTCTACATAGACAAATACAATTTATTCAAAGGCTATTTCTTCAGCATTCAAATTTGAAATGTAATAATTACAATCCAGAAATTGTGAAGAAAATTTCATCTGAAGTTCACATTTATACTTAGATAATTTTTTACTTTATGACCAGCATTCTTTTGTTGCTTCCCCAGGAAAAGATGCAGCCTATTCTTGAATTTAATATGTTATGCTGTAATAATTTGTAGTGTAACTTGTTACACCTTTTGCATATTGATACATCTTCAGGTAACCAAAATATCTCTACAAAAACTTCATTTTATACTCCCAGCTGCAATGTGCTATCAAAGATTCTTTATCTATTCCATCATGATGACTAATCAGCATTTCTGCATTGTGGACAAAGATTCCGGCATGAGTATATTTGACAGGAATCGTTTATCTGCAGAAAGAATAACAGATTAATCTGCTCTTCCCTGAGAAAAAAAACCAAACAAAAACCATAAACAAACAACAAAACAGAACAACAGAGTATCTTATATATTTAGATACTGATCTGAAATTTCATCAACAAATAGTGAGGAAGAGTCCTTATCTTTGTCTCAAACATTTCTGCTGAGGCAATGCAGGGATCTGGAAATTAATGAATAGTATTATGCACTAAACCAAGCTATGAACTATTGCTTGGAGTTTTTTCTATTACACTTACAGCAATGAATCTGAGAGCAACTCAAACGTTGTTCATTTATTCCCACAACATCCCCACAAAGCAGCATTCCCATTTTACAGAGAGCATGAAGACCATGTATCCACAAACACACGGGGATCTGGTTAGCAGAACAAGGGCTAAAATCTACTCTGGGTGCAAATTCCAGTAGATGCAAGCCCCCACAAGAATTTTCTCACTTTTTGATAAGATTAATTACAATCAGCCACCTAAAACTTCCACCTCCAGTCAGTGAAACCGTTTCACTACAGAATAAATTCTGCTGAATTTACTCAAATTCCACTCTTGCGTGAATTCAAGCCTAAGGAGGCAGATACAGCTGCAAACACTCAGGAAGAGGAAGGGTTGTGGGGGAATGGACAACACAAGCCTGAAGCAGTTTTGTGCCTGGAAAAGTGCCCTGAATGATGCTCCCAGGGACAAGTGTGAAAGCCTTGAAGTGCAGTTCTGGTTTCATGCTGCTACATCACTGTCAGAGGGCCAGGATAAGGAGGGTTACCCTTTGATCACTGCAATCCAACTATTCTGCCTTCCAGGGTTCGCCCTGTGGCAAGGCACCAGATATTCTATGTCCCACTTACAGTCAGATGCACTCAAAAGAAGCTGAGGACACTGAGTACTTGATAGAAGACACTGTGTATCACTGGATCGTGAATTATAAGTAATAAATATACATATATAAATAGTACAAATGAAGATAGATAGATACACTGTCATTCTAAACTTTCCTTCATCATTTCATGTTGAGTCACTCTCAACCCTAAATATAGTTTGCCATTGTCATTTTCTTTTTAATTTTTCCCTTTCACCCGAGCATGTTTTGAGCACTCAAGACAACCTTCTTGAAAGACTTAAAATGACAAGAGTATTTTTCAGCCACAGTTCAGATCCATACTTCCTGCTTAGGAATTTGGAAGATTCACTTAATACTAATGTTTTTCAGACCCAAACATTTTAGAAACAGCAGGTTTTTAAAGAGGGGTTCTTTTAGAAGTGATGCACATACAGGTAGTAGTTTAAAATGTCCCTCTTTTGGATGAATTATTTTGTCTGTCCTTTTCCAATATTAACAAGCTATCAGTCATTTTCAAGCTCATTTTCTCCAGAATGAAAAATATATCCAGTTTAGTGTGTGACTCACTTGCCAGGTCCAGTAACATTCACAGAAGCCTAATTTAATCTCATGTTATATTTTACTTATTTTCATTTTTAAAATAGATTTAATTGATCCTTGGATTTTTAGTTTAAAATTTAAAATAATTTAAAATTATTTTTAAGTAATTCTTTTCAGCAGCTTGGCTTTATTTTATGACCCTGCTGATTTTGTATGCCCAAACTTATTCCTTCCTGTTGTTTCTGCAGCACTTCATATTTACTGTATTTTTAAGAAAGAGCAGAGGAAAAACCAACTTCCAACCTTTTTGTTATTGTTATTATTATTTTTTTAACCTAAGAAATTGCAGGTGTGATATGACAGAAACCCACCCATCTAGTGCTAGTATAGAGTAGTGCATCCTGCAGAAATTTTTGAAGTAGCTCTGCACTCAGGCATGATTCACCAGGCTGTGCAAGTTCTGACAGCCCTGCTAGGCTCCAAATCATTCCCTAAGCAGCATTTGGTGGTTTCCACACTGTTCCCCATTTCATGTCCCACAAAGACTTAGTCATGTGGATGCACCATTTAGCTGGTGCTGTGTGTGGGCACAGCGCCATTCTGAGATGCCAAAGGATGGTGCAGGGAGAAGCAGAACTCAGCCCTGGGCTTGCACAGGCAGCACTGACCTGCATCTGCTGTATCCCTACAGGACAGGAGCTGACATGTGGATCTCTCTGGAATATATTCCCTATACCTCTCAGTTCCAAAATTATGAAGCAGAACTATGCAAGGCATACAAATAAGAGAAGTTGAGAATTTCTCACAGTAAAAGATTTGTCACAACCAGCATCAACCCTTCTCTCATAATTGTGACCTAATTAACACAAAGCCAGGGCTCTCAGCTACCTGTGGGTGCTCTGAGTTGAGTTCTTTTCTGAGTTCAGACCAGTTCCTTCAAAAGGACATTTCCACTGATTTCACTATTACAGAGCAGTTCAAACAGAAAGGATGTGGGCAATAATTGTGTTGCAAACTCATGGGACTACAGGGACTAAAGTATCCCTTTAAGATGGATAGTATCTCTAAAGTATTCCTTTAAGATGTATATCCTCATTTTGCTATTCAGTTTTACTAACAGAAAGATCTGAACTTTAAACCTTATTTCTTTTCGTTTGTACTTACAGCAATAATTAAATACGTAGAGCACAAGAGGAGTTCACTCCCCATCCCTCATCTTAAAAATGTTTTATACTTACTAATAATATTAGTTCATTTGTGCCCATAAGCCCTAAAGCCTTCTGCAATAGTTGTGCAATATTGATTGAAAGGGGTTAGATCAAATTATTCCAGAAACTGAACAGCTCCAAACTTTTAAGAGCTACTTTTGAGTAAGAACCGTCCCTATCATGCTTTTAAACTGCTAACAACAGAAAGCCCTGACATTCTTCTGTCAACATTTTCCTGAACCACAAATTGCTCATGCATTAGAAATTCACTTGAAATGGCATAAAAAGGCTGTGAAGTAAATGTATTCCTGAAGCCTGGGTCTGCAAGCCAGTGTAATTTCAGAAAACACCATACAGGCTGTAAAGACAGCAGATGCAAGGACTGAATTTAACTACATATGATAACTCAATTTATTTTCTCTGTAGTCTAGTAACTCAATAAGTCTTTAGCAGCTTTGTAAATAAACAGATGGATGCCATCAAACGCCAAAGAATGATAAATCTGATTGGTCTCTGTATAATTTTGGACAGCTTTATCCCAAAAATAGGCAGTAGAAGCATCTTACTCCAAGAGTGTGATAAAATAAACATGGGAAGGTAGATTATGGGCAATTGCTTTGTCCCAGTAATGAATGAAACTTTCCATGATGCCAGCACTAAGAATCAGGACAGACCTCAATGTAATTATTTTTAGTTGAAGATTGATTTCTGCTGATTAAAGAAAAAAAATCTGCTTTTCCAGGGATTCGATGTTAGAGTAAGGAGAAATAGGTGATGGGACCCCTGCTGAAAGATTTAATTCACATACAACTTTAACTTTGAAAGGTTTATGGTTCTAATTTAGCAGTAAGCCATCTGCTCCACATAGTATGTGTTGACTGAATATAAAACCAGACCACCAAATTCACATAGGAAGGACACTTATCATCCAGTGCACCACTTGCACGGGGATTTGTTCACTTTACCTAATTCTGCACCTCTAACTAGACATCTGTTGAATTCTCAAAGTTTAAGAGCACAAAATTGAAAAAGGGGCTCTGTTAGGTTGAGGTGTGCATTCACATGGGCCCTACTGCTGCCCATTTTCCATGTCAGAAACACTGTGGATTTTGTGCCAGGAGAACAGGATGCTGCTTTACATATTATCTGAGCATCAATGTTTCCACTTGTGTAAAATACTAAATTTTTTTTTCCCATGAGATTTCCAAGAAAAAACTATTTAAGTCTTGTACAACCTCTCACAGCAAAATCCTGAAGTGAGAACTTCCCATGTTTGTTAGTTGCCTTTATAATTTTTTTTCCTTTTCCTTTCCTTTGTCAACATCTGTATCATTCATGTCAAAAGCAGAAAAGCACACTATGATTTCTTTCAAACAGGGAAAGCTTAGCCTTGCAAAGGGCCTAAGGCTCTGCCTGGGAGACAATCAAATTTAAAGACCTAAGTTTACAGGTTTTTAAATTCAGAAAGCCTATGAAAATGGCTAAAAAGCATCAAGCAACAAAGTAGGCTATCGTTTGCAGGCAAAGACATGCAAGAGCCAAATAAGAATTGTCAAAAGTCAAGATGAGTTACACCTGGCAGAGGTTTAGTAAAACAAACATCCAAGGCTTTTCACTGCATATAACTGAGAGACCAAAACAGGACAGAGTCATTACACAGAAAGAATGAAGCAGAGATCAGGTATTTTCTAGATTTTGTCCCAGGAGTGAATTTGAAGGTTTTCAAGGAGGGAGATAATGTTTAGCAAAGAGGGTAGCATCAATATGGATAATGGAATGAGGATATGGAAACAGACAAAACAGAAGTTTTATGAAATGACATTAGGGTAATCAGAACACTAATTCTGTAAGAATACCAGAAAACAAAGGCTGGTAACAGGGAAATTTAATAATCTGTCATGTCAGATGCATACAAATTGAGAACAGTAACTGCTGTTTCTTTCAAACGAAATATTGTCTAGATTCAAGGAAAAATATATTCAGTTATTTACTGATCTATTAATCAGACTCTGCTATGAGGTATTTTGCCAGAAGAAATAATTAAAGGCAGGTAAATGGAAATCAAGTCAAAATGCAACAACATTTCATCAAAGACTGTGCCAGAATCCCTTGATAGTTTTCTACAGTAAGTTAGATGATTTTCTGGGAAGGAGTATGCAGAATATTTTCTAGATTTCTGAGATCTTATAATGTGAAAATTTATCAACAGATAAATTATCAAAAGAGAAGACAGAGGAGTTATGGAGAATGAATAATGGCATGAAGGAGAGAAAACAAAGAATAGTTTTGAAGAGAAAGAAGGCTGATGTAGGTATAACATGGAAACAAGAGCCATACTTTTTACTGTTAATTTTTGTTTTCATTAAATTAAATAATGGCAAACATCACTATGTATCATCAATACAGAGAAGGCTTAGGGTAAAATCCAGAAAGAGATGCATGACCCCAGAATTTGAGGAATGTACATGTACTTAGACTGAACAACAAAATTCAAAGCCATGTATTTTGGAAAAAAAAGGAAACTTTTAGAGTATAAGTTTACAGTTCAAGAAAGAAAGTTGGCTGCAGAAATATCAAGCTGGAAAGAGGGAAAATGTTTTTTAAAAGTAAATGTTAAAAGGAATAGAGTAACAAAATGTTGATGCCACTGGGCAATGCCAGATGGGCCTTCACATGGCACTTTGAGTACAAACCTGGTCACGCAAGGTAAAAAGAGATGAACTGAGGCTAAAACTGGGACAAAGTACTACAAAGGTGTTCAGAAGACTGAAGAGCAGGTTTAGAGCAGACCTCATTTACCTTGGCAAAATCAAGGTGGAGAAAATATCTGATTGCTGTGTTAAAGCACTGTGGGTGATGGATGAAAATAGCAGAGCTGCAAGCACTGCAGCTGATGGTGAGCAGGCAGGTATGGCTGAGGATGGTGTTTCTTTCCAGGTTAGAGCCTTTGATCAGAAGGTTTGGATCCTAGTGCATCTGTTTGTGGCCAGAAGCTTTGCATCATGAGCATTCATTATTGCTTCTCCATTCCCATGACAATAGGAGAGAGGAAATCACTAAATTGTCACCTGGATGCAACCCAACAACAGCTCAGACAACCTTCCCACACAGGGGAAGAGATGGACATGGCTGCACTTACACTTCAGTGTTTGGAATTTTACACCCTCTTCAAACATCCTTTGAGTTCCCTTTATCCAACTAAAACTGCAAAAACCCCAAAAGAAAAAAGTATTTCTAATACTCTGAAGAAACAGTGACAGTTTTGGATTGAAAAATGAATAGCTAGTTGTCAAAGAAATGTTCACAGTACTTAACAGTTTTTATTAATATGTCTCATTTTATTGAGTCCCTCTAGGGCAGCAAATCCAGTGATAAAGTTGTAAAACAACCATCTCCACCTCCTCTATTCTTCTGCTCTCTCTTTTTTTTCTTATCTTTTTACCTTTTTCAGCTGATGGCTCTACAGCATGCAGGTTTTACTGCCCAATCAATAAGTTACTTTTGCCAAGATGTGTGGAAGGCACATTGCTACCATTATACTGTATGTTCTTCATATTAAAATGTTTATGTCCTTTCCAAGTATATTCTGCAGAATTTAAAGGAATCAAGTTTCTATGGCTAGAATGATGTAAAAGCTATTTCATTACAGAACCACCTAAAACTCTGTAAAAGAGCAGACAAAATCAATACCTCATTCTTCATCACTTACAAAGCCTTCTGTGCTAGGACCCTCTGTACTTTTCAAATAAACTTTATCCTGCACGTTGCAGAAGTAACTGCTCTGGGTTTGGGCTGGAGTAGGAGTGGTGGTGGCTAGCAGCTCTTATGATCTCCTTTGTTTTTGCTATTGCCATCAATATTTTTTAAGTAATCATCGGCACCATCTGCCACTTACCACTGTGTTCTTTTCACAGTGTCAATACTATAAACACAGTCTGCTCCCTCATTTGATGCAGTGCAGAGGGATGGAATTAGGTAGAAAATAGTCACTCCAAAAATAGGCCTTACTGCTCAAAAGGAAGCAACTCCTTTGGTAAAATGATCTTTTTTTTGGGAAGAGATGATTTTAGTTTACATCAACTCTTAGAGCTATTTCCTCAAGCATCTCCAGCTAACTGAAAAGAACCCCAGATTTTACAGTCTCTCAGTGTCAGTAAGTTGAAGATACTGCTTAATATACTAATTAGGAGTTTAGTTTTAGTTCTAGTCATTAAAACTCTTACAGAGACTATTTTGATTTTCTCCCACAATGTTAATGCTTTCTATTTTTTTTTTCTTTTGAGCATTTAACTAGCATCATTTTGGTAACTAATATGGAATATCCCTCAACAAATTACCAAAATTACATTTCTATACAAAATGCTCTAAGTATGCCTTAGATTAAAGAGAAAGATTAAATCCAGTCTTCACACAATCTAAAGAGTAAAAGGAAAGTCAAATATTTCTGTTCCCCACTGAGTCTTTTATAATATTTCAGCTTATCTGTAGAGCTTCTGATCAAATGAACATGACTGTGCAACTTTGCATAATAAATAAAATGTCTGACTCACCCCTGTATTTTAACACAGGTTCTAGACATCTGCACCATTTTTGGTTAATACACAGTTTCACTTATTTCCAGTTGCATGTTGGAACTCCAGAGGAAATAAGAGAACTGAGATTTTTTTGTTTTGATATTTCATTATTTGAAAAATCTTGCTATTCATGATGGGTGGAGGTGTCTTTTCTAGAGGTGTTGTATAGTTATTTTGCTCATGTTTTTTATGTTTTCTCTGTTTACATGCCACTTTATCCTATCTGAACAGTACTGTTAGATTACAAATATAAAATGTACTCTGGTGAATCAATGTCCATAAAACAGCAAATAATGAAAGTAAGCCAAGTTCTGTCTCCAAAATTACAAAGGAGAGACAACATTCAATCTAGAAAAGTGGATTCCTATGGAGCAAATAACAGGATGATGCACAGAAATAAGTTTGCTTAAATAAAAAGTAGGACCTTACTTTGTAGGGCCAGATAAGCCAGCAGGAAAAACAGAATGCAGAAGTATGCTTGTTCTGATCTAGACATCTATCACTTTTCAGAGTTCCTTTTTCCTTTTGCAATATCAATTTTAGGTTTCTTTTGCAGATGTTTAGGAATCTAAATAATCAGGATGATGCAAGAAATAAGTTTGCTTAAATAAAAAGTAGGACCTTACTTTGTAGGGCCAGATAAGCCAGCAGGAAAAATAAGCAGGAAAACAGAATGCAGAAGTATGCTTGTTCTGATCTAGACATCTATCACTTTTCAGAGTTCCTTTTTCCTTTTGCAATATCAATTTTAGGTTTCTTTTGCAGATGTTTAGGAATCTAAATAATCAGTTGTGAATATCTTCCCGTTTCTATGTCTACCCTCACTCTTCTTCTCCCCCTTTCAGTATTTACAGTTTTTCTTCGCTAAAGCAGAGATTCATCCCTCCTCTGTGTGTCTTAATGACAGTGTATTTTCTGCTACATCTTTTACTTATATTTTTCTACAGAAAAATCTATACTCATCCTTGTAGCACCACTGACTTTATTGGGCTATTTTGCGAGTATGAAAGGATTGTGCAAAGGAATGTGGTTTCAGGAGGTAGAAATTCATGAGACTTACATGGCCCAGTGTATATGTCTGCAGCCAGTTCTGCATACTGAGATAGGTACACACATGAAGCCATTCTACAGATGAAAAGCCATAAGCTACGGTTTTGTTTCCAAGGGTCAGAAAAATTGAGCAATATAATTAAATATAATACTCTATAAAAACTATTAGTTAATTCATATTTATGTTAATGCGCCTCTTATGATATGCATTAGGATTTTGTATTTTAATCAGAGAAAATTATAAATACAATCAGGAAAGCCTTGTTACTGTTTTCAACCAGAGCTAATTGTCTTGTAGAACACTTAATGAGTCATTATTCATTATGATGGTGAGGACAGGGAAGGCAGATGGCATGGCAGTTTTATTGATTCTGTGATCCTACTGTAGCTTGCTGATTAAGTAGGATTGAACACCACAGTTAGTGGGGCCAGAATTACACAAAATTCTGTTTTGAGTCAAGGATATCAGACAGGAACTTTCAAATATCACTGTTTGGAGGCCTGCCATCCTAATTTGTACTTGTAACAATGGAATATTGCACACAGTCTTCCATTTCAGCTTCCATTCAATTTCAAAGTGTTATTTTATGGGTTAAGTTGGAATCACCTCATCCTGTCACAGCCATGGAGGTGTTAAAGATCTCCTAAGGTTTAACAGACTCATTTGTGCACATCTGCAGAGACCATTCAGCTCACTGCCTCAATAGGGAATTTCCTCTACTGGGGCTCTATCACTTTTACCCTCTTGGTAGATAGGCAAGCGCTGCTGTGTGAAAGTCAAATAACCTGTAAATAATTCAGAAATTACACCCCTTGATTCTGAATTATTTTGAAATGGTTTAATATTCTCATTTCTCTTTGTGCTTTACAGCACAAAGTGGCCTTATCCCAGAATGATGCAAGCATTGTTTTATAAACTTATTGTACAATAACTCAATATCTTCAAAGCATGGGATTTAGTTGGCTTTAGTAGTAATGATGACATGGTCACAGTTCTTTTAACAGAATTTATCACATTACCAAGCTATTCTTTCTGTATTGCCCAATATATCACCAGAGCTGTATGAAGACCTTGAATGAGTTATTTTTGGGCCTTCCATTGGTGATAATTCATAGGCACCTTTTTCTGCCTTAAGGTATATATTATCCTCTTTTTTCCTAGTCTAACTTGTTTTGTTCAATCCCCTTTACAATGTATAATTTAGCTCTTTCTAGAGAACTAAAGCAGCTGCTCTCATTATTAGATCTGCTTTGATATTAAGAAGAGTTTAAGCTATTTAAATTGTGGGTCAGACACTACAGCAATAAAAGATGACCTCAAGCTTCCAGTGCATCATAAAACTTGTAAGTCACATATGAACTACCCTGATGCATTTGTACTGATAGACATGTGAACCCTACAGACAATTGCTATTTTTTGGACCCTCTAATTTTGTTTTGATTACACAGGTACAATGCAGTGAATGAGATAATTGAAGAATGAAGAAAGCACATGCTCTGTCAGTCAATCCAAACTGAGAAATTTAACTTAATGTTTTGCATCGATCATTCTAATTTATACTTAGTCTCTAATTTCTTTCACTTAAAAACAATTACTTCAGCTACCTCAGAGAAGTATAATTGAATTGTTAGCTTACACCCAAAAGAAAATGTAAGGTCTGCTGTGAAACACCTAACCTACCATGATGGCAATGTTCTGTGACTTTCCAGAACTTCAGGATATTTAATTCTAAAAATAGCTGGATCATTGAAAAAATTCCTTTTTAGATCACAATGACTAGTGTTTATTTTCTTTTGCAATAAATTCATTTTCATCAATATTTTGACTGATTTACATGATCAATCTGTATAAAATCTATTTTAAATCACAGATTAATTTTAAGTGGTTTAACTGTTTAACTTACAGAATTAGGCCTGAGTGCTGAACAATGCTGATGAAAGTCTGTGAAGTTGTGAGTATTTTCTGCAGGAAGCAGAGAACACACAGACCTGCACTGGGACATATGGTCTCTCCTAGAGAAGTTTTTTGCCATGCATAGCCTTTGGCCAAAGCCCACCATCTGTAGCTTCAACTTCCCTTCCAGCTGCTGGTAAAGGTGAAGTATAGAACATATTCTGCACAAAGAGTAACCTTTGCATTAGGGTTTGATTTATTTGTTGGTGGAGATTTTTTGTTTTGTTTTGGTGTTGTTTTGAACATTCAGAGACATTTTTCAACAAAATATTTGTTAATGTAAAACACAGAAAACTCAAATTCAGAGCTTAAAAAATTAGGTGTACAACTAAGAACTCCAGTGGAGTATAGATTAGTTATCTATGTAAAGAATTTGCTTCCTCAGTTTTGGAGAAAATGCAGGACAAGAAAAATACTTGCATTCCCTTCTTATGTTTGGGATGTATGCATAGAAGGAACAAATGCCACAGTCTCCCAGTGTGAACTGGGAATGAGCATCCTTGAGGTATGATTTAAACAAAGATGCTTGACACACTGTCAGTTCTACCCTAGAAGGATCCCAACGAGCTGGAAAATGGCTCTGTGCTAGTAATAGATAGAGGATTCTAATATTACTTGGCATGACATAATTACTGAACACACGACTTCCACCTCAATATCATTGGTTTTGTGTAACTTAGGTCAGAAGGGAAGCCAACTGCATGGAGAACGTGTGTGCTGCCCAAAGTTTCCACATCATTTCCAAAAACTTGGCAGTGTTCACAGCATCTGCTCCCAGGCAGCCCAGGGTGCTGCAGGACAGGAGTGGAGTGAGCAGAGCTACAGCTATGCCAGCAAACTTGCTTAATGGCTCCTGCCCAGTTACAGAGAGCAATCCTTGAGCATCAAAACTCATCATGCACAAGAAAAAATGTATATAGCCACATAATCTAATATACTCTACTGGCTGAACACCTCAAGCATTTCTGTTTGCTTTTGACCCTGAAAAAGTGAAAGTTGTTGGACTAAATGATTAATTTACCTATTTTGAAACACTAAGTGGCTGACAGGTACCGTAATAGCACATGGAAGAAGAGCATTCCAAATATATGCCTACAAAGCTGGTGGAAGGTAAAGCAATGAGAGGATAGAATATAACAGGAGGATAAAACGTATTTAAAAAAGAGGTGCATTCTTTCACAGCTTGAGAAACATGCAGAATAAGACAACTGATGTGTTGTTAAACCCAAGTCCTGTTTCTAAACACCCATACCTTCCATGCTTTACACACAGCAAAGATCAGCAATTACTTTTCAAAGACTCTATTATATGGCAAATAGAAACTGATTATGAAAAATCTAAATGAATACATTTTTACTGTCAAGATGCACATCATAGGTAAATTTGAAAACAACAAAACAGTCCCTCCAAAAACATTTTAAGCTTCAATTTCAACAATTACTTTTAATTTCCTTTCATAATGTTTTTTCTTGTTGCAAGACTATAAACACCTTCATTTCTTTTTCATTTCCTTGAAACATGAACAGGGAATAAGCTAAACATCCTTACTCTCTCATTGCTCTCTTCAGAGCACTTACATTTATATATTTCTTCCAGGAAATGGATTTGACAAAGCATCAGTAACACTTTTATTTTCATAGCACTTCCAAAAATGATATTCCAAGCCATAAACAGCATTTTAAGAACTAAGTCCTCATCTCAGAACTCAGAGGGAAAAAAATTTAACACCCCTCACCCTCAAAAAATGAACTAAAACTCCCAAATAAATAACAGATAGTGATCAGGCCAAAAGAAGAACACCCAGCTGAGTTTATTTCCAACATAAGTCAACTGAGTTTTCCCTCATCATTACTCAATACTTTTTAATCTCTTAAATGGATTTTTGAAGGTTAAAAGGATATCTTTTCTGGCTCTTAATGATAAAAGTTCGCCTGAAAGCATATTTTCTGGTTTATTCCTGCATTTTGGGCACATAGCATGCAGTCTACTATTTCTTACAGCTGCAGTGAAGTCTGAATGGGTGAACTGGTCACATGTGCAGTGTTACATTACTGGCCACACTTTCTTGTCATGGCTCTTTTGTATCACATCATTGTAGGCAATTATTCAAAGGATTTTGAAGGTGCAGGTACGTACCTCCTGTTTGGGAAGTATTTTATGAGAATGTTTTTGTACAATGACCTAGCAGAGAAGGTAGGTCACCACAAGAAGTGCTTCCAGATAATGCAAGTGCTACTTTAAAATGAGCTGGGATCACATCCAAAGTGAACTCCCTGCAGAAGCATTCACTCACACAATTCCAGGTTTTATCTGACAGGCATTCTGGGAAATACTAGTATTTTAATTGAGTCCCAGCCAGCAAAGTGTTGGGATTTATGGTGTAAACTAGACTGCACTAAATTTTAGCCTGAAGTGAAAATACTCACTGGTATTCCCTGTACAGCCTCATTTACAGCAGCTTGAACTGAAACCATGGAAGTGGCTGCATATGAATTTTTTTCCCCCTGAGAGACAATGCTGGAGCATATTGACATGCACAAGTACTCTTCAGGAAATCCTAATGAAATGTGGCTGGCTTAATCACTGGGCTTTTTATTTGGACACGACACCAAATTCCCGTGAAAAATGAAGTTGGGGCTAAACTTAACATCAGCTTGACCGAGCAGCTCCTTGTATCCATCTGCTGTGCCATTATTTTGGGTCTGTGAGGGTGATTTTACCCAGGCAGAGAGCGTAGGAGGAGACAGACACAACAGGCACCCCAGCAGCCTTACCTGACTGCCCGGGTGGGGGAACTCCTGCTGGTCCCCTGGGCAGGCACAAAAACACCGTCAGGACGGCGGCTCTGTTTCCTGAGCACGGCTCGATGGCAATCGGCTTAGGAGCACCCTGGAGAAGGAAAACACCCAGGTTAACCTTTGACATCTCCATTCCATTTTCACTCGTGCACCTTTAGGGTTTTCTAATGAACAGTGTGCCAGTGGGAAGATATTTTTTCCGTTGCAATCCCACAGATTGTCTGAACCATGTTAATTGACTTAAAAATGGGTGCTGACAGCCCACGCTGCAGATCGAACCAAACAAAAAATAAATCATCAAAAGGACAACAAAATTTTACTGAATTTTATAGCTTGCTAAATGTAGTATCAAATTAAAGCTTAGGAAACAGCAAAACTTTTTGATATACGCATTGGTATCTGAGAGTAGCCAACTTCCCCATCTCTGTTAAGAAGTATCCATGTGAAAGAATTCTGCTTCAACAGCATCCATCACCTAGTCTACCTAATGCCAAAACTATAAAATGATTATAAAAAATCTACATTATATACCAATAGCTAAAGACAGTCAATCCCTCTTGAGAGCCTCAGACCAGGAATTCTGCCTTCTCTCTGCCTGTCCTGCTAAGGAAATGATTTCTTCAAGACAGCACCTTCCTGATTCTTTTTGCATATGCAAAAGATAGGTGCAGTGCTACTACTTTATATATGCTTAGAAACTTTCTGAAAATGTTGTCTTTGTGATAATTACCCTGCTTTATCTTCTATAAAGCTAAGATAGCAGTGGTGTTGGTGGCAGGGGGTTTGTGCTGTTACCAAACTCTCATTAACTATATAGATAATTAAATTTGCAACTAGCTTTCAACTAAATGGTTGCTACCAAACTGTTCTTGATTTACCAAGGACAGTAGGAGTTGGGAAAACAAAGCAAAGCAGTCCACAAAGGCATAGAATAATAAGTTTTTAAGATGCAAATTTACAATGTATCCAATTTCCATGTTCCCAAGCTTTGTGTTCACCCAGAGATAGGCATTTCACTTCTGAGAGCTTAAACATTTAGTCAAGCACTAAAGATATTTCTAAAAACATTAGGTCAAAATCAGCATAAGCATTTCTTTTTTCTTCCTCTGTTTGTAAATTTTCTAAATGTCTGTCACGTTCCAAGGCAAAATATGAGTTCAACATTTGGATTCAAAATTCAAAGCCAGAAAACTTTCTATTTACATTAAAAATGCAATGTATACATAAATGTCAACTGATTCCAGTATTCTAAGAAAAAATGAAAGTTTAGTCAGGTTAAATACACTACAAAGTAATTGGTATAGGGAAAATAAAGGCACTTCCATCATGTAAAGTAATAATAATTTTCTATTTTTCTACCTCCAAGTAACGAACATTTATTACTGCTCAGTGAAAAATAGATAAATATACTTTTTTTTCTTTTTACTTCATGGTCATATTTAAAAGGCATTTCTGTAGATTCTTTTAAAGCTACAGCATTAAAGAACTTGGGTAAACAATGACATCTAATTTAAAAATGCCGTGTCATAGGGAATGACAACTTACATTCACCAAAACCTTTACCAAATGATAAAATAGAAAACTAAAACCCCAAAAGCTCCAGCTGGTGTTACTAATGCAAGCAATGGAGCATTTAAGTCAACATTCCTGACTTGTCACAACAGCAAAACAAACAAATATTTGAAAACACAAAGGAAATTAAATCTTCATTGTAAAATGTAATTCAGAACACTTTATGCAGACACACAACTGAAAGGAACAAATTCACTGCTATGACTTTTAATTTGGTGATTACTTTCTTATAAATCCACATGATGATATTTTCCTTTGCTGTGTAATATGAACCCTTTGATCAACAGGCCCCATCCTTCTCTGTTTGAAGTTTATACTAATGCTCTTCAAAACACAATTGGAAGAAATTATTTCTGATAAATACTTTTCAAAGGACTTCATCCAAAAATAAAATATAGTAAGAATTTTGTGCTTTTTTTTCTTTATAAAAAAATTATGACTGCAGAAGCAAGATGTCTTATCTTAACCTCACATCATTCAGGTTCCCTAGCAAAGTAACACAGTAGCATAGAGCAAATGATAATAATTTAGATAGCCTAAGGTCTGTCAGTTGTTTAAAGATAAATACATAACCATGAATCAAAGTTATTTCACAGGGACATAACATGTTCTCTGAAATGTGCCATTTATCATGCATTTTCCACGGGTTTTTTGGAAGAGATAAGGTACAAGTTTGTTTGCCCAAAGCAGTAAGCTACCATGATTTACTAGCTAGAATTATCTTTTTTTTTTCCTTTTCCCCTTGTACAGAAAGTGACTTACATTTTTTGCCAAAACCTCAAATGACAATCACAGATTAATAAAAGTTTATCAGTGGAAGACATAATAAACAAACACTTTTACTCCTATAGTCCCTTTTTTACACACATTATGACAGAAAGAGGTGCATCAGCTGGGAAGGTGAAAAAGGAAGTGGCAGAGAACTATGAAGTAATAAAAGGATTAAAGAGCATTTATTATTAATATTGATAAGGAAAAAAGAAGAGTAACCCAGAACATATAGAAAGAAGAAATAAGTAGAGAGGGTAGGGATTAAATCAGGTAGTTAAAAAAATAGATAAAGTCTTATCCACAATTTAAGTGTGTATTCATGCATTTATTCACAGAAAATAAGTATCAGGAGCCATCTTCACAGGTTCCTTGATTTTTATTAAAGAAAAGGTTCTACATTCTCCCAATATTTTCCTGAAAGTCCTAAAAAGCCAAAGTTCATCTGCCTGGTGAGCTTATGAGGAAACACCAAGCTTTGGAAGATTCTTTTGGATCTGTTTCAGTAAGAAATAGATTTGGGCCAAATTATTTTTCTTTTCCTTCACAGGACACATGACAATATTACCATTGCTGGCAGAAAAATATATGACACCAAATTCATGGTTTATAAAAGAAAGCAGCAAAAAAGGTGAGTATATTTATTAAAGTATTGAAAACCCCTGCAAATCTTGCATTATTGTATTTATCTATTTGGGCATAAAAGAGTTGATCAGCTTTAGGAGCGCAGACCAAGGAGAAGGTGGGAAGAGGATTTTGTCCCCTTGGTGGGTGGGATGGGCAGCAGAGAGCAGGAGGATTTATTTTAATGGTGCTGTGTGAACTTGTCCAGAGTCCAATGTCAAATTCTAAGCAATCTCAAAAGTGCCAAGCAGTGATATGAGAGAGGAAAAACATGAAGAGGTGAGAAGAGCAGGAGGACAATGACTGAGGGAATGTTCATGGGGTTGCTCCAAGTGTTCAGCATCTCCTTGGGCAAAATAAACTGAAACTTCAGCACCGATTTGAATCTCTGAAAATATTTAATATTGTGAATATGGGAAGATGGAAAGTATAAAGAGTTTTGGTCCATCCATATTCCAAGAAGTGGAGCCTCTCAGAAGTGCTATAAAACTTCTGATTTTCAGTACTAAGTAATATCCCTCTATATATTTTCTGCAACAGTCTAAGTTTGGTGCATTCAATTTTTAAAAGTGCATTATTATACCATAAGACAAATACTTCACATAAGAGTAAATGGCTGCAAACTCATGCCAAAAAAGCAATTAGAAAATTGAATCAAGGAATTAAGGATTAATGTGAGCATGTTACACCTGTCAGAAGCAATAAGTATTTTGACAAGAACAGAATAAAGTTTGACAGTGTGCACAAATACAGATCTGACATATAAATCAAGTATTAAAATGCAAACAGCTATGCATTAATCACTCTAATGTTTCCTAACTAAAATGGTCTTGGTAGTACTTACAAGAATTCATTATAAATAAAACTTCAGTTCTTCAAAAAAGCTTGAATCATACTTCTTATTGTATTAATTATGTCAATTTAAACATAGTTTTTAATCATATTATTAAAACAGCATTAATCTGGTGAATTCCACACAAACTAAGCTAAATACCTTGGCAAATAAACAATCAAATCTTTTGTTGCAACAGGATTAGGACCAGACTCAGAATGTAAACAGCCACTTTTCTGGATTTTTAATGCGGAAGACTTCAGAGGGAAAAAAATGGAAAAAAATGAAAAAAAGATTGTGTTCTCTGAAGAGGTAAGAGATGGAGAAAAGGAGGAAACATAAAATTCAGACTTTTAAATTACAAGTATTCATTTGCTCTCAGCTTCTGGTGCTTTTCCTAAATTCTTTGGCTATTTTCCGAGTTACATTATTTATTTGGGATACAGAAGTCTCAGATTCCAAAATGCACTTGAGTACCCAGGTTGGATTTTGGTCAAATTAAGTTGCCTACATGCAAATTCAAAAGCCTCAAAAACCTGTTAACCTTACTATTAGAATTAAAATTTTCCCAAGTTGTCTTGCCAGGCACATTTTGGTCTCTTCAATGCCTGCTCAGGATTCACCGTCATTCCTGCAGCTGCCCTGCATGTAGAGCTTGATCAAGGCAGCTGTTCCCAAAACATTCTTATCAAATCAGGTTTTTACATCGCAGTTGTGGCCACTTTCTTTTAAAACAGAGTTGAAATCAGAGATTAACTTTGTTTTTTATGGTAAGAGGATGAACCCTGGTTACCCTGTTCTGCTTTTACTAAATGTACCTTTGAGGGGAAATTCTCTGGCCTATAATTAAAGATGAAGTGTCAAATGCTGTGATTGTTCTGACCATTTTCAGTGCAGCAAAGGCAGACTTCTCAGCAGTGCTGAGAAAAAAAAAAAAAGAAAATCCACGCTATCAAAATCACAAAATTCCACTGATGTGATTTGTCTGGAGCTTTTTTGGCCATTTTCCTGGAGAAACTCCAACTGTCCCTTGTGCTATCCTTCCAGGAGAAGGAGGTGGCAGACTCCCACTGTAGACAGCTTCCATCCTACCTCCACCTGATTCTTTCCATGGTCATTTACCGAGAGAATCAAACCCAGCAGTAACATCAGAGGAAAGAAGCAGCACAGTCTGCTCCTCCCAGCAAAATCCCACCACGTCCACAGCACCTGCTGCTGCCCCAAGGAGACCCTGACACTTCCAGAGTGCTGGAGCTAAGGCAAGTCCAGGAACAAAGCCTGCCATCAGTACTGCTGGCTCTCTAGCCTGTCAGTTCGACACCACATTACTATTCTAAGTGTTGGGTGAACTAATGAACTAATGCTCATTAACATACTTTTGAGTATGAGCTTCCCACCCACCCACAAGTTTTGACAATTTTCTCCACAGATTTATTCAATAAGTAATGAGCTATAATGATAGTGCAAGCAAAAAAAAAAAAAAAAGCTTTCACAAAACATCATTTGTGTAAGGGAGAAATATACTTCAGGAAACATCAGGAAACACAGAGACAGAATAAATAAACAGGGCTGGGGTACTGAACATTGCTTGTGGCTGGTAGAGGAAACTCCAGTTCTTCATATGACTCCAGGGTTTTACAGAAATTCTGAGCACCTACTGAAGACTCTCATTCTTTCATCTAATGCATCACATATAGTTCCTCTCTTGCAATTAGTGAGTGGAAAGCTTCACCTCATTTCAACCTTCAAGAATGGCCCAGAGCCCGAGTGTCCTCCTCAGCACTCTGAGTTCCTACACTGCACCTTCTTTTGCCTGAGGATCTCTAAGTGATTTCTAGTTTTGGCTAATGAGGTCTCACTAACCTATTGGAGGTACAGAACCACATTACCAACAGCAGCAAAAGCTGGTGAACTTTTTGTTGTATCTCATAATTCTTCTACCTAAACTGGAAGAGACTTGAGGCAAGCACCTTGCTTCTGTGACAGAGTGACTGAGTCATCCAGCTTCACCAATTCACTGGGAGGACTCCACCAACCCTACCAAACCTCCAAAATGAACAAGTTTTACCTGAAAACTTCTAGCATGTCTAATAAAGCTTTATTGATAATTAAATGCAACCCAACCAAAATTACACTAACATTTCTCATTACTTTTTAAACAACAAATTATCTTTCCATTGTAATTCTGCCCCACTGTTTTTGCAGAACACAAATCATTAATTTCCTTGTTTCCAAATAGAAATGGAAATCTCAGACTATACTGGAACATTATTTTCCATAAGAAAAGCAGTGGAAATGAACAATAAATAGAGTACATTATGATTACCAAGCTGTTATTATGGCCCCAGTGCAAAAACTGCATTGTTATCCTTCGATTTATTGTCTTGCTTCTCTATCTCAGCTCTAACAATGATAGACTGCATTCTTTCATGAAGTCTTTTCTGAGTAGAATATGGTTGTTAGTTCTATACTGATCTGAAATTTATATATTAAAGTGTTTATGCTCAGAAGAGTCATATTCTTAATATAAGAACTGTTTTTATTTGCAAAAAAGTTACTCTCAGTTAATCTAGTAAAGGATTTCTTTTCTAAACCTAATACTATGTCATGTGGCATTTCATTAGCAAGAGAATTATGAATTGACATTTTGATGAAAACTGATTTACTAAGACCAAGCTATGAGAAACACCTGCAGATACATTTATTTTCAATGGGGTTTCCAGAAAGAGCTCCTTATCAGGTTTGTTATTCAGTTGTTGTCCTACTGCCTAGAGGTTGCTTTTCCTGAACTGTGACATCAGTGTGCACCATCCTGGAATTTTCTTGGTTGTCATAAGAGGCTGGACAGAGCACAAGACGTTGAAGTTAAATTAAAACATCAGGTGGCTGTAAGGAACACTGATTGCAGTTCTTTATCTATGTGCCCATGTATGCAGTTCTCCTGTGTCTTCACACTGTTAAATAAACTTGGTTTTACTTTACTATTACTATTACATCTTGCCCATTAATAAGGGTAATTCCAGGTTAATATGGAAAATATTGAGCATAACTTAGAGCGGATGGTGTGTGTAGTAGTTGGACTGGATTACTGCCAGAGATATCCCCTAGAGCTTCCAGAATATTCCCTTATTAAGCTCTTTGAGTCTGATTAAAGGCTGGCAGTGACAGCGTCCAGTTTGTGAAAAGAAATTTATCTTGGCAGCATCCAGGTAGATCCTGTTGGGAAAAGCACCTGAGACTCTGTGTCTGTGGCATATACCAGGAATCATGTATCCCCAGGTACCTTCCTGTAAATCCTTCTGACTGCCATCCTGTAAGTCAAAGTGGTGCTGTGCAGTGAAGTGATGCTAATGGACATTTGTTTCCCAGATGGGCATATCTGCTGGATCTCCAAGGATTAGAAATGAGAAGTAGAGAATTCTATTATTCCTTTACAATTCAGCCTTAAAGACTTACCTATGAAAACTCATTTCCCTGGGGATGAATAACTGACAGTCCATCACTGCTTGAGCTTGGGCTGATCACTTAAGAGCAGAGAGTCACTCCCATATGTCACAAGGGGTTAATCTCACCCTAGACTGCCTGTAAAAGAGGACAGGGTCCCCTCAGAGCCACTACTAACTTTGCAGGCTTTGGAAAGATAAAGTACAAGGCACAATTTAAACTCTGCCTCACTTGCAGGCTGACAGTGTGGCTGTGGTAATAGGCAGGGCTAAGTGTGAGCACGGTACAGGTTTCTTTCACTGGGAACAAGCAAACTGAACCAGCTGCAGGCTTTTGAAATGTCCACGAGGAGCCCAGAAGGGCAGCCCTTTGCTCAGGGGGGGAATGATAAAGTTTCAATCTGCCATTGTGACAGTGAAACTCAGACAGAAGGCAGAAGCTCTAACAGTTACCGTTTGTGACTGCAGAGATCTTATTCCTGTAGCTCTGCATCACCCCAGAGTCATAAAAGATAAGGTTTGATCATCATTTAGGAGATCAATGCCAGACGTGAGGGTTAGGAAAGACAAATGTCCTAAAAGGATTGTGCTGTATTTTGCATTTCTTGCAAAATTGGAAAGAAAATATAGTACCCTGTATGTCATCCAAAATACAGTGTTAGTGAACTTTTCCTCAGCAATGCCTTTTCAAGTTCTTTTTTAACCTCCTGGCCACATGCAGGATGCCTAGTGAATGATAAATTAAAACATTTCTACCTGGAATCGTAATAATAAAAAAGAGAACTAAATCAAGACATTGTGAAAACTAGCTGTCAGCAGAAGGGATTAAAGTGCAAACCTGGCAATATTCTTAATGCAGGAAAAAAATGTTAATGGCACCAGAATAACAAATTACTTTCTATCATGACAACTTACACAGATCACAGACTAGGGAATGTAGGGAGGACACGAACAAACGTCTGAAAGCGTGACATAGCTTTTATTTTCCTTGTCCTTGCCATGGCCCAAGGACAGCTGTAAAGTGTGTACACCAGAGCCAAAACCATTCTGAAACAAATGATCCCTATTTAAGATGTGAAAGTCTATGGAAGTTTTCATCCCAGTGACTGCACGTGGACATTGTGGATTCGATTGTAGCTGCTCCAGCAGCTGGGAGAGCAACGAGAAATAAAAGATTTCTGTTATCCAAGGAAAAGGAACGAGATGGCAGCAAAAGGGAGCCTGGTTTTGCTGTGTTATATGGCGGTAGCAGCAGCATGTGTTAAACTGCTTTGGCAGTGCTTGCTGCCAGCAGGGGAAAAGGGAGAGGGAAGCTTGGCAGGAGTGTGAAAGCTCAAACCAGACCTTGTCCAAGGTGTTGCAAGATGTGTCTCACTTGCCTCTCTTGAGGGCCTCCATCACCTGCTCTGACCATTCACCAATTTGAAAACATAATTGAGTAGTTTTTCACTCTAATCCTATGAATTAATTCAAATCCTAAATATTACCTGCTTAAATCAGCACAGCACAAATAGCAGCAGAACTATTTTGATTTACACCAGCTGCAAATCTGACACTATGTTATTCATTTATTAATAATGTCCTTGAAAAATCCTGCAAATAACTCAAGTATTATCACTTAATGTTGCTTCCTAAGATGCTCCCCATCAAGATTGTTAGTACTCACTGTGCTTATATTCAGAATATCACTAAAAATGCACCAAAAAATGGAAGCTACAGGATCTAATCTGACAAATAATTAGACACATGAGAATTAGTGCTTGGAGAAACTTTGCATTAAAGCAAACACGATTACTTGCATGAATGAAACTATTTATTCTTGTTACTCATGTTAGCTCAACATATCTGATGGAACACTTTTGTTTAAAGAGACAGATTTTTTACTATTAAAAAAACCCTGCTCCTTTAAAATATGACAAACCTGTAAAATTTTTACTAATTTGGTACACATCTACAGTATAAAGTATTTGCTGAATCCCACTTACATGGAAAGTAAATGGGTCTTTTTGGGGGGTTTTTTTGGATTTTTTTTGGTTTTGTTTTATTGATTGGTTTGGTTTTTGGGGTTTTTTTGGGCTTTTTGTTTGTTTGTTTGTTTGGGGGTTTTTATTATCATATTCCAAGCTTGCTTACACTCTTGGGCATTGCTAACTGAAAATGAGTGCTATGGAAATATAGCCCAGCTCAACTCACCCTTCTGCTCCAGTCCTATTTCCTACGGCCCAGCAGAACTTCTAATTATGTCATATATTTATTATTCTTTTCATTAAGGTGGTACTCAGTCACCACCAACAAAAATCATGATTCACATTAAATTCTATAGTCCCAATCCTTTTTGCATGAAAGTATTTATTTTGCTTCAGAAAATGTTCTCACTTTAAATTTGACACTGCAAAATTTAGCAGCAGTGATGATGATTTTAGCATCTTATCTTCAAAAGAAATACCATTTTCACAGCAGACTGACCACCTTTTTGAAAGAGTTTCCTTGAAAATTCACAAATTTGTGAACTTTTCATTGGAGTTTTTCCTTCAGAGCCTTGCATCTGTTAAGGTTTGTACTCTGCCCATAGATTTTTCATATCTAACCAAATGATTTCTCTTCCCCTAGTTTATGCATTAAGTTTAAATCACTGACAAGACTAAAGCAGAGAAATGTTTGTCCTGTACATCAGTCAACAGAATAACACATTTACTTTTGGTCTCTATGTAAATTTTGTTTTATTTTAGCAGTGACTAAAGGATAAAGAGACAGATAACACATTTTACCATTATTTTCTGATTCCTCTTCCCCCTTCCCAACATTTTTCCCAGTCCTATAAAAATAAATGCTCTGTATCAAATGCCACTGGCTAACAAGAAGCAGAAGGAGCATGAACTTATTTACTTCAGCAAGGATTGAGATTTGAGATCAGTCACCAAGCAGATGTTATTTCTGAAGCTGAAAGTTTTCATGATGATTGTTACTATGGAAACCAAGCTTTGTAAAATATTCCAAACAAACACTTCTTTATTACCCTGGGCTGTAACTACAGTGATCTGCATTAAGGCTGCATCCCACGGTAAGTTTTCAACTGTGCACATTTTCTTTCTGGTTATTTGCTTTCAGTAGTAACCACAAGACAGGGTTTCTGTAGGTCTAAGAAGACTGTATCACAGTACCAGCCATCCATAAAATGACACACACTGTACCCATTCAGCACTAAACTCCTGTCTCTTTCATTTCCCCCCTCCTGTGGGCAGCCACTCAAATCAGTGTTTCCCTGTTCAGCAACAGTGAAAAACAGGAACCCACTGCTAATTCCTGTGGTTAGATCAGCAGCACAAAACCAGCAGTGGTTACTAAATGCCAGCCCCAGCCTCTTTAGCAATTAAACCATTCTTCATTCTTAGTAGACTTTGTGAAGCCCATGAGTCACCCAGAAGGCATCTCTCAGCGGCCTGTCATGCCATAACCACGAGTCTCAGACCTGCTGCTCTCTTTGTGAATTGTTGTGAATCACTGGAAGAGTGAAATTTTGAATCCCAGTTCCAGTGAGGACAGTGGGGCTCCAGCACCGCCGGATCCCTGGCTCTGAGTGCATGCCCAGGGAGAGGGCACAGCTGTCACTGCTGGGTGACCTGGAAGCGCCATGGCCAGTGGGAAGGGGCAGGTGAAGCCCACACTTGGCTTGGTATTTTAACCACCTCCCCCCTTGCCACAATCCAGCTGCCAGAGATGGGGAACAGGGCAAACTGCAGAGGTTAAGGAGGGGCAGCTGCCTTCTTACAACCGGGAAAGGAAAACTCTACTTAAGGCTAAGCAAGGAAACGAGAACGAATTTTATTACAGAATGAATGTACCATGTGGACACTGAATATTCCTTGTCTGAGGCCTTTCTGTCTCCTTTTACAGAGAAGTCCTTATAAAGGATAAAATTATACTAATATTTCAAAATATAGGTATGTTCAAGACAGATGTGGTCACAACTTCTGATTATTACAATTAAAATTACAAAGCCATTTTCATCCTCAACTGACTGCCATGTGTTCATAGTCTCCTTTAACTTTGTATGCTCTTTTTCTGTTCCAATAGGACAATTTAACCCAAATCTTTCAGAAACTTCTCAGTTATCTTTGAGATGCGTGACAATTACGTTTTTCCCCTAATACCAGTTCCATCCAGAGCTTACAATTTAATTTAAAACTTGGCCTTGACTCAGGTAACATTAAGGATTCCTGCTTTTCATTATTGTAAAACAAATCTGTTTTAAAATACAGCGATGCAATCAGAGCACAATTAGATTTCCATAAGAATATACAGAAGTATGGGACTTTGTGTGCCACTGGCATTTATTATAACACACCAGAGCAGGAAAGCATTAAGCAAAAGAGCACAACTAAAGAGCTAGCTAAAGAGTTTTAGTTGTGGTGATTTGTTCTCTTGCAATGGTGTGCTGAAGATAATAATAAAATTAAAAATATTTATAAAAGATTTTAAGCGTGAGAAATGTGCGGCGTAGGACACTCTGGAAAAAGGTCACAGACAAAGCAGGCATGTTTTATGAAGATAGAGCTACAATTGGGAAGTGGCTGTGTGGGACAGAATACAGAGAATGCAATAAAGCCATGGCACACGTCCTGGGGGACCAATGCCCAGAGAGGGGAGTGCTGCAGCTCCGTGCTGTGGCTACAGGAAGGTTAAGGGTGCAGAGAACACAGAAGCTGTCTTTGCACTGGCAGCTCTCTATGGATACCAAGAACATCTTAAAAGATTTCCTGTCTGTGAAGCAGGGTGTGCTTTCTGCATGGAGGAGGAATTATGGATGGCTGGGCCTAACGTGGCCAAAGCCAAATCCTCTGGATAGGGGCACTCAAGGGATCGCAATAGCCATGCAAGAAATCCAGCTGCCTCCTACTTTCCAGCTTGAGCAAGCTCCATTTAAGGCCACATTGGCTTAAGGTGACCTTCCCCAAGCACATGGAATTGTACATATGTGCAGGTAGGCTACCTTCACAAAAAACTGCCATTGTTTCTTACTGTGCTATCAGAAATCTCTGGAATATGATGTTGGAGGAAAAACTTAAGATAATAAAAGCTACATCAAAGACCTTGAATGAAAAATCTTCTTGAAAACCTCCTCAGTCCCAGACAGAGCAATTTCTCATCATTCCCCAAATGTCTATTGAAATGAGTTGCACTAAAAGGTTCTAGAGCCATCAATATATTTAAGAATTTAATAGAGGTCTTTTAGTCCTCTTTGATCATAAATTGCCAGAATGGTTTCTACTCCCTCCAGTTTTCTTGTCCCTGATTTTCTGCTGTGACATTTCTGGATGACTTCCAGTTCTGATTGTTGTAAAGTCCTTGTTTTTGCAGAATCACCTAGTGTAGAAATTTGCAATTCCAAACACTATCTTTTTTGGTCTGTTTATCAGCTAACAGTCTTTGCTCAAGCAATCTTTGCCCTTCACATTCCAATTGGTTTTGTCCTTATTCAAACTTCTATGAGTTTACCATAAGTAATGTAATTTAAACACAGATTAATATTTTTCTACATTTAAGAAAAAATTATCTTTGGGCAATCTTTAGCGATGAGAAGTATCTGAACATACACATAATGACAGACTTAATTTGCATCATTAACATTTCACCCATTCAATCTTTCTAATACCGAGGTTTATTTTTATATTTTCTTTATATATTTAAAACATTTCTTTATGTTCACATGAAAGGCCTCTTTGTATAGTTATAATTTTTCTCCAGCTTGCCTGGTTTTGTTCATTAGAATTTCCTAATTTTCTGTGAACTGCTGAGCAAGCTGAAGATTTTAATTGGATATATCACTTTATTTTTTCTTGTAAGAGCCTTCTTATTAAAGGCTACTCATGTAGATGATATAGATGTTAATCAGCTTGCATCTGTCCTTCTAAAAGATTCAGTTAGGTCCCTAATTAACCATCTGTAAACAAACCCTTGCTCAATAACAGGGCTCCGGCATTTCTTGTGAGGTAGGAAAAGCTGGTGAGGGCCTCCTGCTACCTCTCAGCTCTGCTGTAAATATTTGACTCCTCTCAGTATACAGAAAGTAATTGGAAAAAGACAAGGGACTCACAGTCTAGATTGCAGATCACTGGATTCTCTCTAATTGAGTCATTGTTATTATGAGAAAGCTTTAAAAATTGCAGGTGTCTGTTGTTCCCAAAAGGTATCAGGTGCTTTAGCAGCACTAAGAGTTGTGTATTCCAGAGCTGTAAGAAGCCAGGACAGAGAAGACCATACATTTCCTATGATGAAAGTCAGGAGAGCCAGTCTTTAAAAATAAAATTACTTCTGCAGATAAAAAATAGAGGTTTCTTTCCCCTCCAGAAAGAAAGGCACATTATCCCGTGTATTTCCCAAGATCCTGGTCATCCAGAACACCAACGGTCACTAGAAAATTCTTTCACATTTTTGATTTTTCAATCATTATTAGTCTCCTTTAAGCCTGTTTTCAAAGCTCACATCTCCCTGACTTCACACCGTAGCACTTGGTGCACTCTGCAGTGACCACAGGAGTTTCTCACCAGCTTCAAGAAGGGTAACTAAGCACCCTAATAAATCTGGTCTCTCACAGCCTCCTGGGGAGCACGTGGATACTTCATGTGCAATAAGGCTATCCTTTTTTCTTATAACATATTTGGCATTATACACCTAAAGCACTCTATATTTATATCCATCCCATTCCCAGCATGCTGTTAAGGACCACATCTGCTCACAAAGACTTGATGCACACCCTGTAGCTCTTTTCTTATGGGATGCTCACAGCTGTGACAGAGACAGACACTGTTATTGTCCATGCTTAGGAGCAATTTCTAGTACAAAAGGAAACCATCTTCTCTGTTCTTACAAGCAGATAACTCACTGACGTGTGTCAGGAGGCATTATTCATTTTTACCACACAGAAGCACATCAAGGGTGCCACTCAATCACATGGAAGGGATTACAGCTACTCTGAGGCACTTCCAGTCCTGCCATCATATCTATTTCTCATCCTTCCCTCTTCTCTCCAGTACCTCACTATAAATTACAGGTATTACCTGCATTGCTGTTAATCCACACCTAAAATGTGTGATGACCACAAATACAGGACCATTTGCACAAAACACAGGGAAGCAACTGCTTTTCCACAGAAAGAGAGCAGGAAGCGTGACAGAATCCACCTAATTTGGCACACATGACTTTAGAGACAGATACTCATCTTGATTTAGTACTAATATTTCAGTGGTACTGTTTTATGCTTTCCACCACCATTTCAGCAAGGGATCATTGTGACTCTCATGTTCAAAGAACTTTATCTTTAATTCTCCAATTGATAGAGCTGTTTTCTGAACAGCGCTTGCATGTAATTAGGTCCCTATTATATAGTGTTTAGGAGCTGAGAAGGATCATTAGGAGTTGAAAAGAAAATAAAGACATAAAATGAACTTGCTAATCATCAAAAGTTGAAAACAAAAATTTATGAAGGGAGAAAGCAGAGCCACAAATCAGAGATCTAACCTTTTTCGCAGTTCTGTTTCTCTCAGTGATCTCTCTCAAGATCCAGATTTGTTATAGCACATCCATTTCATATTGATTGCAACAGATTGTGTAACACGAGACATCTTGTCTTTACAATTTTCCAGATTCTTCTGAAATTAAACTCATCAAATCATCTAAAAACATGTTACCAGAGCTCTTCAATATTGCATCTATCACATCTTTCGTTCCCATTACCATGTGCATGCAGATGATTAAATTAACACTCCCCTGTATCCCACACAGACCATCATCCCAGCTGTTGTGTCAGATATAATCCATTGCCCCTCTGTTCACCTGTTCCACACTTGCAGGACAAAAAAACCTCCTCTTTGGGAGACATAGACTGATTTTAATGTCCAAATATGTTTTGTAACAGTTTTTCCCAGCTCTAAATGCCAAGGCACTTCTCAGTTTCAAAGAACCTACCTAAAAGCTCATGGTATATACACTTGATATTTCACTTAGCACCAGTGAACACTTTTGGGCCTCCTACCTAATGGTCCTAGGAGCTGGAAATTAAAAGGTTGGATAAATTCACTTGGGAGATTCACAGCACTCCACTAGGATACAAAACACTTGCTTTGGGTCTTTATATTTAGGCTGAAACAAATGAAGGAATTAGCTTTATAATCTAAGAATACAAGAAGTAAACCCATACCACAGTCTCTAATTTCCTTTTTTTCTGCTGTTAAACACGTACCATATGCATAATGTATGGCAACGGGATCTTATTGATGATTGTTTGGTGTGATCTATAACTCAGATATTGCTCATTTGTGAGTAATGCAAGTCCTCCCAAACTCCTGCTCACACACATAGAAAAGATGAAAACGTTCAATGAGTATCACTTTAGGAAGGCCACATTATTCCTGAATGTCACAGCTTATGCAAGTTCTGCTGAAGAAGGCAAAGAACTAACTGACATCACAAAATTACCCACTTCAATGCATTATACATGTAAAGAAAAAGAAGTAATTTAGAAACATTAAATTCCTCCCCTCAGAAAAGTTTGTGTGTTCTTTTAAAAATCTTTGAATATGAAGCCACTTTCTATTAATTCAACTGCATAATCACAGAATGGGCCAGGTTGGAAGGGACCACAGTGAGGTCCTGCTCAAGCAGGGTCATCCCAGAGCTCATGGCACAGGATTGTGCTGAAAAACAGAAAATGGTGACATTCTCAGATTTTATAATTTGCATCAAAAATTCAGGATTTTTTCTGTCTGGGTTGCATTTGATAAATAAGAAGCATTTTACATAGCATGTGTTTCTAGTTCCTTGGGTTTTGGTACCATGGTTCTGTAATTTCCAGTGCACACAGGCGTACAATGCCTTCACCATCAACATCTCTGCAGCACATAATGATTAGGGAAAGATTTTTTACATGCCTAAATTTTTCTGAATTTTGAAGAATTAAGGCCAAAAGATTATAGGATTTTTTTGTTCTGTATTTGGTTACAACAATTTCTCTAAAAAATCCAAATATCCAAAATTTTAAGAAGCTGCATCGCACAGCCCAAAAATCTGGGAGTAAGGGGTGCTCTTCCACTAGTACATAACAAAAGCAGAACACAGGAATATGATGTAAAAGAAAATAGATGTAATTACCTATTACAAGAAGAACAGATGTAAAAAAAAATGAAGTTAGGTCTTTAGGACTAAGGAAAATTAAATTTAAACCAACACTATTATACCATATTCTTGACAAAGAGCAAAATGATGGAATGTCACTTTTCTTTCAATGTCTATGTCAGCTTGAAATAAAGACAGCACTTTAATATCATTTACAAATACATGTTAGCTATTATAACATCATTTGTTTCATTCACTCATTACTAATACCTAAACACAAAGTAAAAGTTCAACAGCTCCGTTGACAGCATGATAAATTACAAGAAACCAAATGAGTAAAACATACTACACTTGCCATTACACAACCAGGGAGACTGTAAAAATAACAGAAATCTTTAATTAACTCAGGAAATTAAAAGGTGAGTTTAATAAAGAAGCTTAATAACAAGACACACTCAGATGAACTCACGAGCACATGTTAATCAAGAACAAGGAGTAATTTCAGGTGCATGACTATACACAGCTTAAATTACACCAAAAGATAAATGTGCTCAAGTGGCATCCATCTACTGATGAAACTATGATGTTATAAACACAGGCACTGACCACAAGTATCTCATAACAAAAAATGGGGAGCACGGATGATTCCTCAAAGAGCAAAAATTAAATGAGAAACTGCACTGACATTGTGGTTTATACCACTGAAAATTCCTATTGCCCTGTGTTTACATGTAGATAATAAAAACTATTTATTTTGTAAGTAGAAGTTTTCAGAACATAACTGCACTAGCATCTAATTAACTACTGCAGCAAAGATCAGATTAGTATAAAGTCTTATTTCTGATAGCTGCCCAATTCCTTTGCTTTCAACAATCATATTTACAGAGTGTGCACTATAAATACAGACAATAAGTAGTACTTGTGGAAAACTCACTGTACGTATTCAATAGGTGTTTATATAGGAACAGAAGTATGGTTCTTTTAAATTCAAATATACTGAAAATTACCAACATTAGGAAGAAATGTAGGTCCTGAAATATTTAACTTGAAAACACCAGAAAATTTTACAGTGTTTGAGGTGTTTAAATACGTAACATTGCTGCTTCAGTGATTTTCTTAATGGATAACAATTGAAAACAAGATATTTCAATTAAGAGTCCCTACAATCAATTGAACAACTTAACTACAAAACCTCCCTATAAATAAGTTATGGCCTCCTGAAATCAGAGCATTTAAAACACAGAATAAAAACATCAGTATCCTGAATTTAATGGATAAAACTATGACTAAGTTATTCATTAAATAGCACCAAGTATTAGTATTGTCCTTCCTTAGTCATGTGGAAAATGTTTGCAAAGGTTCAGTCTCCCCAGATTTAACACAACTTTCAGGAAATAGCCACAGGCTTCAGCAGTTTTACACTTCCTTGGTAGATTTTCAGTTCCAAACAAAGCTAACTCTTGCCCAGCCCAAGTCTTACAAAATTGTTATCAGCTGGAGTATTCCAGATGCTGCTTTCAGTGAAAAAATACAAATTCAATGAAAACAATAGGGTTTACACTGAAAAAAAGTGAATTATATCTGAAACATGTCTCAACATTGTATGCACATGTGGCTTTGAAAGTGATAAACTACCAAGTGAATTTTAATATGGGAGTACTCTTTTAATGAACATTTACAAATGATCTCTTGGCTTTTCTAATCTCAGTCCTTATTCATCTTGGAAATTCTGCTTTTGTTCTTCCTACAAAATATGTTCCACGGGCTGCAGAATTGAACTTACTCAATTTATAACCCATGGTTTTAACTCGTTCAAATGAATTTGGCGATGTGCGGTGGTGCCACATTTATTCTCAGCAGCCATGCCTCCCCCCTCCCCCACAAGCCCCAGTTTATTCATTTCCTAGAGGAAATTGCAAGTTAATAGAAAAAGCAGCACTGGAACTGCCTCACATCCTATAGTTATTAATTAAGTAAAGTCTGGTTCAGTAACTCTGGATACTAAAAATACAGAGTTAAACAAACCCTAGTGCTTTTTGAAATGGAGTTTCAACTTCGTCAGTCATTCTACAAAATTTATGCATTGACGTATCTTGAAGAAATTTTTCACAAAATCTCAGAGTAAAAAAAAAAAAAAACCAAAACAAAACCACAAACAGCTCTTGACCATTTCATTTGAAGGAGTGAACTCCCTCAAAACATACCAAAGTTATGTTGCTGTTGTGTAAGAGCCACTACACTATCTGGGTAATTCTCTTTTATTCTCCTTTATCCCTATTGCACATTATTTCCCTGCAATTAATAAAACAAGAAGGTACACTACTGATTTTGTTGACAACGTACAGTAATTAGTAAGGCTTAAAATTCACTCATGGGAGAAACTTTTAAGCATTCCTGATATCTGAAGATCTTGCAGGATAATTATAGTTGCAGTTGATATTGAATGTTAAGTCAGTAGGTAGCATGCTGGGAAAAATGCACATAAAGTTAGGTTATAACAAGCCTATTCCTTTAAAGTGAGTCTTTTCTTAAAAGTGAGCAGGCTATTATTAAAGTGATTTTTTGGAAATGAGGACAATAATGGCTTCAACAGCTATGTCAAATATTTTTAAAATTCTGAATGGAATGAAATACATAAAAAGCTTATGGCAAGTTTAAAGGTTGGGAACAAATGGTGTTATAAATGCAATAGGAAGTAAGAAATATTGATGAATGTCATCTGTGAATATGTACATTACAGAGAATACTTGCAAACTTATCAGTTTGTATCCTATGAAGGAATTGAGTCCCTTCTTCCCTCAGGCAAATTAATGGATGGGAGTCTCTAACTGAAAAGCAATACCAAGGAAAAAGAAATGCCATAAAAGATAGGATTTTACAACAGATTAGATTGTTTATTATGGATGGCATTCATCTTTGATTAAACAGTAAGTATTTAGGTTGTTTTGCTCTCATATTTGTTTTTATATTCCAAACGAGACGCTTGTGTCACAAGAACAGTTTGCTGTGTTTGCTCGAAGTTCCACAGCAAGAGATGTTTGCTGTGCCCTCAGTGTCACATCTTACACCCTGGGAAGGGGAAAGCTGAGGGGCTGCAGAGAAAGCATTCCTCCTTTCCTCAGCAAGGGATGGTGAGGCAGGGGTGAGGCAAACACCCTGTGCTTGCCACGGAAGCAGCAGTGGCTTTTGAGCATTTCTCCTGCTCAGGAAGAGCTGCCAGCTTGTGCTCCTCTTCTTCAGCTCCAGGGGCTTGGTGGCTTTTTGTCCCAGGGAAGAAGGAGCCTGTCCCCAACCCTGTCTCTGGCTATTGGCACCTCCATCTGCTGATTCCTGCAACAGCAAAGGGTCTGTGCTGAGCTCCTGTGGAAACACAGCCCAGGGGCTGCCACCCCTCCAGGCAGCCACACACACCACCCTGAACAAACTACACCAGAGCAGAGATCACAGCAACAGGAAACAAAAAGGGGCAATTAAAGATCACTCATAGAGATCACAATAAAGAACAAAGGTTGTGGCTAGCCAGCATCCAAGTTTGGTTAACTATGAGCTTAAATTGAAAAAACTTACAAAACCCACAAATGCCAACAACCTCTAAATCACTGAACAGAAACCCAAAGCAACAAACAGCATTGTCTTATGAACAAGTTTTCTTGTAGAGGTTTGAAATCCATTCCATCAACTTGCCTACACATAATACGAGTGACTATAAAAAGGGCTGAGTGCTGAAGGACTGATTTCCAGATTTGCTGTTGCTTTCCATGTATTAGGACAATTAACCCCCCTTTTCTTTTCTTCCCCTCAAGTGGATACAAACAATCATGTTGTGCATCAGTAAATTTTCTCATAATTTATAGTGCCTTTTAGCTTATTGTCTTCAATGAAAAAGCTCTTATACTGAGCAGTAGATACACTGAATACTTCAAATAGTATGGGAGAAAGGCCACTAAATTAATTCAATTTTTTCTAACAGACACTTTTGCTCTATTGCACCTGAGTTCCAGTTCTCTTCTTCCCTGCCAAACATATTCAGGACCTCAGGGCCTTGGATACTTTTGAAAATCTATTTTAATGACAGTGTTGAATTCTAGATTGGAGGCTAAAGGATATATCCCTCTCTGCAGCATGCGCTATGGCACCCCATTTCTGCTGCTGGTACTTTAGTGTAAAAATCACTAAATTATTTCATATGGAAGGAAAGATGGTGCTAAGATATCAGCTTTAGAGCACACCACCTCCTTTAAAATTCCCTGTGCACTGACTGGTCACCTCTTGGGCTGGGGATTGGTTCTTCCTTTTTCATCTCTGCATCACAGCACACAGCCCTGCTAGATTTCCCAGCACAACCATTCACCCTGAAAGCTGCACTGCTGCAATGATTGACCTTAAAAATAACCCAGAAAAAGAAAAGAAAAAAGCAAATGGAGGTATTTTTTAGAGTACAATACTTCCTCAATTCATTTCCCAGAGTTATTCTTCAAGCAGTTGGGGGGCACCAGTAAAAGGTAAAAGGTGTAAATGATAGAGCCTGATGCAGAGGACTGAAAATATTGAGAGGCAGTGGTGCTGCTAACCAACCAAGAACATCAAACTGCTCATTCCTTATCTAGTCTGCATTTCTCCTCACAGGAGCCAGTTTCACCACAACTAACCATTTATGTTATACTAATCAAACTTGTTTACAACCTGCATTTAACCAGGAGACTGTTCTTTCTTTTTTTTCAGACTGTGAGAGGTCTTTTTTTTCCCTGACAGCTGACCTGGTGTTTTATTTCAGAAATACATTAGTTAGTTTAATAAAATATATGGCTTTTCTGGGAAATCTTTCTATTCCTACAGAGTATGTGATTAACGGGCTGGTGAGTTAAATTTTACGTAAGCAGGATATATATCTCCAACCTCTTAAGCATCTTGTCTCAGCTTTCTCTGGAAGACTAGGCCTGTTGCAGGAAAAATGACCACTGCTTCCCTAACAGGGAGAGGCTTTTTAATATATCAGCCCTTTATCCTCCTTGATCTAAAAAACCCCTCAGCTTTACCAATGGAGAAAACCAGGAGGCCAAAGTAACTCCTCTCACAACTTGCTCACAGCGAGGGAAAAGCTCCACGTGCCTCCAGAGCTCCGGGGCATTGCTCAGGTTTCTGCAGTCAGAACCAGGTTCCCAGGTCCTGCTGTTTTGGCAGAGATTGCATAATGCTGACACATTTAAGCAGGGAAATAAATCAGGCCCAGCCTGCCAGAATAACCTTCAGTTGTGAGTGACACAGGAACTGGATGGTTTCGTTGGCCTGGGACGTGCTAGAACAGAATGTGGAGAAATGAAACGAGATCTCTTTCTGAAATCATAAAATGTTCCTCTCAGTAAGTGTGTTAAGAAAAAGGAAGTTGTAACAATAAATTAATTCACCTGGATATGATACACAATTACTTGAAACAGCTGCTTGTGTACTTGAGTTACTGGCTTGCTGTGCTAAAACACTAATTAAAAGTAGATTGAGAAAAGATAGCACTGACATTTGCATTTCCTGCAAGGTCACTTCTGGAAACTATTACTGTAATCCAGGTAAGATGCACTGCTTAATGCTTTTTTGGGCAGTGTGTTCACATTTTCTTATTTAATGACAATGCTCAGCCCAGTATTATTTAACTCTTTCCTTCAGACATTATATAATATGCCATAGAAAAATATTACCATAAATAACTCTTGTAAGAGGATTAAAACCGAAGTTGTTCTCTCCAAATTAATTTAGGTAAGTACACTAGATAAATAAATCAGCACCCTTCAGCTCTGAGAAAGCACTTCAAGCAATTTGAAGTCATTAAAAATACTTTTAGTTCCAACATTTTGGCTCTTAGAACAGTCTTAATGGTTATATGACAGTATGTTCTACTACTGGCAGTATGGCTTTTATTGCATGCCCTGATCTATTTGATGATCATGGCAGCTTTTTAGAGAACTACAAAGAAAAGCTGAAATAATGAATTATTTTTCAGACAAGACTAATAAAAATGTTAATCAAAAATACCATAAATGTCAGAGGCTCTCATAAATTCTACATTTTATATATTCCTCCTTCTAAACATTCAAGCAGTAGAAGAAAAATCCTAAAAGGAGGACTTAAAAAAGAGAAGGTGCAAGCCAAGAAAGAGCACAGTACAGTCCATGTGCCTTAAGAAAATCTCAGCACTTCATTTAACTGATCTCATTTACTGATTTATGAAGTAGCATTATTCTCCTATGACTCAGTTTCTGAGAGCTTATAAACATCTCCTATAGATTAATATGATTATGTTTGATTTCTGGTTAGATTATAAGGTATTCCCATATGACAAGACACAGTCAATTATCCCCCCCTTATGCCACTATTATGAAATATTAGTGGGTTTTCATACACTTCTATCAGGATTAGAAGCACTCCCCAACACATTTTCCAGTGACTTGCACATCACTGATCTTGAGACAACAAGAATTTCAAAGTACAGCATAGAACGTATCTATTCCATTTATAATTACATGTTTCCTATTTTTTTGGTGACATTTATCAAGATTAGATGATATTTGACCCTCTTTCCATCTACTTTTAAATAGGCCTCAAAAGGAAATTCTCACTGGCAATTGAGGAGAATAGAACTACATATAGCATTGTGGATTTGTTAGCAAAAATTCATTTTAAGATTTTATGAGGTTCCAAGAACATTATGCTGGAAAGTAAAATTATAGAGCTGTCAGTTATATCTGTTGGATGGTGTACTTCTGTTAGTGCAATGCCAGGAAGGTTCAGTAATTTTGTTGAGGGGTTTCCATAGAGCTGTGCAGATGCTTTGTTCTACCTATGGTGCAAATACCTGCTAATTTGCTTCACTTTCTAACTGAAAGCAATGAATTTAAAAAAAATAAAAAGAATAGGTAATGCTTTGACACATAATGAACAGGCAAAAAGATGGAGCTTTGTAAGAGAAATCAGACAGGCTTTTGGATGCCTTGATAACAGTGGTGCAGTAGATGGCCATTTCCAGTCACAACATATATTTTCCTTTACCATGGACACACACACACACACATAAACACTTCTGGCAACAGTTGTAAAAATAAGCTGCCATTGACTTGAGCATGGATTAGCTATTGTTCCTCTCACAGTGCACTCTCAAGCAAACACTGACTATATATAAATATATATCTCTATATATATTACATCTTACAGCAATTCCACAGAATTTTTCCATAACCTCCATGCCCAGAGGAGAGTCCACTTATTTAAAATGCATGATTCTTGGTGTGCAAAGTGAAATCTATACAAAAAGTTCCACAGAGTACTTTTTGGGAGTACCAGTGTGACCCTTTGGAGAGTGCTGTTCTAATACAGGATACATCAAAAGATATACAAGTCCCTCTGTTTGAAAACTGTGGTAGCAGATGCTTCTCTGCAGTTCCCTGTTTTATAAAATAACCAGTGACAGAAATCGTCACCATATGCTTGATGTTTCATCAAACATCCAACCTGGCTCATTTTATATACTTGTACACTTTTTTAAAATGTGTACATTTCTTCAAAATGTGTACGTTTCTTAATTTTATTCCTTTTCCCATGTATTTCATATAATTAATATTATCAACCACATAAATTTTACTGGCAAATTGTGTAAGAACACTGAAAAAATAAAATTGATTTTTTTTCTCCCAAGTCTTTTTCATCAGTATAGGCTTAATCTTTGAACAAGTGACTTTGATACGGGCAATTTTTAGTCTTTAGAAAGAAACACTATACTTACTGAATATATTTTTGAAAACATTATTTTGGGATAACAGGGTGTGAGAATTCAGGGAATAATGCATTCCAATATTGCATTACTTCCTAAAGTAGGAGAAATCTGTACTCATCACCTGATCAGTTGCATCCATACTTTATTAAGGTTTGATGGATTTAGAGCGACCAGATCAATATGTTTGGAGAAATCACTACATGAAGGGGCAATTCCAAACAAAACTTTCTGGATTGAGTCAGTGCAGTCTTAAGCATGATTTTTTCCCAGTGTACGAAGAGCTATGACTAACCAGAAAAGCAGCTTGGTTTTGTAGATTGAAGCCTGGGCTGCTGTCAGCTGGGAGATGAAATGCTGTGCTTCAGGTTGGCACAACCCACGTTTCAGGGACTTTTCAACCCAAGCTTCACCTGCTGTATCTGCCACAACAGCAGCTCCAGTGGAATATGATCCTTTGAAACTGAGATTTATTTCACTTCATTCTAATTAACCTGATTACTATCTAGCCATCCACATCTGTTAACGTGAGACACCAAAAAACCCACACGTTTCTATCGTCATCTGCAGAAAATGCCATGACACTGTCTAAACATAGCATGCTGCCAGGGATTTGAAATGTCAGAGGAAGAGGGTGAATCAGACTATCTGATTAAAAGAGAGTGACAAGAGTTAGGAAAAGGAGATTACTGAACAGTGCAGGGTTACTGAGTTCTGTTTAGATTATTGGAGAGAGCCCAGCAGTTAAGTTTGACTAACACAGTACAAATAGATAATGGACAAGTTCACACATATTGATTGCAGCATTAGCCCAAAGAACAAAACACACACTTGAGCACAGAGATCATTAGCAAGATGCAATATTGACCTAAGTACTTGCTATCAAAATTCAGGTTTCACTTTCAATGAAGTACACAAATTAAGTGGATATTTTTTTTTCTGATTCAAACTTGGGGAAGGATCACATAAAAAAGTGTATCATGATATTTCTAGTGATTTGGTATAACCTTTGCCAAAAGCCTGGGAGGAAAGGACAGGGGAGGCTTTTATACCAATTTCAGTGATCTTAGTAGAAACCTAAGGTGGCAGTGGTATCATAAGGCTATTATTAATTCAAATCTCAAGAGGTGCCAGTCAAGAATTAGAAGTAACTTGTCATAATCACTTTGGAACTCAAAATATGACTGGAGCAATTTTATATCTGCAAGCAATATGTGACTCTTACAAAGAAAAATAAAAATGGAGGAACATAGAAACCAAGAGAGAGAACTCACTCTTATTTACTCAGTCTGAGTCAGTGTTTTGCTCTGAGCAAACTTGCTTTTCTTTATCAGATCTCTACCTAAAGCAGAGGGAGAGATCACAGACTGCTGAATTCAACCTCACATGACTGGACCATCTCAGGAAATCTTGCTGGGAAAATCTCTGCTGTGCCACTTAATTGTTCTGTGACCCTTGCTAAGTAACATCACCTCTGTGTGTTTCCATTTCCTTGCCCAGTTCTGATCAGCTGCGAAATAAATGTGTCAGGGCAAGGACTCTTCCTACCACACACTCGCACTTGTCCCTTGGGAATTCTGATTTCACTTGGAATTGCAATTGTGTAACAATCTAAATTGAGCATAACAGTTCATTGAATTATGCAAAGATCAAGATATGAAAGACCAACAAGAGAAAGAATTAATAAATTTATTTGAGTTTTTAAAAACCCTATGTGAAGATTTAGATAGTGTCATGAGTAGTGCTGAATAAATGTACTTAGCTGAAAACCTTATTTATTATTTGATTCTTATAAGCAGAGATGCCACTTCTAAATGAATGGCTTCTTCCAAGATGACACAGGAAAAACTAGATTTTTTTTTTTATTTTATTTTTATCCTAGTGACATTAGCCTCACCAGTATCTGTCCAGATGGAGGTCTGGTAGCAGATGTCTGCCTGTATGCAGGGATCATTGACCTCTGAAATCTGAGCTCCATATTAAAGACTTTAAGAATGAATCTTTCTTTTAAAGGAGAACATAACCTCTTTTTCTCTGAAAGAAGAAAGAAAAATCCATGACAACACAAACTTTATTTTATTATAATCCTCAATGTGTATAAGAATTAACTTCCACTCACTTCCCTTTGATAATAAAGCTTCACTGTTATTCTACAGAGAGTCCAGGCTAATGAGTGCAAATTTGAACCTGAAAATTTAGGGAAGTTTTATTTAAAATTTCTATTTTCACAAACCCAGATTCCCAGCAAGATCAGAATTACAGTATTCTGTCTCAAGACCTCTTGTGATTTAGAAAATCTAAAAGGTCTAACCAGCAACATTTCTAACTCATCATCCCTTGTTTGGTTCATCCTGTCTTTAAATCTGACAGTGATGAGGCTGCTGTGAAGGGGCTGCCATGAGATCATGCAAAATGCACCAGTGAAGCTTAATGTGTGCAATGACAGAGGTACAGGAAATAACTAATTTCTCATTTTCTGCCTCTTCCTCTCTTTCCTGTCAAAATTCTAATTACATTAAAAAAATGCACTTTACTGACATTGTGTCAAGTAGTCATAACTATTACCCAATATAAGTGTTTGACTCTGGCTCCCAAATAATAATGTTAATGAGATAACACAGAGCAGAGGGAGTGTGGGCTGCCAAGCCTGTGCAGCAAGCTCCAGAACACTTCTGATGCAAATTGTTTCCTCCTGGACACAACTGCATTTGACTTGAAGATTTCTTAGTGTATTCATTTTCAGGCTATATCATCCAACATGCTGCTTGTATCATCATCACTTTCCACAATCTCGCTTTCTGCCAAAAAGAAGTTTCAAAAATAACAAGTCATGGTAGAAATCAGGCCATACTGACAGGCCACTTCAATGTTCTTTCAGCACTGCCTTGCTCCAGATCGCATATTCTCAACCATCATTTCCAACCTTCATCATTCACCTCTCTCCAACAGCAGTCCTTACATTAATTATCCTTGGAAATTATTCTACTGTATCGCACCATCATATCCAACCTGCAGTTTTCCTCCTTAAAAAAAAAAGTGGGATTTGCCCTTTTAATGTCTTTGGATTTAATTGTAGCACCATCCTCTGCTCTTTCACTAAAGAAAGGAACTAAAGTAGATCTTACTGGAGAAAAGCAATCTCTCATCAGACCTCTCTTTCTAAAACCAGAAAAAAATAATTGTATTGCCTCCCATTCTACTTTAATTATACCCACACCAAATGTCTTCAAGTTAACCAGTTTAAGAAAAAAGGCTTTGTAGTAATTGCACGCTCAGCTGGGCTCTTTGTAATTCTGTCTCTAATGGCCCTTGGAGGTCCCTTGACTCCTAGAATTCTGTACAGGCATCAGGGACTGGATAAAAGGGATGCAATCCTGTTGGTGAAAATGCAAAACTGCCCAGAATCAGTTCCTTGCCATCCTTTTTCAGAGGCTTTATATGTGCGGGGTCAAAAGAACAAACGACAAGTTGCTCACTATTTGCATTCCTTAATGAACAGCTGGAGACAATTGGGACATTGTAATAATGAAAACAACCTAAACAGAACATAATTTAAAAGAACTTTTTTGCTTGTGTTTTTTAATAGTGGAGTTAACACCAGAGACACAGAAACCGTGCCCTTCTATTTTGAAAGTGCTCTTACAATGACCTTTCCATCCTCAAAGACACATTCTGTATGCCAGGCAACCTAGGCAAGGATCTAAGTCCTCTCTTTTGATTTACAATTAATTTGTCTTATTTTCAGGTGGGATAATATATTTATAACAGGCCTTATGATGTTCTCCTCCCTCTTGCATTTCACCAGTCAGTAACCACAGGGATTTTGCAACCACCCTTCCCAGAGATTCTTCTTTCTAACTTTTCATTTCAGAGGCAGGAACTGTACACCTGCAGTTAGGGTAAAAGTCAGCACTAAAAGCAGAAATTACATTTCTTTCTTCTATATGAATAATAAATATAATAAATACAGGATTAATGTCACAGTGCTTTCCCTACTACTATGTCTGAATTTCCCCAGAGGCAAAATGAATTGTGATCTTTTTCCTTTAACAAAACAAGCCGAATAACACATCCCCTGAAAAAAAACAACAACCAAACCACAAAAACTCCATCAAAAATATCCTTAAAAATCCCCAAAAACCTAACCACAAACACCACGTAAAAAACCACCAAACATCCACCAAAATGAGGATTTTTTAAAAATTAGTTAAATCCCAGAGAAGTGGTCACAACACTGAGCCTGACAGAGTTCAAGAAAATAAAACAAATCTCCTCCCACCACCCCCCAGTATAATATAAAATCTTCCAGTGTTGTGCTTATTCTTCTTTTGAATAGTGTTCTCTGGAGATAACAGTGGTTTCCCCATACAAATCTTTTCAACTGATTTTTTTTTTCCTTCAGTATTGCCAAATAGAACTGTGCTGTTCCAGAATAGACAGGAGGAACCACTCTGGATACTCATCTCTCCCTGCTCTCCCTGGAACTGAAACCAGGTGCTGACTGCAAGGGCCACTTACAGAAAGACTTTCATCTCCTCCAGCTCTCCCTGAAGCTGTTTCTGCCCCTGCTCAAAGCACAGGAGACCTCCAGCTCGGGGCAATGCAACAAAAATCAAAGGTGGTGGCTTTGCTAAAGGAGGACAATTCCTCATAAGCTTTTCAAACAGACAAGTTTTTTATATTTTAGCCTTCCTTGACATATTTCTGACTCCTCTGTTTGGGACTGAGATGGCTGCTGAGCACAGGAGTCATTCCTGATGTGCCTATCAGGAACCTGACAACAGAAGGAATTAAAATTAAATTGTGTAGGACATAACTGAACTGATAAAAAAGGGCACATCAGGTTAGAAATATTCTGCAAGGTACCAAGAAAATTAATCAATATTTTAAATGTAGATATATCTTTTGTTTTACAATAATAATGTAATATCAAAAAAAAAAAAAAAAAAAAGAAACTATCCTCCCTCTGATTGAAGTTATTAACAATGATTCTTTATCAGCTTTCATTTTTAGCAAAGATGACCACAGAAAATCTTTGTCATTTTTTTTTCTGCAGCTCTGGAATGTAAACCAAGACAATGGAACCATTTTAGCAGCAAGGCTGGGTGCTCAGGGAGGAACTCTCAAGTACTATTATCCCTGATAGCATCAAACACTATAGTTTGTGCTGTGTGTAGCAGTTTTGAAATGTGTCACGGAGATGGAGTGATTCATACTTTGTATTTTTCTTGACAATAGATGTTAATATTTTCTGGTATTTAGAGTGTCAGCTTTTTGACAACTTATATTGCATTTTGGGCTTGTTGGCGGTTTTTCTTGTGTTATCTGAAAACTAAATTGTGTATGACTTGGTACAAAATGAAGCCAATCACTTGACTACCACTTCTAGCCTCTCTTCTTGTGGATACTTTCACAAAGTAAATATTCTTGTGAGAAGGCAATGAAATCTTGGGGGGTGGGGTGGGGGTGAGGGGATGAAAGAGAAAAATGGGAATAAAAAAAGGATCACAAAAATGTTTGCATTTCAGTCTGAACAATGAATTTTGAAGGTGGTTTTCTTGAGGGGAGAAAAGCAACATCTGCTAAGTCATGGTCATTAAAGCACTTCACATCTTGTTTTCATGCTCACATCTATAAAAATCCTGCCATGCAAGATCTAAGTTAAGATATAAAATAACACAAGGTCTTCCTCCGGCGTCTCACCTCAGAAAATTCAGAAGTAATGCTTAAATTGTTAGAGCAGTTCCTGAAAATTGGGTAAAAACTTCCATGGAAAAGTTAGGATAGAATTTATGCAGACATATGGTTTCTCCAAATTTTCATGTTAACTTCATAGTGCCCTCCAAGGCCCCATGCAAAACTTCCAGGTAACACTAAGCTGTAACACTGAACACTTAACTGGGCCCGCGGGAAAAATAAATCACAACATTGAAGTTTGACTTCTGCTCTTTTAAAAGCTACACTTAACCCTTCTTGCTAGGAAGGAGCAAGACAAAGTCAGCTGTAAGGCTCTGAACCACATACCTATTTTACCATAGCTAAGAACTTCTCGTACAATGTTAAAGGGTTGGAAGGGAGCTTAAAGATTTTTGAAGCATTGTTGAAGAGCAACAGAATACGAAAGTTCATACAAAGGAGAAGTGTCAAAATGTGACATTTCAATAACGAGGAGGGAGCATGGCTTGTTACCAAGCTCAACACACAAAGGACAAGAATTACAGACCAATTCCAGAGCCGCAGCCTGGTCTCACACCCCTAAAAGAATTTGCCTTCAAAGCTGACTGTAACATGCCAGGACCATGTGGGACAATAGAAGAAAGGGACAACGAGACTGGCAGAGGTGCTGTGTTTGGTCCTGGTGTAGAGAGCCTTTCACAGGTCATGTTTTGCCTGCAAAAACTCTCCAGGAGCAAATTGCCTCTCTCAGGCTCTCAAAGAACACCTGTTAATGTGATGAAGGAAAATCTTTCCCTCAATCCCAAAGGAAAATTATCCCCTGCAGATCCTTTTGCTCTTTCCCTCTCTCCCTTTCCTCCCACATCACTTAACAATAGCAGCTCATGAAAGTGTAGTGGCTGCTCCCATCAGAAAGAGAAGTATTGGACATTTACCAATAAAAGTTCATCATGTGACCACATTTACAGTAACAGACTTCCACAACAAAAATACACACAGTAAAAGCAGGTTCCAACTTCCCAAGGAAGGTAAAGAGACAAGAGATTATAGTAGGACAAGAGATTATTACAAACAAAGTTGTAACCTGGTGATTTCTCTGATATCTCTTCTCTAAAAGCTGCTGCTGGAAAAGTGAAGCTGAAGAGATGCAGGGTAAGTAACAACACTGCTTAAAAAATCAACCCAAAGATATTAATTAAATGAGGTCAAAATCATGGGAGAGGGTTAAGGGAAAGGCCTATAATATACTAACATAATCTCTGAAGCCTAAAAAGGCTTTCTGTTCCAGAAAGACAAAAGATTATTGCAAAAATTTTCCCGTTTCAGTTGTCTCTGCACAAGTCAGACACACAAACACACAGAAGAAAAAAAAAAAAAAACAAAAAGCAAGACAAGTAAGATCTGGGGGATCAGTGACCACTACATACCTCCAGGAAAGAAAAATAATTATTATCCAGAGCAGAAATACACCTCTATATAATCTCTAAAATTGTGGAAAACAACTGGAAATTATATGAAAATAACTGTAAAAAACACACTTTGAAAATAGCCTAATTTATGAGGAAGGCTTTGTAGAACAGAAGGATTCTCATTAACTATGTCCAGTAAAAAGAACTATGAAGAATAAGATGCTACAATGGCAAGGCTGTGATGGCACACAAACACTTCTAAGACATCTCAGTTTGCAAGAGTGATTCTGTAATTTGCTTAATTTAAAACCATAATTTCCAGAGGGAGTTGTCCTGTCCAGCATTAAGTTCATGCAGAGTCCAGGGCTAAAACATGTTTGTAATCCAGCAGTGGTGGTGATGATGCTGTGACTAAATCCTGCAACAGGCATCATGTGACAGCAGAGTTAGTGGGAATCCAGTGAACACATCCAGCTGAAATCCAGGCAATTTCGCCTGTTCTTGGAGCGTGGGTGCCACAGCTGCAGGTCTCAGCTGTCACTTCAGAAAAAGCATGGCCCAAGCCTGGGGAGCAACTTCCTCCACACAAAATACTGAAACAAAAGAAAAACCCCAAATAAACCTCCCCTAAAAAAAATAGCTCCAGAAGCAAAATCTCTTACTCTCTGCTTGCCAGCAAAGGTTGGTGCCCTAAATTCCACTCTGCCAGGAGTTTTTCTCCTGCTGCACTTCTGACCACTGGCAACTACAGAGCTCCAGCACCAAGTGAGGGACTGTGTCATACTCACAACATCGACATTGTCATGGGGGCTGTGTCCCTCTCCTGACATTTACAGTTAAACCCTACAGCCTGAGAAGGACCTAGAGCCCCCAAGTTTTTCTGGGTGTTTCAGGCACCAAAGAAGAAATTCCACAGTAACGTTACCCTGTGAACACACAGTTCTGACCTGTGAAGACAAAAGCTGTCGCAAATTTTTTATAAGTCTTCGGCCTTCACAAAGGCATCTGTCTGCTTCATCAGACATTACTGAGATCACATGCACACAAGGTTACCCTTAAAATTAACTTTACCATTTGTCATACACATCCTCTGATGCCAGCAGCACAAGGTGCAGTTGCTTTAGGCTCTATTTTAACAATTTTTTCCAAGTGCTGCCTCTGTAGAAAAAGTCCAGTCTTTTATACAATAACTACTACTACTTGTGGCATTATGGCACCCATATCTGACTCATCCTGCATAAAGAAAAGGGCAAATCTCCCTCATTCAATAATTTCTGCATCAAGCTCAGCTGCTTGCTCTTGAGGCAGCTCCTCTTTTAGAAAGAGATGCAGTTTTGATCAAAGACTTCCACTAATGGAAAATCTATCATATTCCCTGAATGATGCATTCCAATAATAAAATACTTTGGCTTCTGAAAATGTGCATCATCTTTCCTGATCAAATTCTCTGACTTTCAGGCTCAGCCTCAGGATCTTGTTATGTTTTGTCTTCATGATAAATGAATCCTCAATACCAAGCATCTACTCTGTGTGGAGTAGATACGTCACCCCTTGCACTTGTCTTTGAGAAACAAAGGCAAAGAGAAGAAAACAGGAGCAAAAAGAAAGCCTCCATATAAATCTGTTTAAGGCTGGCCCAATGTTTTTAGACAAAAAATGAGTCTCATCTTGCATCATCTCCTAACCAAGAGTCAAGCACAGAAGTTCAGATTTAAAGTCAAAAGGGAGATTCTTCATGTACCCACTCCTTCCCCCCCCAAAAAAAACCCAAACCAAAACAAACAAACAAACAAACAAACAAACAAAGAGGATCTAATAGAAGACCTTTTTATCATGTCCCTTCTATGTGAAGATAGACCTATCAGAGCTGATTGAAGTAAAGGACTTCTGAGCACATCCACCAAATGGGAAATAAAAGGGGAAATCCTCACTTGAAAATTATCTAGGAATTCTTTTTCTAATGTTCCTTCAGAATTATATCATGGATTTACACTACTCTTAATTACGTAGAGTAGTAGTAAATAAGCATGGGAATTTCTATCTGAGACAAAGCGACACAAGTGCCCAAGGAGGTAAACACACAACACCACTTTGCCAACACAACAGTACTGCTGATGCTTAAAACAAGGTGAAAACAGAGTATGAGGAGTAACTGGAAAACAAGTGAAAAAGGAAATATCTTGTGGTCTAATTCTGACTGTTATTCACCTCTTGGGAGCAGCAACACATCTTTAACAGAGCATGGTAGCTCCAGCATCAGAGGAACAAAGCACTGAGCTGGACTGCAAGCCACATACCTGACCAGCAAACTTCTCCACTTCATATCTTCAGCAAAGTGCTCACTACAACCACAGAAAATAACTCTGTAAAATGAGTAAATATTCCCCTGATGGCCCAGAAACAGAGGAAGCCCCAGTCTTAGGAAAAGCTGCAGAGGCACACAAAAACATTATCTGACATGGATGATATTTTCAAAATCAGAAATGTTGCACAGTTTTAACAGTGGCCAATGGAGAGGAGAACTTAAGTTCACAAAGATATTTCAATTTAATCCATGACTGACTTGGTTTTGGGCATGATCACTGAAAAAACACATTGCTTTGGTCAAGCCAGACATATCTCCTGGTATTTTGTCTTCTGTTTGAGAAATACCCTGGTCCTCTTTGCCACACACACACACTACTCAGTAGCAAAGCATTGGTAAGGGTTTGTTTTATTTGGTCAGTAAGAAAACAGCATCAGTACATTAATAACCAATGATAAACAGTGCAGTTTAACTGTCCAGCACCTAGACAGCCCATGTTCTAGCTTTCTTTATGTATACACACATTCCAGTAGTCTCAATGCATTTTTACAAGTTGGTAGCAGGTTATGTTAACAATCTGCACACACAAACACACACACGTGTATCTCAGCAGGAATTATTTTGTATTATTCAGCCCAGCAAAGAAAACCTGCAGTAACTGGCATTTCCAGTAGCCATGCACAATTTGTATGAACAGTTAAGGTCAGATTAGAGGGAGAGAGGAAGAGACACAGGGAGACACAAGGAGAAAAGCAAGCAAAGCCACAAGTTGAAGACAGGCTGTTGTCTCTCAGTTCTTCAGGTAAAAAACTAAGGGCTGGTAAGAAGCAGTTGTCCATATAATCATATGGAAAAGTCTCCTTGGCTAAAAACAGCTTCTAGAACTGCATTTGTAAAGCCAGACCAGCTGGGAGGGAAAGAAAAAAAATAGCTGAAGAAAAACTCTAAGTGGCAGAGCATATTCAGGAGAATTAATATGTCCTTATCTGGGAAGTCTAGGCTCACCTAAGTTACCCTGGAGGAGGGCGCACTTTTTGATGAAAGAGTTTCTGATCAGGTCTGTCCTTTGAGAACTGTGGTGCCTACATGGGCTTGGGGTCACATTTAGAACAGAGATACTGTAAATTCTTGCAGACCTACTAAAGCAAGCCTAGATGGCACAAAAGGTACTGTGATGTGGGGTTTGGTATGACAACAGGAGAATTACATAACTACCCAGGACAGGGAAAATCACTAAACCTCTCTCCACATGGACTGATTCAAGGAAAGACAAAGGCAAAGTGAGCCCTTTAACTTTGGTACAGTATTTCTCTGTATGCAGAAATTTTTTTTACACAATAGCAGAATTACTTAGGTAACCAACGTGGTTAGGCAACGTGTCTTTATACACACACACTTTGAAGGTCAACCTTAGCAAACACTGTGGTTCAAATCATTGTAAGATATTAAACATAACTGGTCTAACAGAGCTGCAATTTATTATAAAGTGAAAATAAGGACACTTCAGGAGGTGAAATAATTAAATGTATAATCAAGTTTCAAGTATTGAGTATTTAGTCAGGAAATGTACAAAGATATCCTCCTATTGACTTAACACAGAGGTTCAAGGTAGAAATCTGTTAGAATGCCCAGGCAGCCGTGGCTGACCACATTGTGAATGTCAGCTCATTGACTGAGGTACTGAACTCTTGCCATTTTAAACTTAGGCAAGTCATTAGCCATGAAGAAAAGCCAAGATTATTAGTTAACTGCCTGTTCAGTTGCAGGTACAAGCATGGTACAATCTGATCAACCAAGCATAAATATTTTCTGCATTTTAGAGCTACACATGACATACCGAAACCCCAGAGGTGCTAACATCATTGCAGAAACTATGTAATTAAAATTTACTAATATAACTTGCAAACAAAAAGCAAAAAACCCATAAAAATGTGTGTGAGGCTTTTGGGGAGTCCCAGGAGACAGGTAAGGGGTACAAGCACGTGACATTCCACAGTACTGAGGGAGGCTGGCTGTGTGCCAGTGTCAGCCACTTAACTGCGCCCTGCAAGAATTCAGCTGCAAATCTTTGCTTCCTTTCTGTCTTTCATATCTTTGCAAGGCAAAAGGCAAAGACAAAGTCTTTCAGCTGGAGTTCTTTCATCCAAGAACATTCTTCATCCAAGGCCAAAGGTTCACCATATCCTAAAAGGCCTTTGGATCTGCATGTTCAGTCATCTTCATCCAAACGTATTTCTTTGGGAGCATTATTCAGTCCTTGTGGCCGATCCTAAAAGAACACCAATAAAAACTATCTTCATTCCTTCAAATACAATCTTCAATGGCTTTATCTCTAGGACCACTGTATGAGAGCATTGTGTCGAAGGTGAAAAATGGATGCAGAGGTATTTCAATTAAAACCACAGAACATTGAAATATTTTTCTATGGGTTTTGGAGGTTTAGTTTCGGTCAACTCTCTAGCTAAGTGTTCCCAAGGTGAAATAGGCTTTCTAGAAAACCACACATATAAACACAATATTTTTTCCCCTGTGCTGACAGCTCTTCAAAAATACTACCTGTTGGCTTTCCTGGGACAATATTTCTAGGGGGCTAAGAATTGTGATATAAGATCCTATCAGTATATTACACAAGTACAAAGTAATTTGAATATGAAGCTCTAAAATATGAGGAAGTTCTGTATCCACTTAAATTGCTTTACTGGAGTAGGGAGAAGCAAAATTTTTTCTGGGAGGAAACAAGCCAGTTATTTAATGGGGCACGATAATGCCATAGAACATGAAGCAAAAACCTGCAATTTTAACTTGTGATTGTCTAAAATAAAAAAGGTGCCAGCTAATCTTGGTTTCAAACAAATTCCATTCTTTCGCCCGTCCATTGTTATTCCACATCATCTAGCTCACTTCTATTTCTTCCAGATTCCTTTCTGATACATATATATATATGGATGTTTTCCAATCCTTTCTGTCCTTTTAAAAAAATATTTTTCCAGAGTCATCTATTCACCTCTTCCTTTCTTCCTTCTGTTGTTTTTCTCTTCAGGTAGCCTGCCCCTGCTACTCTTCTTTTCAATTCCATAAGACCCTGTAAGATTTTAGTCTTGGCTTTCCTCTCAGCATCACTCACAACTCTCTTTTGGTCTCCAGAGTCTCTCTGCCCATTTGGGATCACCTGACCCTTTTCAGCCTAATTCCCCACAGTCACCTCCAGTTCTTTGCTTTATAATTTTTTATTCTTCACTTCTCTTCCTATCCCTCTTTCACCTAAAGCCATTGTAACTTCAGTTTTATTTCTTCTTTTTTGGATGTCACCAAGCTTCTGCTATTGCACCACCCTGCCAGACTCAGTCATAAACTGTTTCTAGAATAAAGGCTCAATTGTGCCTTGTTCTAACAGCATGAAAAGACCTAACTAGAGGAGAGTCAAACTTCAGCATATTTTTTAAAAAAAACAAAACAAAACACCACAAAACCTTTCCCTTAAAAGCAATGTGTTCAGTTTTCGCTATTTTTTACAAGACTTGAAATAATTAATTTTATTACTGCTGTATCTGTAGCCTCTGAAGGACTTTTATTTAAAAGAACTCACTCCAAAGCAAATTACAAGCTTTGATGGTTACAATAAAAGCATGAAACATGCTCCTGTCTTAGCTAAGTGAATCACAAGTGAGAAGAAGTACAATCCAACCCTAATATTTTAAAGTTCTCAATTTTCAAGGCAGCTGTGTAAGTATTAGCGTTCTGACTCTCAGGTGCAGACACAAACCTGATCTGAACAGAAGAGCAGACTGTGCAAGAGCTTACATCTATACCTGATTTTGAACTATTCTGAGTTAACACTGTTTGGTCAGAATAGTAAAGGAAGGGAAGAAAAAAAAGGAAAGCCAATCTCAAGAGGTGACCACTTGAATGCCATTAAAAGGCCACTCATTACACTAAAGATGTGAAAGCAGGAAGGAAGGTCATCTCAGTAACTTCTAGACAATTTTGGGTGGAATGACCAGCAGTGACAAGTGTTTGGTACTTGGCAGATTTCAAACCGGTAGGAAATTGAGAAAAAGCACAAAATTCTACATCAGTTTGTGATATTTGTTCCTATCAAAAGTAATTTCTTGATCTCAAATTAGAAGTCATTTCCCCTGCAATGGGAAATAGGTCAGATAAAGGATATTTATGATGATTACTTTTTCTTTGGATAGAATGTAATCAATACCCCTCATTATGTTAAAGCAAGATGATGGGGAGGAAAAAGGTGCTGAGGTGAATTTAAAGGCACTGAAGAGTTTAGAAATCAAATCTTTTATAACATTAACTTTTTGGAAGATGTTAACAAGTTATACTAGCTCAAACAGAAGCTTCCTATTGACTCTCTATTCTGCCTTCAAGGCTCAACCAAAACAGAGATCAGATTTAAGATCTGATAAAACTCGAATGGGAATTGGTTTTTAAAGTTTATTAATTCTTTAGTGTTCTTTGTTCTTTAGCTTTTAATGTGTAAACTAGATTTCTGTGCACCAGAGTCAATAAAAAACTTCTAGCTGAAAGGGGATAGTGATATAAGGTACCATGTATCTTACTGTAATACCAAAAATCATAAGCTTGTTTTAACATCAAAATAAATTTAAAAAGAGAGATTAAAGTAGACTGTGTTAGCAACAGGCTGAAGGAATACTCAAGGCAAAATAAGAGAGCATGCTCTTAAATATTTTTTTCACAACAAATTTCAGGCCTATCAGATTTTGAACCTAGTGTAACATACAAGTAAGGATCATTTTCTGGATACCAAGGCCTTCCTAAATTTATTCATAACCAGATCTAAGCTGTTGGTCTCTGTCCTGGCACTGACATTAAATAGTCCTTAGTTTTCCCCAGCTGACTTCTGAAAAACAATAAAATTGAAAGGTGCCAACAACAAGCTTGGTGCTGGGTCAGTGTTCTCCCTGCAGTGTAAAAACAAACTGTGAAATGCCATGAAGGACTTGGAAGCACTCACAAACAATTTACTCAGTGTTCCCCTTCAGCACTGGAGGTGGCTGTGGGTCAAGCCAGTGCTAAGACAAATCTGAGCTTTACAGCTGTTGAAATACTTAAACCACACCAGATTTTTAAATTATGTCATAGCAGTGCAGTTATTACTTGCCTGCCACAGGATCTGCTGATGGCAGTTGAGGTTCTTATTCATCAAGGGGCCCAAATAATTGAAGCAATCCATCTGCTCCATGCACTCCCCCTCTGCCTACCCTGTGATTGCTTATTGCCATGTGATTTTTGCCAGTGATGCCATACCTGAGCAATTGGTGGCCTGCTGGATCTCCTGAGAACTGTGCTGGGATGGAGCAGAGGTAACTAAAATATTCCACCTGCTCCAAGCTCTCCCTTTGCAAAAACCTGATGGGATGTGAAATTTGGCAGCCACTGTCATAACTGATCAAGCATTTGCCAGACTCTTGCATATTTCCTGAAGGCTGCTGCTGTTTTTCATCATGAATTCCAGATAATTGAAATAATTGACCTGCTCTAAGGCCCTGCTTTGACTCCAGCCTTTTCAGCATTGGGACATTTGCCTATTGTCATGTTTGGTTAAGAGCAGCAGAAGCTTTAATAACTCTTTCACAAGATGTCACAGCACCACAGAGCAATCTTTTTTGCACAGTTTGTGTTTCTGAGCTGCCAGACATCCTTCTGCTCCCTGCCCTCACCCCATGGCTCAAAAATGCACATGCAACATCCACCCAAGTGTTAGAAAAGTGTAGGAAGAGGAAATGAAGGAAAGCATGCAAGCAGTTTTGCAAGCAGGCTGATAATGGGAGTCCTCTTACTGCTCCCATGCGATGAGTAATTTAAACACTCCAGTGCTCTGTTGCTTAGATGAACTTCCATTAAGGTTTTTTTTTTTTCCGTAGGTGAGGAGCCTACAAAACTTTTACAGAGGATCAAATACCCAAACTTACACTTTTCACCACTTATTATGTTGCTAAAGGACAGACTTGCCTGTTGACTGATATACAGATTTTTAGAATAGTTCAATTAATTGTACTAGCCATAAAAACCTTTGATGTGTTCTTCAGCTGAGAGGTATAGATCTTACTTGCAGTCAGATTATATTGCTCACTTTTATTTGAGAAGAACAAAAGTACCACATTCCCTCACTAGATCACATCCCACGCCTGAATTTGCTGTATTCATTTCAAGGAGGGATGATCAATTGTGATCATTGCTCTGCTTAGACTCTGAGCAGGTCACAGACTGACTGACAGTGACTGTAGAAGTCTTTCCAACACTTTCATTAAGATCTAACATTTCTGCAGCTGTACTTTGAGGCATCCTGTATTTTGCCCTGCACAAAATACAGATACAGACTTATTTTTAAAAGACCACTTCTGACACATCATCCACTTCTAACAATGTTCATCTTTTATAAAGTCCACGTTTTTCTTTATCTGTAGCCTTTTCTTTTCAGCTCTGTATCTTTAAACAGATAACACTGAAACGAACAAAGAGAAATGCTGTTTTTAAAGGGAAAAAGCTGCCAAATGTTATACACATGTACAGCTAATAATGATCTCAACAATATTGAAGTTACAATTATCTACCCACCTTAATAAAATTCTGGGGTTTTAAAAAAAAAAATTGCATGTAAATGAAACCAGTCCAGTAAGTCAAAATGATCTGTTAAGAATAACAGTTTACAAGTAAACTGTGTGATACAAAGAATTTTTTTTCTCATCTTGCACCAAGCTTTTTAGACTAGGAACTGCTCATTGTTTCTTGAGTAAAAAGGCTTGGTGTGTATTAGTATAAAGATAAATCCTGACATCCAGAAGAAATTTAGGTTTCCATCAAAAATGAGAGCCAATATATGCAGAGAGGGACAAAAAGTCACGGCAGTTCTGTGGCCCAGAGAGAAGCTGAGACGTTCAGGGGGTCCCTTCTAAACTTCAAGTTCTTGTAGCAACACAACACATTTTTTCCCACTGAAAAATACCTTAATTAAAAGAAGAATCTCACCTAGTGGTAGTTTAAAATTTCAAATTTAGAGAGAATAATTTCTCTAGGAAGTCTCAATACCCTGCTCCAGTGAGTCTTTGTCAATCATCACCTACTTGAGGTAAAAAGATGACAGAAAGGACACTGCTGTATTTATGTACACAACTGTGGGGTGAGAGAAATTCACCTTTTGATGAAATAGCTTTCTTTTTTTTTACGTACACTGGTGATGATTGATTGTAGAAAATTCAAAAGGGTGACTTTACAGATAATTGGCCCTGACTAACAAAAGCAAACAACATTGCAGCTTTTTGTCAGCAGTGGGATGCAATTATGCACCATTAATTAAACTGGCATGCCAATGAAAGGTCAGATAACACAACATGAAGAAGAAAGTAGTTCTGTACTTTGAGATGTTACGGGTTGAAAATGTTTGTGCTTGTATAGCACTCTTGGAGTGGGAGGAAACCATTCTTCATTCAAATAAGGTGAAAATTTGGAGTGAGATTCTGGTCTGGCCTAAATACAAGAACATAAAATAAAATAAAGGGGATGGAATTAAGGAAGGTGTTGCAAACTTTAAGGTATCCTTTCATCCTGCAGTGGCAGGTCTGCTCAGGAATGGGGACATGAGACAGAAGGCAGAACATTTTCACTTAGTAGGGGGTCAGTAACCTTGCAAGCACTAATTTATTTCAAAGCAGAAGATCTAACTTTCCTTATGACTGCATATGCTTTTTTTAAGATAATCTACTGCTCTCAATGTTATTTTTATTCCTTGCCTTCTCCCAGTTACCAGTCTGATTGCTCTCAGTGCCAACATCTCAGGAAGTAGATTTGCCATTTGTGATGCTATGCATCACAAAACTCGAGTCACAATTAAGAAAAAGAACCAAAAAACATCTTTGTTAGCAGTAAATAATTTTTTTTCCAAGAGAAGTCACTTTTAGCTGGATTCTTCCCTGTCCATCAAGTTGCTTTATTTGCAGAGACTAATTTGGCAGTGAATGATAAATGGCAGCAAGCTTTGTGTCTTTGTACATGTATTCCAAATAACCCAGCAAATAGACACAGTAACTAACTTATGATATCATCTCTGCATGCAATATATATGGCTTTTCCTGGTTCTTTCAATTTTTCTTAATTGATTAGAAATAAATATGCAACCTTGAAGGCCAAAAGCTTCTGAAGTAAAAGGCACACAGTGTTCTAATGTTTATCACTAATGGAGTCAACTGTGTCTCTTTGCCAGGATGAAAGAGACTTACAAAGATATTCCAATACTGCTGCTTCCTCTCCCAAAGCGGAATTGAGACTTGGCAACAAGTAAAGATGGGCAAAGTTGTGCCAAAGAACAGCTCAGGGACGTGCCTTCACCTTGGCAGGCTGGAGTTGGGTTAGGTGATCCGAGCAACAGCCTTTCATTGCTCAAGTTTCTCAAGGCTAGAAAATCTGGGTCTTGGCAGGGATGGCAGTGGTGTTCTTTAAAAACAACAACAAAAAGCAAAACCAAGCAAAACCCCAACAAAATCTCAGCTAGTTTACTCCTACCTGTCCATACTCAGATACATTATCCTTTCTTTCCAAAAACAACAGCAGTTCTTTCCAAAAAGAACAACAGTTAAATATTGAAGTGACTAGATTGTTGACAAAGAACAGAAATGAATCAAAAATATTTTCATTTTCTTCCCAGTTAATTTTTTTTTTAAGATTTCCCAGAGAAATCTCATTTTCAGCACTTCCATTTCCCCGACATATTAAAAAGCCTGATTCTGTGTCCTTTCCTCATGTTATTTTAACTTTTCACATAATTACAGAGAAATTGCTAATGGTCATGCTGAGCACTTAAATCTAACTTATCAATAAGGCAAGTCAAACTTCCACAGCAAGTTAAGTATTTCAATGCAGCACTATACCATCACACTTGGTAACTTAAAGGCAAGCATTTAATCGCATGAAAATTTTTGAAAGTGAGGGAATCATTGTAATGAGATTGTCTTTGAAAAAACTAAGTGGAATAAGCATTGATAAAAATATCAAAGAATTGATGTTGAAAGTGAAATTAAGTCAGAATAAGGTAAGTCTCAATTCCTGGAATTTAACTTGATGCATAATCTAAGCAGAAGGGAACTTGAAAACTAGGTTATCCTTTCTTTCACTTTGCATTTCTTTCTACATTGAAGTTGTGGGCTATTTTAAACCTGTGGTTTTGTCTAACTGCACATCTCAAATGGTAAATATCTCTTTCTTTTCAAGTCTCTCCAAGTTGCTCGAGAACACCTTTGATACTATTCACTGAATGCAGCCTTGTGCTTAGGCAGCGAATGCTACTCTCCGGTAATGGTTATCCTGAGTAGCTATAGCACCATTAACTTGTCTCAAATGCCCCATTTTTAGAGATTGTCCTTGTTAGGAGCAATTTTGAAAGAGTATAGAGGAGCTGAAAAGGACTGAGGGTTTTAGATTAGGCCATTATAGTAAAATTGAGTATCCCAATCAAGTTCTTCGGTATCTAAACTGATTTATCACATCCTAGCTCTCCTGTGTTAAAAGAGGTCTGTAAAAAGTATGCACCAGAAATTTTGTAGCATTTCATGTTAGGCTTCCTTCATCCCCACAGGTCAGATTCTGATTTAGATTAAATTATCTACTAGAAAAATAAAAAGTCCTCTACCTTAATATTATATTAGTATATCAAAGAGATGTGTCCGACATCTCTCAGGCTCAATATAGTAGCCAATAATTAGGAGACAATGGGAGTGATTTTGAGAGAATCCCTGATTGTTTCCAAGGTAAGAAAGCAACAAAGAAAAAGACATTTGGGGCATTCCTTCCAAGGCAGTTCAACTATCACAGCACCTCTTGCTCAGATACAAAGCCCAGGTTTCCTTCCAGCTTCTCCTCCAGCCAGTCCCACAAGAAGCAAGCAGACTTTTGGATGACTTGCATTTGCCTTCCACCTCCCTGAAACCGTGACTCATAAGATGAAAATGACCTTATTCCACTCTTAAAATTCTCATACTGTATTCAGTTATTCAATGATCAAGTAGAGGCACCCACCACATACCATATACATCATTAAGATATTTGAAAAAGCTTTCAAAACCAGGAAACTCAGTACAAACTGCTGAAGAAAACCAGAGGTAAACAGAACCCTACACAAATGTTACTAATGAACCTAAATAAAACATATAGCCCTCCTGATTGCCACCTAGACAAGACTATTAGTTTTTAAATCTAGAGGTCTCTCAGAAGCAGGAAGTTCTACTTCTTACCATGAAAGAAAGGCTTTTATTCGTATAAAGGTGAGCAGGGCCATTCTCCTAATTTGCAAGAGGAATGCTCTGTTCACATGGGCAAAGTAGGGCTCTGGGCCAGGACTCATGTTTAATAAAACAAGAGTGCATCTAATGGAATTTAAGGGTTTAATATTATGTAATTAACTTTTTGTCACCACAAATCAAAAGAGTTAAGGCAGGTTCTGCTGCTGCAGTCAGAGGCAGGCGAGCAGGCCCTCGCTCCCCAGGGAAGCCCCTTGGACTCCGAGGGTGTTCCAAACTGATCAGTCCTGGCATTGTCTGCACACTCACTGCAGTCACATCCTAGAGCATCTGTCCATAATCATCTGGCAGTGGGAGGGATTTGCTCCTTTGCAGCATTGAATTCTAAGAAAGCCTTATTTAAATGTGAGGGAAGATGCAAACAGTTATTAGATAGCCTTAGAAGAACATGATTTGATGGTGCTTTTCATCATAATATTGCTGATGATTACTCCCTCAAGTCAATTCAGAAGAGGCTAGGACTTTTCACATGCAGCCAAGCAGCTTTCAAGAGGAAACGCAAAACTAAACATTCTGTTTTGAAATCCTGCATAATGATATGTATTATAGAATAATTTTTTGTTGTGTGTTTTTCAATTTAGCATGCATAATTTTCAGTTTTGCTAGTAATACAGAAGGTTTTAATGCTTACTTAATTAGTCTAAGATTGGTAATTCAGCCAATGAAAACTAAAGTGTTTAAGTTATATTAATTGTAAACAATGTTAACAGTTAATTTTCTGAATGATGGAGCAACATAAAAACAAACTTGAGTAACACTAGGATTAATTAATTGATTAGCTAGTTTCTGTTGAGAATTATATTCAATAAGAGTCTGTCAATACAAATTGCTATCAATTGAAACTTTATGAAGTGCCAAGAATAATGGGTTCAGGTGCATACTAGAACTAGTTGTCATGAATGCCAATTTACTGCAGGGAAATGGATTGTTTATCACCTAATTTAATTTCAGACAGCTAACTCACTTGTAATAACTCATTTTAGCATTGAATTTTTCAAGAACTTGAGTGTTGTTAGAAGCAGCAGCTTGCTGTAATAAGTTTGCAAATTTAAATTCTTCTGTAAATAATTTGAAGCAGACTGTAACTTAATTTTGCCATTGACTACTTGGAAAATATTTAGCAATTTTATTTACCATCCAGACACCCCTGTTCTTCCCACTGGCAGCATGTTTCATTACAAATGGCTGCCTACTGCTGCAGTATTAGACTTGAGTCTGTGCTTTTAATAACACTGGCATGGATGCAGTGTCCTCTGTTGCTTCTGGCTGACTCAGCCAAAACACTCTGTGGAAGTACTTAATACACTTCAGGACATCTGGAGAGTTTGATGTCCAGATGCTGAAGAGGAAAATGCAGAGAAGGCTCACAGCAGACAGAAAGGACACAAAAGTCCTCTGGTTTGGGCCATGGGATGAGTTTAGTTCATGCTGTGCTTTCTCCATCCTCTCTGAAGTGTTATAGGGTATTTGATGGCAACTGGGAACAGGGATAGTTAAGCAAAAAGCAGCTTATTTGGAGCCTTTGAAAAATTATGCAAAACATCAATTTCTTAAAGGCTCTGAGGAAGCTGCCAGCTAGAAATAATTTAATACTGTGGAAATACCTTCCACTTCCAGATTTTCAATAGTCACTGAATTTCAGTTGCCATGCCTGAATAAAAACATGCAGTTACATTACAATGAAAAAGTGAGGTGGCATAATAATGTAAGAGTTTATGAATTTGCATAAAGCTGTACATCCAGGAACCATGCCAGTCCATACCACTGTAAATATACATTCCTGAAAATACTATCAGCCTTTATTTCTTTACTTTGCAAACAAGGCATTGAAACAAATCAATGTTCCAGCACACCTGCAATAGGTATCTGACAGAGCCCAGCACTTTGCACTCACAGCTGTCAAACACTACTGAGGGTAAAAGTTCCTTCCAGCTTCATGCACTTACTGCAGGTACCTCACATCAGCGTGCAGCATGCTTGTTAGTCAAGGCAGATCACATTTCAAAATAACCACTGTATTAACACTCTCCTGTAATCTGAGACTTCAAGGAAGATCAACCACACTTGCAAACAAGCAGCAATAAACTAAAATATTTAGAAATCCCTTTCAACTTTCTTTTAGTAACATAAATTATTTTAATAAAAAGACCAACAGCAAAAGCTTTGAAATGCCATCTCAAAAATAGGTCAGACTCTTACTTCCTATCTTCTCCCTTACAGCATGAAAAGCTGTCTGTGCTTTGCCTCATGACTTCTCTCCTTATGGGAGCTTCTATAAATCATTTCTGTTAGCAAAAAGTAATCCATGGACTAAGCCTGTCCTAGAGCTACAGACTGAGCTTCCACTGGGAAGATGCTGCAGGCTGAACACAGATGTTGACCAACCTAGTTAAAAATTGAACAGCACATAAGCAGCACTACAGCAGCACCACTGTTTATCAGACATCACTCAAAACATCTTCCTAAGTGAGGAAGTAGTTTTAACTCTAGCTTCAAGTCAGACTAATAACATGACATTTTACTTCAACTCAGAACTCTTCTGTAAGTCTGATATTTCCCTCCCCAAGAACATTAAATGGATTTTCCGGATTCACAGCTACAGTGACACAAATGAGGAGGTAATCAGAGATTTAATTTAGGATCATTACCCAAGCTAACACCTCACAAATCTCGGCTGACATGAATCAAATGGTTATTCCCACCTGTCAGCAAGAGTTTGATAGCTGAAAGGCAGGGGGAAATATGGTATTTGACATTTTCCTTCTAGCAGGAGGCTCAGTTATGAGTTTATAAATTTATTATAAACACATGAGGTCAAAAGAAAATTATCTATATTCAGTAAATCAAGACAATAGTTGAATAAATTTAAAATGTTCTCCCCACACCCTCAGTTTGTTGTGAACTTAGAAAATACCACATACTGCTTCAGTTTTGAAATTGTTTTGAAGAAATTTTCTGTAAAGAAATATGTTCATACTTCACTAGTTAAACTGCTACAGCAACAGAATAAAAAAGGTCATATTTCAAAGTTGCAAGGCATTAGCACATGACTGAAAACCTATGAGTGGATCTTGCTTTCAGTTCAGCACCAGAACTGACTGATCCAAATAGGAGTATACATCAAAATACAGGCAAGTTATAACAAATTGCATTTGTGATGAAGTAAAAGCTACTATTTCTATTGCCATCCTATAACAACTGATTCTTGAGCACATACAACCCATTACTTTAATCAATACATGGGAATAAAGTCTTTCTAATAAAGCTTTCAGATTATAAATGACATTGATCTGTATGAAATTGTTATTTACCATTGAGGGACACTGTACAACATGAAGGAAGATGTATGCATCACAACACAGCTGAAAGCAAGGTCCTACTTAAACACTGAATGCATTCATTCCTAAGAGGGAGCTGGGACACAGCAGCAGACAAGTGCAGGGATGCTTTTACACAGATTTGTAAAATTATGATTGTTTTTGACCAGAACCTTACCAAGAATGAAGCCTTAAAAAAACCACAGCAGTTTATGATCAACTCTCAGATTTCATCCTTTGGTACCGGTACTGGTTCACAAAGTAGACAGAAAATGGGGAATTGCAGAGAAGAGCTCCAGAACAAACTGGAAATATGCTTTGAAGTGTCAAGAACTCTATTTGCTTTACTGAACAACTTTTAAAAGACTATTAAATCAAAATCTACAAGTACCACTAAAAGCTGAAGACTCTGAGATGTAATGGATGAAGGCAAGACAACTTTAAGTGGCTCTTAAATTTATGACAGCTCAAGTTAAGGCATGATTTTAAATAGACCATAAAAAATAGGTGAAAAGTATTAACCACTGGAAGACTAGGGGAAAAAAAGCCCCAACAAAAGCAAAACCAAAAAGCAAACAACTGTTATTTTACTGATACCTAAGTCCAAAACCAAATAAATTCTTGTTGGTACACAAAGAAACCTTCACACATCCAGAATTTACTGCAGTCTAAAAATAGTTAATGACTTCAGTGTTTCTCTCTTACAGAAGTATATGCAGGAAAACAAAAGTAAACATTCTTCTGCTCAAGTTTCCTATGGGACAATGAAAAATTCAGGATTAATTAAACCTGGTCAAAGTACTGTTTTGTAACCTATTTCTATTATATTTCTAGACAGAGACAAAGTTTTTGATTGTGAGTTGAAGGGCAATTCCTGAACTCCACATTACTTCAGTATAACTGGATTAAAGGCTTGGACATCACTCAGTGCAGAGATTATAAAAGCCATCCCCATCTTCTGTCTCCCAGGACAGCAGCTGAGGTCACACGTCATTTTTCCACCAAATTTGTTGAGTTCAAGAACCCTTTTCTCTACAATAGCAGAGTCACAGTTATGGCAGAAAATGACAAGAGCACCCTACAGCCTCACATTCGGGTCACAGAAATGATTCTCTCCCTGCTGGCTGGTGATGGCCTGGCACACCCATCCCTTCTTTTCAGGGACTGTCTGAGGCGCTGCACAAAGGGGAAATGCAGCAGCCCTCTCTCTGATTTTTCAGAGCAGAAGCACAAGCACAACTCCAGGAGATCATTTTCAGATGTAAATCCTGATTTGACAGAATCAGCTTTCTGCTGTGTTTGAGGTACTTTTGAAGAGGCATCCCTTTTCAGTATTCCCTCTTGGCTCTGCTCCACACATGGCTCTGGATTCAGTTCTGAGTCAGGCATCTAAAAATGGATTACTACAGCAATAGGCATTACAATAGCAAAATCTTCTGGGAGAAATTTATCCCAACGCTTTATTTTGTGTTTTTAAATTGACAACCTATTTCTGAAGGAGTTCTAGTTAAGGCTTGTATTTTTAGGAGAAGCTGCAGTAATTACTGGGCTATATTTTACTGCCTCTCTTATGCTGAAAGCTATATCTAGATGGGAAGGACCAATATAAATACTGTCACTTGTGAGTAGGTCACTGGATAAGGAGCAAAAAAACCTGGGCTTGCTTCCAATTTTTCTTTGTCAGTTTTTTTGTGTGTAAAGTGGGATGGATATCTACTAATACATAAAAAGCATTTCTAAACCTAAATATGAAATAAACATCATTTACTATGGAATGTTTTAAATAGCTACAAGGCTACTGAAATACTATAATATTTGCTTTCCCTCAAAGGTTCTCATCTGCATTGTAAAGATTTTTCTACTTAAATTATGCAAAGCTATCAATCAACAAAAGCACATTCACACTTCAGGGAGCCTGACTCCAAACCCCACAGACACTTCTCAGTTTATAAAAATTACTCTTAGATAATACTGGAATAACCTCACTTTGTTAATTATGACACTTTAGACAATCTGGAGCATTGCAATCATTTCAAGCACTTCTGAAGCCACACCCTTAGAACAGTGATAACTCAGGTTCACATTGTAAGGAAGGAAAATGAACTGTAACGGTGTTAATTTTCTCTGAACATGCAAGTAGATCAATGGGATGCTTCAGATAGTATTCATACAACAGGAATATTTGTTCCAGTCCACAGTACATCTTTTATTCCTTCCAAATTGCTACTCTGAGTCTCAATCTGTCACCTGTAGAAATACCTATGACTCCATTTCAAGTACTGCTGAAGAAAGTTACATGTCTTTTCAAATACAATGTCTGTTTAAACAGTATTGAAATTTAGGAGGAAACTGAATTTCATGCATTAATTTTTAGGTAAGAAACCTATATTTTTACAGAAGACTCTACAGATCATCTTTATGAAAACAGATTGAAAAATACTTAAAAAAAAAGTTGAGTTTTCTCCTTAGAGTCAGTAACAAAGTCTTACGAACTTTAAGAGATTTCAGAATGATATAAATATTGATATTCTTCCCCCTTTATTCCACTTAAGTGTGAGATTCCTAGCAGACAATTGCTAAAGCAGCACCTCATGCAGAAATAGGCTTGACTGTTTTCAGTAAGACGCTCTTGACCATAGTCAGGTATGCACAGCATTTCTAAACCTAAATATGAAATAAACATCATTTACTATGGAATGTTTTAAAGAGTACAAGGTTACTGAAATACTATAATATTTGCTTTCCCTCAAAGGTTCTCATCTGCATTGTAAAGATTTTTCTACTTAAATTATGCAAAGCTATCAATCAACAAAAGCACATTCACACTTCAGGGAGCCTGACTCCAAACCCCACAGACACTTCTCAGTTTATAAAAATTACTCTTAGATAATACTGGAATAACCTCACTTTGTTAATTATGACACTTTAGACAATCTGGAGCATTGCAATCATTTCAAGCACTTCTGAAGCCACACCCTTAGAACAGTGATAACTCAGCTTCACATTGTAAGGAAGGAAAATGAACTGTAACGGTGTTAATTTTCTCTGAACATGCAAGTAGATCAATGGGATGCTTCAGATAGTATTCATACAACAGGAATATTTGTTCCAGTCCACAGTACATCTTTTATTCCTTCCAAATTGCTACTCTGAGTCTCAATCTGTCACCTGTAGAAATACCTATGACTCCATTTCAAGTACTGCTGAAGAAAGTTACATGTCTTTTCAAATACAATGTCTGTTTAAACAGTATTGAAATTTAGGAGGAAACTGAATTTCATGAATTAATTTTTATAAGAAACCTATATTTTTACAGAAGACTCTACAGATCATCTTTATGAAAAGATTGAAAAATACTTAAAAAAAAAAGTTGAGTTTTCTCCTTAGAGTCAGTAACAAAGTCTTATGAACTTTAAGAGATTTCAGAATGATAGAAATATTGATATTCTTCCCCCTTTATTCCACTTAAGTGTGAGATTCCTAGCAGACAATTGCTAAAGCAGCACCTCATGCAGAAATAGGCTTGACTGTTTTCAGTAAGACGCTCCTGACCATAGTCAGGTATGCACCAATTCTGCTTTTTAATCTAGATTTTGAACACAAAATCATAAACTGAGACACAAAATCACAAACATATTCACATGAGAAATTAAAGAGTGTCGCCACATGGTTTCTCCTATGAATGAGCCTCCATTGTGTGTTTTAAGGTGAGAAGATGCCTCACTCCTGCACAAAGCAGCACAGCCTGGTTTGTGACCACCTTTTCAAGCTGACAGCCCTCTGTAGCCATAGACTTCATCCACATTACAGCTCAGCCGTGTGCAGGTTCCCAGCACTGGAACAAAAGCTGCTCCGCAGCCTTCTTGGGATCCATCCCCTCCAACATGCCCCACTTTTCTCACTCACACTCACATTTTGTGGTCACAGGTGGGAACACTTTGCATAAAGGGCAGGTACACTGAGGTTCCCCTTTCTGCTGCTTTCCAATAGATGTCTCTATGTGTTAGCGTAGCTCCTGCAATGGGCACGGCTTGGATTAAGGCACAGTTTTTACCCACTCCATTGATCACCATTTCCCAGCTTTCCACCCTTTTACTTATGGTGGGTAAATTGAAACATTTTTATTTACCCAATACTCCCAGTTTTAGATATTGGGATGATTTAAATTCTGGTATCAATTAGCTACATCCTATTGAACCTCAGACCACTGTAACGTGGAAGAGAAAGATCTGGATCTCCACTCAATGTGGGAAGCCTTATTCCCTTTTCATAGATCATTTCCAAGGCCCCCATATCACAGGGTCAGTGATGCATGCTGGGCTTTATAAGCAGCAAAGGACTTTTAGATACTTGATAACAATTGTTTTATTTTTAGCCTTCTTAAAAAGACAAAGCTGGCACTGTTTGAGTCACTGGAAATGACCAGAGGTGAGCCAAACCACCTTTCTTTAATTTCCATGAGTATTCCATTAGTCCTTATAAAAATAAATATATAAAAATATATATACTATTACCTGTTCACTAAAGCCATCAATTTTCAAAAGTTTTCTCCATTTTAAAACTTACTTTAGAATGATCATTTTAATATTATATTCTGTGACAGAAGGGTTTATATAAGAGTGTAACATAAGAGTTCATTTGGCCCTACGTCTCCCATAATGGGCACTTTATGAAATATGAACTTCCTTATCTGTGATATATTATCTTTTCCTTGAAATATGGCTAATTACTGTCATTCATTAGAGATGAGACATTTGAGTATCATTCCTTGTGTCACATTGACTTCAAGTTGCTTATGATTTCATCAAACTAGTGACAGGGAATTTCTGAATACAAATTTTAAAAGATTCACCATGTACCCCATAGTTATTAATGCACTGTCTTAACTGACATTTCCAGCTAAGGAACAGGGTACTAATACCAACACTTAATAACTTCAGTGTCACATTCATTGTGGATTAAAATATCTCTAGAAGTGGATCAGCATCTACATTAGGAACATCACGTCATAGACAGAGGACACTTTCTCAGTTTGCAGGTTCAAGTATTTTTATACAACACTGTGGATTCACTTTCCAAGATAGCCACTCCTCCACTTTAAAAGGCTGTTTCATGTCACATACTCGAGGGTTTTCTCCCAAAAAACAGATATAGCAATCACACAAGTAGTTCTGTTTGTAAATTCTGTCATAGTGCAACCGACTATAAAATTATTTGTTCTCAATTTTACTCCAAAGGACAGGACTGCAATGCGAACATGCTTGAAAGATCAGGACATGCATTGCATTATTTGCAACTACAAGTTAACGTATCACAGAGATTGTCATTGAACATGGTTTATCTGTTGAGAAGGAGGAGTTGAAATGAAGAGATGTTGATTACAAAGGTACTGCTAAACTAGGGGTCAGACTCCATAACCATATCTGTTGTGAAAGCAATTAAAGCATATTTTTGTCACACTGTGGAAAAAACCCGTATTTTTATCACACTGACTCTTCTGTTCACATGCTTTAGTAATCTAATATGCTTAGGAGAAAGGCATTTGGGATGATTCACTCTACAACACCTGGGAGCTCACAATTCCATCACCTCTCTTGGAAAACCAAAGCCATTACTAAGATACATACACACATCTGAATAATATAATCTGTATCAATTGTATTTTTTAGCACACCTGTTGACCTAAAATACACAGCCTAGACTCTCACAAACTGAACTGTATCAATCAAATCACTTAAAGAAGATGATGCCTTTATGATGGAATTGAGACTTTTTAATTAGTTAAATGAATGCACCTATTCCAAGAAGGAGGTACCATCTATTCACATAAAATTTTATTACAATTAAGAAGAGAGGTCAGGGTATTTCAGAGAAGATGGAAGCAAAGAAATGCTAGGATGCCCTTAAAAGAGATAATTTTTAACACTGGGCTCTCCTAAAATGTGGCTGTCAAACACAAATATGAAGACTATAATTGACATAACACAAAGAAAAGAAGAAAAAAAAAAGTCAAACAAAATCAGATGCAGAAAAAAATTTCTTACTCTTTGTAATAGGCACCTGAAATCTACTTTCTCTTTAGTTTTTTGTTTGAAGAACTAAAAGAGCATTACCAATTCATACAATATAGAACACAGCTTTAGTATAGTTCCCCTGGTCTTTAAATTGAACTACAGCCAAGGCATCTTGCATTAAAAAAAAAAAAAAAAAAAACTTTCCCTTCCCTACCCATATTTGGGATGCTTTCTATGGTCAATTATTGCTCCACACACAAAGCACAAAGTTCTTCTGCAAATTTCATGTTTGGTTGGGCTCTGAGCTTCAGTAAACTTTTCTGGGCTGGTATCATTTTGAACTGTGCCCAATTTACCACAAAGCCTGTAAAACCCCATCCCAAACTTTTCTCACTACACAAACAAGTCATAACTCCCAACAGTGTTTTGTAACTGCACGTGCACTGCCAAAATATAAACACTTTTTTAAAAACACTGTGTACTACACAAAGGTACACATTGCAACTACAAAAATATAAAGGCCAGGATAAAAGGAAAGAATTTAGGGGCTGGCATAAGAGAAAAACTTGGGAAATATTTTTTACCAGTATCAGCAGAAAAACAAACACTGAGCACTCTTACATGACGCTACTGAAGGAAGTGCCTTTATAGCAGTTCTTTGATTAAATTAACATCGAAGCTTCTCCAGCTCTTGCAAGAACCTTACAGCAAACTTTTTTCCACATACACAAAAGAACCTGAAATCCTGAGCAACACAGATTTTGGTTTTTGCTCATGCTTTACATCTGGTTGAGTTAGCAGAGAAATGAGCTGGGGAATCACTTACATTGGATACAGACAAGTCCCCAGGAGCAGCAGGGATACTGAGAACTGAGCAATGTCATTGAGAAGATGCTGCCATCTTTGGTAAGAAGAAAGACTATGAAGAAAATCCCCCTAAAAGCCCTGTCCAGGCTTGTGAAGGACAAGAGTTTGGCAAGGAATAGCCAGCATGGATTTGTGAAAGACAAAGTTTGCCCCACTGACCTGGTAAACTTTGGTAATGGTGTAACAGAGTCAGGGAAAGACAAGGCTGGATGGTGTTAACTTTGACTCCAGCAAGACTCAAAAAAATCTTCCATTGTATCTTTGCAAACAAAACAGTGAGAGGTGGCCAAAGCATTGGAAGAAAAGTCTGGCAGTAAGGGATTTGTTCAGTCTTAAAAGGAGAAACCTAAGTTGGGGTCTTTTGCTGACTCTGGTAATTCCATTCTTTTCTCACAATGATAAGAAAATGGGCAGTAGAAAGAAATTTCAAGAAAAGAGATTCTGGTGAGATATTAGTAAAGGCTTGTCACAGTGAGAGTAGCTAAACATTTGAACAGGACTCAGTGAGTTGCAGAATCAGCTTCCTTAATAATATTCATAACCCCATCAAACAGGGCCCTAAACAATCTCACCATAGGGGACTTAACTCTCTCAAGGGTTTGGCTCCTCTCCAGTCTCTTTGACTGATGTATGACTACAAAAGATTCCTTCCAACCTAAATTATCTATGATTCCATTGTGCATTTGTGAATGCTATTTTCTAAAGATTAGATTTACTGCCTAATTCAAATTCAGTAAGTGAAAATATTGAATTTCAGCTTAACATGAGCTCTCCTAACAAGCATCAGTTCCCTGGTCCTATTAATGTGAAGTCTCTAAAAAAGCTGATGACTAGGGCTGTAAATACCCAGCTCACAAATAGCTGCATTTGTCTGTCAGAAGTGCTCACCTTGTAACAAACTCAATGATCGTGATGTTAGAACAGAATGGTGCTCAGAGAAGATCTGCCTACTAGAGAAAAGCTGGTTAGTAGAAGATGGACAGACAGGTGAGCAGGGGGAAGACCCTACAATTACACAGCTGTATCATGCAATGATCAATTACAACCCATTGTAGAGAAGAGCTTTTGAATTTCTCCTTCAGTCCCAGCTCTCATTAACCACTTCTGTATAATGCTTTCTCCTTAAGCACTTCTGAATAATGCTTTCTGACTTTCCCAGCTGATTTAAAATTGTTGCCCCTCGTAATGAGTTGATTGCACCACTTTCACCTCTTAATGGCAGCTTCAGTTCTGTGATACACTTGGACACTTTAAGTCCTTTGAAAAACTGTCTGAAACAGAGTAATAGAGCACACCTCAGCAGCAAGGACTATTACACAGATTGCTGCAAAAACATCAGCTCTACCCTTTGCTTTCTGTGCTGGCTTTCTAGAGAATATAAATTCAAGGTTTTAGACCTTATCCTTAAGATACTCAGTGGCTAAGATTGCATATCTAAAACATGCCTAAAGTCTGTAATCAAACCTTTACCTATTTTTTTTCTCATCTTGCACAGTAGAACTTTTTGGAACAAAGCCAATTCCAAGTATTACAAGACATATAAGTTTTTTGGATTAGATCAATAATTTTACTGAAATATTAGCTGGTTGGCAGACTTTCACAAACTCCCCTATCCTTTATCCCAAATCCTACACAAGTTTCTCTGACTTTGCCCTCCTACATAAATTCAAGCCCAAATGTACGTGTAAAAAACAAAACAAAACAAGCCAAACCCAAAGCATGACATCACACACTAAATATATTGGATTTCTGCCATTTCCAGCTGTGGATGCCAAGGGCTGTAGGCAGTGCATGTGTACCTACACTGACTGAGAACTCCTTTAAGTTCTCTTACTTCCTTTTCACCTTGAGCTATTACATCTTCACAGAATCAAATGTCATTAATGAGACAGACATCTGGGTTAGTTTATTCAAATGCTACTGTAGCTATTTATTTTGCAAAGTAGTTGCAAACTGATTATAAACTGTTGCTAGATCAAAACATGCTGCACATTGCTGCCATTTCAATGAATATCACTCATGAAAGTGTCCTAATAGAATGAAAAGAGATGCCCTAACTATTCTGGAGAAAAAAAAAAATCAAACAGAGTGTAGATGCTCTTCTACCATTTAATTATAGCAGGAAATGGGAAAACTAAAACATTTTTTCAATTAAAAAAAGTATATTTCTGCAATTACTCTGTATTTAACTATACACACAAGTCCACTATTCCTCAAAAAACCATCAGAATAAGTAGAGTGTTTCACTACTTTCCTTCTAATGGTTCACTGGAAGATCTATATTGTGCTGCATCAGGACCTGGTGCAACTCTACCTTGACTTCAACGAGTGATAGGAGAAAGTAATTCAAGTAACAGTCATGATCAATGCCTGAAGGAACACAGAACTTGACTTTAGAGATTATTTCTTATGTTTGTCTGACTTAATTTATAAGAAAGTGGTAATATTTATATATATATATACACATATATATTCAAAATTTCCTCCATGAAAAATAAATGACCAAGAAAGACACACTTTACAGCATCCATATGCCCAGAGGGAAATGATCTCACTGGATCTCACTGCCAAAGTCATGTCAGTGACTCTTGGTGTATTTAGTGGTGATCTTAAAGACCATCCTGCATCTGTGTGTTCAGTGTTGCAAAACATAAATTATATTTGTGAGTCATTGGTTAATGCTCTTTTCTGCACATAAAATGACATTTAAACACCTTCAGAAGGGTATATTTTATTCCTTCTGCTTCCTAAAACTTGAAATTTTTCTCAATACAAAAGAAATTGCTTGCCTACTTTTCCAACAGCCCAGTGACTTTTCCTTTAATAACCAATAAGTAGAAAAGAATGGCTATTTATTAACTGCAGCTGATTCAATATTTGTACATCATTTTTAAAGGCCTAAACAGTTGAGACAAGAAGGTGACAGCAAGTACCTCTATAAACTTTCTAGTCTCTTACTGAAAGCTGGATAATAAAGATAAGAAAAAGGTCATTTTGCCAAGGATATAGTACAAGGAATGGCACTCAGAAAGGCAACATTCTACTTTAAATAAAAATCTAGTAAGATTGATACACACCAAAGATGAAAAAAAGGAAAATTTTATTTCTTATGTATCTGTTAAAAACTTTACTGCTTCACACTAATGAACAGTATTGTTTTACAGTCTTTGTTACAGGAGGCTATGACAGATTTGTTATATCTGGAAGTGATCACATATCACAAATACTGCTGATTTCATGAAGGAGATAGCCCTGATACAAACTCAATGTTCTTCCCAATTTCACTGCAGTCTAACTGCATTTTTAACTTCTACTTTACTGCAGTGTTTAGTTTATTGCAGTGTACCATTCAGAATCTTTTGATTTTCAGAAGAAATGGCCCAAGGAGAAGGTTCCTTCAGTACCATTAAAGAATCCTACTGTAAATCCTGATTGAGCCCACTCATTTTTCAAATTCCAATATTTTGCTGGTTTTCCTATTATGAAAAGATAATTCTTCAGATTATTACTGAAATTAACACCTTATAAAATGTTTCTAGATCTGCTTTGCCAAAGCCAGTGAATGGAATCCACACCCTATAATTCATAAACCAGCCTCATGGTTTATTTGAAAATTTGAGTTAGTCACAGCTAAGTGATCCAGTCTGTCTGTAAGCACTCACACCTTCCTGAACAATCAGTGGAAAATCAGAAACTGCCTCTCACAATATGCAGGGGAAAAAATGAGATGACTTTTCTACAGCACAGGAAGGGCATGGACCTGTTAGAGTGGATCCAGGGGAGGGCCACCAAAATTACCAGAGAGAAGGAACTCCTCTCCTGTGAGGAAAGGCTGTGAGAGCTGTGGTTGTTCAGTCTGGAGAAGAGAAGTCTCTGGGGACAAGAGCTGATAAGGGAGCTGATAAGAAACACGGGGACAAACTTTAATAAGGAACATAGTGACAGACAGCAGAACAGAGGGGGCTCATAGCCTGCTTAAAAACTAACCAGCTTCAACCTTTTTGTTGAAATTGAGCCACCCTGCAACCAGAAATTGAAGAATTAGGATATCCAATGCACAGCAGACAGAACCAAGCAGTAAATTGCCTGCTGGGCTGAACAGTCATGGGAAACACATTGGATGTGCTGGATGGCACATGGCATGGCTCTCTGAAGTTTGGGTGAGCTTTGAGTCATCCAGGGCAGGGGCCTTCTATGCAAATAATTCATATTCAATTCAGACACAAAAACAGTTTGATAGATGGTACAGAATGAAAAAACTTGAGTGAAAAGTAGCATAACTTAAATATTGCCTGACATACAGGTTGCCAAGTTTTGTGAAGAAAAGCCCAGTGCTCTTGTCTTGTGTCTGCTGCAGTTTCAGTGGTATTGTTGGAAGGCAGATCTGAATCTTGAGTAGAGAGCTGGAAACAAGCATGAAGGTAAAGCCTCTGAATTAGAGCTAAGGACTACAAGTTGCTAAAAATCAAAGAGCACCCTCCAGTACCCAGTTCTACCTGGAAACATGGGAAATGGCAGATGAAACACTATAGTTTCTGTACCTATTTCTTCATGTCTTTCCTTTTAAGGACAGAAATGTCCTATTTTAAAGAATAAGAAATAACTTCTGATCTAAAACCAAAAGAGGTACTAAGAAAATACCCATAACTGAAAGAGCAGCCATTCAGAGAATGGCATGTGCAAATCAGGTGTACAGAAAGGTCCAGTAAACAGAGAAATATTCCCATCTAGGTGCTTTTTTAGTTATTCTGATAGCATAACTCTTTCCATGCTTTGGTATGTTCAGTTCAAGTAATTCTGGAAATACCTCATTCTCATGGATTTCATATCCAAAGGCAAGATTTCCATGACCAAGAGTCGTTCAAGGAGAATCCTAAGAGTACTTAAAAATATAAGCATATAAAATTGCTTTGCATTTGCTGAATTTTGTACCTGTCTACTTTATGAAATAGGATGTTGCAAAAACTGAATTTATTAAAAGGTAGAGTGTCATTATTCATAACATTTACAGAAACATATAAACACTTCTGCTTTAAAACAATCAGAACAATTACTGTGATACTCTGGATTTGCAATTATGCATAACACATTGATTTAAGAGTTCTATTCACAGCATGCCAATACCACTGAAACACCTACACTTTGCTTGTAAGCCAAAATTCCTCTAATTGAGCATGAAATTTATTTGCAATTTTGTTCAACACAAATAAAATTTTTATCCAAACAATTTCTGTAGTCATCTGATTATGCAGTACATGCGCCAAATACACTCTGTGAAGTGGAAAGATACATTTTTATCAAAAACCTACATGAAATCAGGTTCTCTGAACTAATTGTGAATTTACAGATCCTTCAGTTCACAAGATAATAAGCAAAGGCTTTACTCTCCTGTTAGGGGGAAATATTAGGAAATCAACCTCCACCTAGACAAACCTCCTCTACATCATGTCTCAGGTTTTCTCACAACACCTGTTTGCCCATGAGGACAGAAATAAAGAAGCAGAGAAAAGAACACAGGGATTTAAACTTTTTTTTTTTTTTTGCACATTTAGAGACTGGGTACACTTTAGAACTGATACAGAATTTTTAAAAACTTCAAGGACTCAAGCAAAACATCAACAGGTTTTGAGGTGTTAGTGTATATTTTAGGAATAAACACATGCACACAAACATGGTCTGTATGAAAAAAAATGTGGCTTTCTCCAGGCAGCATTTCTCAGGTTATTTTTAGCTTTCCCATATGCCTGAGAAGAAAAATGCTACTCAGAAATCTTAAAATATTGCTAATGTAATTCTGTGCAACAAATTGAACATCTATACCTTTTCCATTGATTTAGTATACACAACATACACAAAAATTATAGCTGTGACCAGTATGCATGAGCAGCTAGGTGAGGTATTTGTTCTGAATCTTAGGCTCAGAACACTCACACATTTCTAGACATACATTTTAGGCAAAGCCAAAAAACTCTTACACAAATGTAAAGATATTTTATTGGGCAGAGCAACCCTGTTGTGTGCAACCACTGAAAGAGGAACAAACTAGTGTGAAATCTAAACATCTTATTTCATGAAAAACATCATGGAAGGAAGGAGGTGGTGCAAACCAAACAATGCTTTTCTCTAGTGGAAGAACCACCAGATGTGAATTTTGGTGATATAACATCCCTCGCACATAATATCACAAAAAACACCATGTGAAGCAACTGTTTATAAAGAAGGAAAAATGCTGGAAAGTAGGGTTTAACATAAAGTGACTCAATAGCTCATGAGAAAGTTTTCTGGATGAACAGTACTGAGGGAGGGGGTAGAGAAGGCAGTGAGCCATCAAGGTCAAAGTGTAGCACAAAATAATGGAGTTCTTGAGGTAGTGGATAGCAAATTTAACATGACCTTTGAGCAATACAGAAAAGCAGAAAATGTAACCCAATACAGATTTCTCCTCTGTGGTGTCAGGTGCGACACCTGACTACATTTCTCTGACATCTAGTAGCTAGGATGCATGGATTTTGAAAAACTATAAAAATGGCAAAGCACTTGTTAAGAAAAAAAATAATTACATCATCAGTACAGACTTCAAGGAGAACATTGAAGCTATTCCAAATCGGATGGAGATCATGTTTGGCAGACCTACAGCCAGGGAGAGGCTGGGTCAGAGATGACTTAACAGTTTCTGATCTTGAGAGAAAATGGAGGATGTAAATCAATGAATAAAACAGCAAAAGTGAAATGAAGGGTTATAAATATTCAGTAACAGAAAACCAACATTGCAGTGAAGGTAATTAAGGTGTTCAAACAACAGGAATGGAACATTTTCAGAGAGCCTGAAGAAGGAAGAGCTAGGGAGCAATCAGAATAACAATAAAGACAGAACTGAAAGGAGGTATCTAATGCAGCTATGGTACATGGGACCTCAGAAATATTTGTCCATCCTGCTCTAAAAAGCTTCCAATAAAAGAAATTCCATCACCTCCCCAGGCAATTGCTTTCAGTGATTCAGCTTTATTACGAGAAGCTTTTCCTGATACCTTCCTAACCCTTCCCTCCTACAGTTTAAGTCCATTACACCTCTGCCACCTGCAGCACACCAAGGAAGATTTTGCCTTCCTGATTGCTGTTTCCCTTTTGCCTATCTGCAAGTTATTATTTGGACTCCTTTAACTAGCCTTCCCCATTTTCCTTGGCTTTTCATTGTCGTTATAATTTCTAGGTCTCTGATTGCTCACATTGTTCTCATCTAGATTCTCCCTCCTCTGGTCCCCTTTGAGTTACAGAGAGCAGCTCAAGACTATGACATGACTTTTCAGTAGGCAAGAAGAGCAACTATAATGGCCTTTGATAGCTCCTGTTGCCAAATACATGGTGCTTTTATGGTCACTGGAAACAAGGTGAGCATTCAAGGGAAAATTTCACCATTATCTGAAATAAATTATTACTTTTTGCAAGGGCAGTGAAAGCGTCCTCTGATACTGAGACTAATATTAGGAACTGAGCTTATCAAGAGGAAAGCTGATGCTCTGCACCAAGGAGTTGGGAAGAGCCTGTTCCTTGGTTTTAGACATTATGTCATCAACACAATGCAGGAGCAATGCTGATGAAGCATGCAACTAGGTGAATTTTTGGTCAAAATAAGGTAGGCTGCATTTTCAAAAATGACTCACTGATTTAATCAAATTATATAAGAAAATTAACCCACCTGAACTAGATTTATTGTAAACCAAGCAAAAAAGTTGCCTTATTGGCAAGAGAAGCCAGCAACACTGATTATTAATATATACTACAATTACTTAAAAGTCCACAACTCTCTACTACAGGATTTTATTGTGTTTTGGTAAGTCACTCTACTTTCCAGCAGCCATTCTTTGCATAAAATGACAGCTGCTTGTGTCAGTGCACACCTTCCAATTATTTACACAAATAAATGACAAATAATGGTCAATATTTGCTTCATACTTATCAAAAGTACCTGAAATTCAAAACTTATTTAATGCATCATAAGTATTCCTCACTAGAAAACATTATTTGCTAGAGAAAAAACCATAGATTTTATTAGAAATTCAAAGTTTTTGACATCAACCAACCTAGTCAGAAAGCAGAGGATGGCCTAATATCTATGACAACTCTAGGGAAAATGCAGTAATTTAATGGCAAAATGACTGAAAGATCTACTGTATGCTTTTCTGCAGAAATAATTATGAAATTACATTGATTTGAAAAAAAATTCCATGTAATACTACAAATATATCAAATGGATGATCATCACAGCAGTAAATCTGCACTTGGCCCTTCTGCAGGCAATCAACACGCCTGTCTTTACTCCAGCAGATGCAGCACAGTAAGATGCTGCTGTTCAGAGTCTGAGCATGACCAGACATGAAGGGTTTGCTTACAGCAGTGTCTACCTTGTCTTACCTAAAGAAATAATCTGTTCCCATTTCCAAAAGAAAAATACCCAGAAATTAGGCAAAGAGGGGGAAAAATTGTTTTACTTCTCAATTAATACATAGATTAACTGAAATTACTGTCAGCAGCACAGTAAAAGAAACTTTTCAAAAGTGATTTACATTTTAGGGGAAAAAAATGCCTAAAGGAGGTTTAGAATATGAAGATAGCCTAAATGATTTAGCTTTTGGTATATACTGGGAACTAAAAAGCAACCAAGTCTGGAAATGGCTCAGATGTCTGGAAAAAAGAAATGAAAGGAATAAAAAACATTGTAACACTGAGGGCACTGAGCACCAAGAAGCTCAGCAATGAGCATCTATTGATCTATGATGCTACTTTGATTTTTTTTATGATTGTGGTACTGAAAAAAATTATGGTGGTATCACAAAATAGCTAATATTCTCAAACTCTCCAGACAGGATGCTTTTGCTGTTTTCTGGCTATGCTCTGAACAGCCTGTGCTATGTGCTACTGCTGGCAAGGGGCCTATGGGAATTCTCTCTGTCCTTTTCCCTTCCCCTGGCCCACCAGTGACTTCACCAGAGCTGCACTGGGCTGTTCCCCTCTTGGGATCCAGAGGGTCACTGCATTCCAGACCTCCCTTCCCCCTCTCCACCACAGTAACTTCAGATTGCTCTTGTTCTGCCCAGGAGGGAGCGAGGGGGGTCCTGCCTCCAGCTTCACCTTCCTGCAAGGGCTCACCTAGACCTTGAAATCTCACCAGATTTCCAAGCTGTGCAATGGAAATCATTACAGATGCAGATCAGGACTAGCATGGGTTAACTATCATTAATACCATGGCACAACAGGAGTGGGTGTTGCTTGGCACATTTAGAATTGGGGTAACATCCCAATTAACATCCTGTCATACCAATAGGAAGGCAGTGTATGGTGTGATTCAGGAAAGAAGGAGGACAAGGGAAAAATGAAGTCTGCTTTCTTTTGTGTTAAGTTTAAACCAACAATACAACATTAAAGAGTTGTAATAAAGCCAACATGACAGAATAGAAAAAAAGAGGAGACTCGATCATGTAAAAGGTGGCCTAAGGAGGTAAAAACTGATAAATAATGCTTAAATGGGTCAGAACAAACACTATTGCCAATGCCTAAAAACCCGTTCAGATAGGGAAGAGGAGGAATATGATGCAGATTAAAGTTTTTTTAAGGAGTTAATATGGAGATACTGTCATTTTGTTGTCAAAACATTAAGAAAGATAGGCTGATTGATGGAGACTCCAAAACTGAGGTTCAACTCTCCTCTGTGTTGTTTTCAGGATTTTATTTTAATTTGTTGCAAATTGCTGCTAACTGAAAATAGACCCTTGTAAGTATCTAAACTAGACAACCATTTTAAGCACAGTATTTATACTGTTGGGGTTTTTATTATCTTTTCTGAGCACTGGGTAAAAAGTGCCTTACTATTGCAAGCTAAACCTCTCCAGTGAAACAGCTACTATGGATATTGACAAATAAATGTAAAATACAGCTGCTAAAGAAACTATCCTGGCATTACCATGTGCAGTCATATGAATACTATCTTTACCAGAGCATCAGCATTAATGCAGAGGTCCAGTTGTACAAAACCATCACCACCACCACGTGAGGCAGGTGACCTTGATGAACAGCAGCTTTACTGTGCAGCTGAATGGGAGACATGCAGCAATGCCTGGAAGAGTTCAGCAACATCACCCAGTGCCCAAAGGGCCCACGGATCAATGTGGTGTCACTGGAAGCGTCAGAGTTACCCCAACGTCAATAGAAGTGTAACAACAATGTCTGAAGTATCAGGGAGTAACACACGATGCCAATAAAAGTGTGAGGAGAGGGAATGCAATGCACCATCATCAGAACTGAAACCCCTGGTATATCAGTGCAAGATCTCTGCAATGCCAATAGAACATGTTGAAGTTACCGTATATTCTCTTTTTTTCACAGATGATCTTTAGCTTTCAGCCTCAGAAAGGGCCAATGGGCGTCAGATATGACAAAATTTTTAATGTAGTTTAATTATTCTAAATTATTACAATAAAATTAAGTTTATAGGTATTCAATACTACTCTGTTCTTGAGCATTGTATCCTGGAAATGTGTGACCTGGATTGCCCTCAGTCCGAAAGAGCAGAATACGAAGAACACAATAGCAACTAAAACTTTTAGTGTCCTTTCACAAAGAAGCTTAATATAGCCCTTTTATTTTTACAGAGTTTATACCAAAGGACAATCAATACTTGAATCACATTCATTTAATCCGCAGCACAATACTGTTTTTAGATATAGATCAGTATAATTCCAAGGAAATTTTGAATGGACTTCATTCTGGGTATAACTCTGTATTAATTAAGAAAAAACCACTACAGATGCTGAATTCTAAACAACTGCTAGAAAATGCTTGGCTAGGAAAAAAAAGAGGTAATGAAAACTGTAAAATATAATTAAAATATTTTAGGATCTATCTCTTTAGTGCTAAATAAAAAACACGAGAAAGAAAATGTACCAATTAAGTTGTGATGTTTACTTTTAAAGTTTAATTAAATAATCAGTATGTACAAAATTAGAGTATGGATGCCTCATCATCCATTCACTGCCTCCATTTGAAAAGAAAATAGGAAAAAAATCTTCTCAGATACCAATGCAGAGACAATGAAATCACACTGCAAAAAAATTAACTTTTAACTGCACTGTCCTCACATTGGGGAGCTGGAGAGGCCTTCTTTTCCAACATAAGAGACAGAAATAAGGTGCTTTTGGTGAAGAATGTGAGGGGTTTATTATTAAGTCAGAAAATAACACAGCTTCTTCAAAGAAGAAGCCATCTATTCCAAATATTTAAATTGTAAGAACAATTGGGATGACTTCCTGTTCAGTAGCAGGACAGAGCACCTCACTTTGGTAAGTACTCAATAGCTGAATCTTTTTCTTTTTGCTATGGCTTTTGTTTTTCACATCACTCATTCTCCATGAACCTTGGAGCTTTGACAGATTGTATTTAACCTTCCACTAAGATTGGTTATTGAGGAAAGTAAGAGAAGCTTTGAATTTAAGAAGAATTAGCAGCAATGAAGAGTACAATCTTGAAAGATTTCAAAGCTAGCACACCTTGTTCCCAGGCCCCACCGTAAATGGGCTGAAGTAATAACCGTAAACACAATATTGTAAATAAAGTTAAAGGAGTAAAGGAGTAGAAGATCATCTTCCAAAATCTGAACCTAGATTAGATATTCATTATTATCCACATATGGTAATTTTCCCTCTATTTTCAGGTGAAACTTCTAGAATCCATTTCATGCATTATTACACCATTCCAATATTATATTGCTTTACATATTACTATTTCTTTTCCAATGCACTGCAATTGCAATAAAAGAATGCAGTAATGTAGCAATCTCCTAAAAACAGAACCATGCAGTACAGTATGCTTTAAACTTCTGTGTATAAAGCAACAGTGAATTTTTGCTCTAAGGTGCTTTAGTTAGGTTGTTTGTTGTAATCTCTGTTAATTAAGATAGATGTTAACTAGATGGCACTGTGTACTTGAAGGACTGAGCATGACATTTGCTGCTGACTCCTGCCCGAGTCCTGCATTCCTTCAGCTCACATCCATCACATCAGGACTGCCAGGTGAGCTGCCTGTCACCCCAGCCCAGGCTAATGGATTCTCCAGTGGTTTTAGGTAGAGCTTATGTCATGAGATTAAAACTCTGTGCCTTGGAAATGATAAAACACACGTAGCTGAGACTTGTCAGCTCCAGGTATTCAGATGCTGCTGGTTTCAGAAGCAGATGCAGATGAGACTGGCAATATAAATATGCAAATCACAATGGTCCCTTGTCAGCACCACTGTTCCTACCTCTAATGGCCCTCGTAGAAAGTCTGTTTGCTCAGCTCCTACTTCCAGTGCTACATCGACAGAAGCAAAGGGGCGGCTGGCCATCTGCTGTCGCTCCCGCATAAGTTGCTGATGAGGAAAAAATGATGTTTTAACAAAACATTAAAAAATGCACCAAATATCAGTCTGCCCTACCATACCTCCCATTAAAACATAAGAATGCAAACAGCATGCACACAACCACTTTTGTGATATCTAAGTGAGAAAGTTATACCAAATCATAATCATCACCATCTATATTTACTCGAGAAACAAGCACAGAAGGTTATGATGCCTATAAACGGCCTTTTAGCTTGAACTCTGACAAACTTTCCAAATGAAAACTTCCCTAACTGACTGTTCCTTCTAAATAACTGCTATTTCTGTAAGTTACAAGCAAATATAGGAAATGGTTGGTAAAAATAGTTGAATTATAATTCTACTGATAATGCATGCATTAGAACACCTGCCAAAAACAAGTCCACTTGGCCTTCAAATTTTCATATTTCTCAACTAAGCCAGATGGAGTTAATAGTGTCAGGACTCAATTTTATGCAGAGTCTTTTCTGGTGTTTTCATATGAAGAATAATGTGCCAGGATTGGGAACTCTGCACCAGTATATTAGAATACACTCAGCTATGCTCACAGAGCTTGTATAATCCCTTCCAATCATACCAGTGTGCACAGAAGTCCCAAGCAAAACCACAAAGTTAACTCATATTTCTTCCTCTGTCTGTAATTATAATGCTTATTAAACCACAATGAATAAAAATGATGACCAGCAGTAGATATTACAGATCTTACTCCACTGGTTCAGTGCAACTAATGAAAGCATTATTAAATATTTAAGGTGAATGAGTCGTGCAATTCAAGTGGTGTGTTCCTTCAGCTGAACAGGATGTCACAGAATCTTGAAGAGACAAAACGCTTGCAAAAATGATTTATTAGAAAAGATCTGTTTCATTTTCTTAACGTTTTTCTCCCTGTTATCTCTGGAAAGCTTAAAACATTAGAAAGTGGTGTCTGAATGTAAATGACACTAGCACCGTGACATACTGCTAATAAAAGCCTTTGAAATAATAAAAGGAATGCAAGCAAATATTTGCTGGCAGCTTACTAATAAACACTGTTGATTTAAGATCAGTTACAAAGCAAAAAACTCATTTTGTAGTGCTTCTTATGCATTTTGCCTCAGCTTGCATTTTAAGATTGTCTATAGAAATTTAAAGACGCGCTTGTAACGTTAAAATCAGACCAGAACCTCTCAGTGCACAGCCAGTACATTCCCAAGGCCTGGATTTTATAGCCAAGCAGTGTTTGTCAGCAAGCACCTGCACAAATGGGCTCCCAGTATATCACACCAAGAGGGCAATCAATATGTCTGTGGGCAAAACTGCATGCTTTATATTGAGAATAAATAAAAGCCAAGTATGAATATCTAGATGGTTAAGAATTATGCTTTTAACCCTTTACTTCAACATGAAACTGCTGGTCTCTGTCTAGGATTTACATCAGCATTGATTTACATCAATACAATTTACTAATACATTTCACAGCTGGAAAGAACTACTATGAGCCTCCAATCCTACCAACAACTTGAGAAAGACCAAAAAACTTAAAGTATAAAATAATGAGTCACTACATCCTAAAATTACTATATGTACCTCCTTTTCCTCTTAAAATAGCAAAAATTGAAGAAAACAGTGTAATTAGAACAGTCCTGCCAAATGGAACTCATTACAGTATTCTAAGTCTGCAGAGCTATTGGCAAGTGCTTACTTTTTAATGGGAAACCAAACACTGTTTTAAAGAAATAGAATTGCTTGGGGAAAATACTTAAACAAGCAGAACAACCTATGTTCCAAATGCACATACTACTATTTAAAAGATTTATTTAATGCAGATTAAAAAGAAATGTATTTTTTATATGTTCTCTGGTTTTTAAAGGCCAGTAGGTTTCTCTCCCTCTTCTCCTGGTCAGGCATTCATCAGAATATTTTCATTCACAAGATAGTCACTGTAATTTTGATAGTCTGCCATTTGAAAAGATTGCTACAAAGATTCTTAATTAGCTCTGTAAACAAGAATGAAATCTTGAAAATGCTTGGTTGCCCATAAAGCGCTGCTGATTTTGGCAGCTGAGCACTTGCACATCAAACTGTTTTACTCAAAACACTGCTGCTTTCCTTCATCATTTTAAAGCTCTCTGCAAGGTGCAGGACAGAAAAAAATAACAAACCCAAGATGCAATGAGGAGAAATACAGGAAGATATTATGATGTTTAAAATCAGTTTTGTGGCTGGAAAAGGTCACTGCATCCCATCATTGGCAACTGTCCTTGTACCAATATTGGGACAAAGTTCTAGAGCTTCCAGTTATGGGGAATTCGTACCTCACCCACAGGGCAAGGAACATGGAAACTCTTTGAACAGACATTTCATGAGAAGAGTGAAAAAGCTCTTCCTTACCCTCTCAGCAAAGAGATAAAAAACCAAACCAAATCCCTCCACAGATTTCACCACCACTGAGGCAGAATAAACAGCAGATAGTGGAAAGTGAAACTATAATGCTGTTACTTTTATATACTCAATTCCAAAAAATATTCTGGATTAAAAAAAAATAACAGGAAAAAAACCCAACCCCACACTTCTGCAGTAATTAGGGATATTCACTTGAAGACATCAGATAATCAGATAGCATTAACATGTAATATTTGAATATTTTATCACAAATTTGATCTATAGCATTTGGAATGCAGGCACATCTCTAAATATTCACTTTACAGTATGGGAAATTAAAAATATTTTCTCAGCATAGGGCTGAGAAATTCAATAAGCATTTATTTGACTGAGCAGACAGCCAACTTCAAGTTCCACCATAATTTTAAATCTCATTAAGTACAAGATTATTGACAAGAATAATTTTTTTAGGCATCTCTATTATTTTGCAGTAATTCTAATGTATTAATTTATATCCTATTGAAGAGTTTTTCATATAAAGTATAGAATTTTAGGTGTCTTCAGCAAAGAACAGTAAGATGCTAGGACACTATAAATTAGGTCAATTTCTCACTCAACACCCATATAATTATAAAACATTTCTTCTAAACCCAACCATTTTGGCATAATTATTTCCCTGTCATGGGAATATGCATTTCACCTGATTCTGCATGAACACGTAGACATCTTAGCCTGTAGATTATGATAATTTTGAGTTTTGGCATCCTAGTGAAATAAAGATTTTGAAATAGGACCTGCTTTCCCATCTAGAATTTTATCCTAAGAAAGCAGTTGCCTTAGAATACAATTCAATTTCACCATCGATAAAAAAGTTTTCGTGGGGGATACCACTCCTCTGATCAATGCAGTTGGGAGTAAATTAAAATGTTCCACGGCATCCTGTAGTCATATAATAAGGAAATTTATTCCTTGCACAGTTCTTATTTAAGTAGAAATGTTTTGATATTTTTTGCTCTTGGTTGATAACATCACTTTCAAAATATTTTAATGCCTATATTGTATTCAAGTAGAATAAAACACTCAATGTCAAATACATATTACAGTGAGTTAACATTAACAGAATACAATATTTCAGCAAACTCAGGCTGACATCTTTCAAGTCTTGTATTTTAGGAAAGGTTACCATTTTGCTTCTTTTTTGTTTCTTTTTTTCTTTAAGACTTGCTCTCTTATGTGGAATTGGATACTGCTCTTCTGACTAGCACTGCTTTTCTACTCTATTCACCTTGCAGGAAAACTGTCCTGGAAAAGCCCTAATTGGAAAAAAATCTAATAAAGTGCATGAGTTGTTAGGAACTAGGAGAGGTGTGCTTTCTCTTTGTTATACAGTAGCAGACATTCTATAGAGACTGAGGGATTAGGAGAGCTGAAAAGAATGAGGCCATTTTAGTGCCATGGCAGGATGAACAGAGCAATCCTTTCAAAGATCTTTCTGTTGCTCCTGGGCACCTCTAAGGAGCTCCTGTAGCCCACGGGCAACCAAAGGCACCCAGAGTGAGCCATAAAGGGTGCACTGACCAGTGTGCATGCCCAGGGTCATGGGGCAGCTGCACACTGGGGCAGGAGTAAGAGGTGGCAAACACCAGAAAAAATACATAGGAGACTTCTGACTGCCAAACAGAGCCAGGAAGTCTCAGTACACCGTTCCAGAAATAAGGGCATGGCAGGTGGAAAAGTGTCCATTATTTTATCAGCAACTGCCTAGGTTTTCTAGTTTTTCTTCCTACACTTCTTAGATGGGTTTGGTTTTCTTCCTGGATGACATCACTATCAAAGTGGTACCTGGACATGTATGACTTTGTCAAGGTGAGCATTGAAAACCAGGAAAATGGTAATTCTGCAACTCTCTGCAAACTGCTGTCTAGCTCAGTGCTGCACAGCCCTCCTAGAGACAAGGATTTTTCAAATGTCTAATTTGAAATTCCTGTTCTGCTTATTCATCCTGCAGCTCTGACTTGTCTGCAGTTATAACTTGGTCACCTCCTTTGCTGCTTCTGTACTGTCAACTGCTGATGTGAGTAACATCCAAAAGCTACAACAGAAGCATTAACAATGCCATGCATTAAATCCGAGTTTTATAGGAAAAATATTTGCAAGGAGAAAAAAATGTCAAAACCTCACAGAGAGTTGCACTGACAAATTTCTGATCACACTGCATTTGACAAGCTCCAAGGCTTAAAAAAATCAAAATGGTATGTAAATCAACAGCCCTGCAAAACCAGAGCCTCTCTAAACAATGCAACTCACCCATTCATTGAATATTCTTGAAGGTTCTTACTGCCACATCCAATCAACAGAAGTTACATGGACTTACACACATCTGCGTGGATCACTGATATTTTAGTTAGAAACACAATTTAATTCTCTTCTTAATTCTTAAGTTCTCATTTTCAAACTGAATTGTATGTAGTGATATTGTAATGAAGCCCTGATTATTCACTTTAATTTGCACAAGACAAAGCTTGCCTTCTCTGTAAATTTTCTCATTGTAACTCTTGGTGTTGAAAATCTCTTCAGATTAAATTGGCTATTTATATGGCTGGAAAGGAGAGCAATTTCTCATTTACATGTTGAATAAACTATTTCACTTGGTTAATTTCCAAATCAGCTGCTTTCACTGGAAAGGCAGATCACAGTCATTAAACCTTTCTGTTGGGTTTTAGGTGAAATAAGCTCACTATTCCATGACTGCATGAGGTACAGTGATTTTAAGAGATGGATAAAAGCTGGCATAGGAAACCAAGCAGCAGGAACAGCCATGGTTCTGACAGAATCTGACAATCTGAATTCGGTCATTCGCTCCATCATGAACTTCCTAAACAATCATTTCCCTCTGCCTCATTTCCCACCATGCTAAGTGGAAAGTTCCCTGACACAAGAGTGCATTCAGGTAGGCAATGAGATATTACAATGATGGACATAGTATAACGTGCTATTTGCACTGCAAAATAGAGTCTGTGGAAACTTCCTGAGATACCAGGGCCCATTCCATATCACTTTCTTGTAAAATTGCCTGAAGAAAAGGTGCTCTCAGGCGTGTGCAAAGATCTGTCATGGGAAAAAAATGAGAGGAGTTATACTTTTTGTCCTAGCTTTATACTGAATAAAATGAAGGGCTATTTAAACTAGACATAGTCCAGCAAACAACAGCTAAGACATACTTAAAATACAGTGTACACATCCCCAAAAAATAACAGTTCCAAAAGGTCAAGTTTTTATGTATCCCTTTTGGAAACCAAATACCAGTCGTCTGCAATTTCCCTTGAACAAATCAAAAATGAGAAAAAAAGATGAGCCCTGAAAAGGTCATTTTTTTGCTAGATCCAAGGAACAGATATTTAATGTATTGCACATTACCAAGCAAAGAGCAAAATGTGAATCTGCTGTGATTTGAGCTTTTGGAACTTTGTGATACTGGAATAGAATTCCCATCTCTAGAACACTGAAAGAGGCACCCTGGGTGATGCTCATGTGCCAGCAATTTATGGGGGATCATGTTACAACAATGTTGTGTTTGAGCCTTTATATTTTTTCCCTAAAGAATATTTTGGCATGGGGAGATTTTTTGGGTGCTAAGAATCAATAATTAACTCAAAATTCAATTCCCTGCTTTAAAATTTAAGTACTACTAACAAAGACCCAATCCTATTATCACTTTCACTTGGATAACAGTGAATCCATGTTTCACATTTACACAGATCTCTAACCACTAACATTTTAAAGGTTCCTAAAGATGTAGTTAAGTTTTTCAGTAGGTTTTGCTAATCCCAGAATTGTGTTCTTATCCCAAATTGAGTGGGTTTAAAAAATCCCTTCAGCAAACTGTTGAATATTTTGCTGTTAGCTATCACAGCCATTTTCAGTTGACAGAAATTTCTAAAAATGCTTGTTCTGCAAAGTAATTCTGTGCACAGAGAAGAGACAGGTCAACTAATTGTAGATGTTGAAATGTTTCCACAGAAAACATTCTGTATTTGCCTAAGGACAGTTGTTTATAAGTGAATATATTAAAATATGTCTTCAAATTTTTTCAGAATATGAGAGAGTCAAGAATTGTATGGTGCAAACTACCCCTTGGAACTCTGTCATCTACAATGGAGCCACATAAATACTGCTTTCAATATGTTTTCTAAAGAACTGCTTAAAAATGTAACTACCATTTTTATGAGTGAAATAGCCACAGTGAGAAACTTCCTTAAAATAACAAAATCTCAGTCCTTCCTGTCAACAGTTGTTAAGCAACGGCCTTTTGACATGAGGCACCATGAATATTACCCATCATTATCATAACTCTTAAAAACCAGCTTTAGTTCTTATTTTAAACAACAGATGACAAGCTGGTAATTTGCAGCTCTTCCTAAAGTAATTCGAACTGCTTTAAAGATAGCAAAAATGTTCTGATAAAGGAAACTGGGTTTAAGTGGTGCCCCATGAGATCACTTGGTCACCCCTGTGCTTTGCTCCTACACAAGGGCAGTGTGATCATGATTCTTCTGGCAGATGTATGTTTTTTAAAAAGGCCATAGTGGTTCCACAGTCCCTCCAGAAGTCCAGAACACTTAAATTAAATCTCCATGCTGAAATTTAAGTCAATTGTTTCTTGTACTGTCTGCAGTGGAGACTATTCTCTGTCTACAAGCAAGGAGAAATCGCCCCCAAAACTCTTGTGTGCTTTACAGGAGTTCTTTATAAATCTGAAGTTTCCCTTCAACCTTCTCTACTGTAAACAAAGGTGGGTATGTAAATGTTATCTCACCACTCCTGCTCCCATCTGTCTGTTAAATCAACACCAGAATCAGATTCCAGCAGAAACCCACCTGATGCACCTTTCCCTTACAATGAACAACTTGTATCCAACAACTTCAAGAATACACTTTGACATTCACTTCCTATTTGTTTAAAAGGTCTGTTAACCTGTTGTATAAAGAAATTGAGTTTGAAACTGGCTTGACACAACTTGTGCTTGAAAATAATAACATTAAATGCCTCACTTCTTTGTTGGTTTTTTTCTACATTCCCACAGATCACGTGAAAATTGTTTATCCCACTACTTTCCCAAGAATTCATGATAAATTGGCTGGTGCCTAATTGCCTGGCCCTTCCTTTGCCCTCTTCTTTTCTTAGATGGGAATTATCTCTGGTCATACTTGAAATATCAGAACCCTGACAGGCTCTGGAATCATGTATGTGCTTAGCTAATTCTCTACATATTCTAAAATAAATTTAACCAGGTTTAACCAGAGACTATTCCCTAGCACAGAGGGAAAAAAAGCAGTGTACCTACTATTACTTTAAAGAGAAGCTAAAGTGCAGGACATGTATATCTTAATTTGCAAACAATGTCAATGCATTTTTTAACCTACATGACAGAATAAGGGTAGACACTGGATTTGTTTCTTTTGTGAAGTGATGTGAAACGTTGCAGTCCAAATTATAATGACTGAATTGGAGCTAGGCCAATTTATAAAAAGCTGAAGTGTCTGAAATGCACCTGGATGCCAGGCCCTGGAGTCACTTCAGGTGATCAAATATTCAGATTTTCTTTCCAGGTGACATTGAATTCAAGGCTTATATTTATTTTTCTTCATTTTTTAATGAAATTCTAACACATACAAAAGTTAGAAAAGAAATAATAATGCTGAGTAGGAAAACTGGGCTGTATTCCAACAAAGATGAAGTTTGTCTTTATTATTACCTCTAATTCTTTAAAACCATCTATTATTTGAGATTACTGGTACACTGATAAAGTGACAATGTAAATTAAACTTTTTAGGTGCGGCACCACTGACAATCACAGAACTATCCTAAAGTGATCCTTCAGAAGATCCTTAAAGCATAAATGATATCACCATTAAGGAAGTTAAACTGGTGATGTACCATGACTGACTGATGCCTTGAAATGCTTTCAAGCTTTAATTTTTAGAGTATTTAGCTGAATAACCATCATTGTCCCTGCCTTGCAGAGGGGACCAAAAAGAGGTACCTTGACCAGTGTTCCTGCGTGTGTCAGGATGGAAATGCCCTGACTCACATAAATCCCCAGAGTAAGGAGTTGAATGGTCAAGCTACAGTACCTGGTGCTACTGTCTTGGGGGAGTAAAGGCCTTCTAGAAAATCCTTGCAAATTTTGACCCTGTGTTGCAAGGTGGATAACTCACTTTTCATTAAAAATGAGCCTCATTTTTAGCTCAACCACTGCATCCAGTAAATACCTCGTATTTTTCACATCAGCCATTCAATCAAATCATTAGTAAAGACATAGTTTTAAGTTATAGCCAAGACCAGAAATAAGTCTGGTCGCCCCAAATGTACAGAAATTCCTTATAACAAATCCCACCCACTTGGCATTTTCAGCAAGAAGGGGTTTGAAACTAGGATGCCCATCTGAAATCTGGGTGCTAGCCAAAGAAATATTTTGAACTTCACAGATTTGTTCACTATACGTGGTACATTCAGGTCAGCAAGAATTTGGCACACACTGCTGGGGGGAATTGCATGTGGGCAGAGCCAGCTCATATTGTGCAGGGGAGCAAGAGGCTCTGAAACTGATGCAGTTTTGCTGTTGGATCAGAGTTATAATGTGAGTTAAAGCAACTCTCCTTTGTTCATGTTGCTTCTGTTTCAAACAACTGATTTAGTAGATGTGAGATGCTACACTTCTCATGGGGGTTGCTCAAGAATACTTGAACAGTAAAAGCTGATGGAAAAGCTTTCCACTCCTGCTAGAGAGCTAAAAAAATCAAGGCCACTGAGCATCCCTTTCTTTGAAAGAAACCAAGGAACCAAGACAGTCTGCTCTGAGTTCAAATATCTTGAACAGGAAAGTACAAAAATCGAGAAACTGCTGAAACATGTAACATTTCTATGGAGAATTATTTTAAGACTTGAGTTGCTACCTAGAAAACTAAAGGGATGAGAACCTGTCTAATCTCCTAAAATATTTCAGCTCCATCAGAATTTCAGAAATAGAGTGTTTTCAAGCATAACTATACCAAAAAGTTTAAAATTCAGTTCTGAAATAAGAAGCACAACAGTAATTCCAAGAGACTACCTTGGCAATATCAGTAGCAGCAGAAGTCAGGTTGCTATTCTATTAATCTTAATAATTTTGTGCACAAACCAGCTGCAAACAAGGAAATCTGACTTTCCCAGGACTGCTCCTACAAGGGATTGCACCAGCCTGTGTGTGTGCATACTCTACAGATTAGAAAGAAATACTGTGAAGAAGTTAATCCCTCACTGCTGCTACACTGAGACTTTCAATATAAAAGTGACAGAGTGTAAATCAAAGCACCCTGGCATTTTGAGCTCCAGTCAGAATGTTTCAAGAGAGAGAAGTGGGACGATTTAGAGTTCATCAATTATATCACATCAAATTAGCCTCTATCACAGGCTTGGCTCGACAGCTTTCATCTATTTTAATTTACAACAGAGAGGACAGCCAAGAACAGGATTGTGGCAATGACACAGTCAGAGGGAAGCACAGCACTTCTGTGTCACAGGAATGGAAGGCTTGTCTGAACAGCCACTTCAGCTGGGTCAAACACTCCAGCCACATTTAGTTTCTTCCATTTGCTTTGATCCAACAACTCTCATCCTCATTGAAGGAAGGAATGTACTCAACATATTTTTAGTAGTTCTGCAGTCCCTGTCCTACAGACTCTGTTCTGTATACGCCCACCTTACACAGTGATTTACCTTTGCAGTTAAATCCTCAAAATAGATGAGTAGCCTCATGGAATGCTATTGTAACTGTATGTGGTTAGGACAGAGGCTAGCTACCTTAAAGTAAAATCACTATCAGTAAATTGTTAGAATTTGCCTTCCAACTGACAGACTTTAAATTTGAATTTGCCATGGTTATTCGAAGACACTGACAATGCAATAACTTAAATCACAGCGAAGCACAGGAAAGCACTGAAGGACCGTGCACAGATGTAACATCACAAAACATTTTATATTAAGAATTCATCCCTTTGCTATGGATATGATCACAAGCACTGTGCATCATTTAAATTGTGGTTTAGAGACTTAGACAGATTCAAACAGAAAATGGGTCTTGTGTTAGCACTGCATAGTGGGGAATTTGCACGACAAGGATGAAAAGTCAGCTTTACTGGTTCTACTCACAGTAAATCCTAAGAAAGAAACAAAAAGAACGAGAAGACACTTTTCCACATAGCATTCCACATAGCATAGAAGAAGTTTCCTTCTTCTCCTTTCTTTTTTTTAAACACAGGCAAATGAATGTAGGAATTTTAAAATGCGTATATTGCAATGATTACTTCACCAGAATGAGCAGGGACTTCCAAAAGTATATTTCCACATCGGAATTGTGCACTGTGCACATTGGAATTACGTGCACATCGCTTTTACCTACTTTCCTCTAATATGGCCCATTTCCAAATTAAATACCGCAAGCTTTAGGCAAGTCAAGGTCATCTTTCCCATTCCTTTACTTCCTCCCCAGGCTTGACTTTACTGGTGGGATTTTAAGTAGTGAACTACTAATAGGACGACTACTAATAGGATTTTTATGGCAGTCTTAAAGGGTTTTTAAAAATAATTGTATCAGATTAAAATGCCCAGGGACAAATAAATTATCAGAATTTCTGACTGGTACTTTTTAGAAACTATCACGTGATATTAGGAGTGATTAGCTGGAGCAAAAACTTAAGAGACAATATTATCTTTTACCTCGAATCTTAATTGGCTCCTTTTTATATGTAGTTTTGTACAGTTTGCATAAAGAGTAAAATAAATACAACAAAATATATTCATGACATTCCTCTCACAAACTGAAAACATCAGACATTTTTATGTTCTGCAACAGTAAGTCACTTTCTGCATAGGAATCTTTACCTGCATTAGAGAGAGCCCTAAATTTTTCAAAAATGTGGACTTGTCTTCTGCTATTGTTTCCAGCTGGATTGGTTTAAAATGTCAGGGAACCTGCTATGGGTTAATAGCTTTTTCTATGGGCTTCTGCTAAATGCTTTCAAATCTACACCACCATAATATGTGAGACAGCTGGAATTTCAATAATTGAAATTTATTTACTGAGGGAAAAAGCCAATAACATCCTTAATTGTGAGACAAAAGGAAACAAAGATATTATCTATGAGTTAAAGGTGCCACATATCTCAATGGTTTTCCCCAGCAGACCTAAATTTATAACAGTGCATGCAAAGCAAGGGCTTGCCCTCAGGAGCTCCTTAAAAAGAGCATGACAATGATGATTTGGCTAATTAATTTTCCCTATTTATTTGGAATGGAGGGAAGTATTCTAAAATGTAATGCTCAAACCCTTCAACATGAGTTTTGATTTTCTTACTTGGGGCTGTGGTGGTTGGTTGATTATTAACAGGGAAAAAGATATTTCTTGATTACGTGAACTTTGAAATTTAAATAGATATGCTTTAACCAACAAATATGAATTCATGAATTTATATTCCCTCTCCCATTTAACTGAGGACCAGCAAACCTTCTCTATTTTCATCTGGGTAAGGATCCCACTCAATATTAGCTCTAGCACAGGTTCAAAATGCCAAATGACAGCAGGGAAGCCTGGGACACTGCAGAGGGGGCAGCTCCTTTCTGTGAAGCAAAGCTCAGGCTCCTGTCAGTGAAGGTGAGCTCAAAGACCACAAAGGTGTGAAGTACAAGAGCAGGGCTGGGATGTGAAGCCCTGAAAGGATTCTCTGATCCTTCCCTGCCACACATAAATGAGGTGGGCTACAGAAGCCATTGAAGGTACTACAGGAGACATTTCTGGACAATGCCCCCATTGCAGTTTCCCTGCACCTGTGGAGAATTTGCTCCACCAGTGCTCAATGCTTAAGAGAAACTATTCATATTTGGCACTGGGATCTTGTGCACTGCAGTAAGTCCCAAACCCTCAGCTAAGGCAATCAGGAGAAGAGAAGGATGCTTTTCCTCAACAGGTTAGGAAAGGTTTGGAGCTTCTCATGGAGTAGGATCTTGCTTTGATTGCTCAATACAACCATTCCTTATGCCCCCACTTCATACCGGTGTGGAAAATCCAGTTTATACAGAAACAGGCAGCTTGGCAGTGCTGGGATACAGGGCTGAAAGACCAGCATCAGCTGTGATTTTTCCTATGTGGTTTTTCCCTAACATTTGTATTAGGAGAAGGCAACATAAAAATCCAGCAGCAAAGATGACAGGCAAAGGCAGACTGAACAGTCCCACTCAGTGGATTATTAAACTGTGTTACAAAATTAAAAATATACACAGACACAGGTTACTTTAACCACATCTTGTCCTTCATGCCCTGTATGGCCGTTTTTGAGGATCACTACACAGGAGCTACTTTTACTTGGGTAAGCAGCTCCAAACAGGTCCCTACAAATAATTTGGATATTTTTTGGTGATGGATTATATTAATTTTTTCAAAATTGTACCTCGTTCAAAATTCAAAGAATCATATTATCCCCACAGGTAATTTCTTCAACATTTTATGAATACTCAGAGGAATTAGAAAATGTTCTTATATTTTTGGTTTTCGATAATTTATATTTTTAGCCTGAAGTTAAAACTGCCAACATCCATGATTCAAATACAAAAATCCACTCTGTATAAGAACTCCTAAGTGGCTGTTTGACATTTACTGCTTTGTCTGTGCTCAAACACAAAAGTGGGCAAACAGCACTAAAAAATTTGGTTTCATACAGGGATACCCTAGCACCTACAAATTATTGATTGTAAGAATGCAGCCTTATTAAAAAATCATTAGATTTTAAAGAGGATTTGAATAATTGCCTTATTTTCTAATTCATCAGCATTTTGATTCCCTTCCATTTGAATTCTGATGAATGAGTCTTATGATTTCAACAGTAAAAGTTTGCTTGCAGTTATATTTCACTGGCCTTTAAAATAACGTGCTTTCATTCCTGTCCTACAGGCAAAAGTCATTTCTGAGTTTCTCAGTTTTTGATGGAGGGAAATTTTGACCTAATTTTCTGAAACTTTAAAGGCAAAAGATGTCAACAATTCTTAAACACATTTTTTAAAAGCAAGTGCAATAAAAGGTGCTTCAATAAAAATAAAAATATGAAAATAGTGGTTTATCAAGTTATTTTCTTTGCAATTGGCACCAGCCACATCCAAAAATCCTCCCTTAGGCTGTACCAACATTTTAGATATTCTGTGAATATACCAATTAAAACAATTTGGATCTATTTATGTTTTTCTCTATTACATCAGTTGGTATCAGAGTCCAAAATTTCTAAGATATTCACTCTAAATCGTCTTCTTGTCTGTCATATCTCTTCCTCTGCTGAAAATAAAATAAGTCCCTTTTTGAAAACCCACTATTTCTGACAATCAGTTTACATATGCTCCAGCATGGTTTTAAAAATATGTTTTTATTTTAAAAACTCTGGCTTGATTACCAAAGTGCAGGTTATGTGGTTTAGTGCTCAGAAATGAATGGTTTGTACCTGAATTAGTCCAGAGAAAAGAGAGAAAAGTCACTGGAATTCACAGATACTGAAACACAGCTTGAGCTACTTACTCCTCTTTGCTTCACTTCTATTCAATGAATCAAGGCTTGCTGCAGCTGAGTATCTCAATTATTATTATTGAGTCCCTGCATTCCAAACCACTTACACACCCAGCAGAGACCAGGTCCTTCCCTAATCAGGTCCTTCGGAGTTTTCAGAAAACAGGAATCACGGCTGACGCCACTCAGACTGACAAGGCCCAAGTTATGCTAAACCAGGATGGCATTGCATAACTTGTCAATGAAAAACCCCCTTGTTTAGTTCTCATTTAATGAGAAATTCTGCTTTGTTTTTCTGATACATTTAAAGTTCTGTGTCTGAAGATATTTTTGCCTTCAGTCATGCATAGAAAACATGGAGACAAGTGGATTTTATTCTACAGTTTGATTCCCTCTCTCTTGAGCATTAACCCAACAAAGTATTTAACTAGTTAGAGGGATTTGCATAAAGGAACACTGCAGTATTTAGGAGTGGATAAAACACACTTAAATCTTATAGAATAAAAATGCTTCCTTTACATTTTTATCCACTACCTGTATTGCATATATAAATAGCTTGATTTGGAGTAAGGAAATTATTTTTAAATTCCTTGTATTCAATCTAATGCAAAACGTATATATGAATACAGTTATTTAAGCAGCCACACCAGCCCATGCAATAGTTATACCAGCATTTACTGCAACTACAAGTAGGAAAGGATGGCAGGATATTGGCATTTTCTTTCCCACAGTGTACAGTGGGTTGTTTCAGATACTGAGCTAGTTCAGACATATAAAACATGATTTTCTTTAGAAAGTTGAAGTAAGGCTTACACAGAATGAATGCAAATAATTTACATACATATAGGTGTCCCAAATTTCATGTACTCTATTTAATTCCAATGCATATTAGACTTTCACAGCTGAGTGAAGAGGACTTTCTAATACAGCTGGAAAGTGAACTGAAGAATCACGCTGGCTACAGACTGCTGGACAAGCCAAGAGACCTGTAAGCCAGTTTCCTCTTCTGAAAAAAGTGTCAGAATACAAAACAGAGAGCTACCTGGAATTGCAGCACCTTCTGAACATTTCAGAGATCAATGCTCACCTGGCCCAAAGCAAAATAATTCCATTTTTCACTCACTCATTGGAAAGCTTCCCTGAAATATCTCATTTCTCATACAAAGCTGACATTTAGATAAGGTAGTATTTTTGAAAAATATGCTATTTAGCCTTAGTAACAAATAATGAGAAACATTTAGTGTAGGGATCATTGCCATAATTTCAAGGATTTTACTAATTCTATACATAGCTTGAAGCCATTCAGAAATGTTTCTGATCCTACTGTACATCAAAGAATTACATGAATTTTTAAGCAGAGAATAAACAAAACTGAATTGTGTGAAGTAAAACACAGCCATGATGAGAGAAGACACACAGTTTACTGAATTTACTCTGGGATTTTTTTGCTAATCTTGTATTTCCAGACAACATTTTGGCCCTTCAACATACAAAATGCAGACTGGTAGCTGTGGCTCAGCTGCACAAAGCAGCTCTTTTGTTTTTCTCTCCTGGGGCACTCCTTGTCCAGAAGCAAACTCATTTCACATCACCTCAGCTGCCACTGGCAAACTCACCAGCAGTACAGAAGAATTAAGCTGTGATGTGCCATGAAGCAGAAACAGAGGCTGGACCTGCAGTTTACTATATGCAAAAAGGAATTCTAACACCACTTCACCTGGACATAAGTTATATTTACCTTTCAAAGATTAAACCTCTACCTACCACCCTAATGTGTGGGCCATCCCTTTCAGCTGCATTTCTCAAAGAAAATTTATTTCAGAGAAATGCCACCAATGATAGTACTATATGTATACACACACACGTGGCTCAATATAGCATGCTTTTATAACCGTTTAATACAATTTCTAATAAAAGGTCCAATTTTTAGCCACTTTAACAAACCAACCTGCACACCAAGTTGCCATGAACTCCTCAAACAACTGGGCATTACTTGTGGGCATATTGCTATTTCTGCTAAAAAAACCCAAGGCTATATGATCAAAAACTTTGCAGACATCAACAAGATTTAGGACATGCGAAAGCCTCCTTAAATATCTGGATTTCCACAGAGGTGGTTTTGGAGGGCTGTGCTTTAGCTTGGTGCTGCAGCCAATTGTACCAGGGCACAGAGCTCGGCTGCTGTGTTTCCTAATGCAAAATGACATGGTACATTATTTGCCACATCAGGAAAAGCAGAAACTATGCCCCAAGGCAGAACATCCTGAGTCATAATTATTCAATTACCATGTTTAGGATCATCCACTGTTGTGTGAGCACTGTGAAAACGAGGCATAATGAAGTGGGTTACACCAGGCCTGACATTTCACCCTTCTGTCTGATCGTGCTCACTTTGGGGATTTAATTCAGTTCTGTTGTATCATTCTGTGAGGCTTATTTCTAGCTCCATTTTAATATTAAACTAGAAAACATTTCTGCTTATATGTTATGGAAGTATTTCATGCTACATTAAAAAAATATTTACAATCTATCCAAAGAGCACACTTAAAATATTTTAAAATATTTCAAATCTAGGGAGCCAGAGAAATAGAAAAATTATTAATTCATTTTAATTATTATTATCAATGAAAACTGCACATACTGATCTGTACAATATTGCACATTTTTATTACAACACACTACTGTGAATACAATCATTGGGGAATGCTATGAAGAAAAGAAATTATAGAAAAATTAATAAAAAACCCCCAACACAACAAGAAATATTATAACCACAAGAATGCTTCTGCAAAACAAAAGCAATAACAAATAAAAAATGAATGGAAAATGTTTACAAGGTTATTTCTCAGCTGCCCAGTACTATAACAGCTGATTTAAAACACATTTAATATTGTAACAGAATCCATGGGTAGCAAGACCTCAGCCAACAGCCTGGTGGAACAGTGTGCAGGAAGGAACCCAAGTACAGCTCTGCAGCCACAGGGAACTGGAGGGGCAGGAACCCTTCCCTCTGTCCCTTGAGCTGTCCCTCCTGCCCTCCCTTCCATGCAGATTCCAGAGGAGCCTGGGCTTCTGCCATGATGTCTCCTCCCGGTCTCTTCTCCCTCAGAAGGGGCAGATGTGGGATGGTTTTGCTCGTTCCCTCAGAAATGGGGTAGGAACACCTCTTCCTGCAGTCCTTCACACCTCCACCTCCTAACAGTGCCTCACAGCCATGATGTGGAGGCAGCAGGGGTAAAATCAGGGAACCACAGAATATCCCAAGTTGGAAGAGACCAACAAAGATCATTGAGCCCGACTCCTGACCCTGCAGAGGACAGCCCCAAGAATCCCCCACGTTCCTCTTTTTCAAACTGTCCTTGAACTCTGGCAGCCTTGGGATGTGACCATTTCCTGGGGAGGTGTTCCAGCACTCAGCCACTCTCTGGGTGAAGGAGCTTTTCCTAATATCCAACCCAAACATTCCCTGACACAGCTTCAGGCTTTTATGGGTGGTACATGCTGTGCACTCAGTGGTAGCACACTCCTCGGGTTGGTTCAGCAAATATTCCCTCAATTTTGGAATAGAGAAAACAAGAACAGCACCCTGTGTTTGGTCCCACTTGAGAGCTACCTGTTGGACTGTGCTGGTGGTGTACTCAGAACAAAAACACAGGACTTCATAAGACTGGATTAATAAGCAAAAAAATAGAAAAGCTAAAATTCCTCATTCTTTTCCTGCAACTACTATGAGGAAATTATATATATTATAAAAAATCATAATATTTTCTTCTTCATGGACAATTCTCAAATACAAAATAAAAACACTGAAAATATAGAGAAAAATTCTAGAATGGCAAGATTTTCCCACAATCCATATGCAGGCCATACCACAGCAGTAAATAGTCATCAATGCACAGAGATATACACAAACAGCACTAACACTCTAAAGAAAATAAGATTTTAGTAAATTAATCTGGTTTCTTCCTAGGTGTAGGGCAAAACCTATGTGGACTTTAATGGAATGCTAAGTTAAGACTAAATGTACATGTACAGATAGATGTCTCTATATTAAAGTAGCACAAAGTGTAAAGCCAAAAAAGGGCTAAAAAGCAATTTAGCTGAAGAACAAGGATCCCAGATTTAATGTAATGAACCTACAACTAGCACAAGCACAGAAGAATTCCTATGCAAATAGGGAAGACAAGCTAGTCCTACTTTCCCTGCATATAAAAGGCAAACATAATATCATGGGATGAGTAAAAAGCTCCTCACCAATTTTTATAGCGAACACTTTAAAAAACTCCAGGCATTTAAAATCCAGCACTCATGGTCCAGAGAAGCCAACTGGGACATGTTCTTAAATGTGACACGAGCCTTGCCTCTGACATTATCCTGTGAAACATTTACTCAGGGTCCGTGGCTTTTGATAACAGCTCAGCATACTGCTGCTCTTCTCCAATTTATTCTGCACATTTTTGATCTGCCTGCTGATTATCTCTGAGCCAGTGGTTCAGAATCGGAGCTTTTCCATCCTGTGTATTACCACCAGCAAATTCCTAATGGAGAGAAGTCTCAGTGGATGATCCCTCAGCATCCTACGTGTTTCTAGCAAGACAGACTGCTACAGCAAAACAACAGATAAAGGCTTATATGTTGGAATTCACTGCTTGCAGGGATAAAAAAATGACAGTTTTTATATGCAACCAAGAAATAAGATTCTTCTGGTACCCAACATTGCTTTTAGACACTGAACCAAGCAGCACACGTACTTGTCAAGGGACAGTGCTACATCAGCAGGCAAAAGAGATGCAATCAAATGGAAGGCCTCCTTATTTTAGGACATGTTACATAAAAGCAGGGGACTGGTTCAAATCCTAACTCTAAGAAAAAAGATTAATTTGTATCTACCTTAACTTTGGGAATGGGTGTGAACTCTGCCATGAAAAAGTTGCAAATGCCCCCAAGTTGTTGAGGAAGAAATTGAAAAGGGAGAAATACTGGAATTATATTCACATTATGGTGTTGTGTGAAGAACTTAAATAACAGTAACCTGATGGTGTGTCCTTGTGCCATCCATTTTATGGGACAATCAGTATTTATTTACACAGACTCTAGAGTAATTTGTGTGAAATGTAGTAATTCAAAAGAATTCAAAGCAGTAAAGGACAACAACCCACTGAGGGATTCCTCATCACATACTTGCAAATTAAAAATAAAAAGTGAGTTTTGTAAAAGTAGCATTAAAAAAGTGAATATTTGTAAAAGTAGGAGCATCATCCTCCTACTTTTCAAAAACTGGAGTACTAGCACAAAGGCAGGCATCAGAAAAAGGAATAGACTAAGGCTGCAATAATAGCTCAGTACTTTTTATTTTGGCAAAGCCTAATGATTACAATTTCTGCTGATCTCCACTGTATATTATCATTTGTTCTTTTTCATTAGCTTTGCCTCAACAGCAGTAGCAAAATGGGAAGCAAAGTGTGAAGGCAAGAGAAACACAGTTCTAATAAAATCAAAGTAATTTCCATTTCACCTAACGTGTCTGTTAACAAAGCTCCTCCTCACGGATGTTGAGAGCACATCATCCATTTGCTGTAAAGTTAAATTTAATTGTATTATTATTTTTATACACAGTTTATGGCCTAAAAGCCATGAGCCAGGACTTCTCTGCATTAGCTGTTGTGCAAACAGAGGAAAGAAAAGAGGAGTTTATGGTCCAGAGAGTTTATATTATAATTTTTAATTTTTGATGAAGAGTAAAAGATAATCTGAACGAGGCATTCAGGCATTAAAAGAAAAAAAAAATTAAAAAGCATTTAGCTATATAATGCAGCTCCTGTTACAATTCTCAATCAGACTTCAGAAAATACCATTACCAGATATATTGAACATTGGTATAAAGTGACAGCAAAGAGGATGAAAATCTCTTTAGATATAAGTGCCTGAACTACTAACCTCAAAGGAATAATGTCTATTTATAAGAGAAGTCCAATTTCCCACCAAAAAAGGTGGTATCAGGATTTTAAAAAAAAAGTGCAGCCAAAAAAAAACCCCCACACAGACAGACTGTAAATTACTAACATCCATTAAAATAAATGCTTTTTCCTATAACTGCAGAACTAATTTTAATCCAAACTAAAACAGAAGTAGTAATTACCATTACCGCTCAACTGCTATTTTCCAGACCCAGAGTCTCCCTGAAGGTTCTGGGTTGATAAAAAAGAAATCTGGTGTTGTCTCTGTGCTTTTCCAAGAGTAGAAGTATTGATTCATTTCCCTTTGCCTTCCCAAGATCTTTATTTGCTGCCTTTAAAGGACAATTTGGAATTCAAAACACAATGAACTATCCCTGTATCAGCAATTTTCTAAGTTACTAAGAAGGTACTGAGGTAAAATACATCATCAAAAGTTCCATATACCTACACATTATGTTTATAGAATTTCTTGAAAACAAGGTAGATGTTATTTTATAATAAATTGTGATGGCAGCCATTACCCAGATCTATTTATTGTACTGATAGAGCTAAACAAGTATTCATCAATATTGAATTTTAAATATAATACTGAATTTGGACTCTGCTATAAGCCAATAACCAGATTCCCAAATGAATACTGCAGAAGGAAAATGCAACTACAGAAACCTTGCAACTCATGAGATTGAATTTTAAAAGTCTTTAATCAGAATTTGAAATTTTGACAGATTCAGTTTCAAAAATAACTCCGCTCTTAAAAGAAAATATTTATGTCTATGTCTGCTCTCTCATTATGAGTATCAACATTTCTTTAAACTCATTAAAATATATCCACAAGATTAATTTTAAGAGGGTGTAAATTGCTTATATGGTCACTATTCCCATTAAGTAATCCTTTGAACAAAACAAGGAAAACAGAAATTCAGGAATTAAAAAAGTAATAGCAACTTTTAAAACTATGGAAGACAGAATTGGATCTAATACAAAAATATTATTTTAATAATCAACCATTTTTTCAGCATGAGCATACAATAGTTTTGAGATTCATCTTAAAAATTACTTTAATATTTAATAATTATATGTAAGTAAAAATGAACATGCAGAGTGCTGGGTGAAATCATCTGAGTGTTATTCAGCAGAGCAGAAAAATATCAAGAAAAATGTCCTGAAAACTCCCATTTTAATTGCTCTGCACAGCCCTGGAAACTGAGTTTGATGCCGCTAATATTAAAGGGCTAAATTCAATTCTGTTGAATTGAAGCAAAATGGATCAGGCTGATCATAAAGAAATTATAAGCACTGAGCCAGGTTACGCTAAACCAACTTCAGAACAAATGGGAACAATTGTACTCTATCCAATGACAATGAAAGAAACACATCACATGTTTAGAACTAAAAGAACATTTATGCTCAGGAGCAAGACAGGGAGAAGTTGTTCAAGGTTGGAATTCAAGGCTGGAGTGGATGAGGAGAGCCATGGGAGCTGAGGGAGGCATCAGGCAGTGAGGAATACTGGAACACACCACAGCTTTCAGTTTATACAGAAAAGGATCTGGGCCCTGCTGCTTTCCACAGCACAGGCATCACTACAGATAACACTGGGCTGCCATACACAGATTTTTCTAATATCCCCTTCTTTGGCACATTTTTCTCCATCTCCCATCAATTTCTCACCTTATAGAACTAGTTACAGCCAAGAGATACAAAGTCAATTCACATACACACAGGCTTTTTGTTTTTAAAAACATCCCATGAACTTTCCAAGATATCTCTTTAAGTGTCCCCTTATATCAAATTCTGGAGAAAAATTATTTTATAGACACCATTCCTCCCAGGACCAGATTGATATAAAACCACTCCACAACCTTCCTTCAGAGTGCTCAGGTTGTAAACTTGCTTGTGTTGGTTCTATCAAATGCCTCATGCCACGTCTAGTCTGTGATTTAAAAAGTATTTAACCAATTTTCATAAATTCAGCATCTCTGTGTTAATAAAGAGTTGTTTAAATCCATCAGTGCTGTAATGGAGGATGAGCATCAATGAGAACTCCAGGAGTGACTCTTGTCTCTTTGTTATAATTATGTATGTTCATTTCATTATATGTTCTTTGTCATGTCACAATACAAATACTGGCTGCAGAACACTAAATCTGGGCCTGAGTGATTCATAAATGTGCTTTAAGTTTCACTGTGTGAGAAGTATTGTTGCATTTATTTTTTTCACCTGAGTGCCTGTTGTATAAAAGCTAATTTTGTATGTCTATAACCCTTGTAGAAAAAGCAGTTTTAACTTTTTAATAGTTTCATAAAGGGAGAGAGGGAGAAATAAAAAGATACATTACACAAAAAACCCTGAGATCTCTTTTTTAAATACAGAAGACACCACCCTTTCTTTTATTTTACAGCATGGCATAAAGTTGATTTAAGAGATTTAATTTAGACTGGAAATCATTTAAGATCCTAGACAAGGGACAGGTATTTTTTAAGCCCATTGGATAAAATGTACTGGGTATGGTGCCTTTTAAAAAATAACATGGAAAGAAGTGGTTCCTGCCAGGATGAACATATTACATTGGCATGAGAAACAGGACAGAACAATGCAGTTGACACCAGCTTAGCATCTGGGGTTAACTGCCAAAAACAATGCATTGCTTATTAGGATCTGACTGAAAAGCTGATCCTCTGTCCTGGGCCACATTATTCATTTCCTTAAGCCAAACAGGCTCTTCATCAGCTGTCCTGCCTTATGTTCTGATTTCCCTGGAAATGCATGGTAATGAAAGTCCTTCTAACAGATGTTTCTTTAGACTCATTAACTTCTGAATCTTCTTGTTCATTTTTTACACCAAAAGTTAGTTTATTAGAACAAACAATTAGGAGAAAACAGAAAAACTCAAAGAGCTTTTGTCATGTTACTTAACTCCTGATGCTGATACAGAGTGAATACATGCAGATGCTAATAAAGTAGGAGACTCAGAAATTGTCTTAAGCAATGAGGGAGTTCCCCAAGTCTCAAGAGACAAAGATACCCTGTGTGGCCTCCAGCAAAACATCATAAATCATCCCTTCCCAAAGACTCCAGTAGAAACTGTCCTGGTTAGTGACGATAACTAAAGGCACCAAGCACTTTGATCATGCTTCCTGAGGGAAAGTTATTTAGTGAGCTAAAATTACACTACAGGACTATATAAATAGTGCTACAGCAACCAGCTCTGAGGAAAATGTTAGTCTTGATGAATTCATGAACCATGACTGAAATAAAAAACCATCAGAAGAATGAAACACAGCTATGAACAGGATTTACTTTATGATACATAGAACATCATAAGTGGCAGACATTATTTATATATATATATTTACACATGTAACTATCTCAGGCAAGTGGTGATTCTTGGGGATGGTGCTGTGCAGGGCCAGGAGCTGGACTCAATGATCCTTGTGGGTCCCTGCCAACTCAACTATTCAGACTTATTTGTTGAATTATTACCTGAAATTCTGATAATAAGGGATGATACAATTTGTTTTTTAAAAAAACCAACCAAAACATCTCTGTAAAGGTATGTCATGACTCTTCACTACCATGTACAAATTCTGAACAGTTCCACATTGATATAAGTTTTAAGGGTTTTCTAGTATTGTAATATAAGAAGGTGAGATTAAATGAAATAATATTCTGATATGAATCAGAAAATTCTGATAATAATCTGATATTCTGATAGAAACAGTATCTTCCCTAGCATGGAGACTTTTAAAAACACATTTGTACTCCTATAAGCCCCCAGATTAAAAAAAAAAATTACATGATCTTACATGTCATCTTTGAAAACTGATGGTAACATGAAGCCATAAGCTATATAAACAAAAAGAAAAGGTATCTTTTCCAACTAAGCTATGCAGTAGATTTAAAAAACTAATTATTAAAAAAGAACCAGCTTTAAAATGTAAGATACCAACAGGTCAAATGCAGCTACAAAAGCAACCTTTGTCACTTGCTTCAGATCTTCTAATGGAAACCAACACTAGACACAGTTTAAAAGTTCTAGTTCTAAAATAACGTACTGCCAATCAGTAATGCTTGCCATTCTGCTAAATAAGAGAGATTTATGAGTTGAGAAGAACAGTTTAAGGATATATCATAAGAGGTAACCCATGACCTCTGGTGAAAATATTCCAGAGGTTCTGGATTGATTGTCAGTCAAGTTTTTACCTGGATATAAAAAGTGAAAGAAAAAGGCTTTTCAACAAATAGTAACTTCCTTTTCTATCTTGTGTTTTGGTTTTGTTTACCATCTGGACCATCATACAATTGCATGTACCTGAGAGTTTCTTAACATTTTATTATAATAAGCTGCTTTTAAGGAAACCCATCCTCAGGAGCAGAACCAGCTACAGGATGCACTTGCACTTGCAGCAGGGCAGCAGCTTACTTCATTTCTTTACAAAGCAAACTGAAGTATTTTGAAAGCAAGAAACAGTTTTATGTATATCTGATAATCATGAGTAAAGGTGACAAAAGACTATGTGGGTGAATGCCTGTGATGCATTTTGGAGTCATAACAATTTTGCATGTTTAAGTCCTGCTAAACAATCAGCATGTTTTGTTTTACACATTTACACGGGGTGTGTGTTCCCACTCTGAACAAAGCAGCATTGTGTTATCCTCAGTTACTAAGAATCACATGCAGAAGCATTCCTCACTTGAATGAGCTAGCAGGAATGGTGGGCCACATGTTTTCCTTTGAAATACACACACTGATCACACAAAAATCCCAAATTTTTTTCTGTCTTAGTTGATCATCAGCTCACTGGTCATATCACTGGGTAAATTTAAGACAAGGAAAACAAATGAGTTCTGTGTCCTGGGGCTTACTCACGCTCTCAAGACACCAAGTTCATGGAATTACAAATCTGTTATGCCTGCCAGTGACACTGCTGCATGTGAGCAGTGCTAAAAAGAAAGGCTGAAATAGCCCCTCCTTTCACCACTCCTGCAGAACATCTGACTGTTGCACTCACTGTGCAAATCTGTGTCTGGTTATAGACAGCTGTCAAACATCTTTGCAAGGACAGATGACTCATTTCAAGTAGCTTGTCCCACCTTCTTTTCAACTAAAATAGAAAATGGCATTCACATCTCATAGTCAAGAACAAAATTTCAAAAAAAAAAAAAATTAAAACTATTCAAGCAGACTTCATTTTAAGGGCAATTATTACAAAATTATGTCTGTCTGATTAGCAACCCAAGCTTTTATGAGTGAAAATAATGGAAACACCAGTTGAAGTGCAACTCAGTATCAAATGTCCACAAAGTAAAACATTCCTAGTGAGGCACACTATTGTAATGGCAGCATTTTTAAGTACCACTTAAATGGCCCAATTTGATTTCCTCAGCACCAAGTGCCTCACAGACACAGAAGTAAAAAACAAGTCCTGCCTGAAGGAGCTCCCAATATAGGTATAGATCCTAGAAAAGAGGTGAATATCACAGGATGTTGGTAGAAGGACAACAGGTTGGCAGAGTTACCAGAACTGAGTCACAAAAGCATCAAAGTACACTGTAGCTAAAAAAGTAAATTTACCATACATTGTGCCTAAGGACTGTTCAGAAGAAACTCTCTGCTTTTTCTTACAGTGGAATAATTGCAGAGACTATGAAAACATAATAAATGTATATATTTGGGAATTCTTACTCTACTCAAAATTTCCTCTTTGCTTGAAAGTGAATGCCACTGATCAGTCCCCAGACTATTCACAGCATAAACAATTTAAACCAGCAAGCCTCACTACCACTAACACCACCACCATGTGCATGGCTACACAGAACAGAGAAGAAAAACATCTGTCTGCATTTTTTCCTCTTTTTATGCCGTATTATGTATTAGGCAAATGTGTGTGTTAAATTTAATTTTCACAGATAAATGTAAAATATTAGGCTCTTAGCTTCACTGCCTTACAAAAAGGACCTCACTGAAGTGCAAAAAAATAAATGTAGGATTTTGTTTAAAATTAGGCTGTGAAAACTGTGAGAAACTTCCCTTTCAGCACACTTTGTATCAGTAGGTACTGTGCTTGCAAACTTATCTTGTCTGGATAACTTCTTTCCTAGTTGCAGAGAGATTAAATAAAAATGTACATTCCGGCTTCCTAAGTAAACAGCCAGATATTTTCTCAGCTATTTCATTAAGCTAGAAACCTTGTAGAGGCATTTCTCAAAGGCATGGTTTAAATGGAAGTCATTTTAATGACAAAAGAAACTTTTCAGATCTGATATTTTAAGGACTAATTTTAAGCTATTCCTGGTATTTGTATAAAATCACAAAGACTTCTGTAATTAATGATTGCTGTGCCAAGAGAGGAATTATTTTAGATTATAGTGATCCTGTTTATTAAACAAATTATTTGTATAGTATTTAAAAAAAACTTTTACTGCAGCTTGCACTTTTTAACTCTAATAAATTTATCTGGTAAACAGGTGTGGCAGTAATAGGATTAAACTCTGCACAGCACTTCCTCCTGGCTATCTCTAATCTCAGATAAACCTCACTCCCCACTCATCTGTGCATGGGGGCACACGTTCATCTCCCAGATTAGCTGCATGAGGAGTTTTGACGCCTAACTTCAGAAAATTAGGAGCATGTAAAGGTTGGTGCATTATTTGTGATGCCTGATTTATTCAGAAGCCAAGGTACTACAGGGCTGGCCTTGAGATAATTGCTATAAAAACTAAAAATTCCAGGAATGAAACAGGAAAGAAAATAATTGTAATTAACATGAACACAAGTGTAAACTTACTTCTAGAAGTATCTTACCTCACAGAATGCCAGACCACCAAGTAGTAGCATAAACACTGATGTGTTGTACTAAAATTAGGTGCTACCATATATTTTTATCAAATACTATTGTTAAATGTTTACAAATTAGTTACAAAACTAAGTATAAAATAAACATTCAAATCCTTGATATTTATTTGAACATAAAGTTTAGTAATTTTAAAAACTAAATATTTTGTAAATATTTACTTTGATAAAACTAAATGTTGACTAATTTTAAAGAAAACGTTGATATCTTGCAAACCGTGTGGTGGAACAGCAAAACCAGCACAGAAATGCAAGTTATTTAAAATTAAATATTTTAAAACAAAGGTATACATGAAGAAAGTTCCATTAGCTTCAAAGACATAATCTGCAATGTACTTTGCAGCCTCACCTGATAAATCTATGCTGTGTCAGTTTGCATTCAACAGTTAATATTTGACCACACTAAATTAAATTACAGGATGATAGCTCATTCACACATCTTCTTCCCCTTATTTCTATCTTAAAGCTGTCTCTTTCATAGTAGTAAAAGAAGACAACTATTTGTGTACAGATCAATCCCTAATTCGTATACATTCCTGAGCATGCCTATCCCTTCCAAAATACATGGATTGGACTGAAACAGATTTCCTTTTCTGATAAATTCCAGTAGCTGAAGATTCTACCTTACAATAAAACACAGTATAATTGTACTTCCAATATTTCTTCAAATATCTAAATATTATAAAAAGCAGGCAGGAATTGGGTGGCAGCTGCTAAAATAAGTGGGTCATCTATTATGTTCTTGCCTCCTATTTGCTCCGTATGTGCACGATGCAGCCACAGGTTTGCAGGAACTGGGAATGCAAGCTGTTATCCTCACAGGAACTCCTTTCCATGCTGCAGAGCACATCCTCAGTGCAGTAAAGAACTTGTATTGAAGTCCTTAAGTCCATGCAAGTTTAAATTAGATGCACTGTAAAGCCTGAAACTTAATCTTCATCTTGAGCTGGGATCTGTGCTTTAAAAGTGAAAAAAAAATCTAAAGGAAAATCTGTTCCCAAATAGAAGCAACAGCCACCTGCAGCACAGGTGGATTATGGAAAGGGAGAACCCAAGACACTACATGGAAGAAAAAAAATAATATATTAGCCAGTAATTTGTTCTCCTGGCTGAATTAATTAAGGCCAAATTAATCATCTCATTTTACAATGTGAGCAGATTTGGGCTTGGTGCTACTGCAGCTGAAGTGTGAATTTGGAGATATTCTGCTCACTGAAATAGAATTGGTTCTAGAGGAAAAAAGGTGGTGATGTCCAGTTAGGAAGGGTTGATTTCATGTCACTTTAGAACGCCACTAAAAATCATAGCACACATTACCTGTATAGTATTGGATGCTTTTTACTTTCTATGAGTTAGAAGCACAGGATGTAAATCTGGATGCCTCCCAGCTATTGTGCTGACAGAGCAAAGCAAGTAAAATCTATCTTAAAACTTTATTTTAAATTGTTGTGGTAAAATATGAGACAAAGACCATTTAGAAAGCAAAAAACCTACAACATGCAGGTCTACTACAAACTGTTTTCCTGAGGGAAATACACACAAAATATTAAAGAAAAAACAGCCTTTTATGTAGGAGTTAATGGGAAATAGCAGCCTTGTTTTAAAAAGAGGAGAGACAGATTATGATTTATGTCTTAAAAGATCATCATTCTTCCACTGAGAACATTCCCTTGCCACAACAAAAACATTTAAAGTTGAGCCAGGAGGAACAACAGGCTACAAAAAGATCTGAGCAGATAACAGGAGCAAAATTATGTAAGAATTAAGGATCCACTTCAGACCCTGTACTTCTACAAAAAAACCCTAAAAAACCCCAAAACAAAAACAACACAATTAAAAAAAAAAAACACAAAACCCAAAAAAAAAAAAAAAAAAAACAAACAAAAAAAACCCAACATAACAACAACAAAAAACCAACCAACCAACCTGAAAAGCCCAGAGGCTGCAGAAGACTCAGTTTCAAACACCACCTTAACCTGTGTGACAGCCACAAGGTTGCGCTCTGCCTGTGCAGCAATAACTGAGTGATCCCTCTGGCCTCAGGGAAAACAACAGGAGGTAAGGTCCCTGCAGTACCCAAGAGCAGCTACACAAACTTGTATTGGTGTGGTAAAGGACAAATTCCAGTGCAAAGCTTTGGATAACTACTCAGAAGCACGTCAAAACTCTACCAAGCCTTTTAGATCTCTAATCAGAGAGCAAACTGAATCTTTCATGAAGATCCTTACAGATAAGGATGGATCTCAAGTTCCAAAAAAGCAATGGCTGCCTTTCCTAGACAGAGCATTAACCAGCTCATTGTCATCCAAATCCAATTTCACAGACACTCTGTGAAGGCAGAGACAAAGGAGACTTTCTACTGATAAAGTTTAATGAAAATAAATCCCAGAGCCCCAGGTCATCAGCACACTGATGAAAGCAGAGTCTACACTGTATGCTCTTTCCTGCTGACATCATATTTTGTATATGATGGGTTTCACTAGAACTTTGAGGGGGGAGGAAAGAAAATCCTTCCAAAATTACCCTTAAAATCTTAAAGAGAAACAAGGGATGTTCATTTAAATAAAACAGTGTCACCAAGTCTGGGCCATGGCTAGATAATACAAAGAACAAATATTATGGTTGTGTCTCCTGAATAGGTCACTCACTGCTTCAGAACAGCAAGATCTGGATTTCTGTTTTTCTAAGGACATTTGATACACAATCATGGATTATAAAAAACACCATGGAAGATATTTCATGTAATATTGTTCTCTGGATTTCCTAAAACCAGATTTCACTTTGAATTGCAGAGCTCAGAAGTTACATAGGGGTCTCATGGCTAAAATCAAGCAGAGTGAGAAGTATTTCAAGCCTTCTACAGGTCTTATTTATCAATAGATCAAGATCCTACTTCTTGCATCTCCCCATGTTACCTTTTAATCAGTTTAATATTCACTGCCCTTTGCCATCAATACATATTTCCCCAATTTTCCAAGACTATGATCCTCTTTTGCAACGCAGCTGCTGCCTCCTCCAGCTTTTCTTGACAGTTTCCTGAAGAAAATGCATTCCATATCTACTTCTTCCATATCCACAGTATCTCTTTACTTGTTACAGAAGTTGAAAAGTTTAATCTAATCACTGGTGCAGTAGGAATCGCCTCCCTCCTCTAGCAGGAGGTGAGCTGCTGAACAATCTTAAGGACCTCAGGCTCTCCAGATTTCAGAAAATTCCTGTTAAGGCTGGCTCACAACACAATGGTGTAAACATCATTGCTTCAGGAAGACAATGTTTGGGGTATCTAGTACCTAAGGCTACAACTTATAAAGCTTCAGATAAGGATCATATGATTCAATTATTAACTTCCTTCTTCATTAATTACTCTACCATTTGATATGCAAAAGATTGAGCAGAATGTGTGTACCTTTAAATGTTTAATTACAATACTTAAAGGAATTTTATGTGTGTTTATATAAAGTGGTTATTCATTATTATAGTCATCGTCATAAATTTCCTCATAAGTCTTAAACCAAATACAAGTAACATTGAAATGCACAGAATTCATTTATAAATTGAGAAGCAAAACTCTTATTATTCATTGCAAATATTCTAACCGTATAATTTCTCATTTTGGTTTAAGTGGGAAACTTGTACTATTCTCCTAAAAAGGAAATTATTTTTACAAGTATACTTAAAGCATGCTGCCAAACCTTTGATGTAATCCTGCAGAAGTATTTTATATATGATATGAAATTACTTTAAACAGGTGACTTCAGGCACTTCCATTGGTATTTAAGAATAATCAGGAACACCTGATAACTGAGGGTTAACAAAGATCTGGAAACTGAATTTACATTTCTTTAATACTTCCTATTTGCTCCATCAGATCTCAGGTTAAATATAACAGCTAAATGTAGCATTAGATCAGGGTAATATTCAAAGTTATCTTCAGTATTACAGATATTAACAAACCAGTTTGATTTTCATTATACACTATTTAGGAAAACCCACAGGTGAACTCATTACAGCTTTCCCAAAGAAAATCTGAAGTCCTTCTTCAATTTGATGAATCCTTACTCCTACACATCTCCCACTAAGCCCACTGCAGTCTCAGGGGTTTGATTTCTTTTTGAACACAAGCAAATACTAGAAAAGTTTTTCTGCTTTGTTATAAACCACATGACCTTCCACTTAAGGGGGAGAAAAGATAGAATCACTGTTGGGAAAGGCATTGACTAAGCAAGTGAAAACTGAGAGTTTGGGGCTTTTTGATATCTTGCTTCACTATATGAACTGAATGTGACTTCATTTTTCCGAAATCATCACTATTCAGTCCTGATAGCATTTACATCATCAAATTTCCTGTAGATACTTGGAAATATTTAAACTTCTAGAGTAGCTGAGACAGAAAAACGTGCAGAGTCTGCAGCAGGAGGACAGGGAAAGGCTGTGCTGTTCCATACATTCTTCACCTAAACTAAATAAAGCCAGAGCACCACACTGACATGACAGAGATGATACAGGCCAGAGGGAACAAGGGCTGTCTGCAAATCATCACCTTTATGGGACAACTGGAAACTAGACATTGAGCCAAAATGTCACATGACATACTATCCTGTTCAAAAGTAACTCAAGTTCTTCCATTTCTGTTTAATCAAATTTTCCTCATATATGGAAACTAACTACATCAGGCTCCTTCATGTTCCTGAACTTGGCCATAGAACCTTCTTTAAAAAAATATCTATTTCCTTTGTATTTAACATAAAAAGGCAAATTTCTCTACAGGGCAAGTCAAAATACCTGAATCCAGCTCCTGTTCTATGTGAACTTCTAGAGACTCTCAGCCACCACCAATTCTACATTTAAAAAACAAAATAGCATAAAGAAAACTGCTAGTACAATCGCCCTGTAATTTTCCCAGTTACTTTTGGAATTTCTTTTTTTTTTCCCTATATTTATGCTAGCTTGAGATTTCACTCACTGTCCTCTTAAAGCCATTCCATTTCATATCTATAATTAAATTATTCTTCGTCACAAAAAGAAAAAAAGGAACTTGGCATGACTGCCTGCTGCTGAGGGCAGTAGCCCTCATTTGCTGCTATTTGATCCAGATAATATTTACCCCCAGTGAGAACCATTAACAAGACAGGCTCAGAGGGTGTGATGCTCCAGAAAGTACTAACTTAGTAATCAGGGCATGCTGCTCCAGAGAAGACAGAGGAATAATTCCTTTTTTGGTTTTCTATCTATTTTACTCATGCATCAGTCTTAAAAATTAAAAAAGGCACATGACTTAATAAAAAAACCTCTTCTAGACAGTGAATTGCACTGAAGTGTAAGATTCCCATTTTTCATTTTCAAGTTTTCTTTGCCTTTATTAAAAATACATGTCATGTTAAACTTTGCATTTAATTTCCCCTGATAGCTTATAAAAGTGAGAATCCAAGAGGAAAAAAAATTGCTTGGGCTGACCTGAATAAATTTCTTCTCCATTTCTAGAAGTGTCAATGAACAATAACAAAATTGACAATTTCAGTATTTCACAGAACAGTAATTAAAAAGGACTGGAATGATGAGTTGAGCTGAGTTCTAGCTGTGCACATACCAGCAACACAGATTAAAACACAACCACAGAACTGTGTGAGCATATTGAATAACTCTCACAATTCTGTTTCGCACTAATGTGGTCAGCAGCTTTTAACTCCACCACTGCAGCTCTCTCACCTGCCTTAACAAATGCAATCCTGGCCCACTTACATCTATTCAAGGCATTTCTGGAGAGATCATTATCTTGTCATCACTTTGATCATATCATCTTTTACTTAACACCTGGTTCCTCGGTTTCCCTACCATTTCAAATACCTTTTACTTGCCTTCAGTTTCAAACTCCTTGAAATGTCTTCTATTCCTATCTAGCACTTTTCATATGTTATCATTATGGGTACTGAATCATTAATGCTGCTTTCTGAAATTAGAAGACCATTTGCACCTTCCCCTACATGATCCCTTAGGCTACCCAAAAACTTCACCCATTGAAACCTTCCCGTCAATCCTTAAAATTCATCTCTGACAAAACTTTCCCAGAAAACTGGGATAACAAGGTCACTGGCGTGCTGAGCTCATTGAGAAGTATTGATTCCCACACCACCACAATCTTATCACAGAATCAGCAAGGTTGGACAAGATCAAGATCATTTCATACCAATATGAACCCAGCACTGCCATAATTATCCCTACAGCACACCCCCAAGTGCCACATCCAGGCACCTCTAGAACTCTTCCAGAGACGGTGACTCCACCACTGCCCCGGGCAACTTATCTCAGTGTCTGACTTCTCATTCAGTGGGAAAAATATTCATAATATGTAATCTGAACCTGCTGCAACTTAAGGCCATTTCCTCTCATCCCTTCACTTGAGACATGGCAGAAGAGGCCAACACCCACCTCACCACACCCTCCTGTTGGGAGTTGCAGAGAGCAATAAAGATCCCCCTGAGCATCCTGTTCTCCAGGCTAAACAACCCCAGCTCCCTCAGCCACTCCTCAGATTTGAGTTCCAGGCCCTTTCCCAGGTCCATTGACCTTCTCTGGACATGTTCCAGCACCTCAATGTATTTTTAGAAATGTGGGGCCCAAAACTGAACACAGCACTCAAGGTGGGGCCTTACTCAACAGAACACCTTCCCTCATAGCTCTTCAAAAACTATTCCATTTAAATGCTCTGTTGGACACAAACCAAGTTGATGCTACAGATTCATATTTGAAAACCAAAAATGCTGCGAATATTGACCTCTTGTTATCAGTACTTCATTGTATCTTTATTCCACCAGATATGGAGACTTCATGGTCTGAAGAAACCTCCAGCCTTTAAACTCCTTTAGTACTTTGTATTTGTTTCCACAATTCAAGAATTGGCACAAAATATGTGAAGGTACAGCAAATCAAAAAAATTCAAAACAACAGGTTGTTCACACAGAGATCGTTTTGAATTTTGTGTGATGTCTTTCTCTTAGCTCTAATGAATTTACTGCATGAAACCATGAAGCATATATTATTTTATGCAATAGCAGAGGAAAACACAGACAAACTGAAACACTTGTAAAATGAAAGCACATTTTAACCTAGTACCCGCAGAAGTAGAGGGCAGGACTTCCAGTCCACTATGAGACATTCATTTAAACACCTTGCAGCCTCAAGTTCCCATGACAGATCCTGCCCTTTAACAAAATCAAGTTATTCCTTTTAAATGTTATTGGCATTTTATGGGCTGTTAAAAGGAACAGAGCTCAGAATGTTTATATTGCTCTGAGTCTCCCTGATTGTGTCCCATTCTGATAACCACCTGCCTGATGAAGCTTTGATCAGGGATGCATCTTCTGCAAATAATTCAATAGGAAACAAACATGTTACTGTTGTATTAAAACCAGAATGTGTACTGGGACCTAAGATTATTGGTCAGTGCAGGAATTTCCAGGCATCTGGTCTGTAGCTCACATTGCATGCAGTGAATTATATCCCAGTAATTGAGAATGATGAATGATTTGACTCTCTTAAATATATAATGAGGAAAAAAACAGAACAGTGAGAGCCAAGATTCAGGCAATTTTAGCCTGCAGGAAAAAAACAGTTGTAACCCAACACCACCTACAAATCTCAGCGGGTACTGTGGTGAGGTAGTATGTCATGTACCTTGAGTAATACATCTTGCATTGTGGGCACAAAGAAACACTAATATTGATCTTCTACACCATGAAAAACCATATGTAATGTCGAAGCATTTAGAGGTTTACACAATAAGGTTAAAAAACCCACTTAATCTATTGCTTGGAGACTTTTTTTTCTGCACAGCATTTTTATAAATCCCTATAAAAGGCAGAGGCATTAGAATAAGTGTTACAAAAGATTGCTAAATTGGCCTGATACAATTTAATGTCACAATGGAAAGATAATACCTCTTCCTGCAAATATTTCTGTAGTACTATGGTGACATTACAAAAATACACAGTCAGCAGCATATCCTGAAGTTAAAAAGCAGGATAATTAGTAATTTCATGCTGGCATTTCACACTGGGATATCCTGCTGTGGTAAGAGACCGGCTGGGACCAACCTCCCATTCACACAGATCCTGGAGTCAGAGGTCAGCTCACTTCTGTTATGGTTTGTCTCTCTTCCCAGCTGGCCACCCTCCTTCCTGCTGGCACTGAGTGGAAACAGCAAAATGCAGAACCTCTTGGGAGACTTTGGAAAAGACCGTCTGTAAAGCTGCAGAGTTCAGTGCATGGATGACAAGGCAGCTTATGGAACTTGGGGGCATCAGCCTCAATTTATTATTTTGCAACACCAGATAAAAAGAGGGAAAGGGAATGAAAGTTCATATACAGTCCTACAAGTTTTATTTAAAAATACCATGCAATATTGTTTAGGTAGTTTGGTTTGTATAGTAAGAGAGTGAAGTGCAAAGCAGAGAAATGGTGAACTGATAAAAAGAAGAAAGCTAAAGCTGAAAAGATTTAAAAAATTACTAAGGTGAAATCCCCCTGGTAGTCGTCTTTCTTTTACCTATTGTGTTTATTTGGGCAACCAGTGGCTAAAAGCAGTTTCTGGTGAGTTTAACTGCTCGTTACAGAAATTCACGTGTCTCTTTTGTTGGTGGCTCAGAGATGAGCATGCTTAGCACTGGAGAAGATGAGCTTGTGAACAGTTTGCTGTTCAGTTCTGGCACAAGGACTGGATTTAAATATGAATGGGCAGATCTCCTGCAGCTGACAGAAGTGCCCACTCACTCCACCACTGCTGCAGAGATGTTACCACAAGCTCCAGGGCCCCATTTTTCAGAGCAGCAATTCAGAAAATGCATATTTATAACATTTTAACAACCAAACAAGTTAAAGCACAAAACGCTGGAATTACAGAGGAAGTAGCAGACACAGTGGGCAGAGCCTTAATTCGATGCATCTGTATTGTGTTGTGGGCTCCATCCTGAAAGCCCTACATTTGTGCTCTGAAAGGCAGCAGCTGTTTCCCATCTCCCCCAACATCCGAAGAGAGTTTTACGTTCAGAGCACTCACAGTCCAAGAACACTCATCTCTGATACTGGCTGAGGAGCTATCAGAGGGATACATCTCTGATACTGGCTGATGGGCAGAGGATTTCTCTGCTCACCTGAACTACTCCTCAAATGAGGGATGATTTGCTAAGATACACTGTGTTGCTAAACACATAGTCCAGTAGCAAGAGGCAGCACAAAAATTTACCAATTTTTCTAAATGCTGTGCTAGATTGGTGAAACTTGGTATAGCACATCCATATTTACAACACTGGGAAAATTCATTTCCACAAGGAGAATGATAGTTTTCTTCCAGAGTGTTTTCTAATATGATAGTTAATACAGAACAAAAGAAAACAACAGAGGAAAGTCATCTCTAAACTATTCTTATTCAACAAACTCTTATCCATTGTTATGGTAAGCTTTTTCTTGCAATTTCTGATTTGTAGTTAACTTTTTTTAACAGAACATTTTACCCAAGTGTCTTGAAGGACACAGCTATGAATGAAACAAAGATACACCTCACTTTTCACTTTCTAGATGAGCCAATTTTTCCTTCTGATCTTGAACCTTTGTGTCAATACCTTTCTTATTCATCCATTAATTAATTTCCCACATAAATACCTCAGTTCTTTCTTCCCAGCTACCCCTGACACACATATCTATAGAAAATATTCAATATCTTTTATAAACTCATCTCCATTTCCCAAAACTTGCTTCTTGCAATGAATAAAGAAAAATATAGAAAAATGGTGAAAAGAATGGCTGGAAAAGAGATTAAACAAGTATTTGGAACAAAATAGTGCATTTGTGTACTATCATGCACCATTTTTCCTCGCATTTCCTCTGCTTTTTAAGAACACGCATGTTTATTTGTTGCTATATAGAACCTGGCACTATGGGACTTTCAAAGAAAAAGTGTGATACTTATTTACTAGCTCAATGCAAACAAGGCTGAAGATTGATTAAAACAAAACAGTTTATGCTGTATTTACATTCCTGGTCCCAAATGTGGAATCTGCCAGTATTGTACCTAACCCTCTTAGAAACAAGCATTCCTGAGATGTTATTTACCAAAGTTAATCTAATAGCCAAATATTATAACTATGCTTTCAGCACATTTTGTATTTCGTTATAAACACAAAAGCAATATTGTCCAGATGTGTGAAAAGAAAGTCATATGCTAACAAACTCCACCAAACAAAAGCCTCAACAAAACCAACCACCTGGTAATTTACCCATTTGTGCATTTTTCCCAGAAGATTTTGTAATTCATAAATGAATGAGAAGCTACCAGAGTTCTATTTCTACAGGCTTTTATGCTAATTGAGCTTGCTCTAAACATTTTCATATATCACATCAAGTATTCAATGAGGTGCCAAAGCACTTTGTTAACAAACTTATTTCCCAGATGTGGCTAAAGCAGGGACAGAAGGCTTGAATGTTCTAACATACCTAACAATTCAATTACAGTTATCTTATGGTGCCATCACATATTTTTCTTCAACAATCAAACAACCTCAGCTGGAAACTCCAAGCAATAACACAAATAAAGGACCATCTGGCAAGAATAATTAAGGAAGGCTGGAAATAAAACATTAATTAGTTGTGTAGTCCAAATGACCTTCAAAGGCCTTATGATGAAATTATACCCAAAACAGATAATCATTTATTTCATGTTACAGTTATATTTAACTAAGCATGAATAAATAATAATATCATTTTAGGATGCGATTACTCTGTTATTGACTAAAACTGATTTTGTAACTGTCTTATTTTTCTAAAACAATAAAATTAGAATGGAAAGAAACCTACATTGATTTAGAAGGGCAGCCTTGGTTTTCCCCTGTTTCATATCAACGAGACAGATAAATCAGGCTTGCCTCAAAATTTACATAGCAAAGGGATAGAATGGTTTGCCAGGACAATATGCATGCAGCTAATTGCTTTTAAATCATTTACATATTTTTTTCCCCTCAATTTTGGAAGAAAAAGAATAGAAGTCTACAATTACCTGCTTTCTGATCTATGGAATTAAATGAAATGCCAAATACTAAGGCTTCTTAAAATCTCTTCTGGACAGAAAGATACATGGTTATCACCAACTTCTTTCTTTCAGCCAAAATCTTTGCTACTTTTACTGATGACAAGTTAGTTGCAATTTAAAAAATCAGCATTTTCCAGTGTAATCTGCAGATAGGTCATGGTGGTCTTCATGATCCTCAAAGCAATACAGCGTGAAAAACCATCTTCGAAAAAAATATTACCAAGTCATTGAAAAGGAGAAAAAAGTGCCCAGTACGTCCTCTGTTTTTGTGCCTTATCCAAACTGCACTTAAAATGTGTGTATGAATTATTAACAAAGTTGCATCTGTATATTCTCTGGGCTTGGTTTTTTTAGTTGCACATTATTGGAAAAATACACTAAGGCAATGGGTTTTTAAAGAGGACTATAATTAAGACACATTAATTACTTTATTTTATTATTGTACAGAATTGCCATCCAGCCAATAAGAATAGAGCCTTCATTATTTGGTGGAGTCACCTTCCCCTCATCCCCAGGCTACAGGACATGGAGCAACTGAATGGATTATCTTGGAGCACAGCCAAGAGCACATCCTTTAGCCACAAGCCAGACAAGGACAAAGCTCCTGGAAGCCTCAGACATCATCTGGGTAAGCAGGCACAGGGGACAAAATCATCCTTTGGGAATCTGAAGACCAGATCCACTTATGAAGACCCATTACTGACAAAAGAACCATGGGAGTCCCCAGTGCCACCCAAGGCCAAGGAAAGCCAGATGAATCTTTGCTGATATATTGTTGTTTCACTACTGAGCTGTGCCTAGCACAGCAGGCTGATACACACTTGGTACAAAGAGTACCAAGATCAGAAAGAACTATAACAGTTTTAAGTAGCCTAGAAGTACATTCATTTACTCTAAATGCCTTTCTCTGCTGTCATTACTATGTAAGGAAGGCAAAAGCAATGTAGTGGTCAAACATGAAACTCATAAAATTAAAACATACTTAACTCTTCTATGCAAAAGATGATGGTTCAGGAAAATGCTAAATATTTCACAACAGTCACTCAGTTCTGTCAGAGAATATGAACTAACAAGCCAAAGCTTGATGACTGGATCTAGAATGTGATATGGCTAAGAATTCCTTGGTATGGGGCAGTAACTGCACTGGGTTTAAGGGTACTCAGTTGTACTATTTTCTTACTAACCAGCAAATTAAATTCACTGTTCCAGGATGATTTCTAGGAGCTCTAAATGACTGAGCTTAACTTCTAGGACAGTGAAAGCCAACCTAAATCCAAACACATGTATTGCTAAGCCTTTGAACCATCCAGTTAATAGGTCACTGCTTAATATGGTGGATTGAACATTAGCACTGCTAGAGGAGCTAAAAAACTGATTTTGTGCTGCATGAAATGGGAAAATCTGTCTAGGTGAAGTCCTCTGAGCACAGCAATGATCATTTGCCAAAAATAATAAAAATTGATGGTAATTACGGCACACCACGCATCAAAAAATTGGAATTGTTAAATATGCTTTAATAGCTGAATTGTTCCAATAAAAAGTACAAAGTGGTTTTATGTATAACTTTTCCCTGACAAAACAGCTATTAAGCATTTTTCACACTTTCATTTCACATCTATATTCCGGGTGTCATTAGCAGTGACCTCGTAACAGGAGAACACTAAATGGCATTTGTCAGAGCTGACAGGAGAGTAGAAATAAGAGAAGCAGAGTTTTTACCCCTCTCTCTGCCCAGAGTGAAGCTGAGAGCTGCAGTGTGGTATGAACACCCCAGACCTTATTTTCTCCAGCTCTAACTGGAATGGAAGCTCTCATTTTTGTGCAGAAATTTGAGATACTTGATTGGAAAGTGGCACACACCAAATTCTTCCTTTCTTAATCTCTGTAGGAGGTTATAACTCTCTTGGGGAAAGAAAAGATCTTTTTTGTGTATGACAAATACATAACACAGATGTAGCTACAGGCACACACTACAGTGATATTACAGTTATATATGGAACAAGATCAAGTGTCTTATGGCAATTTTCTGTCAGAGTTCCGCCACTGACATCACCAAAGCTCTATTCTTTGAAGATTTTTCTCTTTTCCTTCTTACACATGAAGAATGAAAGGAAATCCAAAATGAACCCAAAAACTACTGGAAATTTTCCCTCTATTTATTATTTAGTATTAAAAATGTTGATTTTTTTTCAACTTCTGGATGTAAAATTCTGTAATTTTTTCTGTATTACTTTGATTTTGAGAGACTGATGTCCAGAAAAGTTCTCCAAGAGGCAGTTATCTCAATGTTCTTAAATATTTTAATATTTTAAACTAAAATTTCTGCATATCTTCAGTAAGAATACAAATGGAGGTATCAGTAAAATAATTCACAAAATAACATTAGGCAAATATATCAAACTAGTCCCACACATGCCTTTAAAATACTGTAACTGAACTAGAATGGTTGCACTTTAAAATAACAAAATTAATATAATTTCCTACTACGCTAGCATAATATTTATTGCTCCTACTGTCACACAATTTCCCACTTTTATAATGCATTTTTTTAACCTTAGAAAGTCACTGAGATGAAAATGGGACTCTTTCACCCACATCTTAAAGGTTGTGAATTTTTTTTAGAAATGCACATTTTGTGGGAAAAAAAAGAGAACAATTTTCTCATAATGGAAAATACTACAGTTCTATATTCTATCCAAACAGAAAATATCAAGATTTTTTTTTAGTGTGAAACTATCATGCATCCATAATGGTATCAAAATATCCAAGAGGAATTAAATATGCAGACCACAACTAGAACATACTGTGAAATTTTAAAAAATTAACTCAAGGGCAGATGCTTAAACAGAACACAGTCCAAAACCAAATAGTTTGGGCCAGGTCCCTGTTAACTGTAAGTATTCTAATTACTGAGACAGATGATGTTTCAAATGAATGTAAGCCACTTTGGCTGAGGTACAATTCCTAAATGTTGCATAATTTTATTTTGCCTTTTTGCATCCACAACAAACAGTCACCACTAAAGAAAATTCTACCAAGAAGTATTAAGTAAAGCATTCCAATTGCAGGAAGAATAGCATATGCTTTGTGGTACTGACCCTGGAGCACTGGTCTCCAGTTTGGGACCAAAAGCCAAGGTTATTCTCTGTATTCCACCACCTTCTCCCTCTCTTCTCTCATCTCTTTCCTTTTTTTTTTTTTTTTTTTTTCCCCACTTTTATTTCAGCTTGGTTTTTGTTTTCTGGCCAAATGATTTACCATAGCAAGGAACCACAAGAGCTGCACTGCTCTCAACAAGTAAATAGCATGGCCAAATCCAGAAGGTCAGCTGGGATTCCAGGTGGTCCCTGATACAGCCCCACAGTCCAGCACAACAGGGCTTGATCCCAGAGGGAAGAACCTGCTCCTACTCATGGCCCTGGGTTTTCACAAAAGCTGCAGAGTTCTTCTTCAGATTGCCAGAAATGCTCTTGTTCTCTGCTCCAGTAAGGCAGGAAAGAGTTCCTTACCTACAGACACTGAATTAATTCAGCTGCTTGGACAACCAACAGGAACAGACCTTCTGGGCACCAGGGAAAAGTACTCTTGTATTACAGGTGGGCAGTCAATACAGAATTCACTTAGAAATGAATATGTAACTCAGGAAACGGTGCCCACAACACTGGCCTAGCTACATGTTCACACAGCTTATAAATGGCCACTAATTTTGTCTGTTGCCACTGAGACCAGACTGCTGGTATCCATAGATGCCAACAGGAGCCAGAGAAACAAACCACTTTCATGGCTATTGTGAGAAGACGTGAATCTCCCTCCATAATGTTATCTATCAGTCCACTAATTTCAATGAAACCCATTCTTGAAGAAGTTACAGTTTCCTGAGATCTTGGATATCTTAGGTTTAGCCCTCTTTTACTTCTGAGTCCTAACAGAATTCTTGTGTGCAAAAGAACCTAGTTAAAATGTTCTATAAGCCTTTAAGAAGTAGTTTTAATAACAGTATTTTATGTGGTGTTGAGAATTATGGAAAGAAAATCACTATTCAGCAAGAAAAATTAATATCTGGCACATTATCAGAAAGCCCACTGCAGGATCTGTGCAAGGTAATTTGGCACAATATTCCTTCTGGCTGGAAAAGTTGATGGGCTCTCTCTCACTAACGAAGGCACACGGATGGTGTGACACCTTGCAAGGAATTCTGAGCTGACAGAAATCTGCAAGTCAATAAACCACCCCAAAATTTCACTCTTCATTCTTCATATTGTCCTGTATGTAGAACTTTATAGAGCAGAGAGCAGCCAAATTCTTGTCTGACTCATCTCATTTCCTATTGGGATTTAATAATCTAATCTAATGCTTTATTTTGATTTTCAAGTGTCAGCTTGAAATGGGTTCAGCCCTCTTAAAAGTGGATGAGTCCACAAGCATTAAAATAGAAAAATCATATCACAACTTGAAAATTTGATTCAGCTTTCTTATATTATTGGTCTGCTCAGAATTTGATATTTTCTATTCTCATAACACATAAGCAGCAATTGCTTCATAAACTGGAAACACAAGATATTTTGTGAATTTTGCAGAAAAATTATCAAAACTGATATGAGTACTTGATAAAAGTGAGATAGTCACTGTGTGCAAACTAACTCTGCATCTAAAAAAATCAGTTAATTGGGGTATTTTTAGTAAGTTACTTCCACAAATGAAAGTAAAGTTAAAAAAAAATATATTAAAAAGTAAGCACTCAACCATTTTCCTGCATAATGTAAAAACCTTTGATCTTGTATGCTCTGAGTGGTCAGTTACATTCCCTAACTACTTTTCCCAAAGTAAAAGAATGTATGATCACTTGATTTTTCTTATTGCAAGGAAATAAAGTTTTTTATTCCCCATAATTTTATCAAATTTTAATCAAGGTAGATTTTTTTTCCACATTTAACACTTCAAAGTGAATTTTTCCAAGAGTGCATACACTTCAGATAAAATGCATTTTTTTTCTAATAATTATAAATACACATTTTACCTGAACATTAGAAACAACCTATTTTTTATAGTCAAAGAGGATCCTGTACTTTAATATCTTAGAGATAAACTAGAAATTTGCCAAGGGGGATATTAATATTATGACTTTTGCTTTTTCCTGAGAAAGAGTTAAAATCTGTGATCAGATTATAAAAGACGGTCTTAACACCAATATAAAGGACATGAATTATGTAGGAGCTGGAGCAACCTACATTCTGGAGTTCTCAGCTTTGCAACAAGGTTCCTTGAGTCTTTTGAGGTCTTATAACATATGGGTCTGCATTAAACTCTCTCTTCAGCACCTGTGCTCAGCAGTACAACAGTGGCAGAATGCCACAAGTCCTTCATGTCATGGTGACTCCTCTCTAATTGTAGATTATTTTGCAAAACAAAGTGGTCACTCAGTTCACCTGTCTGTTACAAATTCCACTTTGTTTTCTCTTTCACTCTAAGAGACTCTCAAATGTCTATCCAAGAGATAAAACAATCTTCCAGAAATCCTAATACATACCCCTCTTGACTTTGTTACTATACTGCTGTAATATTCCTTTACTAAGAGATTCTGATTTTCTTTGCTTCTACTAAAACTACATGTCACTAGGCAGAGCAAACTTTGCACTTCTGGAGTGCACAACACTTGAGGAAGATCAAGACCACGGTAGCAGACGTTTCCCTCAGATAAGATCGATATCAAGGATCCTCTGGAGCCCTGGCAGCATTTTAAAGTGTGGCTGTTAATGGTTGCCAAGAGAAGCATGAGGGAAGCATTCTCTTGGAGAGTAAATTCAGTGCAGCTTGTATCTCACTCTCCTGGTATATGAGAATATTTTGCCCTCTCTCAGCCAGAGCCAGAATCAACACCAACAAACAGGTAGGGCAAAACTGGAAATGTGTGATAGTGTCTAAAGGTGGAAAGCAGGGAAAAAAGTCTGTCCCACAAAAGGCCTTTTTGAACATCACATTTTATTATGAATGTCATTACTTATACTCTATAATACTTTTCTGTCAGAAAAATTATATTAACACTTTTGAATTTACAGTTTTACCTGATTTATGCAAAATACATATGCCTGATTTTGATAACTTAATGAACTCATTCTAACAGTTGAAGAGCTGCTGTCATTTCAGCTGAATTTACTGAATTTTAAATAATTATTTTTAATGCTATGAATTTTATAGCTTTGCAATGTAATTCAATTCAAATGTATCCTGAAGGTTTCAGAGTGATTACAGCACAACCCATCACATCCAACAGTCCCAAAGAGGGCAGAGAGAACAAACTCCTCACAGTAAAATTTTTCCCCAGCATCTCATATTTTGTCAAAGTAAACTCACATGATTAATCTGACTAGTGCACCACAGATATTTAACTCCAACTCATTCTGACTTTTCATTCCCACAAACACCAGTGCCAACACATCCAGTGCTCTCTCTGGTAGCTCTAAGAACCTATTCATCTTGTACAGTGCATTGGTAAAATGCTAATGACAATGAGTCAGATCCTCCTGATGTAAACCATAGATGTCTTTCTGTTAACTTAGAATCCTGCAGAGTTTCTACTTGAAAAGCAGAAATTTTCATTGCTTGTTAATGCTGGCAGAATTCAAAATGTGGTGATTTGATGAAACAGCTGTTTTCATGATTAACAAATTAATTACTTTTAGTGTATGTTAGCCTACAAAGGGACACTTGTGAAGAAATTTGTGTGTGTTAATTTAAATGAAATAAGTCACTCTTACAGCAGACATCCCACATCAATTCTCATAAATCCAGAATATTGTGTAAGTCCTCCAAGTATCATACCCGGCTCACCAGAAAACACTGAAGTAGAGAACATTTAATCAAACCAGCTATTTAGAAATCTGTTTCTAAAATTTAGTCAACATTGTTCCCAGAGGGACATTTTTTTAATGCTCAGGTGATATTCAGCTGAAGTTCATTATGTTTTATGCTTGCTTCCCTTCACTATGCAGCAAAGGACCAACCATTACAAAAATACTTCCTAGTGAACTAGGTTTTAGCCATTTTTCTCACAACCATCCAGCAGTTTGCCCCTAATACAGCCTAAATTACAAAATACAAAATTCACAAAGTTACATAGACTTCCTAGGAGAAAAGGGTCTTTAAGAAAATACTGACTGCAGAAAGCACAGAAGCCACCGTGGAAACAAGATAAATGAAATTTCTTTATTTCCATCTCACCAACTCATGTCACTGACATGTAAACAGATAGAAGCAAACCAGGAATGACTTTTTCTTTCCCCCCAATTACTGTCCAATCTTGCAGATGAACAACAACCACCAGTATGCCCAGCACCTTCCCAGACCATGGAACACTATTGGACAAACACTTTGTGGAACACCCTTGTAGCTATCAAACTTCTCATGGGGATATGTGAGGCTGGGCAGGGACAACACAGTTTAAAGTTTCCCCTCAGCACAATAACCAGCTGCTGCCCAGGGTCATCTTGAGGAATCACTAAGTTGGGTGGAATAAACAAGTAATGACAAGCTAAAGGTAGCAGTCATTTACTTTTTCCAGACATGGTGAAAGCCAGCTCAATCAACTGACCCCTCTTCACCAAAAATAATTAGCCCCCCACCACCCCAGCCTCACTTCAACAGTGCTTTGAAAGCCCAGGTGATTCTGGCTGAAATGGGCTAAGTGAGCCCTGGCAACCCACTGAGCACAGCTGTGAGCAGGGTAACCCCAGCAGAGGCAATGAGGAGCAGTTGGACTTAGAAAGGATTATAACCTTTCCACTGGCACAGCTGGACCAGAAAGAACAGATACATTTACATCTGAAAGACAGACAATCATTCTTAAATGAAGAATCAATACTGTGTGCACTGCCGATGCGCTCATCCAATTCTCAGTCAGCCACTCACTCCATATTTTGTAAAATAAAATCAAAAATTCAACCTAAACTTTTCTCTATTATACCTTCCAGGCACACTTATAGTGTCAACCAAGCAATCTTTTAACTGCTCCATGTCTTAAAATTCAAGCACATATTGTATGTACCTGAGTGAAGTTTAAAGTATTGACAAACAACATTTATTTTGCTTCCTTCAACACAGATGTGAACTGTAAGCTTTCAAGCATACAGCATTGAGTGTAGAACAGTATAATTAAGAACTATATATTAGAAACGAAATTATTTTTGTGATCTCATATTAATTCTCTTTCTTGTGTTATTCAGTTTGTATTAGTCTGGTTATTTAACAACTCAATCTCATGGACAATTAAACAATACTCACAGAGGTATACAAATGTCCAACCCAATCAGTTCCACCTTATTAAACTCTTCTTTCATTGTTTTGTTGCATCCTGAATTACACAGTCAATACGGTCTCCTATATAGGGCTATACTTCTGAACACATTTTAGAAATAAAATCTCAGACTTGATAGATTTCACTATCAGAATAAACTGCAGCTGCTCTTTTAAGTGTAAGCAAGATTTTTAGTTGTTTGGGGTTTTTTTCCAAGAACTTTCACAGTCTTTGCTTATTTCATTTCTGCAGTGATTTAAAAATTGCAGAAATAGAATTCTTGAAATCACTGCTGTCACCTCAGAGGTATCAGAGTTTATGGTAAAAAACAAACTCACAATCTTCCTAGCATCAGCTGCTGTAGCAAAGTTATTTACTGCACTATATGAAAGCACTAATCTTATTTTCCATATTCCTGTTGAAAGCTGGTGACATTCACTGTCTTCCCAACCACCATGGCATGACATGCAAGTCAGCATGAAAACCATCACAACACCTTGACAGCAACATAAACATTGATTCTTTCCAAAGGTAACAGCAGACAGAGACTAGAGAAGACAACTTTTACTTTCCTTCAGAAAAGCCATAATTTCTTTTAGTTTCTGACATATCTATGGCAGAGACAGACACTCTCTTATTATATATTTATTTTGGCATACAACATTTCTGAATGATGAATCTCAGAATGAATTACATCTGGGAATGGTATTTCAAATGAAATATCTTTGGCCATCACAAAAGAATAGGTTAAAACCCAAGGAACTTAAAAGCTACCTTCTCTTTGCATTATGGGCAAAGGGTTGTTTTTCTAAATTATGATAAGAACAATACCTAATCTCCTGATGTTTTTTATTTTGGGGAAAATCACCTGAATTTCTAAAACAAGAAACACACAGCACAAAGCCAAATTAAAATCTTTATAACTTCTCCTACATTCCTCTCATTTTGTGTAGTAGATGAGTGATCTGAAATTTGTCAAAGGAAAGGTATAACTCTCATATTTTGTTATAGCAGCATACATCAGTGACAGGTCATGCCTCTTTGCAATGGAGACCTTTAAGTGATACTAAATGAAACTATTATATACATACCATATTTCAAGTGACTGCCAACATTAATGCATTGTTTCAGTAATAACCATGAATCTACTGTGACATATTTGGGCTATTTCTCTGTGTAGTTATAATAAACTTTTGTCCAAGAGCATTTAAGACTGTAGTTCTCATTATCCTTGTTGTGTGACCTAGAAGGGTCCTTGGCAATCAAAATTCTGACACAGAAGTTCACAGTTCAAATCTGCCTTTCAAGTTGTCCCTTGAGACTACTTGTACTGATCCCAAGTCTTTTCTGACAGCTGTGTTGAGGTTCCCTGATTATAAATTCCTATCTTCTAATCTTTTCACTGGAAAGGGCAGCTGCAAGTAATGGCAAGTTAATTGCAGCATATGACACAAATTCGAATAAATGCTTTAAAAGATTTGCAATTTATGCTTAAAAGAACAATTTGGTGGCAATAATTTCAGTGTAAATCTCCAAGTGCTGAAGGGGTCTAAGTTGTTCCTAAACAGTGCAGAAGGAGAAAAAAATTGAAGTACATTTTATGGGATATAGGTCTCAGTAATTGTCATGGCATGACAGGGTTTTTGCTACACCAGTGAAAATGAAATTGTTTCACACACAACCTGGCAGCCAACACACAGCTCACTCATGGAAGGAGACCAACTCAAACTAATGACTAGTATTTTTCAATATTTTCCTTAGCTATGGGACTGCAAAGGTTTGTGATGTTTGAAGAAAAGTAGGTTATAATGTGGTACAATAAGACAGAAAACCAGAAAAAAACCCCATGCCTGTACTGATTAGAAACATAATAGAAGCTATACAAACTTATTGTGGTTGTTTGCACTTGCAATTATTTTCAAGTAAGCTATGAAAACTGTAATAGAGACCTGTCAGCTGCTGTCCTACCTCATGATCAGACACATCAGATCTCATAAACTAAGAAAATGCAAGAATAGATGGGTATGTGCATAAAAGAAGAATGATGCGCACTTTTGGAGGAGGTGACATTTCAATGCCTAGAGAAGGTCCAAACCAACGGCCCACCAAGGAGCCATTAGGATGATCCAGTCTGACTTGATCCGTAACATACCTTAAAGGATTGCCCCCAGTAGTTTCTGCATCAACCACACAACATTTATTTAGTGATAGAGAACCCCTGAAACCTTTGAGAAATTCCATTTCTCTTTATAGGATCTTGCTATACCATTTACTGCTACATTAAAGAACTCAACTTAGAGCTAGCAATTTTCTCTCTAAAGATGAGATAAACTTTAACCAGCTCACCTTAACCTTCATTCTGTTAACTACATTGAGATCTTCAGCCTCTTATAAGCACTTTTTCAAACCTCAGACAAATTCTTGTCTCTCTTCTGTTGATCCCTTTACAATTATCCAGCAAAAGATATTTCAGATAAATATTTAAGGGAAGGAGCAGACATGATAACTTGATTATTGGACTGTAACAAAATTTTTAAGAACATATGCTATGGATGCATTATCTAAATTACTGCATGCTTTACTATAGGAATTTAAGTTTCAGACCTTTGTAGCTCTTTAGGTTTTTCTGTCCTAATGTTAAAAAGCAAAATGAATAATGGGCATTGGGCTGCTTTTCAATAAAGACAATTGCTGAGGATAAGGGTGAAGTTTTAAGGGCTTAAAGCAGTTCTTAGTTTTTCAGCAAAATGTACACCTGAAAACAATTTTTGTCATTATGGTAGCATATTTTAAAGTTATTCAGAAACTTCTGATAGCAATATCAACTGATGTGTAGGTGAACTAATCTAAATTACAGCCAAAAGCAAAAGTACACCAAAATCACCCTGTTTAATGACCTTTTCACAAGGTCTTTCGATGGCACCCACGCTTCCTTCTGTTACATAAGAAAGAAATAGATACTATTTTCTCACTCAAATCCGTGAAGGGAGCCTTTGCTGGAAACTGAAGTCCTGGTCCCCTACACATCATTGCCCTGGAGGTTAAAGTGATATAAGAGGAGTCAAAACCTGTAGAAGTAAGGGCACATTTCCCTGTTCCTGTCCTAGGTGAGTGCCCAGAAAACAAACTGACCAAACTGGCTGCTGGCTTCATGAGTCTCAGTTCATCTCTTTTTAAACCAGCAGATGTACTAGACTATACAGCATGTTTCAGTCTGGCCTCACTTCTCCTCTTTTATACTCAGTATAGTTAAAAAAACCAACAAACAAACAAATCCCAAAACCACACAGCCAAAAAACCACAAACAAAACCCCCCAAACAGTGAGAAAAACAGGATGTCCTCCTCTCAAACCTTGCAATGCAAGACAGGAGACAGATGATGACTAAAGCTATCAAGAGAGTCACACCCCCTCATTCCCCCAAGAAATACCATGAATTTTTACACTTGAAATTGAGTAGGATGCACAATAGTAGAGTCTACTCAGAGGATCTCAGCCACCTCAGCCCAGCTGAACCAGGGCATCTGCCACACTGATTCATTTGCAGGTTTGGAGAGATATTACCCAGGAGCTTGGTGGAACAGCTTGTCCAAGGTGTGTACTCTTCAGAAAATGTACAAAACTTTTTCACTTTTATTGTCATTTAAAGGGTTTTTTTTGGTAACAATTTTCAGATTTTCAAAACTCCTTTCTTCTTAAAACCGTTCTGTGTGAAGGAATTTTTCTATTGTGTGATTTGAACAGCTTTTTTTTTTTTAAAGAAAATATTGCTCAAGTTTGCTGACTTGTAGATCTTTAGCATAAAACTGAGATAGTTTTATGTATTTGTTTGGATGAAAGAAATAACTAAAAAGAAGCCTTTTGAAGGATCTAAACATCCCAATATGCCATTAGTAATGCAATTAGTCATACCTCCTTTATGGCCCTATGATTTCAAGGGAGCAGTGTAGGAGAAAGAAAGGTTCAGGACAATAGTGCACCAGCAGAACATCTGTAAATTAGATAATTACCAACTGGAAAAGTAGCACATGCAAATATTCTAATGGAATAACTCCCACTAGCATGCATTTAAATGGCATTCACAAAATAAGCCAAGAGCACCTGAGGTGTTAAAGCTTTAAAATTGCGTATTTTAGCAAAACAGAAGAATAAGGCTAATGAGTTAGGTGTATATTATTCTTATATGCTTATAATAATCCCTTAGCTAGCAAGTTTTAATTTTTTTTCAAGGTGTTATAAAAATTACCAGAATAAGTATTAGTCAGAGGTGCCTTTTCAGTTATATCTTCAAATACCAGCAGGACTAATCCTCAGGTAAAATAGCAAAAGCTTAATGCTATCGTATTTCATTTTAAAAGATTTGAGCAAGGAAATAATTTCAGATGATTAAATCAGTTCATTTTGAAAGAATTTGCACGGAAAAATTGCACTTGTTACAAAAGTTTGTTGCATTTCTCATTAAAACTCAGGAATCTTTCCATCAAATTATAGGCATATTAAAGAAATTGGCCCTGAGTTCTAGAACTCAGCAATTAATAAGTGAGCTGTTGAGCACCACAGATGAGTTTCTTTGTCCTGACCTTGAGCAAGGAGTCATTGTGAAGTATCATCACTGCATTTATACTGTGAGTAGTGTAGGAAGACTGTGTCCCTCACACTTCATCATGCATCACTGAACTGTAACAAACTCTGACAGGTATAGAGTGTATCTCTAAATATTATGACACTCTGCTAGTGACAGCTGGAAAAGAAAAGCTGGACACAATCACAGTTCTCACATTTACTGGAAAAGATGAGCTGCCATCCACAGCAAACGTATTTCAGGAAATGCTAATGAATAAATTTTTAAAAAATTTTTTAAATGTCTCATTTCCTGACATTTTAAAATGCAGAAAGGCACCAGTTACAATTGCAGATGCTTTTACTGCCAGCAATTAGTCTTTATGTCTTCTGTGTAACATTGTCATAGAAACCGCTGCTACAAAAACCAACAACCCCCTAAAAATCTAGAAAATTCAATAACCTTGCTCAATTAAAAAACAAACCATGGTAAAGGTCACTTGCCAAAGCAATAATGTTTGCATAATACTTGCATATGAGGATTCAAGCTTGGAATGTCACAAAAAGTATTCCAAGAGTACACTTTTGGCAAAATGAGTGTTCTCATTAACCATAAGTATTTCTAAAGTAATTTAATTAAATATTCATTTCAAAATGAGAAAATTACATTCAAGTACTGCATCTCATATAGATGACAAGTACACAAAGGAGAACTGCATCTTCCCACCACTGCTCACTTCAGCTTACAATTCCTCTTTAATTATTTTGATGAGTGTGCGTTTAATTCAAAGCTTACAGTTCTGTAAGTTCAATCACTCTGTTCAAATATAAATGCTCTGAGATGTACAGACATCTACTCTTTTGTAGTGCAACAGAAGGACGCTTCATCCAAAGAAATATTTTGATATTTTCCAAAATAACTTTAAAATCTCAGACATTACAATTTCTCTCACAGTCAACCAGGTATGTGCTACACACATCTGTTGAACTCAGTGCTCTCTTAAAAGCTGCTGCTTGACTTGCATGATAAAATATAGAGATTTTCCTTCCTAAAAAAAGAATATTTATTTCTAAAAACAATTAATAAACCATAGTTTAATTCCAGAAGCATAAGTTTTTAATGCAGCTATGCAATAAACCAGCATGCTGGAACAGCCCAAATTTTTAATCATTACAAAGTGAGAAATGAGCATTCCAAAGGCTTATATTTATGCTTTTTAATTATTTTTTTTTCCTAAATGCATTTTGGTTAGCATGGAGATACAGTTACAAAAATTATTCAGAAGTTAGAGCAATTACGGGTATGTCTCTGCTGTAACTGATTTTTGCAGAATAAGGAACAGCTTGGTTTAATAGCATCAGCTAATTCTATTATATTATTAGATGTACTGCTTTTAAATATTTTGATTTTTAAAAGTTTAGTCTCAAATGTTTTCTTGTAATTTACATTATGCTAAAAATTCTGCCAGATCATTACATTTGATGCTTCATAGATTTTACTCAGAACTTTCTAAAAAATATTCTTCTGGGATACCTTTTATTCTATTTTATGAATGTGTGCAGTAAAAAAATAGAAAAATAATTTAACTGCCTAGGCTGTTCCTTTGATTATTAGGTATTTAAAAGGAAGATTAATTTCCTGAAAATTGCAATTCTGCTTTTTGGTTCTCTACTCAGAGAAGCTGAAGTTAAATGCTTGAAACTCCAATCTGACTTACTGACCTTGCCAAGAATGTCAAAACATCTCACCTTTGAAGAAAATCAGTTCAATTTCATTAACTTATGAACATTTCCAACCAGCAGACCAGAATATGTTGACAGCACATTTCATACTATTTGGGGCATGAGGTATTTTTACTTATAGCTATTTAATTCTGATCTGGATGCAGGGAAAAGAAATGGGATGGTTCATTTAATGTCTTCAGCAAAAGCAATGTCTAAAGGGATATTTATTAGGAATCCTTTATCTTAAGTTCCCTGCACATCCATAGAATTTCATGGGTTTTTCCTTCCTTTTCCCATTTTTCACTAAACCTACCTTATTCCTTAGCAAATTGAGTTGGGAGAGAATTAATAATAAAGTAACAGAGAGACAAATAAATCAAGTGTACATTAGAGGTAGCTGACAAAGTCAGTCCTGAATCTTTTCCAAGACTTTCCTTTTATTTAAGTTATTAATGCTAAACTTTAAATTCCCAACACAGGCTTTTCAAAAGTGTTCAGGATCCAACAAGTTGAAAAAAAACTTGGTAGATAAAGTAGAAGGAAGTGAAGAGCAGAACAGTAAAAGAATGGAGGAGGATAAGAGTTAAAAATATGTGTACAGAGATATGGAAACAGTAAGCAGGTAACACTCAGATCTTTACTCCAACTTACTGGATATGGTGATGTATTACTGTCACATCTCTGTCTTCATCTGTTAAAAAATATGATACCTACTAATGCTTAAAGGGTTCTGAGTCTTATGGTTTAAAAGTTCCTGAAGAAAAACTGATCCCTGAGTCAACAAGAGCCAAAAACCCAGACTGTTAAACCCCCTGATTTTCCATTGCTTATTCATCTTTTCCATTTGAACTAAACCCTAAATGAGGAATATTCAATTCACTTGTTGAGTGAATTCACACAAATTCAACAAACAGCAGTAGAACATCAAGAGAGGTGGTTTTTTTCAGACTCTATATGATAAATCTACATGCTTGACTGCTCTGAGTGTAACAACATTCTTAGCAATTAGATGGCCACATTCTCCTTAAGCAGATGGAACAGAGGTTAATGACACTTGAAACTGCCATATCAAAGGCATTTTTATGGTGACCACTTGTTTTACGCACTTCAGTGCAGTGGAAAATGGAGTTTGACAGAGATGACAGGTGACCTGAGGTTCACTGGAAAGCTGCAGTTAGTATTGTGTGTTCTTGGTTTTCATTTCTTCTTCTTCCACTCAAGAGATCTTCAGAGGGATTATGGATTAGAAATTAAATCAGCTCTCTTTTATGGCAAAAATCAGTATTTTTTCTTTTGAGATTTCTCAAAAATTCAACATCTTAATTTAAATACTCAACAGTCTCTTTCTGAGAATTTCTTCATTTCAATTTTTAGCTTTTACATTGAATAAAGATGTAATGCTGATTTTCAAGATCTACTTCTTGCATTTTAGGGTTGTATTTCACTCAAAGTAGGGTGAAAAAAAAAAAAGATTTTTCTTTTGTTTAAGTCTGACCATAGATGTGTTCCAAACACTTGACTACCACACTTAAAACTCATCTCACTGTGCCCTGAAACTTTGTGAAAGGCAAGTTCTCTGTGACATTAAAGCTATGCTTGATAGTACCCTGTACTTAATGATCTGTTAGATATCCTTTTATTTCTCTGTTTCAGAGGGTTTATAACTTCAGGACACATTCCGTGCAATCTGAAGCTAAGCATATAGGATAGCAATCCAGGAAGAATTTTATTAGGCATAGGCTCAAACCTCCTATAAAACAGATTTAAAATAAAGATCTCTTTTTATGCTTTTATCTAAAAGGGAAGATTAACAAGAATTTTGTTGGCACCTATCTATAACAATTTTTCCACAGTGAAATGATTTTGAATATGAAAAATGACTCTGTAGAATACAAAATACCCAATATTTTGCTACAAAGAACTTAGTATGTATCGATATTTCTTATTACTATTTAATTAAATGTTACAGCAGTGGCAAAACCCACAAAACCGAAATGAAGTTCATCTCATAAATAATTTCTGGGTCAAAAGAGGTACAGGTATGAAACCCAAGAATTTTCACTGCAGGTGCAATTGTGAATAAATACTTTGGATGGAAGTGTTGCGCAAATTTCTATAGGAGCTGAACAGAAGGGAATTGGCCAAGCAGAAAGAGAGGAACACACAAAATTCCACTTGCATTGCTCAAACACAGTAGTCTGGCTTTGAAGTTCATCCCCTATAGTCCCCTCCTGTCTTTGGCTACAGAGAAGTTTTGGTGCAATAATTTATCTTTGGAGGAAAGCACACTAGAAACTCGGCTTCCTATGTGCACCTACAATCCCAGTGCGTGGGCAAGTGTCCTGAGACTGGTCTTTTGGAAAAACTGTACAGCTGTACACAGTAGGATTGTACATGAAAGTGAAATAAATCTGCATTTCTAGTCCTGGCTAAAAGAAAAAAACATGTGAATCTTCCCAAAGAAGTATTTTTAAATCCTTTAATTTTATCACCACCATTGGAACAATATATAAACCTTTTCTGGGAATGCCAATTTTACCCCATGGATGCAAATTTCTCAAAAGCATTCTAACTTCCTGCAAAATGCAGTTTTATATTAGGTGATTTGACACAAACTACCTTTTGTAAACCTTTTTATCATGATGGAAAGAGTAAAATTTTTCATGCATTTGAATAAGAAATACTTATGAAACATCCTGATCTTTTGAGTCACATAATGCAAGTGTGCACATGAATGAAATTTATAGAATTCAACCCATATAATCAGCTAATTAATGTGTCCATAATTATCACTGCTATTGCAAAGAATGTTTATTTTAATCAGATAGAATTTATTTCTCCCTAAGGTGGTAGAATGGCAGCTCTTCTGAACGTGCATTCCAGTGGGACACGGGGACTGCTCCGTTGTGCTTCGTTGCAGAATGATGAGTCTAAAATATATTTGTCAATATTTTGTTGAACTGAAGCCTGAAAATGCTCCAAGCTCCTGCTAAATAGTTTTTCATCAGAGACACCACATCATCTCTGGAAACAGTAACAGCAGCTATTAGAGTCATCCCTGTGGCTTGGAAGACAGGGGTCCTCCAGTGGGAGGGCAGGAGTTCTCCTCTCAGCATTGCCACTGACTGCTATTGATTGCTCTGTCCACATCCAGCCCTTCACGTTGAAGGGATCTCATTTCTCTTGCCCTACAAAGCAGAAAGTTTGGATTGCACATTGTTCACTTCTGGCAACGCTGGCATTACAAACTCAATTTCCAGCACAGCAGTTCCAAGTTTTATTCACTTAGCCACTCAGAACAAACATTCCTCATTTATGAAATTGTACTTAGGTACAATTTAGGCACTTAGATAGCAGTACAGAGAGTTCTCTTTTGTACCAGTCAGAGTCTTCCTACATGATGCAAGGAAAAACATATTCATGTATATGGAAAAGGAAAAAAAACCAAACAGGTTCTTCACTTAAATGGGAATTTAGGAAGCCCCAGAGATGCTGAGTTAGCAACTGCTTTTGTGAGTGTTGCTAATTTTCAGCTGACAAGCAGCATTGAAAACTGGAGTGGCAAACATTTGCAAAGCAGTATTTCTTTATGTAGGTTTAATGGGTATCAAAGCTCTGCTTTGACATCTTTTGAAGACCTGAGCCCCACTTCAGGAAAATTAAATTAATCATGGATCCATTTAGAACTGAGCAAAATCTGTTAATGGTTTAATTATGTTACTATATAAGGCTTTGCTTCTTCCCCTGTCACTTCAGGGCCTCCCTCTAGCTTGTCCCTTTTCAGACAAAAAAACCCCAAAACAACCAACCTATGGTTCTTTTAAAACACTTCCTTCTTAATAAACACATTGTTGTGCTCAAGTGAATATTGCTTTCAAGTGTTTTCAAGGAAATTGAAAGCATACTTGGAAACTATGAATCTATAATTTTCTGTAGGTACAATGTAAATCTGAATGCTTGTGGGAAGAAGACAAATGTTAGGGATTTAAATCCCCTGACTCCTTTATCATAAAGTCCCACCATTCTTAGGCACAGCTACAGAAACATCTCTCTTGCAGCTCACAGAGAAAGAGAAGTAGAAGCAGGAGAGAGGAAAAATAAGCCAGTAGACTTTTTTGCTCAATTCTTCCCTAACCCTACAGCTTCATCACTCATAAGCCTTCCTCAAATCCACAGGTCTTCTAAAGTCTCTACACACACACCCTTTAAGGCCCCTCACATGACCCTCAGCTTCACTCCATATCCCTAAAAGCTGCCAGGATAATCCCATCTCCTCCCTCCTGTGCTCCCTGCCACGTAGCTGGACAAACAGCGCGTGCTGCAGCCAGGCTTGGGTGACGTGTCCCTGACTAGGGGACAGAACAGCTAAATATTCAGCTCTGCTGGCTTTTCTCTCATAAATCTGAGCTTCCTACCTCTGCGGGGGGTAAGTTACAACCTCTTGGTAGGAATAGTGAACTTTTGGACATGGTACCTAAGTACAATTGCAGTAGGCAGCCAGGCCCAGAAACAATTACTGACAGCCAGCAGACAGAGTATTTGCATAAATGTATTTTTCAGGACACTAAGCTAAAATGTGATATTGGAAGCTGTGGAACTGTTTTAAAGGAAGGGAAATGAGCATAGTTATGAATTGTGGTGATTTTCAATATTGTGACAATGAAACTAAGCGCCAGCTTTTTCTCTTTGTATTGCATTCAAAACTGCTCAGCTGAGAAGTGAACTTTGCAGTGGATGGCAAGCTGCTGCAATAGAAACCTCTCACTGTGCAAAAACTGTTGTTACTTTTTTGATGTTTCACTTGTCTATCCAAATAAAATCACCCGGTGCAAATGTGCATTAGGAAGCATATGGTATGTAAATAGATAGCAGGAGGCTTATGCTAAACAAACTTCTATTTTCTCTCTCCCAATCTTTCATCCTTTCCAAGTTGACCTTAACCATATCTGGAACGAAAAACTGTTTCTCAATTATGCGTTTATACATGATAAGAGACAATCAGGCCTAGTCCAGTGAGGTCCAGTTATCCATTGTTTTTATGAGTGACAGTTATCACAAATAATACTGCAGCCTCCTCAGCTCTGTATATCTTTCCCTAGGATGCAGATGACAGGAATGTGTGTAATTACTTCAGGTGAGACAAAAGAAGTCATACATCATTGAGGGATTAGATCTCTCAGAAGGTCCCTTTTCCACTGTCCCCTCCTGATTGCAGGCAATCACAGAGAAGTTTAGTTTTAGTGAACCCTTTCTCCTTTGCCTGCCTGAGTGACAGCAAGGAAACTGTACAGGACTGCAAGGCTCTCTTAACTCATTTCAATCAGCTGAAGGAGGACACAGAATGAGCTAAAACAGCTTCTCCTTCTCTTCTGTGCTCCCAGTTCAGCAAAGCATATCCCTACCTTTATTTGCATGCCTAAGTTTTAATAAAGGCTGTGTGTGGACCAGAGTAACTGAGAAAGATTATCCCTGTCCTTCACATGCCACAAAGCATTAGTGCTGAAGTAAGTTCAGCAGTGATACCCCTCAGAGTCCAATGATTGTGAGAGAGCCAAGATGTGTGTTTGGCTGCCTAATAAACTGTACCTTTGAGGGAATTTGCTCTATCACCATTTGCATTATGCAGTATGGCTGTTGTAATACATGTCAGCTGGAGGTACCCTAAGAATGATGCCTCACATTTAAAGTATTGCTGCATGTTCAGAAGTTTTACAGGGTTCAGTCTAAGTAAAACATTGTCTGCATTATCTCAATGTCAAAGAAGAAATACATTTTGTCACTCTAAGGACAAGATCAACACCAAACTAGTCTCTTGCTGCCCTGTCTTTAAAAAAAAAAGGAAATAGCCTCTGTGCTGGGATGGAGAGCTGGAAGTGTCCTCAGAGTGTCAAGATGTCATAAGACATAGATCAGAAATGAAGATGAGTACAACCAATACAGAACAGCCTGAAATAATCAAAAGTACAGCTCATCCAAGTCATACAGACATGCCCCAGTTAGCTTTGAGGTTAAGAGCCAAGATTTTCACAATACTGATTTTCAGCAGTACGGAAATCAGGTGAGCTGGAATAACTGGCTGGTATTTGAGTAAATATTTTGGTAGCTCTCCTTAATGAACATCACGAGGCAGCAACTCTTGTGGTTTGAAGACAAGGATTAACAAATCTAATTTAGCATACCAAAAAAAGCACCTTCCACTGGATTTGAGGAGAAAAAATACATGGAAAAGACTACAACAACATTCTGCACAAAGGAGGGTTTCACTCCCATTTTCTAACTTACTAATAACTTGGAGTGTCAGGACTAAAAAAAAGGTAGGTCATATCTAACAACGTAAGCTCAGGACAGAAGAATAATAATAAAAAGTCCAACAGTTTAATGAGCTACTGACTAATTCATGATAACAGAGTCTTTTTCACATGTAACAGTAAGAAAGTGTGGCCTTAGCTGGCCAGAGAGAACAATGCTTAATCTCATCACTGCACTTCCTCATCTGAGCCCCCTGAGAATGCACACACTCCAGCTTCCAAAACTGAGACACTTCTTCATCCACTCAAGCATCTCTCAAAACAAGCAATACACTTCAAGACAACTGTGTTCCACATTAATTATAAGAATTAGAAACCCATCACTAAATTGTTGATATAATTGAATGTATGAGAAACAAGATGAATCAGCTCACAAAAAATGTGAATCACAAATGTCACCCCTGGAAAAAACACTGCCTAATCTAAGGTTTCCAGTCCAGCCAGAAAAGATCCTGCTTAGGTTTACATCCCAGTGATTCATTTTGTGGAAGGAAAAATAATTGTTTCTGCTCTTTCACAAAAATGCAGTTTGTGCAGTGTCATCAGTACGTCAACAATTTATATTTGTTTTACTGAACAAAGGAGTTTCAAATCAATTTCAAAGGCTGTACATTTGAAAAGCAGCCAGCTGGCTATTCAGAACTTTCAATGTGGTTGCCTTTATGTTACCAAGCAAATAAATAGACAGCCAAACATAAAGGGAATTTACAGCAGTTAATTAGCAAATGCCATTGTCCTACTAAACAGAAATTATTTCCACACAGTTGGATACCACTCCCCTTAGCAGACCCTCTTCATGATACTTCTTTCATAAAATGTCTACATATTTCTGTACCCTTTTAGCATATTTGTTTGTTGAAAATCTGGCTTTCAGATGGCTATCGAAATGTGTCACAACGGGCGACATAAGGGAACAAAATGCTTAATTTCTTTCAAATGCTGTAATAAGGCATTTGCTAAAGTCTGGAAAAAAAGATTCAGAGACGTGCTTTATTCTGCAAGATGTGATAATAGTAGAGTGCAGCTTCATGAAAAGAAAATAAATGAGAATTAAATCTGTAGACCCATGTGAGCTATACCAAAACTTATAAGATGCGTCTCATTATTGCCCCATCCAGGCTGCCTTCCAAGCCTTGGAGGTTCTATCTTCAGTCACTTTTGCGCCCATACACTTTTACACAAGACAAAGAGCATATAGGAACTCAACTATTGTAATAGAGAGAAATGTGAAGAAAGTAGGGTTTTAAACCTCCCTTTGCATTATTTTCCCCCATACGCTCAGCATTTGGCTTGCATGGTGTCCTAATCTACAATTTCCAATCCTCCTCCCATAGCTGAAGGACAAACAGCACTTCCATTCTACTCAAGATAAGAACAGATTTTTGCAATCTCTTTGTCCCTAAAGCCATATCTGAAACCCCATTCTCCTGTGCAGAAAATGCCTTCCCTTTCTAAAGGCAAGAGTGCTGCAGGATTCTTACCTAGACTAAAATTTGGAATACCTGAGTTCAGAGCAAACATCAGCAGCCCTGGCATGTGGCTGTGTGATCCTGAGACTGGAGTGCTGCTATGGCTAACAGGGATTTGGAACTGCTCACAGTCTGTTTTAGCAGCTGTCTCCTCATCAGAGACAAGTTTTACTGCCTGGATATGCTGATCCTTGTGCATAAAAACCTCAGTGTTAAAGTCAATAAAAATTTTACTTTGCTGATTTCATGGATTAAAAAAAAACAAACACAAAGCAACCCACAGAGATGGGAACTTCACCTCACCTGTTACCTGCTATGGAGACAGCACCTCATCCCAAAATCAAGGGATTTTGCTGAGGTGGATCTACACTGACTGTTGGGTCATGTTCAGTGGTGGACCTGGGAGTGTCAGGTTAACAGAGGTTTTTCCAACCTAAATGATTCCATGGCTCAATGTTGTTTAACTCCTTTTTAATTACTATTTTTAATGCTGTTTCCAATACCCTTGTACATTTTTTTTACCTTACTTATTTCCCCCCATATGTTTTCCTGCACTACTTTGCCAGCTTGCTTCTTCCTTTAGGTTTCTTTTAAGGCACAAGATCTATATTTCAATTTTTTGAAGTCTGGCCAAGGAACAAAGGAGGAACTGTGTCAACAATAATAATAAATACAGGGCAAAAGATCAGGAAATTTCCAAGGTATTCAAGATTTCAACTTGTATTCAAAAGAATGCAATTAAATGCAATCAAATGAACCTAATGCAAAAAATAATATCTTATTAGTAATTGTTATCAACATGAAATATAGAAACCTTCTCTCCTATGAACTTTTCTATAAAAATTGGGGTAAGCTTTATTATTCTTTCCTTTGTATCTAAAGTCCATGAAGTTTCAAATAATATAAGCAAATGATTTGTAATTTTTCCAAAAGAATGTGGAAATCATTGAGCACCCAGACAATTTCATAACAGTAGAAAAAAAGCACATGGGGGCACACATACATCCATATATACAGATTTACACAATAAAGGTTTACATGCCCTGTGTAAAGCAACTGTTACAGAGAAGCATTTTTTAGGTTCTGGAAACAAAAATCCACATTCATGACTGCTATTGCTACTGCTAAAAGTATGTGCAAATTGGTAAGAATACAAAGTGACAAGGAAAGTGTGGTAAAAATACTAGTTACCCATATACTTACTGATCTAGGACATTTTTAAAAATTGATTTATTATATGAACAGGTGTTTTTAAAACACATTAAAAACCGTAAACTGTGCAATGCTTGTGAGGTGATGCATAATATATACTAGTCCTGAATTCAAAGGTGTGTTAGAAATGGAAAAAGTTAAAATTATAAAAAAAATAAAATTTCTTCAAAACAAATTATTTTTGGACCCTTAGAAATTGATCCATAATATATTACAGATTTTTTAATCCATCTAAAATTAAAAAGGTAGTACTGCTTTTAATATGATTTTTTCAGTCAGACTCTTCACAAAACATAAACAGACTCTTTGAAGCTAAAGAAATTTCAGAAGGATTGACTTTTTTAACATATATTTGCAGTAATCTAGTCATTTTTAATGTTTCACCATAAACAGATCGGCCAATGTATAAGATCGATCTTTAATTCCATGACAGGAAAAGAATTCTTGGTTGCTTGTATAATTGCCGCAGAAATGGTGGCCACCCTAATGGCACCACGGAGGCTGTAGGACTGTAGCATGTGCTGCAACCCAGAAAATGCTGCTAAAAATGGATCATTTCCATTCCTTCATCAGCACAGTGTTTCTAAACTATGACATCATTCTGCATTACACACAGAGTTGTTAGGAGAATAATGTGCTAAAAATAAAGAAAAATAAGCATAGAAAATGAAGAATTCAAGCTGAGAACTAACAGCAAAGGTCAGCATGAAAACAGGGAAAACCTCAGAGATCTAAGGTTAGAAAAGTGAAAGAAAAGGAGCGAAAGTAGAGGCCTGCTTGAGACCTTGATCAAGCTCCAAGGGGCTCTGATGATACAAGCTTGTTTAACACGAGGAACAGAAGTGCAATTCATACGCCTGAATAAGCCAGCTAATCTTGTTAGGGCATGCATTCATGTAAAATTAGTCTCTGCATCTCTGTCTGAAAGAAACACTTGGATCTTTTTAATTTTTACGGCCTCCGGCAGTAAACGATTGTAATCATTTAACAATCGGACTCTTTGCGATTCAGAGCTGTTCTTGAGGGTGCTGCAGCCCACACTTCCAACCCAACAATGGCCAAGCTGAACTCATTTGGTTTGACTCCCTGTGTGCTGGGTTTCACATTCTCGGAGCTCATTTCTCTGCTAAGGCTTCCTGACAGAAGCCTAACACACAGGCTGTGCCAGCTGCAATCCTGCCCATCGCAGAAAAAACCCTGATAAACCGTGGCAAGAGAGAAAGCCTGCTGCCCCAAGTCCCAGCATGATCACATAATTATTGACCACGTTCTCTTGACCTTTCGATTGCTAGTTCAGGGCCTTGTCTTATGATTATTCAGTGATTCAGTTATAAAAGACTTCGGTACAAATTACACATTTTAAATAAAAACATTTATTCAAGAGCAGAGTGTGTCACAGTAACTTAAAATAAAATCTGACTTGGGAATCTATGTGTTTATTATCACAGTAGCTATGCTGCTGGGCTTTTGTAGATTATCTGGCCCATGAGATTTCAGTAATGGGATGGCAAAAAAAACCCTAAGTAGCAGAGTAAGCAAAATCTACCCCAAACTTTCAGAGAAATTTAAAACTAAATATAGTGAAACAAATTAAACCTTGCAATTTTTTATTAAAGGAGGCTACTTTGCATGCTTGCAAGACATGAAGTATACTATACTGGCCATTAGAACAGAGAATGCTTCCTAACAGGAATAAACCAAACTATAAATAGAAAACTGTATTACTCCAAGTGTTAGAAGCACTCTTCTGTATACTCACTGTGGATACTAAGATACAGATAATTATGATATGGAGGCTATTGCTGCTACTAATTTAAAGAACCAGGTGAATACAATGTAAATTTTCACTGATGTATCAAAGGGCTAAATTTTTATAAAGTGCCATACAATCTCTTTAGTAAAAAATAAACAGTGGCAGATGGGGGTCACTCATAACATCGAACTCAAAGGAAACCCAAGACAATCTAAATCCACAGAAGTTGATGAAAGGATTCCTCAGTGAAAGAGGTCAATATTCCAACAACACAGAAAGACAGGAATTGTTCATTTAATAGGAAAGCTTCCTTTTTCTACCCCCACTGGACTGAAATATGCTTCTTTCTCCTCTACACCACTTGTAGGCAGACATGAAGCATCTCTGTCAACATGTGCCAATATTGCTCAACTGTTATCTTGAAGATCTGGTAAGAGAGAAGTAGCACAGACTTAATCTCCCTTAAATCCATATTAAACATGACATGTTAAACTTTCCATGTGCAACAGTTCCATTTGGTAATTGTTGTCTTCGGTCTGTTCTTGAACTTTCGACTCTTTTCCACTGTTTTTTGAGAAAAATTTTAACAAATGTAAAATAGCTGCAGTGAGAAAGGAAGAGAATAAAACCGAGGCTCCAAACATTTAGGAAAATCTGACTGCATGGCAAATGGATGCATGATCAATAAGAGAGAGCTGGAGAGAAACACATTATAGAAACACATTGAGAAACATTCCAGATGTCAGCAACACTAAGCCTCAGACGTCAGATAACAACTGTAGGAATACACTCACACCCTGATGTTCAGCTATATTTTGGGCTGAAGATTGTTACTATTCTCTTTTTAGAAAAAATAATATTTGCTAACACAAATTTGAATACTGTGGTTTTTTCTTATGGTTCTTTGCTAGTGACACAGAAAGTTAGCTAAGTTAAAATTGGATGTTTTCTCACAAGTGCTCATTCCTGAAGGTAAAATTGAGTTGAAGGTGGCATAATTTTATGTTTGTTTACTATGTATTACAACATTATACATTATCTACAAGGCTTGTGTATGGTTTTAGATATCTTGTTCAAATATTTTCTTGTGTAGGTTATGTGTTTGTAGGTATGAATCTATTGAGTCATTGTTAAAAGGTTTTATGGAAGCAAACTTCAATAGAACATTTAGTCCAAATATTTTATAGAGTCAAATTTGTCAAACCACATGAGTATTAAAAATGAACAAGTGAAATTAATGACAAGTTCTATACAATATTTTATAATAGATCTTGTGGAATTTACATGGCAACTTAAAAGTTTCCAAAATATATTATGTCAGTTTACTCAGCAGTTTGATTTAATTCCAGATTCCTTCTGATCTTTCAGAGAAATAAGGGATGTCCCAGATGAATAAGTAAGAGGATGTCCTAAAACCTTGATGTATGCAAGGAAATCACAGCAGCAAGATAAACTCTCAGCGGTGGCTTTGATGCTGACAATGCCTTTCAGCAAAGGACTACCCAGACCACCAAGGAGATGCAGGCTAGGATCAACCCCCAGCATCTGAAGCCCCAGAGAAACCAGATTATGATGTCTCTATTGTGAAAAAATGAAATTATTAGCATGCATTTCCATTAAAAACAGATTAAGTACTTTTGTTCATACAAATGGAAAGTACCTCTGTTAAAAAACTCAAAAAGAATCTGTCCCGTTCCAACTCCTACTTATTGGAAGTGAAAAACCTATAAACACTTTCATCATTGCCATGAATGTTGTTAGACACACTTTAAAAATATAGAAAGAAGGCCTCTTTTGCAACTTTCAGGAATATCTATCAAAAGTCACAATATCCACATGATTAAGATCCTGCTAGTCGGACAGAATAAAATGTGTAACACATAAATTACATTCAAGCAGATTTAATGAAGTTTTGATTTGTGGGTTTTGTCCCCTGACACTTCATTTTCCTTCACTCATAAGGATTTCAGATTCCCTTGGGTTCTCTTTGTGAGTCCTGATGTGTCAGGGATGGGTTTTTGCATCTCTGCACAGAGTGGTTTGTTGGTTACTGCCAAACACAACACATGTTGTTGTGCTCTGGTCTCTCCCTCAGTGAGAGAAATAGGATGAGTCTCAGTCCTCTGAACAGACACTTTGTTTTTCTCGAAGCTGATTATCTTTGCTATTTCTCCTTCTTTTTTTTTTTTTTTCCCAAAAACTGTGATATTTATCAACAGCTTAAAAATTTTAGGAGGATATGGAAGACAGAGAAAAATCACCCTGCTTCCCTAGTCAAAAATTTGTGAGAAGGTTCTCTGAAAACCCACATTAGCCAATATTCCTTGAAGTGCTCGAAGTTCCTCTCTCAGCTCAGCAGTGGTCACTCAGAGTGACAGAAGTCCCTGAAGTGGGAGAGTGGCACTGACAGGCTGTGCAATGACACCAGCTCACGTCTGCACAGCAGCAAAGGTCTGAGCTGACAGAGCCTGACCCCTGTCACTGCCAGGCTGCAGGAGGCTACAGGACAGCTGCAACCGTCTGCTGCCATAAGAAAAGCCTTTCAATGCAAATCAGATGTTTCCTGGTAAAAGACCACTTTTTGACCCTAATTATGAATGGAAATCTCTCTGCTTCTCTCACTGCTCCATCTGCATACTATGGAAAATCAATGGAAATCACAGAACAGAAACCTTTAATTTTTGGCATTAGCATTTGATATTTAACACATTCATCCAATAATTTGTGTTCTAATCTTGCTAACATTGGTTTCTCAAAAGGGGTAGAATTTTCAGATTTTGTTTTAACCATAAGAAACACCCTTATACTACACTGTGCCACCAGTGTTCTTCTGCCTGTCTGGATTTATCAAAGAATGCAAGCTGGTAGCAGTATTCCACATATGTTCACTTTGTATAAACCTCAAAAAACAAAGGAGCTCAGAACTGCAAACAAATTGAATTTAATTCCTTCATAGACCATTCACAGTATTTCCTCTTTGTGGGTAGCAGGAGGAAACACTAGCTTTGCTTACAGAATTTTGATAATATTTGGTAAAATCTTCATCATAATCCTGTACTTTTTGTATGTTTAAAGCATGTTTTTGATTACCACAACTCTGGAAAACAGCAAAAGCAATATACCCAGCACAAGAGATACAGATTTACAGTGATATATTAATCCTTGTTTTTTCCTGATCTGAAACAATATTAAAGGATAAACTGATATACTGTGTCTCTATCCTCTTTACGTCTCTAAAAACAAGAGGTACTTCAAGCTGTTCTCTCTCAAAACATGTGAAATGTGCTATAGATAAATGAAAGGCAATTATTCATGTTTATGACAATACTAATTAAAAATTAAACAAATTGCAGAGTCATTCTGATGCAAGTAAGGTTACCTGAGTATCTGCTATGGCCACTAAAAGAACAACAGCAGCACGGGCACAGCCACGTTAGCATATGGCAGGTGGAGAAGCACAGAGGAAAGGTGAAAGAGCACCTGAGAGAATTGGCTGCGAGTGAACACAATCTGATTCACGGAAAAAACAACTGTGTGGTTTGCTTGACAAAAAACTGAGCAAAAAATGGTAGATGCCTCGATGAAAATTCAACAATGAATAAAATAGATCTGTCACCCTCGGCAAGCAAAGAGGTAAAGGGGTATTTAGCCACAAGCACCCAAATTTCAGCAAGTTCTCACCTATAGTACACTGGAAAAAATGGCCCCTTGCACAATGTCTGAAGAGCAAATCACAAGTTGGGGTACGGAAAGTATCAATGTAGCATTGTTGAAAACAACAACCATTTTATCCCAACAGATGGCCAAGTGGCAATATAATGCTTTGTTAACTTCACACCAAGGGCACCAAGCATTTGTGCCTTTCTACCCACCTGAAAGGGAAAAAAACCTCCACCACACTCCAAATCCCTAAATCTATGAGCTATTTTTGTATCAGGAAGAATTGTTGTTATCCCAGCCCTCCTACTAAGGTATGTTTTATGAAACCCAGGTGATGACATTTCATTCCACTCCAATGAAGGCATGCAGAGCACTGTAGCAGGTCCCATCCTGCCTGACAATGAATAACACAATCATTTGCAATTATGTCAGTGTGCTGCTCTTACAGTGGTGCCATCCAAAGCACGTGTGGTATGGATGTGAAAGGTGATGAGGACATCAGTCCAGATAAAAGGACAGATTCAACTCTCCCTGGAATTACCAGGACTTCATAAATTGAATGGAATTAGTTTTGGACCAAATTACTATACATAAATCCTCAAATAAACTTGCTACAATTGTAGGCAATTGATAAAAAAACAGAATAAAAGGACATGAATACTGTGTGCATAGCAAATTCACTGGGAGCTGTGGCTAAATATCTTAGCTGCCTTTGATATATCCAATTTTAAGGGTAAACAACTGTTCAGTTATCAGTGATGTCAATTTCTGAAGGTTTAAAGATTGTGTTCCCAAAACTATTAATTTTTAAAGGACACAATCCAAAACATTATGTGATGCTGGTTAAGTCTATTTCTCTGTACTGAAAGAAAAATGCCAATTAATACTGAAATCTTAAAAACTTCAAAACATCTCAAAGTTTCAAAATATCTGATAAATATGCATAATTTCTTTCTAATGTTTTAAAATCAGAACAAATGCCTGCCAAAAGCAATTCAGAAGAGCACAAAATATTGCTTTAGGTACTAAAATGCCTGCTGCACAAGTAACTTTCATTTGCACTTTTTTAAAAAAGCCATGCTATGAAAAAGCAAAAACAGATTTTCAAGGTGCATTGTAGAAATTTTCTGAACCTCTGAACCACCAGATAAAAGTTCTCAAAGATACAAAATAAAAATCCCCACTTAAAACAGGATCAGTGCTAATTTCTTTGTGGAGCCTGCAATAAAATTGAACATATAAATCATACCAATTACATAAAATATGGAGAGTGTATATGGTTAAGATGTAAAATGAGTATTTACCTATGAAGACTATTCAGATATTTTTGGTGCTACTGTTGAATAAAATTTCTCTGCAGTGGCAGAATTTGCCACAGAGCTTACTCCCCTGACATAAAGTTGGGTTTCAGACTTGCACTCCCAAAATTCATTTTAAAAGGATAAGAAAACACACAAAAGATGAAAAAAATATTAATAGAGTTAAAGTAGCAAATGGAAAGTTTAAAATCTAATTTGAAAGGGGAGCTGACTCTCTCCCAAGCTATTGAACATTTATTGGATACAATATGCAGTGAAATGGAATCAAACTTGATATTAAATTCAGGATGCAGCCTAGGTTGGGATATTAATAATCTCTTCCAAGAAAAGCAAATGAACATATGGAACAAGGAAAGTTTTAAGGGTGAGGGTATGAAAAGGGTGAACAGTGCAGATCATTTACCATGACCATTAAGAGAGCCCAGGGATCTTCCCAGGAATCAAACTTCAGGAGCTTCTCCCACAGGGACACAAGCTGAAGGGCACAAGTATTTATAGGCATTTTTTCCAGTCCTTCAGTCCACTCCTGTGGTGTCTTTCTTGGGGGTGAGGGGTTATGGATTGAGTGTTTTTTAGATTATGGCATAACCATAAATGCATATACACAAGGGTAAGCAGTTACAGGGAGAAATTTGCATCACAAATTGCTCTCAGCTTATGCTACTTTCTATTTTACAGGGGAATCCCTATGGGAATTTTAGGTATCTAAATCAAATTTCAGATCTCAGTGCAAAGGCCTGCTGCTCCAGAGGGCAATACAAGCCTCCTGCCAGCCCCAGCTGCCCCTTTCTTTTGCAAACAGACACTTTCTGTGTGTAGGACAGACACTGAGACACAGCAGGGGCAGATACATTTATACATTCAAGTGGCTTAAGCTGCAGAAGCAAATAATAGCGGGAAGAGTATGTAGGGAACAAACTATAAATTTACCCCAACATCAAATAAAATTATGGGATGAGATTTTCCTGCATTTTCCCATTCACCTGTACTCCTCCAGAAAATGCATTGACTTGAAAGAAACAATCTTGCTAGCTATTACTGAAATTCATTTTAATAAGCTGCAACTTGGTGTTTTCTTATTTAAGTCATGTATTACAGTTTTCTTCTTCAATTTCTGCTTTGCTTCACATTCCACTGTATGTGTACCTCTAATGAGGAGACAACTTTTAAAATTAAAAGCATTAATAAAATGCAGCTTGTAGATATTTTTAAATTAAAAAAAAAAAAGTCAGATGTGAATAAGCATCTGGGGATCTGAATAGTTATTTCTTTTATTCCAAAAGCTTCCAGCAAAAGAGCTGTTTCTGGAGAATTAAAGGTATAATCTTCTACCAATGCACTGACAGATACTTTATGGCTGGTGCCTTTTTTGATAGTATATGCTTTTAAGCCATTCATAATAGTAAGAAAATATAAGTTTCACATCCAAATGATGTAAATCTCTTTCTATTGGAACTTGTTTGAACTTCCTTTTATTCCCTCCCTTTGAGTGGATAATAAACCATGGCTTGCCCAACTGTGTAGCATAAATGAAACATGGAAACACCATTTCTTGTGGTCATATTCAACCCTTATTTCGATCCCTGTCAATAAGGAGAGCCCTAAGTACTCAAGTACAAATTTAAGGATGTCAAGAGGCCTCAGTTTCCCCTGCCCTTCCTGCAGTGATCCCGGGTAGTAAGGCAAGTGCTCTCCTGGCAGAAGCCAACAATATTGTGCTGCTGCATCCTCTCTTCTTCATTACATCAAGTTGCACTGTCTCTTTTGTCCTTAAACCTTTTGTATGGTGATTTTGACAGTCAAGAGGCAGTCTAATCTTTCATTATTATTGTGTACCAGCAATGCACTCAGGCAAAGGCAGTGCTTTCTTTAAAGAGTCATCAATCTAGAGAAATCATTTTGACAATTGAGTTCAAGCATAAAAGCCAAAAGGCAGAGGCCTTTTAGAAGTGCCAATTTTAACAAAAAACACAACACAGCTGAGATGTGTTTCATAAGAGCATATTCAAGTACTAACAAAATAGAAAAGATAACTCATGATGAATAACAGAAAGGAGAAACAGATGTATCTGATGGGAGAAGGAATGAGAACAGTGGAAAAATCAAAGATAATAGCTATACAATCAAAATCAGGAGGACAAGGAAAGAAAGATATAAGATCAATTAAATATGCTTATTAGAACCTCTTGCCATATTCCTGGCAGAGACTAACAGTATAAGAAAATGAATACAGCTGTACAAGTTTGTCATTTACTTGGAGAGGTTCCTCATGAAAAATCTCAGTCATAGCAAATCTTTGTTCTGGAAGCTTTCTGAATAAGTGGCAGAAAGTGCATTTGAATACTTGTGCAAAAAACAGTAAGGAGAACAGAATTACAGCTAAACACAAAAGTAGTGTTCTTACAGAATGATGATACAAATAAATCAGTATTTCTAGAGAAATATTTCTTCTGGGAGAATGACATTTCATACCAATACCATGGAAAGACATGTGCCATTCTTAAAAAGAAAACTGTGTTTTTTTCTATTTCTGTGTTCTTTCTATTAAGAGATAAAAACCAAACAGAGCCCCATTCAATTAAGGATGAGTTTCCATTTTGAATAGAATTATGATTACAAACTCCCTAAGACATCAGGAAGATGTATTTTTTCCTTATCTAACCAGTGGGTCCCAGTGTACAAAGGCACACAATCTCTTCAGAGACTGGCACTAAGTATGCTGGCCTCACACCCACGGAACAATGACCTGCTGCAAGACACGACTGCACTCGAATCGGCAGAGTTACTCCCTTGTTATCACACACAGCAGCCATTCAGCATCAAAGGCACCTTCACTTAGGATTCAACAAACATTTATCTTGAAGAAGAAACTGTAAAGTACGTTAATGAGAGGTATTAAATATGCTCCACAGCTAAAATGGGAATGAAACTCTCCAGAACTTCATAACTTTGTTCGTTATTATCAAAAGCGCATAAGCACCACTTGACAAACTTTAATGTGAGCATGGGGGCGGGGGGAGGTGTCACGGTGTAATTTTGTTGAGCTAAAACATTACTCTAATTTAATCAGACAAAAAAGCCCTATTTATAATTTGATTCACTATCTTTCACAAACAATTTTACTTTCCTACCTTTTTCTTTGTTCACTTAATTGCTAGATTGTTTTAAGAATGCATGGAGATCAAAAGCTGATTTTATGGCACTTTGAGGTGTGAAAATCAAAGACAATCACAAACAAAAGATGATTAAAAAATAGCTTTTTGCCCTCCAAAAATAAATTTTTTATTTTTAGATTGTGGGTTTTTGGTTTCTTTCCCTGCTTAAATATTTGTGAATGGTGTGAACTACAAACTGCGTTGGATTCTTCAAAGCAATCACACCCACCTGATGCAAAGCACAGCAGAGGCAGGTACAGAACAGCTGCAAGATGAAGTCACAGTGCACACTGAACTGCATTGTAGCTCTTGTGTATCTCAATGTTTTTCAAATGCTGGAAATCTTATATAAAATTTACTGATGGGGCATAACACTATCTAGATCAGAGCAGCTCAAATAATTGTAAAGGGCAAAGTTTTAACCTCACTAAATCAATGGGAAATGCAGTAACAGCTGCTGTAGAATTCCCTTTCTTGCAGATTTATCTATTTAAAATTTTAGTCTGCCTCCTAGAACATGCAGAAAAATGTACTAAATGTAGGCAGTTATGCCTGCATGTTCCTCATTTCCTTGTTACCCATTTGGGTCATGGTATTACAGGGACCTGCAGAATGGCACATGCTTTCTGTTTGTGATGTTTCAGGCTCATCCCACAAGGCAAAACTCATTGGCAACAACAAATGTTTTGTTCAGTGACTGCTTACCTATATTCTGAAAATATTTATTGCATCTTATTTTTTTTAACAGTAATGTGAGGGCAACAGTGGGTAGGTAAAACTAGCTCTTAACATCAGCTCTAGGGAAAACACTGCCCTGAGCAAATCAGGCAAAAGTTTTTATACAGAAACAAATGTGTGAACAAATCAATGTTTTTCACATGAAATGGAAAAGAAAACAATTGATTTACTAGAAACAGCAATAACACGTCTTTGACAGACTTCAGTGTCAAGTACCTACTTTAACTGGTGCAGAGCAGTTCCAGTGAATGCTGCTTTTGAAATTCAGTGCTTCCAAAACTGATAACAGAGGGCCAAGTCCCACTGGGAGACTAAGCCTACAAGAAGCTGAATCTCTGATCAGAGAAACATTTTGTAAACACACCACTTTCCCACCTGGAGGACACTGAGCAAGCAGTATGAAAGTGCTGCATGACAGCTGGCTGCCTGAGGCCTCCCTCCATCATGGGGAGAAAAACAAAGCCAGGATTTTTAGACATATATATATCCTGCAACTCATGTTGGTAAGAATCAAACAGGAAAAGAAAGGAATTTAAGCCCCCCCCGCAAACAGATATTTCCCTTCTTTGGAGTAAGGAGACCCATAAACTATGAATGTGGGTACTGGGATGCTGTGGGATTGAGCAGTAAATGGGCACTTACAGAGTGTAAGAACTGAGATGCAATGAAAAAGTGAATTCTGTGCTCAACTCAGTAGCAGAAATAGAATCTGCAAAATGTATGGATTAGAGGGAGATCTCGCAAAGATAGCAGAAACTTTTCAAAATAATGTCAGTCTGACCTGAGCAGGATGCTAGCAAAATAGAGGGATATAAACTTTCCTTTGTAAGTCTTAGCTATGAATGTGAATTTTATGTGGGTTGACAGGGAATTTTGACTGTATCAACTACTAGAAAAACCTATTTACTGCTGAGATGATAGACTATATTTCTTCATATCCTATTTTGCTTGCAATCCAGCTAAATCACCTTATTTCTTTACGTTAGAGATATATATTTACTTGCTTCTTCCACCAAAAAAAAAAAGTTTAATCTAAAAGAAGCTGCTTACCTTTCAATAAAAGTGAGATTTTTTTCAGCCTGAAGAAAATTATCTTCATCAAAAAGAAATGTTTTGTAATAGCTTTTATACCACAGTATTATTTCCAGTTAATAGCAGCCTTGTAAGTAGATATACAAAAAAATGAAAAAGAAAGGTAATTGTAGGTGTTTTATTCATTTGCCGTTTGCATGCATTCCAGCTGATAAAAAAATTTAAAGCAATTAAATAAAGTTAGGATTTAGCTTTTGCATCACACTGTGCTTGATTCAAATATTTTACCCTGAACCATTTTTCAGGGACAAACATCGTGGAAAAACTAATAGCAACATGGAAAAACTAATATTCAAATATTGGTGATACCCCAAGCATTGCATTTCAGGAACACAACATTAATTTTAATTAGAATTTGCATTTGAGAGATATTTTGCTCAAATTGTATGATTTTATGCCATTTTCTATCAAGATTGAAGATAAAAGGAAAGCCAAAGGTTATATGTAAATTGGCCATTATATAAGGGAAGAAAGCATGTTTAAATTATGTCAGTTGCGTGTCAGAAAACAACAAGCCATTCTGAAACTACTGAAAATATATAGTATTTTCCATCTGTAGGATAGATATCATCTGTCACAGGATACAGGAAAGCAAGAAGAATGACTCACAAACATGCAGCAGCTACCTTTTATAAGAATTCTGTATATGTGCTAAACAGTGCTGTCGCAAAAATGTGTATTTTAAAATACTGTTGAGACTTAAAGTCAGTTAAAGGTTCAGTTAGAGAAAAATCAAAATAATTGCAAAACTATGTATGACAAAAAAAATCAAACAAAACACCAAAACAAAAAAACCCCAAGCAAAAAGACACAAAACTTGCTCAATTTCTCATCTGTTGTAGTTTTCAATTTGAAACTCAACTAAGCTGTCTTGCCTTGCCTGCTACTTGCACAGGAAAACCAGTAAAATTACACAATGAAGGGGATGTAAGGTGCAAAACAAATAATCCAGCCAAAATCATGAAATGAAAAGTCAAAAATGAAAAAAATCAATCGACAGGGTGACTCAGTCACTTGGATGGACATCATGGATGTGAACTTAAATGGCACAAAAGATAAGAGGCTATTTTTGACTCTGATTTTCTAGTATCTGAAATTTTGTAAAGTTTAACCATGGTACATGACATCAATAACTTCAAAGGCTGCATTTATGCAAATGAGATTTGTAAAGAAGAAAGCAGCTCCTTAAAAGCCTTTTTAATGCAAAAAATATGATGGAATATCAGGATAATTACTTGCCTTTATTGCCATTTGGGACATAGTTTTGCAATGAAAGTATAAATATCAAATTAATGTCGATTTTAAAATAGTCTTTAATGAGAAGGTGAAGGTGCTATTAGAGCACTACTGTGGATTTTTGGTGCTGCAATATCATATCATGTAGCCTTAGCCTAAGAGAAATCCTGCATGCCTCATCCCTGGGAGGGCTCAAGGCCAGGTTGGACAAGGCTTGGACCACCCTGCTCCAGTGGAAGCTGTCCCTGCCCAAGGCACAGGAGTTGAACCAGATGATCTTTAGAGATCCCTCCCAAACCAACCAATGCTGTGATTCTACAGCAAATAAAATGCTCCTGGTATGTACAAAGTACCCTGACTTCAAGTGGGTTTTTTAAAACATAAGATCATAAGGTTAAAAGAGACCTACAGAGACTGCCAAGGGACCCCCCACCACCCAACAAAGGCATGTCCCAGGTCTTCTAATTTCTGTCCAGTATTTGCCCATCCCACTCCTAAAGGCTTACACTGACAAAGTGTCTGGAATGTTGGAGACTATCTATTACAGAACTACACTACTAGTATCATTATAATTTATTAATTTTTTTGTATCACCTGAATGTTCTTTGTGCAACATGGGCACTTCATTTCTCATCCTTCCTACAACAGAGAATTCAGATAAATGCATTATTCCATTCCCCACCTTCAAGGTTTTTATCACACCTCTCTATGATCTTTTATGCTATGCAACTATAAACAGACACAGTTTCTCACTTCTCTCCTTTGAATATTTCCAAATGTTCCACAGACTTTTTGAACTTTTTGTGTCTAAGCTGTCCATGATGTCCAATGAATGCCATATTCAGTAAAGGACAAGAATTAGATGTCTTAGAGTTACATATGCAAACCAGAAATATATTCCTTTTTTTGTAACTGGATTGCTGTTTACTTATATTCAGCTTGTGAACCTTTCTAAGCCATTGATCAGCTCTGAGGAATTGTAGCACAGTCAGCTTTTTCTTTGTGCTGTTTCTGTGAAGATGATTATTTCTACCAGATTATTTCTAAAACTTGTTTTCACCAGCATGGATATTGCTTCCATATTTCTAAAGGTTGTTTTGAAGCCTGATCCTGCTTGCAACACGCTCCTGACCCAGCTCCTTGTATGCAAATTGATTAGATTTGATCTCCAATTGCATAACTTAGGTCATTAAAAACACTGATGAGTTCTGGAGCTAGGACAAAGCTTTGAAGGGGCTAATGCAGATAACTACAGTCCTCACATAGTTAATCCTTCATTTCACTGATAAGGAACATCTGATTGTGGGGTTCTGACCAGTTTTGCACCTACTGCACAGCTATGTAATCATGACAATGCTTCCTTGCCTTCCCTATCAAAGTATCCTGGGATGGACTTTTTATAGACTTTATAATGGCCAACTGTACAAGCACCAGATGTTCTCTCCTCCATTCAAAAGGACTTTTATCCTACCTTGGGAAGAAAAGCATACTCTTTTTGTGTGGTTGGGTTGATGAAGAAAACATCCAGGCTTTTAATCTTTTTTTTTTTCTATAGATGCTTACAAACAGCTTAGCTTTTATTGATGGATGTTTCTGGGAACTCACTGACTAATTCTCTGGCTCCTCTTTTCCTCCCTTTCCACTGAGATGATTTATGTCCATCATTTTCTGTAAGCTGACAGCACACTGGATGCTCTAATCCGAGGTGGACATTTTGTGCATGGGTGATTTAGTCATTAACAACATTAACAACGTGGACTTGCTTTCCATGGGAATGTAGAAAAGGACAAGTTCATTATATTATACTTAATAATATACATTATATTATATTAAATTTACATAATATATTATATTATACTGAATATTATTACTGGACACTGTGAAGGTATTAAGTCAAAACCTGGTGTGCCTGATACTTGTACTTGGGTCACACATGCAGGGATATAGTAATTTTCTAACATGCATGTTTCCACTCTTCTGGAAATATTATTCCTTAACTTTGTGAAGATAAAAAATTATTATGGTAGGCAAAAAGCAGTGTAGGATCAGTATTGTGCCTCATTAACTTATTCAGAAAGCATAAAACCCTAAGAAATGGGTGATTGATTTTAATTAAGATGAAAATCAAACACATACAAGATATTTCATACCTTCATAATGTATTTTAGCAAATATTGAAATATGTATGAAATATAACACATTAAAGTAACAGATTGTATTTCACATGTTTGTATTTCTTCACCCAGAAAAAATTAGGAGAAAGATTTAGTGTCTATTTCACTCCTTTTTCCTGCCTAAATTAACAGAAAGCTAAATAAGTTGTCAGGGACAAAGGGTTATTACACAATAAAGGAAAACAGTCATCAAAGCCCCCCAATTAATACCAACAGAATCCTTAATGAAAACTGCATCAACACCACCTGTACAATTGTTTGTGTGCCACAGATGAGGAACTGATGGCCCAGGCAGTGAAAGAATTGGCAAAAAGGCACCTACAACAGCAGAAAGGAAAGGACTGACTTCCAAAGCCAAACTTCTCCAACTGGGAAATTGCATTTCCCTGCCTCCCTTAGTACTTCTGACCATGGCTGCACAAATATAAAAGGCTAAGAAGCTACAGCTATTTAAGTCTATGATAAGTCTTAATTATCTGGGATTTTCAAAATGTATGTGAAGCAGAAAAAAAACCATAACAAGCTCAAGCTACAGGATTCATTGTGGTTTCAGTTTTGCTAATTGCATGTGGGTCAACTGACTGCCAAAGCAGTCTGGGCTAATTTACTGATGTCACAATTGAACTGCCGTGGTGCACTCCATCCAATGAATCCCAAACAAAATATCAAATGATATTCTGTTTTCCAAAATTTACTTGTGTAAAAATTGAATGGCATGGATAAAAATAATCATCTCTTCAAATATTCATATTCCCTATATTACTTTTGCTACTATAGAACTGTACTAAAATAACATTACATTAATTTTAATTAGTTTTGCATTTCAAAGCATTTTTTCCACACATAGTATGTTTTTATGCGACTTCTGTCAATACTTGAAGATAAAAGGAAAGCCAAAGGTTATATGTTAATTATTAATTATCTGTTGAAAATAATGTAATGAGCTTGGTTTATATCAGGTCACACTAACTCTCAACTATTGTTTGTGAACTGCTGGAGCAATAAAAAATATAGCTCCAGGAAGGATAAACATTGCATTGTTAGATCCTTGAAAAAGAATAACTGCTCTACCTTTTTGCAGGCTGTGTCATATACCCATGGGTTTTTTTAAGTACTATTTGATTGTGTGTTTTTTGGGTTTTGGGGGTTTTTTGGGGGTTGTTTGTTTGGGTTTTGTTTGGTTTTGTGGGGTCTTTTTGTTTGATTTGATTTTGTGATTTTGTTTTGGATTTTGGGGTGGTTTTTTTGGGGGGGGAGGAGGGGAGTTTGCTGGGGTTTTTTTCTAACCTAACCTTTCACAGGTGTTGGCAGGTTCCTCCTGAAATAAGTATATATGCAAATCCTGTCACTGTGACCCTGCTGTTATTTTGCCTTCTACTTAGAGAAGGGGTAGAAGCCTTGAAGGTGCCCAGATGAACTGCACAGTCAATGTTTGCTCAAGAGGGATGACCCCAAGGAATGTTTGTGTCTACAAACATCTACAGAGAGTACAGAAGTCCCCCATGGAATTTGTTGATAGCAACAACACTGACACTCACAGCAGTGAACACATTCTGCTGACAGAGTAAACCAATTAATAGTGCAGGCACTGAAAAAATCAGTTGGTAAAGTTATTTAATTTCCAGCTGCATTGATCTTTGCATCTGCTTTGCATTGATTATTAAAGCTCTAAGTTCAGCAGGGGGTCATCCACATAGGAGAAACTTCAGTGCCTTCAAAATGTTTTTGAAGAAAGAAACAATTAGTCTGTATAATATCAACACTAACTTTAAGAGATAAAAAGGTGGATGGGCTTATTTTAGAAGGCAGCTACTATCCATACTGGGCAAAGTGAAATGCAAACACTTTGGAAGAAATTCAGGAATGATATGAATCCCACCTTACTGCTACTCAATTGCACACATATGTAAATGTACCTAAAAATCAGCTCGGAAAAAAAATCATGTATTTGCAAGGAAATGGATGTTTGTGGAAGCAGAAGCAAATGTTCCAAAAACTACAAGCAATAAAAGTTAATGTTTGCATGATTTAATGTAATTTTTAGAATACATGGCTAGCATTCAACTGTAAATAAACAAAACTTTAGGTAGAAAGGAAGAGCAGGGTAATAGAGAGGAACTATGTTTTCCAGGCTTGGACTTTGAGTTATTTCCCAGCTCTTTGGAGGAAGGACAGTTCAGACTTAGTTTATTTTATTCTTCTCCCATTGCAGGGGACTCACCTAGGCCAAAGTTGCCCACCCAGTGCCACTAAAATTTCTGGAAACTCTGAGAAAAGCAATGGAGTATCTACACAGGGGTATTTGCATTCTCTTGAAGACCTCTTACTGTAAATTGTCAAACTCTTTCATTCTCTCTTCACATCAGTTCTTGCAACACTTCTGTTGTTTGCAGCTAAATCCACTCTTTTCTTACACAGCTTTGAGAAGCAGAAGGTTTATTTGTGTTTTAATAGGGGGAAAAAATGATGCTATGCTTCAAAGACAGAGAAAATACAAATATAAAGAAGAGTCTCACACCACTTTGGGCCAATATTCAACACCTGCTCTTTCTTTTTTGTTAGGAGACAGAAATGAATCATCTATTTTGGTGCAATCCTCTTTATTTACGAAGAACACATCCACCATCCTCGTTCCTTTAGCACTGTGGAAACCAATTCAAATTACTTTTCTTGTCAGAAATTCTAAAGGAGTTATCTGGCTTCTTCCCAGGGTCCCACTAAGGACTGCCTTTCTCACTGTCTGCTGCTTTTTGCTGACAGCTAGTTTGCTAAAAATTCTGCTAATGCTCTTATGTTTACAACCAGTCCCATGGAAAACTCTCAGACCATGTAGCTCAAAGCACCCCCAGGTTCTGCCAAGTGGCCACTTGCCTCAGGCAGTCTTTTTCATTTGGGCCAGTTCCCTCTCTCTTTAAAATAACCTTAATTTTACCTTCCTGTTGCCTTGAAAACTTACCCCAGTACACTTGCAAGAGTTAACCAGAGAGTAAGACTTAATACCACCATTATAAAATTACCATTATCTCCAGAAGCATTTTATATTCCTATTTAGAAAGCTCAACTTTGATAATAAATTCTACTGAACAGAATATCACAACTATTAATTTTAAAGTACTGTTATCAGCAGTAAAAACTACATCCAAGCTTCCTTTCTATGCATATCCCAGGAACCACATATAATGAAACTAATTTATTTTGATTATTGCCTTTTGGAAATCTTCAGGCTCACTCCACTACACAAATGTAAGAAGGAACTTTGGCTATTATGTTAAGAAAAGCAAACAATTTTCGTCTCCTGGTCATAAGTACATATAATAAAACACCTATTTAGTTTCTTTTCCCTAATTTATTTTTTTATTAAAGAACTCACAATCTTAATTTTAAAATCTGTTGTTATCCTCTTTGCCTTCTGAATTTTTGTGGAATGAAGAAACAGATCTGTTAGCAAGCTCTCACAAATACTATGTATCAGCTTTGCTTAATTTACTGCCCAAAAGAAATTTTTTCAATATAATATTGAGTCTGTCACTGGCACCATTTCATGCTTCTTTTTACAGAGAACAAGCATGTTGTGAGCATTACCAATATAAGAATTAATCAGATGCTTACTTTTATGAAATGACAGTATTATAAATACAACCTCAATTTTAGAAAATTCAAGGGAAGAAAGTGAAGAATAACTCTCAGTATGGGACATTTGACTCAATGGGGTATTTGTATTGTTAACAAGAAGCCAGGTCCCCACAAGTATCAGGGTATAAAGAGTGAACACTGAAAAGTGAGCAGGATAAATTGTCATTTGGAAGGGCCTTTTATACTGACTGCAGAGGGAGTCCTGAGACAAGATCTAGTGTCAGCTACCCAGGCACATTGCTTGAAAGGTTCATTCAGAGAGGAACCTAAATTTTAGGTTGGAGAGAATACAGAAAACATCAACCTAAAATAAATGTTCTGGTTATCCTCAGGAAAACTAGATCCACAGATGAAATAAGCAGTCATAGCTCTACTGATTTCAGAGGAGCCTGAGCAATATAACAAGTTGAGATTCTGGTCCTATGAATAGCTCCTTTGACTTCAGTAGGATTACTCACACAGCCTATGAGTAACCACATACAGATGTGTAAGATATTTGCTAAGCAACAGACAAGAAGATAGCAAAAAAGAAAAATTATCTGTAGCTTAACAACTTATAAACTATATAATCCTGTAGACCCCTACACACATGAATGCTATTACACACCGAGGTACATTAATTATGCATGTCAATATTTCTTGGTTTCCTTACATCTACTGCTGTTGGATCTTTGCTCACCCTGAAACACAAAGTATTGCTTTTGCTCCTTCAAAAGCTGTTGTTCAAGAATACACCACATTCTCTGTGTTTTAGTATTGCTAAAGTAAATGTGTTGCATCCCATAAGCAATATCATATACACCAAAAGCCATTACTGTCTTTTCTAAAAGAAATACTTTAAAGAATTGTCATTTCAATAGAAAGCAAAAAAGCTCTAGCTGAAATGCTCGTATTCTCCACATTCATTAGCGCTATTGACATAACTGAACTTCTTTGTTCTTATTAGAGTTACCATAGAAATGAGCCTAAAGCTATTACATGAATTGTTACTGCTATTAAGAAGTAGTCTACTTCAGTTTCATTTGTCTATTTGTAAGGATTTTTGAATATTTAAGAGAATAAAACTACCTTGGTAACAAAATCAAGGCAGAAAGGTGGAGGGTTTTTTAAACAAACATATTTAATAAACAGAAGCAATAACTTGAGTGGCACCCACACACTATATGAAGCAAGCATTTTCTACAATTCCATGTTTTTGTGTTTGTATATGCTATTCCTTAAGACAGGCAAATGGTGCACAGCTGACTGTATAATGAGATGCTATATATAAATGATATTAACCTTTGAAGTTAGGTAAGCACTTTACACACACAATCCATGCTTTCAAGCATTTTTTACCTGAAAGGGCAATCATGCATTACTTCCTCATTGCTCAAGAGCTTTATAGTCTATTACACGAGGAAATAAGAATCTAAGTAATCTTTAAAGATATGCACTGTCTTTCTGGTGTGTAATGAAAATAATATATAAAAAAGCGATTTATATTTTTAAAAAGTACAAATCTATTTTAAATAACTGACTGATCCAATATACACAAATGCATATTTCAGACTACATATAGGGAATATATTTTTATTGTCAGGGTGGTGAAACCTCCATGTCTGGGAACATTCAAGTTCAAGCTGGATGAGGCTCTGAGCAGCGTGTTCTGGTTGCTCATTGCAGGAGGTCACTGGATGACCTTTAAAGGTCCTTCCCAACTCAAACAATTCTATGTTTCTGTGATTCTACATAGCAACAAATGACACATTGGCACATGTCTTTTGTGTGTCTGGGTGAACGGAAGAAGGCACTTTATGTACATCAGTGATTACAGGCTTTTGGATTAAAAGTAACAATTCCTTAAAACATCTGGGGGGGCCAAGAGTACGAAAGGTGCACAAAAGGAAATCTGAGCAGCAACTGGTTTACTTTAGGAAGGGCAAATACTTTGCTAAAATAACTCATCTAGAAGCTTTGTGGTTTATAATCCCATCTGTGTGAGTTTGTTAGTGATCTCAGTGTAATCTTGTCAACAAAAAGAAAAGTTCAATGCACTATTAAAAGGAAATCATTTGGATGCAGATTCTATCAGCAGTGTGATGCCTTTCAATCAGAAGTTCATGAGACAAAACCTTTGAGCCACTACAAATCTGGCAGGCAACCTATCAAGTTTTCAGTAAAATGATCTATGAACAGATTGTCTTGTACCTATTCTGAGCAGAAGACTGAATGAATATTTTAGATATGAAACATGCAGAGAAAACAAATAATATTCTCTTCATATTTCTTATTTGGCAAATCTGGGTGATAGATCTTTTCTTGTATAAAGGAGGAAAACAGTCAGATTGGAGCTTCATGGATGGGCTCTTGTGTGAATTTAGGGTATAAAATGCAAGAGGTCCAACAAATCATTTGGGAGAAAATGACAGCTTTTGGTTTTTCATCCAGTGAACCAGAAAGTCAAATTTTGCTGAGAAAGGTGCTAGTAGAAAGATATGTGGGCCTTTGGAGTAAAAAGAAGGATAAGAGATTAAAACCAAGAATACCTATCTGATCTTTTAACATAGTGTAGGACTCTTCTAAAAACTGCTTTGCATTTCCCAAACTTTGCAATATTTAGGAACTCCTTTATTTGATATGCAAGTATATCTTCCCCCTTTTCTAATCCTGCATCAATTTCCATACTTACCTGTAAATGTTATCTTTTGCTCTGTCATGAATGTTCCAAATTCTTCCTGTTTTGTTTTTGTTTTCTTGGGATTTTGATGTGTTTTTTTATCAAGACTTTTGGGGTGTTCTTATCAAGATACTGCTATAAGAATTATGCTTTGGAAATCATCTCATTGTATTCTCTATTTTTTTTTTCAAGGAACAAGCTCCTGAGATGAGCAATATTCTACTATCTTACTTCAGCCCTTCTTAAAAACCTTTTTTAAAATGTCACAAATCCATGGGAGGGATGGGTAGGGGAAGGTGTCAAGGGATGCCAGGCAGGAGGCTGTTCATGTTCGACTGCTCAAAGTTTCACTGATCTATTTGGAACTATAAAATAAAAGAATGATACTTTCCATTTTCCCTCAATGCAGAATGTGAATAACTTTAATGGTATAAGGTAAGACAGTGTCTGCTGTCCCTTGCCCTTTCAGAAGGCAGGAGAGAAGAAGAGAAGCTCATCCAGGAGTTAAAGTATAGAGTTCAAAAACTTGAGATAAAATATATCTTAAGAGACAGGAATGTAGGTAAGAAAAAAATGAACCAAGTTTTGTTAATAGCAAAAAAAAAATTACCAAAGCTCAAGGTTTTAACTTAGGGAAAAATTATTTCAACTAGATAAACTGAAAGACCAACAGATATGAGCAAAGGAAGCTAAATTCAGTGTAGAAAAACATCAGTTAAAGTATTTTGGAAGACATTTCTCCATTTTCATATATACACAATGTAACAGTTTCTTACCTGTGCCTATGACATAACCCAAATTTTAACTGCTCAGCAAGATATGGGCAGTGCTCTGAGCAGTGCAAAGCAAATATTTGCTGAATGTGCAATGAATTAGAAAAGAAACTGGAGGGAAAATTTCTAAATTAGTGGGGTAACTGAGACATTCCCTCTTCACAACACAAACAACTTGCTCCTGCTTTGTACTGCATTCGGGCCATGCTATGCTCAATTTGGAATCAATAACGTTCCAATTGAGCCAAGCACTGAAGTCAGAGGGCAAAACAGGACAAGGTTCTGAATTTTCAGCTACACACAGGGCTCTACAAATCTTTAAAAAAAATTACTGGCTTACCTCAAGAGCCTGATAAAATGCATTACTAAAATATGACAAGAACTGGATGGTAATGTTCTTACTCCTTCAGGGGAAAGAAAATCAGGAGGAACAATAAAAGGATGCACAGCTTTTAACAGCAAGCTTTTCTGTATTTGTTTGTGTTCTTGTTTTATTTCTATTACTGTAGTTTGGGTCCATATTGAAGGTAACATCTAAAGAGTCAAACATTCCTGTCTTTAAAGAATGATGAAAGAGATTAAAAGCTCATCTGCCAAATGGGCTCTAAAGTAGATACTTCAGAAATCTTTTCAACAGTAGATTGTCTCTGTGTGCTATTCATACAATTTATTTGCAACACTTAATTGCAAAATCTTATATGTTACATATAAATAAAAGTTTTCTAGCTAGATTAAAGGAAAATATTGCAGGGAATGTAATAAAAAACTTGTCTTTTACATGAACTGCAGCTGGCGGTCAAGAGCAGATTGAGAATAAAGGAGATTTCTTTCAGCATTTACAATTCATAATGCTACTGAACTCTAGCTACAAGACAAAACCAAGCTTCTCTAGTTATACTCAAGGAAAGCCAAGATTCAGAACCAACCATGAAGCTCTGAGTTCTAATCCAGTTGCCAAGTATGTCCTTCTCTCTTGCTCTTCTGAAGAAGCTGGCTGATGTTTATGTTGCATTTATCAAACAGCTTATTTTAGGTTTCATAACAGTCTTAAAAGTATTTTTGATGATATTAGGAAAACAAAGCTTGGAAAACTTGAGAAACTTTTTGTATGAAAATGTTTTCATTATCAAATGATGCCTAAACATTATAAATATTGTATTTCAAAAATCTAGGAGAGCAATCACAGAACACAGACCAGATCTTCCTTGATCTAGAAATGGGTACATTCATATTTGTTCTTAAAAACATCAATAAACCAACCTCATTAACATCTGGAATTAAATCAATGAACTACTACATTTGATCACAACACAGTTTTGCACAGAACTATCAAAGTATTGAGACCAATTTAAATGAAATAATATTATGTTGAATTATGTAGTTTACAGTAACTTTCATCTATATTTTGCAATAAATAAGAAATAGATGAGAATTTGCCATCAGAAAATTTTTAACAATGTTCGTATGAATAAAAAAAAAAGTTCCAAAAGGAAACAAGTACCAATAACATACATTTTCCTTTGTAGCACCACTTGAAGCTAAACCTTGGAATTAGTACAATGTAATTTCAGTGAAGGAAAATTATAAGTGCAAGTTACCTGGCACTTCTAAAGCATATATAAATTCATTGTAGATCTACAGTAAAAAAGTTATTTAAACATTCATAGTGCCAGTATACTAACAAAAAAATCATTAAGTAGACCAAAGCTTATCTTTAAAATAAACCCTCAAGATTATAGTACATTAAGCAAGTGCTTTTTCTGAAAATCATCAAGATTAGAAGGTTTAATAAGAGAAAACATCACTGTCTACAAATTTTAGATCTCATTTATGAGAGCAAAATGAAATATCACAACTATCAGTATACAATCATATACATGTAGCAGCATAGATAAAGTTTAACCTCATTTAACTGTAATAAATTGTTAAACAGGTAAGAACAAAGATGTGGCCCAGATTTTTCAACATAGCTGTAAGAATTTAGACCACAAAAGAATAAGATGATTTTATGTATGAATATTTACTCAGTATTTTAATTGTGCCACAGATTTAATGATGAAACTACTGATTCTAATAGATAATTTTGCTGCTTTGAGGGGAGGTTCAGATTGAATATCAGGAAACATTTATTTACAGAGATGATGGTCAAACACTGGAACAGACTTCCTAGCAAAGGGTCAGTGCCTCAAGCTCATCAGTGCACAAGAAATTATTATTTATTTGGACAATACTCTTAATAATATGGTTTAACCTTTGGTCAGCCCTGAAGTGGTCAGGCTGAATAATTCTTTGCAGGACCTTTTCAATTGAAATATTCTGTTCAATTCTATTCTAAATATTCTAAATATCCTACCATAAGGAAATTTTACCTTTCTGCAGCCTAGTGCTGTAATTCCTTTACTTTTTGACAGGACAAAGAAATAAATTTTTCTTCTTCAGCATAAAAAGGTCAAGGGTATAAAATGACTGCATTTTATTGTTGCAGTGCTATTTTTTTTGCAGTACTAATTATTTAAATTGCATATACAGGAGAAAGGGAAGGAATGACTGTTAATCAAAGTTCTCAACATATTGTGAAAGATAAAGCTACTACAATAATCTTAAAGTTATTGATACCTCTCTCCGTCGAGAAGCCCAACAGGTTTGTTTGATTTTCCAAACGACAGCAGCTACCAGCAGTAAGGATAAGAAACAACTGCAATTACAAAAGAAAAAAAAAATAAGAATCGTAACTTGTGAAAAGCTTATGTTTATAGGGTATCAAAGGTAACAAAAAGGCATTCTAGCATGGAAAAATAAACCCCAAAACTCGGGGAAAAATAACTGTACCAGAATTACAAAGAGTCAACCATCCGTGTTCAACGTCAAAGCAAATGCACATTACATGCTCTGGTTTTCTCCTGGAAATGTTTCCATTAGCATGGGATAAACTCCAGTACAACCCTCCATATACCCAGTCTCAACAAGTATGCACTGCATGTTCCATGTTCAGTAGATGAAAAAAGAGGATGACGTATAGCAAAAAAAATTATAGCAATTTATATTTCTTTCATTTTGTACATTCTGAGTAATTTCCTGGGATGCAGGAAGGGTAACTACACAAGGAGTATAATTAGTTTGAGGAGCTGGGTTTGCACAGTGACAATAGGCCTGTGTTATCTTATTGAGTATTTCCATGGGTAATTGCCCAGGGAAAACATCTCCAAGGACATCACCACATTACAGTTCCAAAGACACAACAGAAGAAGAAAAATAAAAGAAAATTAAACACCTGCAGTGCACAATCAGAGCATACACCTTCTCTCTTGTTTCAGTATCTTTGTATTGTAACATTTAATCCATAAAGTATTTTAGTAAAGATCATTGAACTCAACCTCTTTTAGTGAGTTTCTGGATACTGGAAAAAGGCTTCTAAAGCTGGCACTTGTAATTACTCAGAAGATCTTTCAAATTTTAGACAGTTTTTTTTTTTTAATATAGGTATCTGGATTTACTAATTGTGTGAAGAACTTTCACACCATGTTAGCAGTTCTACTGTACAAAGTTGTTTCAATTAATCTAATACTAACCACTGAATTAACTACTAGACATCTACAATTTTTGTTTTCTGCCAAAAAGCTTCAAAATATTTTATTTAATACAGGAAATACCAAGGTTTCTGGAAGTATTATAGTTCAGAGGAGTACTATGCATAAGTGCAAAGTAATGCCAATGTCTTCCTTTAAAAGCAAGTACAAGTGATTGCAAATTTATATTTGGTTGTCTAGAGAAGAGCAGAACCAAAAAAAAAAAAAAAAAACACTGACCACCAGAATAAATTCAGTTTTGCAGCAACATCTTTTAAAGTTTTAAAGTCTAGAAGGACTTATAAATAGTATTTCCCAGAAATGTTTCCCTTCCTCTACACTGCAGTGTCCAGCTGGTACCTGCAACAGATGCTTTAGGGCAGCATCAGGGTACTGACGTGCTGCTAGAGATTGGGATGCTCTGAATGAAGTAAGGGAAAGCATCTCACTCTTCCCCTCCTCTACAGTCCTTCCAAACTCCACTAAATTAGGGAAATACAGCAACTCTGTTTGCAATTTTTAACTCAGTGGCTCCTGGAATTTAGAAAAGGTTAATACATGCAAGGGAGCTGGATACCAGAAGCTAAGAGAGAGTCTTGCACTGTGTGACTGATTTATTATGACCAATTTATTAATTTCTTGAACAGTTCTCTTAAGTTCATAGAATAAAAAATATTCAGAGTTTTGGCTAAAGGACTTTAGACAAATGGATTCTGTGCTCTGTATGTCAGTGGAGTGGGTCACACTGAATTTTCTTGTCATCAGTCAAAACATCAATTACTTGCAAAGCTAAAGTCAGAAATTAGTGTCTTAAAGATGCACCCATAAAATACTATAAACCATTGTAAGTTACACCATTGATAATGTGAATTTTGTATAGTCTTTTCTTGGCAAGTAAATATTCTTTTTTTTCTCTTTTTTAAAAATTTTTTAAGGAGCTGGTTTTTAGGGGTGAATCAAAATTCATTCTTTAGAATGAATGAAGAAAGAGATGGAAAATAGATTTTGTGAAATTAACCTAGTTCCAGGCTGTGGTGAGATCACATCCTTGCTTTATGTAGGGCAATAAAAATTAAAGCTGACTGCAAAGGATATCACAATACAGAGTGACTTGGCAATAAAATAAGAGAATGAAATTCAGTGACAATGAACTGAAGGCAATGTGCACAAGAAAAAAAAAAACTACCACAACTAGCTACAAATACAAAATGATAGGTTCTAAATTAGCAATTACCACTCAAGAGAATGATCATGAAGTCATTGCAGATAGTTCTTTGAACATATCAACTGAATGTTTAGTAGCAGTCAAAACAGAAAATAGGATGTTGAAAGAGATTAGAAAAGGAATAAAGAACAAACCAGAAAGCATTGGGATGTCAGTGCATAAATCTATAGTGTGCCTGTACCTTGAAGCAACCATCATCTTATCTCTAAAAATCTAAGCTGAATGTAAAAGGTATAAAAGAAAGCAGTCAGCTTGGTCAGGGGAATGAAATGGTAGAAGAAATAAGTTCTCTTTGGCTTTGAAACAATAGGGATTTGAAGGGAGCCATGAAAAAGACATTAACATCACAGGCAAAAAATGTAAAAAACCAGCAGGACGGGTGTAGGTGGGTGCTCTCTAGTCCCCCATTACACTTCTTATCTCCTCCTTGTGGCAGAGATATAAAAACAGAAAGAGTAGTGCAAATTAAATGAATTGAAAATTGGCCATTGTGCAGATAAAAAAGAAACTGTCAGCAGGGGACCTACATCAGAAAATGGAACTCCTAGATGGGTTACAAAGCTCCCATCAGATCCACTCAGTTTTGATGGGACAAATATATAATAGCTGAGAGATCTATGCATGACACAAAGACAAAAGTAATTAATAGTGGTTAACGGCACAGAGGTTAAAGAGATTGTACAATGGTCAATTTTTAGATTTTTTTTTTTATACACAATCATTGCTAAGTTGTATTTATGAGAACAAGGAAGTCAGACGTCATTTACATTGCAAAGGATTTCTTTTTCCCTTGGAATGAAGCAGTTCCCAAACCAGCTTAGAGATCAGTGTGAATGACAATTCAGTATGAATTTCAGCTGGGATGCTGAAACAGAAAGGGTTAAAACAACCTTAAATACTCAGGTGCACAGTAGTAACCAGCTCTTGAGAGATAAATTTATCACCCTACAAGGTACTGCCAAAACAGATACCATCAGACTTGTTCTTAAAGCTCTGCCATTGGCATTTTCTGAAAGGAGGTTGGAAAACATTAAGAGAATACAGAGAAAAAATCACAAAAAGTATTCAAAATCTGGACAAATCTTTTGCTGACAGTGACTTTACAAATAAATCATTTCACTTTTGGAAAAGATCAAGTGGCAACTTGCCTGCAGTCAATCCACACGATCATAGATTATGTGCACCATCTCTGACTCTCCAGTTGAGACTGACATCCAAATCAACAGACATTTGGATAAGTGCCTTTGCAAAGCACATGGGTTATGAAATGCTAACCCCAAGTACAGAGTGAATGACTTTCTGCATTTATCAATGTAAATCCTCCCAATAAGACAATTGCCATACTCTTAAAACCACAGCAGCCCAAGCATTATCAAGATTTTGTTCTCTCCAGAGCAAAGAAATAAAGTGCCAGAAGACAAGGATACAGCTTTGCACAGTTTCCCCTTCAAACCACGTGGAACAAAACAGGAGGAAACACTAAAAAAGCGTGCTTGAAAATGAGCAATCCATCACCAGCACCCTGGATTACAGGCTGGTTGGAAGTTATTGTCCTAGCATGATTTTGGAGACAATTGGAGAACCAATGACCTGCAGAGGAAGAAGCCCTGAACACAGTTTGTGTCCAGCACAGCAGAGCAAAGTGGCCAAGGAAAGGCTGCAAGAGAACACCAGGGCTAGCAGGGAGGTCTGGGCTATGCAGATGCTCTGCCCAGAAGGGCTCTGGGCAATATGAAAACAGAAACAGTGATTTAATAGAACAAAGAGAAGGGAAATTGCAAGGAATAATTGCTGCCTGCATATTTTTGCAAGCTACAGAGCAAATTTTTGACTTCCAGAGGTCACATTTAGGTATATTTAGTGCAGACCTGACTGAGGAAACTAAAGTGTTATCCCTAACTCAGAAATTAGTTTCTCTGTGTTTCTTTGGGTGGCAAACTAAAAAGCATTAGGGGAATTAGTGGATCTGTTGCTGCTTGGTCTGGGCAAACTGAAATGAAATGTGTAGATATCCCTAAAGAAATTTAAATTGCATGGATAAATAGAGGGGGAAATCTGTGAAATGTAATGATCAGCATGTTTAGACCAGATGAATTAATGACACATTTGTGCCTTAAGCTCTATGAATGCATAATAAGTACACTATGGAACTCCTTTTTTTATTATGTATTAATGCCTATAAATTACATATTGTAACAAAGTAATACTTTAGTTAAAGTGAAATAATTTACTTATTTTTGCAGGGATGTAAAAGGAACTAAGCATAAATATTTTAAGAATCAATACTGTAAATGGAAAGTAAACAAAACAAAACAAAATGTGCCATCCTTTGTTATTTCTTTTTTCATTCTCTAATTGTTTAACATACAAAGAGAATAATTGTTGTTTTTGTGATTTTACTTAAGACAATAATTTGCACAATAATTCAAATAAATTTCCACAAACCAATGAAAGCAAACACTTTCACAAAACTTTGACTTTCATCTAGAATACTATTAAATCCACCAAAATGAAAAATTACGTGAGATTGTGCTTTGAGCACCCATCACATTTACTCCTCTTGCAGGACAAGGTAATGCAGCAGCCCACAGCTGAGCATGGGCAGCACCCCTGGTTGGGCCCACCCTGGAGCAGCACAGCTGGGCCAGCACAGGGTGTCTGGGCTGCTCTTCATCCTGTCCCCATGCTCCAACACGTGACAGACCCAGCCGTGAGTCCCAAAGGGAACTCCTGCAGCAGGGCTGGCTTAGTGTGGATCCGGAATGGGCTTTTGAACCAACCCCTGAGTGCCCCTGTGGTGCAGCCCTGGAGCTCAATTAGAAGCTGTGCAATGTTCACTCCAGAGCCAAAGGGGCTGTCAATCCATGGAACTAAACTAGAGCTAGCTCAAAGACCAAAAAAAAAAAAGCATTCAGTGTGGATGTCAGGTCCTCAGCACCATCCTGCCCAAGAGGCGATCAGTTTGTTCACACTGCTCACCAACAGAGACAGAAGCTCCCAAAATTCCTTTCACCAAGTTTGTTAGGGACACAGCAGACACATTTACTGCCCACACATATATATTTGCACATATTATACAGGCTTCTCCCAAGTCTTTTTGAACATAGGAGTTGGACCATCAAGGCAATTATTGCTCAATCACCTGAGTCTTGCTGAGTTCAGACAGTAATTAAATATTCTTCTGCATCCACCAACCTCCAGCCTGTTGATTTCTCTTTGACAAGGGCATGAAAATGTTCAATTTCCTAATTAGCAATCTAAAGAGTGACCCCCCACTCTATTGTTTCTCTTCTAGTACTAACATGAAGTACAATTTAGCACATTCAGTAAAACAAACTGATGGCAAAGAAACTTTTTAATGCGGATATATGCAAAGAAAAGAAGTCTCATACCTAAGTTAATATTTTCAAGATAGTACTGCAAAAGTTTTCAACAGATCACATTAACTGTTTTTCTAAGAACTGCTTTCCCAACACATTATTTACTATCTTTTTATTGGCAAATAGAGCCCATTTTAATTGATATTTTATAAAGCAAGCACAATTCTAAAATAAAAATAATTGAACAATTATTTTTCTAACACTGTGACTTCAAATAGCAATTATTGTCACAGCAATTGATTTCTTTCATTGTACTTGACAAGAACATTGTGTTTATGATTATGATGTGCTGAGTTCAGCCATCCTTGTGTTAACTGGTATACACATGACAAGCAGCTCCAAAGATTTCAACAGGATTATCTGAAGCACAAAGCATTGTAAACATAATATTAGAAGTCTGATGTGTATGACAGCAGTATATTTTTTTAATGATTAATTAAATTGCTATGAATCAGAAAGTTTTATAAACATCATTATAAGTAGAACTATTTCAGTGATTAGCAATTTAGAATGATTCTGGGAATTAAGTGTTACAATTCCAAATTAAATTGTATAAAGATCTAGGGGAAAGTAGTCTTGGCTAGCAAGGAAGTAGGATATGCAAATGCCAGTTCATGGTAGCACAGTGTGTAGGGTCAGAGAAATAAATCCTGGCTGTGGAGCCAAGACATTTCAGCCAGGAGTGCTGAATTCCTGCTCAGGGAGAGGCACAGCCAGTGACAGGCATTGCCAACAAAGCCAGCATCACCATCCAGGTGACTCAGGAATGTCCTTTTCCTATTCCTGCTTGTCATGACAACACCACCAGCACCAGCAGCTCCATGCACTGGCTCCCATTTTCTGGAACACACCATTTTCTGTCACTGATAAACCAAGAGCTGCAATCTTTCCCTCCTCAGCTACAAAATGTCATTGCTGCACAGCCTTAAATATGACAGGGCTTTTTCCATCAGCCTAGATCTATATTACATTCTTTTCCCCCACAACTTCTTTTTGAATTAAAGGAACCCAAGGAAAATGTGAACCCTGTAATCCAAAAGCCACACAGGGTTCAGGCACTGAGTTCTTGCTTTTCAAACTGAAAAGTTAAAGAAATGCTTGAATTTGAGGTAAAGTATCTACGATGGTATTTAAAACTCAAAGTATTACCAAAAATCATTTAAATGCAAATTTGTATTTATTTGTGTCTCAAATGGAATTCACACAAGTTAAGCAACAAGTTTCAAGTTCATTTGAAACTAATTACACGGATAATTCTTCTTATCCAGATGACTGATTAAAATGTTATTTTTTGATGCAGTCCTGAAAATCCATATATCCTCAGAAATAACTCTTGCATAAAGTGATTCATGAAAGTCACATAACTTCCCTTAAAATTCTCTTCTCACACGTTCACAACTACCAAACTTATACAAAACAGATTAAGAGTTAAAAAGAAATACATATCTGCCTTTTAATCTGGTCCCTCCAGACTCAACACTGTGTTTGGTAAGAATGTATGGAAAAGAATATCCACATGAAATTTGTTTTACTTTGTCATGGTTAAAACCATGATACTACCAAAAGAATGGTGTAAGTCTCCAGATCAGCACATTAAAAATTACTATTAAAAATATCATGAAAATAATTTTCAGTCAGAAGAGTAAAATTAAATAAAATGACAAACTAAGACTTCAATAATGGTCTAAATAAAGCTTCACAATTTAAGCTCTGAATGCATAATGTGAAACAGGGAGATTGAACTATCAGCAGTGTCAACTGCATTTTATATTAGTTATATTTTAAAGTAAGCAGTAGCAATGAAATATAAATATAATATGTATTAATTTATTAGTCAGAATATGTACTATTTATTGTGCTAAATAATTTATTAATATATATTTAATACAGAAAACCAAATTAATCCTTCTTCTCCCAAGGCATAAACTCCTATAGCAGTTTAAAATCATCTCTGACAACTGTCTTTGCAAAGCCTGTGTTCATTGGTCTTTCCTGTGCAATGAAACATCAAAAATCTTCTTGAAAGTAAAGAAAAATAAATGTTTGAACAAGGGATTTGTAATTAGCAGAAAAATTATTATGAAAAAAAGTACTGGCATTTTTTTCATTATGTACATGCGCCACAACATTATAGAGGATGAAGGGGAGCATTAAATAACTTTATTCAATAAAGTAATTATTAAAAAATAACTACAAAAGAAGAGCACATACATTTTTTAAATTTCTATTTTCCTACATACATAATTCATGCATACATCCACAAGGCTGTGGGTTTCTGTTAAATACACCACAAGCTGCTATAGGGAAGTATGAATGAATGATCAATCACACAAACAGCCTTTATATTCAACTTAAAAGGGAAAATGGATGCAGCGTACACCAAGATGCGATTGAGAGATCAACATTCCCATTTAATCTGCCAATCCAATATCAGATTAAAGTGAACCAAGTGAAAGGACTCTGAAATATATCACACAATAAAGCTCTAGATGTGAACTTTTACCCTCTGTGGTTCTTCCTTTCACCTTTTTGAGGTAACAAATAAAAAAGATTTACAATCAAAACTATTTGATCTCATGTAAAATGAAATTAATCTCCACTGAATAAATAGAATATCACACCCATGAAGCATAATGATGTTTCTTTAGTTATGGAAAATACTTTAATATTTCATATCATTTTATGAGCTTGCCCTTCATGGGTGAAATGCTCCATATTTCTCTCAATAAGTGATGTTGCATGTGAAAAAATAATAAATAAAATTTATATGTATTTTCCACTGAAATTCTGGACAAATTATGAAATACAGAATTTAGTGTTTTCTGCAGTAGCTTTCCAGCACAATTAGAAAATGGATATATTGTTTCTATTACAAAATAGTCGTGCTTTCACTTCTGCTTTTTTGCAATGGTCTTCGTGATTGATGCTAATTTACAATTTAAAATTAAGGGGTGGGGGGTGAGGGGTGGGGAGGGGGAGAGAGAAAGAGTAATTTTTCTAGTTACTGTCAGCTAGTGAATTTAGAGAAGAAGAATTGTCACCAATGCTAATAAAGCCTTCCAAACCAAGAGATTCACATTATTTCAAGAATTTTTTTTCAATATTTTTTCAATATTTTCACCCATTGTTATTTTTCCCTGCTCTCTCTAGTACAGCTATTATTCTTCACCACAGAAATGCAAAATCTGCTTAGAAAGCCACCACACCATGTCAGCATTGTTTAGCATGATAGACTGAAATATAATGAAGAAGTTTAACACATTCCAAACAACTTTTCCCTTCCATCTGTAACCTTTCCAATACTTTTTCCAAAAAGGCAAATACACTAAAATGAGTAGGTATAAAAACGTCATAACTTTCCTTATTAAAATTCCTGTTAAAATTCAATTTTCTTGGGAACAGACCAAGGATTTTTAGATTTCCAGGCCAAAGAAGCATCATTCAAGAAGAACACAAAAAATTCTGCAAACGTACTGGATAAAGAATAAAAACCCCCGATTATCCTCAACCTGATATTAGAATTTCAGCTACTAAAGACTGAAAACATATTAGGAAAGAAATATAATTTTCCAAGTGGTGAATGTTTTCCTAAAATATAACCAAACAAATTATTGAAAACATAGAAAACCAACTATGATATAGAACATGATTGGCCCATATATGAAGATTAAATTCAAATAAAAATATTCAGATTAAAAAATTTAAACAGATTATATAATTATTTTAGTTTCTGCTGTGTGGTTCATAGTGGGGCTTTTGGAGTTCACAGTAGAATTTCCATAATTTTGCTCCTTATTGACAAAACATAGCCATCCCTACCTTGGATTCCAACAGACAATTTAGAAAGACCACAAAACCTCCCCACAAAACACTTCATTTAGTACCAAGAAATGTTACTGGAATATTTGCATTAATATTCCAATACAGAAAATTAATTCCTTTGATTTAAGATGTGTCTTCCAAAAAGAAGTAATCAGATTTAATATTTTCAGACGTATGAAATTCACAGCGTAACACGTGGTCTAGAACTGTCTTTTCCCTTTCTCCCTGATTTATTTCAGCTGAGCACAGGGACCTGGAATATTTCTGCCCTGCCATGAGGAGATTGCTCATTTCTTGGCTGTCACTCAGTGCCCAGCCCATCACACCAACCCGCCTGCAGAGACAGGCGGGCACGGGGCTTGACAAAGCTGCTTGTCACCCGCTGTAATGGACGATGACACCACTGCCTGAAGGAAGACACTAATGCTTTTACTTCTTTTATTTCCTGTTATTGTTTCCCTTCATCAGCTTTCACCCCACTTCAGTGTATTCCTCACATCTGGGAGCAAACTCCTGAAGTTAACTTTGCAAGTGGTACATGTCAGAAGAAGGCTGAATTCCTTCTCTTTGGAATTAAAATGACAAAAGCAAAATTTCAAGTCCGTTTATCACAGATGAAAACATGTTCTTGTTCTTTTTCTTAAAGTACAGTGTACTGGAGTTTCATAAAAAAGTGACCAGGAAGGATTAAGCACTCTGGAAGAAAAATTGCTGTGAGCCCTGATGCTGTTGAACTCTAAGAAAAAACCTGACTAACTGGATTTAAGAAAATACATCAGAAGATGTAGGGAATCAAAACATAAATGCAGTATGAATCATCTGTGATGCTTCTTAGGATAAAAAATCCAGTGTGACTCTAGAAAGACACATCCCTGAAAGGAGAAAATGCCAGAGCTTCAGGAGGCACAATGAAAACACCTCTTACTGTATTTGCTACATAAAGGAAGAGACACTTCCAAACTTTAACTGCACTGACTTTAAGGAAGGGAGAAGCCCATACTTGTTTTATACACAAAACATATACACTTGTTTTATGCACATAGGCCATTTTCAGGTATCTGAGCCACCGATTTGTGTTTTGAGGAACAGTGTCTGTTGAAATCAAAATACGGTGAGCACTCACACACACTTCCAAATGACTCGAAGGACAAACAGAAAGATGAAAACCAGGAAGAAAATAATGGAAAACAGTTCTGTTCACTGACAGATTAAGTGACTCATCCCTTGTTTTGAAGAGCAACTGATCCGGTGGTACTGGGGAATCTCCTTTGCCTGCAGGCCAATAACAACTGGCTGCTTTCTCCGGAAATATGAACACACCAAATAACTCCACAGTGATGACAAAGTTTCGGTGTGATTCAGAGAGCAGAAGACACAAAGCTACATTCAACAATTCAAAACAAACATTTAAAGAAAGGAAACCCAACTAAAATTGCCCACCACAATACAAACATTCTTTTCCCAGTGGAAGTCAAATAGCTCTGTGCTTTTAAGTGAGGTGAAAACTTTTAATGCATCACTAAGTAAAAATCAATTTTATTCTAGCCTCAAAAGTACAATCCATTTTGCTGTGATAACTTGATTTTCATATTACTATAAAATAATATAATTTGAATTTATAAGAGTTCTGGATTTTCTGAGATCCCAACCATGGTGGACGTGATCTGATCCCAACACACTGGTTTTTGTCTTTCTTACAGAGATCAATATTCGATCACATAAAGATAAGCACTCCAAAATCCAGCACTAATTTACCATCCTTCAGTCAAATAGAAACAAAAAATGAAGGCAGGGTACAGACCAAAGGATGCTGGTAAAGAGCAAGTGTTCTCCAATTGCAAACTCACCCCCAGGGTGGTGGATTCAAGCACTGCAGCTCCCAGGAGTTCTGACACTGCTGAAATGCAGCCACCCCCTCCCACTGCAGGCAGCACACAGCCCTGCATATGGACTTAATAAACCTGGTTCTTCAGCATCTGCTGCAATTCCTGTTGGAGCACATGCTCATCTTTACCAAAATACCCATCCTCTCCTTCTGCAATAAGTATATTTTGAATATTGTTTTCTCTCACACTGCTCACAGAAAGATTTAACAGAAGGAATGCACCCCTGATCCTAAATGACTGTATTTTCATGGAATTTCTTAAAGCACACACAAAAGAAGGATTTTCAAACTTTCAAAGAGTCCATATTGTTTAATATTGCTCTACTTAATAAAACCTGGAGATTCTGTAATTTATGACAGTATGGAGACATGTTAGAAAAGTGACTAAAATATTCTATTCAGTCAATCAGCTTCACCCAAAGTACCAGAGGCAAGAGAAGTAATAGTTCTGGGAGCTCAGAGAACATGCCTGATGAGTTAGTAGTTGGTACAATGCATTTGAAAAAGGCTTTAAAAACATAGTTCTGGCACTTGCTTATCATTTCCCATCACGATTATATTAACAGCTAACCTTTGTCATCTGCACCAATTTCTTGCTTGCCTGGTTTTTGATTATGAGATTTAACCACATTTCTTACCAGAACTTATGCTTCAGATTCTTAATACAAATAATTACCTGGGAATTGCTTGAGTGCTGTTAGAAATTCTGTTACACTGTTATAATTTTATTCAAAAGCAGGTATAAAAATCAAGTGTTTCTTAGCTCTCCATTTAGGATTAACTCAAATCAAAGATGATAAAAACAAACAATTATTGAACAATCAATATTCATGGATGTTAGATGTGATCTAAAGAAGTAAATAATGTTTTAAGAAAATAAAGCTACTTCATATACCCTTATGAAATGTCTAAAATGTCCTGGCACCTTTTTAGCTAAATCCATATATTCATGTAAGACTTGAAAACACTGCAAATTTCTTTATCCCTTAGAGATTGAAACAATGTGCCATACTTTAGGATATTGTGGGTTTTAGAGGTCCAGGTAATAAAGAAATATACTTTCTTTAAATGTGCATACTGCATTTCTTAGTGTGATAAAGATCGTTCATATTTGCTGCCTGTGAAATTTTCCAATGAGATCTGTACTTCTTCAAAGAAGGTGGAAAGAGAAGAAGTCACAGATTTCTCAATTTGTGTGATGGCTAAAAGTCTTCAAGGCGCTCAGCACAGCAACATAGATGCTACACTCTCTATAAGACAGTTTGGAATCTGTTAACTACTCATATTGCATCTTTATTCTTAGAGAAAAGGTCACTGAAACAGTAGCTGCAACAAAAGAATGAAATTAAATAGGGGGTTTTAAACAATGCATATCATGGTCTGAATCACTACAGTTTCAATAATATTCTGGTTAACTTTTCAATATAACTTACATTTATCTTTATCTTATCCTAGAAGATTTTTGTTCCAGGATATACAATATCAGTCTCTTAGTAGATCAAGCATTAATTGCAGAGCTAATCATACATTTTGTGCTTTATTATGTATAGTTTTAAATAAATTCCTTACACAATAATGCTTTTAAAACAGTTCATTTTGATACAGCAGGACAGTTCTAAAAAGGCCTGTTTTGATGCAGTAAAATGTTCATTTCATCTCTCAGTCTGGAACACAAAACCTACAAAGGAACAGTTTTAAACTATACTTTTGCCTGGTTGTTGAATAGCTGTTATTGTCAAATGGGTCTATTTGCTGCTCTGGCCAGGCAGGGTGAACAGCATTTTGTCACAACCTCAGAAATAGAAATATAATACTGGATGGGAGAAATGCAAAGGCAGGTTTTTAAAGCATGTTGAAGTATGTTTTGTTATCAAGTACATTCAAATTGTCTTTAAACACAATTATTTTCTCTATCAACAATCTTAGTAAATATGGCCTGGGTTATTACTATTGTTTGATTTTTGATTGTGTTTGACCACCATGACTTGCCACAGTCACAATACACCTAATTCCTGTTCAGCAAACAAAATAAACCCCACAAACAAACAAACCCAAACCCACACAAGACAAGAAACAAACAAACCCTTATTAAAATTATTCTTTTAGGCTGCAAACTGTTGACATCCTACTTGTGCATTTACCCAGAATAAACTGGATGAGACAGACCGTCACACTTGGAGAGACAATTCCAGGTACCCATAGAGATGGCTGCACCACCTAAGAGCCTTTAGTTCACCTTTTCTAAAGCTGCACCAGGGCACAGAGCACCAACAAGCTGCTCTTAGTTTACCTCTGCTATTTGTCATAGGATCCCTCTTGTCTGTTGTACTTGGACAGACTTTGCTTTCTTCTACATGGGTTTGTAATCTAAACATTTGCATAATCATCATAAGTTTTAGAACTTGCTGTCTGCCCATGAAAAACACAGAATAAAACCAAACACCCAAAACACCACTAGGCTGACCTTCAGGCAATCAGCATTTATTCCTCTGTTTGTGGTGAGGGAGGAGAAATGGGATATCTTATATCACCTACTAAACTCCTCCCCACTAGCCAATGCCCTGAGTATAAAAAAACTTCAGGCTCTGCTCATTTCTGTGCCCTTTTTGGGCAACAGCAATAAAGAAAATTTGGACCATTCACAGTATTTAAAAGTCTGATTCTTTAGGTACAGTTCCTCAGCACAGTGATTAAAGTCAACAGAGAAGCCATACTGTGAACTTGTGAAATAAAGTCATGGCCTAAAAATACAGAAAGTCTGATGGACAGATCTGTCTGTCACTGTTCACATTTTGTGTACACTTCATGGTTATTGGGAAGTATCTTCACAGCAAGATTTCAAAGCACTGTAACTAACCCATGTATATTCAAGTTTGTGACATTTTATAAGATAGCTGAATGTTTAAGAAGTCTTTCAGTGGAGTTTTGTTCACATTCTAGAATAGTTGTTCATTTGCAGTTGCAGCCCACCCTTGCATTGCTGCCATAACCAAATCTCAGGCATCAGCTACTGCCTTTCACAGTCAATCTCTGACACATGAAAGCATTAGTAGTGACATACTGTGTTTTATTAAAAATAACAAGCTATTGAACAGAGCCATCATTTTAAATAATTCCATAAAAGCGTTTATAGAAAAAGCACACACATGAATTAGAATTTAGCTGGCTTTTCCTAATCACTGTAATATATGGTACAAACCCAGCTAATGTTCATGAGGTGTGAGGACTGTACCTCTGAATATGAAATACACAATTATATAATGCAAGATTCCAGCAGCTGCCCCTCTACTGGCGCAAAGTTTGAAGGCCTCATTTCAGGCATTTCTCAAGATTCAGAAGCTGGGTAAGATACTGGTTTGATGGTAAAGAGTCATCAGGATTTCAGTCAGAAGACAGAAAAAGCAATTTACCTGAAGAAGGTGACAAAGAACTGCACCAGATCCATGATGGTGTTGTGCTGTGAGAAGGCAATCTGCAAATAAAACAGAAGTAAATTACAACATTTTCAGACTCAACAGCTCTTTTTAAGCGAGGGCTTTATGGCTCCATGGATGATTATTTTCAAGTGTAATTTCAGTCTAATCTGCACACACCTGCATTTATGATAAAGTGAGATGAGCAACTAACTCCCATATCCTTGCTGGTATCAAAACAAAAACAATGGAATATAACACTTTTACTGAAGTAAACTTAATAGAAACATCCACTTACTATGAAGAATAAAAATAATATGAAAAATATTAGGAAGTCATATTGTTATAAATTGTCTTGTTTATAGTCAACTGTTTTAACCAACACCATCTTCCATTTTAATAAAAACACTGAAACAAGGTTTTAGAGAAGACAAACAACGTATAGAGCTTAAAATTAATGAATTTAAAATATTTTAATTGTATAATATTAAAATTAATGTATATGTTAATTTAATTCTATAAAAGATAAATCTGGTGCATAATAAAACATTTTCAAAGCAAATTACTTTAAAGACAAAGTAATAAATATTCTTTTGGGCTACATTTTTATAGCCTCACCAGAACATGCATTAGTTCAGCTCCTTGCTGTAATTTTTGTGAATATTTAAGAATTATCTCTAAGACAGCATAGAGACAGTCACACTTGCATGCAATACAGGCTATAATTATTTTTAAGTATTTTTTGCTAATGTTAAGAACAGTATTTAATATTTATGTTATATCTACAAATATCCACAAGTCCCTGTCTTGCTCAGTTTTTCAGCCTATAATTATCAAACTAAAGATACTGAGAATTTTCTACTTGGAATTGTACAAAGTGTTTATCTGACTATATTTACACTCTTTTCAAATAATTGTTTGGTTTAGAAATCCTGGTGCATTTAAGATCTGATCTTCACTAGTAATCACACCAAATTACTCTGAATCCCTTTCATAGCTTACTTGTGAACTTTTGAAATGATAATTTATGATACAGAAGAATTTAATTTTTTTAAATTTATTTTAATTTATTTTTATTTTAGACCAAAGCTATAATGCAAATTTCGGTAATAATAGTATTACTGTGCCTTGTGCCAGCCAAACACAGCTTAACACAGATCAATTTCCTAAAAGATAACATCTGAGAAAAGACTTCTTTGGGCCAGTATAAAGTGCATCCCAAGCATAAACAATTGTTTAAGCACACTTTGAACAAAAATGAATGCTTTTAAAATTAATTTTTTATATTTTAAATGCTGTCTGGATTTACTTCAAATTCTATTTAGTACTCAAATTCACTCCTGGTGTTTCCACTGTGTTTTTTACAAGTACCATACTTTAGGTGATGAGCTAGCACAAGGAGAAAAAAACATGCCAGTTTTGATAGAGTCCACCTTTTGTGACCTGTTGAAATGCTCTTTGTTGAAGCAGCATTTTGATTTTGCATTACTACAATTATTTTCATTTGAGGTGTCGGAATTCCTTGACGGCCTCTGTGAGTCTGGAAACAATTCCAGTCTGCAATCAAGCCCTGCAAACTGATCACAATCATACCAAGAAAGATTCACCCTAAACTTTTTTAAGGAACTATAGTGCCTCTATTTCTCTTTTCCAACACACAACAAAAATGAAGTAAGCAGAGTTACAACATTTCAATGATTTTATATCATTATGAATAATTAAATGATTTGCATAGTCCAAAGCTCAGGGATATAAAGCTTTTGCACAAGAATGGACACAAAAGGAATTTCCAACTTCTATTAATCTAATAATCTACTCAAGGTAAGTGCAAAGTTCTACTGCTGATGTCCATGTTAGCAAATTTGTAGAAGAACTTCTGTCTGTGAGACTTGCTTGGTCTGGGTATGGGATTTTCCTAAAGTACTCATACTTAAAAGCAGAAACACAGTTAGATAGAAAGTTCTATCCCAAAAGGAATTTCCAATTTTAATCAAACATCTAATAATTACATTAGAATTCATGCTTAAAAGATGAACTACAGTATTTTCTGAACAGTATCACGCATCTTTGACTAATTTCAACACAGAATATTAACAAAAAGAATACATGTTTTAATTATAAGAAAACCACAAAGATGCAAGTAAATGTCATGAACCTAGGACTGATACAAAGAACCATAATACAAATAAAAAGTTTTATTTCCTTTGGGGTTTTATACAGACATGAATGCAATTGTCTTTTTGCTTGTGCCTATATAAATAAGGGACAAGAAAAGTTCTTTCAACTCAAGGCTTTCACTTTGGACTTAAAGATACTGAAGACAAATATCTCTTTTCTTAATTTGTATCATACCTTAATAATTTTCAGTTTCCCCAAAACATCTAAAAACCTCGCGGAAGACAGTGATAATGTTTGTCCCACAAACATTATCACTGTCTTCTCTTATAAATTAGGAAGAAGAGAAATATCCTTTCCTGTGGAACAGAACCAAGCACTGTGTAGAACATAATTTTTTATAGTAATGGATAACCTTGATGAGTTATTGCTATTACTATCATTACTGCTATTGTTGTTTTTGTGAACTGCAATTGGATTCCATTAGATCACAGTAACATCAATATGCTACAGATTAAATGTAGAAAAATGCAACAGAATGAAAAGATTCCAAAGCCAAAGGTGGGGTTTAAAAAAAATATATATATACATGTGATCCAGCTCAACATCTCAGAAAAGCCTATGAAGAAAAGGCTGATGAGTGATAAATGAACTGTGGGGACTCTTCCAACAAACAAGACATATCTATCTTTTTTTCTCTGCCACATTAAAGTTTGTGAAAAATATGGTTTTAAAAAAGCAAGCAAACAAACTTTTTTAACAATACCGGCCAAATTGGAAGACAAGGCATTGTGACTGCTGGCAAATCCTTTATAGCAATTAAAGATTCAAAAGTCAGATAAGCAGCAGAATATGCCAGAGAGCACGGACACAAGGATGCACTGCAATCAACATTTCAGTGCATGGTACTTAACTTTTCATGTTTTGGTTACAAACATAACATAGGAAATATACTTTACACTGAATAATGATGGATGGAATAGGTTTATTGAAAGAGGAACAACTTCGGAACAAAGATTTTTCCGGCCTTCAGAAGTTAATGCCTGCAGGAATGGATTCGTTTTTTCCCATTGCTCCAGTTCATCTTTACCTTGACTATCACATCCAGCAGCAATAGAGTCCTACAGAACAATAGGTCAAGATCTGTTCCACGACAAAAATGAGACAATCTTGAAAGCCTCACTCAGGGACAACTTTCATATGGAAATAGCTAGTCTGCCCTTAGAACTTCGTGTTTTAGTTTAAAGATATAGGTGTCAAAAAGCCATCTCTACAATTCTAACACTACCAATTGTGAAAAAGGAAAAGGAAAACTAGGCACTAAATCCAAATTGCACATTTGCAGAAAACAGGAACCTAATTCATGAAGTGTTCCATATATTCAAATAATGTACACAAAAAGCAATTATAATCTGTGCTCTATTTCATGACATTACCCACTAGAGCAAATTCCTATCTGCTCAGGCTCTCAAACCATGAACAAATACTTCCGTTAATACAATTTCTCCATCTTCCACTGTTAACAAATTAAAAATGAACAAATAAGAGAAACTAAAATAAATACATGGCAAAACTCTGATAGAAGGTCTAATTATTAAACCTTGAAACATAATGCAATAAGGTCAGACATAACCCAAACTAAACTGCCTGCACTGTGTTGATTACGCAGACTTAAACCCTGCAGAATTATTACTTCCTTCAGTATCATGAAAAGCCATAATTTAATTTCTTCTTGGATAAAACTATTATACCCTCCCACACTGGTGCTAGGTATGTACTGAAGCAGAAGAAATGGATACTGACTGAACATAAAGGCTGACATTTTGGTGCCCAACATCTTTCATACTTTCCTGAGGGACACTTTCTTACTGAGACAACTTCAGACAAAAAATGCGTAAGTCAGCTGAGGAAAATAATTGTGTAGATTGCTACATTTTTGTACACACAGAAATTTTCTTTTGTGTATACACAAAAATTCTTTAATAAGGAAAATGTAGAAGATCAAACACTGTGATAATATGGAATGACGATGCTAGAAAATTTAAACACATAAATTCTTACATTTACATTTCATTGTACAAAGTGAAGTTTAGATATCTACTCTGTAGAAACATGAGTGCAGAGACCCAAGTATAAACTGTTTTAAAGACATTATGACATCTTTAAAGTATTACATAATAATTTGGGGGTGGGAAATGGTACCTATGAATATCTTCAAACTCAGTGAATACATGACTACTGAATAAGTAGTAGTTACAAATGAAAGGATACCCTGATTTCTTCATTTAAATATAAATATAATTATAAGGGCAATTATATACTGGGATATCTTTAGAGAGAGCAACTGACTCTTCCTTCCTATTGGACTTCAACTATGAAGAGTGGCCTGCAAAGTGAGAGATGGATGGTAGGAAATTGTCCATTTCCTAATAGAAATATTTAACAGGCAAGGCACAAAATATCTTTTCCTTTCCCTTGGAAAACAGAAATTCCAAGAGAACATGGTAAGAAAAGGACAGGATTACCAACAAATTACATCTAAATAATAATGTCTAAATAAGAGAAACATTAAATTCTTGCTGGCTAAAAGTGCCACACATTTATTCCATATACTGGCTTTCCTAGAACGTAAGAAATTTTGAAATGTATCTGAATTTTCCCATGTGGAGTATATCTGATCTCATCCCATGTGTGAACCTTGTCTAAATTAGTCAGCTAGCTTACAATCATCAGCAGAGATAGGAAGGCACTTCATAGGTGAGTGACTCTAAAATAGATGTGGAGCTCTCTCTAAACTGGAAGGAATTGCCCTATGGAGCTGCCATTTCTCTCCACTAACAACACTGGGATTCTGTGATTAGTTTAGATTATAGACCTAATGTCAAACTTAGAATATAAATAATATTAGGTGAGATAAATTTCTCCCATGGTTTGTAAGTACTCACTGGGTATTTCTGTAAAACAGTGTAATGATGAAATAGGCAAAAGCAATATTTATTGTTGGGATTAAAAGATCTGAGAAGCAATATGAAGCTAAGTGGCTGTTGCAGAATCCTACTTCCTTCTGCTGTGTTAATGCCTGTAAAGAATTCATTCTGATGTTGACAAACAGTCCTCCCAGAGGATAAGATTTAGCGATAACGAAACTTTCATACTGATAACATAAACAGAAAATGAAAGATAACAAAGAAATTCAGACTTCACATCAAGATTTGATAAACAGCTTCCTCAGATTATCTCTGCATGCTGCAGCCCTGTCTCTTATGCTGGCACACATTACATTATCAAAATATACATCCCTTCATTTCTCAAAAAATGTAATAATTACAGGATATTATTTCCACTATTCAGAGTCATAAGAGGCTGAAAGACAATCTAGTTTTGTATTCAAGTAAGATGAAAGACACTCCTAAATAAGGTTATAACAGCTGAACTTTTTTCCTACCTAATAGGCAGTTTATCTATTAAATTCAATATGCATATTCCACTTCTTTATTCAATTCTGTGCTTGTGTACACGTATGAAGAAATATATACCACACAGAAAAACCCGACATTATTAAACTCCAGAAAGCGAAGGAGAGAATGTGAGGGAGGGAACTGTTATTTAACTTACAGTTTTACTCAGCATGCAAAGCATTTTCATAATGATTCATATGGACATTATTAAGAAAATGAAATATTGAACATTGAAGTCAATGAAAGAATGGAAGAAAATTAAGAGACATAGACAGGAGACAAACTACATGTTTCAAAATTAAATTTAAAAAAAGATTAAAAGTAATTGGCACAAAGACCTATAGTATTGGAAAGTTATTTTAGACATAAATCTTTGCAGGATTGAGTTATCCTACAAACTGTGTGAAACAGCAGATTTCTAGACAACATCTTTCAAAACTCTGATTTTTAAAAGCCTGCCTAGATTAAATGGACAGGAAGAAAAATTAGAAACAGAAGTGAAGGGAATGAGGTGAGAGAATTTGTCAGGCAGAGTTGAATGATTAAATTCTACTACAAAGAGAAGCATTGCATGACAATATGGTTTTGTTTGTCAAGCTACATTAAGGAAAACCCATTTTTGTCACTTGCTAGAATTGAATTTTCCTTTCAACCTCAGGTTTCAGCCTTCTTGGTATGCCTTCTTCTGACATCTTATTATGACTTGATAAATTAAGGAGTTTCCCATTAGGAAAGCTGCACCTGTTACGGAATGTGCTCTGATCATCACAGAGTCACAGAAATGGGATGGGGAGGAACATCACAAACTGAGGTGGTTCAGCTTCCCACTCAAAGCCAGGCTACTGTCAGCACCAGTCACACAGCAGTGCCCTTTCCAGGGTAAGTTTTGTAAACCTCCAAGAGCGAATATTCCATGGCCAGTCCAGAAAATTTGTTTCAACACAAACACCATTGCTAATACATTTAATGAATTTTTTCTAATGTTCAATCTGAATCTCCCAAGGTGCAGATTTCACTTGTCCTTTCATTCTGAAGTTTATAAACAGAAAAATGTCCTGCCTGCAAGACCTTTTTCACCTTTCCTAAATAAATTAATAACTTTACACTGAGCTATAAGAATGACTGCAGAGCTTAATATGATGGTCATGGCATTTACCATTCATGCCTATGTGTATGTGTAGAAACACATATATCAGAGATGAAAATGGGCTGCTAAAATGATAAGTTTTTTTTTTTAATTTCTCTAAGTTTTTCAATTCTTACATCTACAGTAGAGCTGGTTTTGCTAGACAATCTACCACTTAACCAACTGGCTGGTCTCCAGCCTAATAAAAATTATAATAAAATTTTTATAAGGCTACAAAAGCTGAATTGTTAAAACTTATGCAATGTTTTGTTCATTTTAGAAATCAAATACTTGGTTAGAGAAGGCAAAACATGCCCTGAATTTTGCATAAAGATCATGCCATTCAAAATAATGTATGCAAAACCCATTGTGAGATGACAAGAAAAGGGCAAAGCATTTTCTTAAACATGAAGAGAGTAATTTCCCAAAGTTTATTGTTATAAATGTAGAGCATGCTATAAAGCTGTTGGAGCTGTGAAATAAAAAATTTTGTATTTGCAATGGCACTTTTCTTGATTACTGTGGATTAGCATATTTATGAGGTTACTCAGCCTCAGGTTTAAACCCACAAATCAAAGGTTTATATCGGCATGGGTAATGGATTACACAGGAGTCTCTGGCCTACGATATCCCAGAGGTATCTGTCTTTCAGAAGATTTATGTATACAATACCACTTTGTAGAAATTACACTTTCTGATCTTTTGCGTGGTGCTTGGTGATTCCCCTCTCTAATGTCTAAAACAACCAAAAAGCAGCAGTCTCAGTCAGCAGAGAAATTCATTGATGTATTTTCTTGTTCTCCTCCTCACCTTTTGATAAGGCCATGAAAGACAGAGGCTCAATTCCTTGATGTACATAGCACTGCTACAATGAGACTAGAAGTCGCTGTGAGCATATTTAACACAATTACTTCTGAAAAGAGGAAGGAGTCTGCATTCCAGCAGTTACCCACAGCACAAATACCTGAATTTTGTTCATCCTATGAACAGCTCTGTGATAGAACACAGATAAAAATTTTTAAAGTCTCACTTTTTTCTTCACAGGTGAGTGCTGATTACATTACTATCAGTGGTAAATACCTACTGACTTCTTTTTGGCATCAGAGAAACCAGAATTTCAGTACAGAATACTGAGACAAGAAATGGAAATGCTTAGTCCAGCCTCTCACGAAAGACTAGCGAAAAGAGAAGTCAGATAAGCATTTTCAAGACTGTGTGTACCCAAGCAAATCTTTTTGATCATCATTGAGAAATGATGACAATTGAAGACACCAAAATCTCATTGAACTCTACAGAGAAAGTGGTCTTCAGCTCTACTATTACTTCAATCTTTTACTGAAGATCCACATCTCATAGAAAAGAAAACCAAAGAGCACAAAGAAGGGTAAGGGAGTGGGGTTTACATGTGCATGAGAACGAAGAGGACACATAATAACCAATACAATTTAGAAGAGCCAACATAAAAAAAGTATGTGGAAAAAACTCAAGACAGATTAAGCTCTCTGTATTGAAAGTTTATTCCACTGGGGGAGAAGTGTGGGGGTTTGGATGTAAGGCATGATGTTTACTGATCTATACAAGGGGCAAGAATATTCTAACAGATTTTCTGCTGAAAGAACAAGAGACCACGCTAATGTGAAAATATTAATTCCTTCAAATAAAGGGGAAGTGGTTGGCTAACCTGAAAAGCACATAGCCTACCAAGAAAAAAACTATATAACCTATAAACAAGAAAATGAGTTCTGTGTTTCTCCTTGAAGAGGTGATCAAAATGCAGAAAATGAGAACTGAGACTTTTACAAAATATAAATAGTGAGGATTTACAGAATAAATTGTGATTCAATTTTGTTATGTTAATTTTACTCTCATTTAACTTTTATCGATCACTTGAAACTGCTATTATAGTTCAAGCTGTAATAAATTTCAAAAAAAAAAAAGCAGATACAACTGTCAGCTTGAGACTTCACTCACCCTCATAGTACATTCTGTAGAGTCAGGGTGATGGATCACTGACATATCACTGAGGATATGCTGTCACAGACAGAAGAGTATTTGTAAAAAAATGCAGAAAATGTGTAATGGAAATGGCAGAAACCTTTTTAACAACTTGCAGGAATTAGGTTGGGAAAGATGGATGAGTAACTGGGTTTCAGAAAGACTCAGAATGCTGTGAAACCGAAGAGCAGGGCCTGCTCAGCTGAAAGTGTTTTCCTAGAAACAAGCCCATGCTGCCTTTTTGGCAATGACATGCTGGACTACACTGGTATGAACTGGCAACAGTCATTCTCAGGAAACTACAGCATTTGTACCAAAAGCTTTGAAACTGAAATGTAGAAATGAGAGTGAAATGTATGAATGTACCACCTAGAACTGTGGTTGCTACCTGCAAAGCTCAGAACGAGCTCATGGACAAGCAGCAAGGAACTCCAGTCAGATTTATTTTAATTCATACAGGCCCCATTGTTGAAAAGAAAACAAATATTTAAGTTGTCAGCACTGAGTGTAGTTTTTATTCTCACTTTTTAAAAACTGGATTTTCCAGTATAATTTCCAGAAGCTCTAACTGTTTAATCAGGCTTGTGCAAATCCACAATAATCATTTGTCTGTTGAACAGCTTCAACAAAATCAAAATCCAAAGAAAATAAACACTTTTGCAGCTAGAGCACTTCATGCCTTCAGAGAGAAAAATTAAAATACTTTTCAAGAGCCCTATATAATTATGATGCTGGCCTGCACTCTGTCAAGACATGGTTGTGCCTTTTCCTTTCTCATGGTGAATACTTCATACCAGCTTAGGGCAGAAATGTTAAGATCTGCTTTTGGGGGTGATTGTTCAGCTCTCAAGATTTTTTTTCATTTGAGTGGGAAGAGAGAGGGTATCTGCACAGATGAATTTGATCTCAAAATAGTGAATATCATCTTCTGGCAAAACAAATATATGAGTCAGGGCAAAGATCCTACATGCAAAAAACTCACATTCAGAAAGATAAACGCAGTTTCTGTTACCCAGACCTTTACTTTGGAATTCTGAAATGCCTCACTCGCTGTTCTGAATTTATATGGCAGGGGAGTAAGGCAGTAAGAAATTATTTAGATGAGTAAGTCTAGTAAGGATCAGGTATCTTCCAGCCTTCCTCTATGCCCCAGAAAATTATTTCTTCTTTTAACTAAGGAAACATTTCCAAGTGCAATCTGGCAAATTCAAAGAAAACCTCTAACAAAAACTTTGTTTCCTAAACAATAAAAGCTATAGAACAGAGCTCTGCATGGACAGCTGTGGGTTCAAAGACTGCTTTTAAAAACAGTGCCCAAAAGTTTTTTAATAAGAGAACAAGGGAGATGATCCCAAAATATAACAGATGAGGGAAAGACACATAAAAAATGCCCATGTTATCAGACATCATGGAAGGAAACAGAAGAAATTACTTATAAAAGCATCAGTTATTCACAATAATTTTAGACAAAATTTCAAACAAAATATGGGGGGTTCTGCAGAGAGCTAGGAAATTTAAGACCTCTGTTTTCTCCCATAGTTACCAGTTTTCAAAAATTGGCTGAGCTGGCCCAAAAAACAATAAAATAGTTTTGATAAGCCTTTAAAGGAAAAATTACTTTCCTAAAATTTAAAAAAAAAAGTAAAAATGTTCTGCTTAAAAACAGAACAAAAAAATAAGTGAGCTCTTGGTTTAACCCTGAAATATTTTTCTGCAAAGTTTTAGAAACTAAACCAATTTTTCTCCAAAAATATTCCTACAAAATCACCATATTTGACAAACTCCAATTATTTCACTCTATAAGCCTGATCAGGCTTCTTTAAGAGAGCTATGTGCAGGGCACAGAGGATCAAATACTTTAAAAGACAATTCAGACTACCTGGCTCCAAGTGCAGGAAGGTGTTGAAAAAGTGAAGTTAAGAAATTAAAATCATACTCTTTACTCCCTGCAGGGTGAACTTCTCACATAAAGATTTTAAAGGTATCTATCTTGCCAACAGTCATTTGTAAGAAATATCCTCAGAGTATTCCAGGAAAGATTTTCAGTATGTTTTCTGGGACAAAAATACAGCAGAAAGATGTCTTCAAATAAATGCAATGACTACAGTCAAAAAGAAGCGTTGTTTTTTCTCCTCAATGATTACAGAAATTCCCCACACCATTCCAACACCCCTTTTTCCAAATGAGAACACACTCATGGTTTTCACTGAGACAAGAACATGCATATAAAAAATATAGATCTGTATATTTATTATTTCTGAGAACGAACATTTAATTGGTTTCTAGCTGCAAGTAAGGGGTATTTGCAATTATTTTATGCATCTGTAGAGGGCTTAATGCTGATTTATGTTGTTTACTGAAATCTTGACTTAGCCTGGTGGGAAACAGTACAAGGAAACCACACAACTATATTCAAGGGTTACAAGTGATTTCCACAAATGAGGTATTCTATACTGCAAAACTCTTTCAATACAAATCATTCTCAGTAATATTTTTTAAAAAAAAAACCACTAAGTTAAAAGGGGTTTATGTACCAATTGTCTTTTTAAACTTCAACCTAAACCCATTCAAACTGAAAGGCAGGAAACTCCATTTAAACACAAAAATATTTTTTACTGCAAGGAGGATCGAAGACTGCAGCATGCTGCTCAGACAGTTTGGGTATTGATCCTCAGTCCTTGGAGATATTCAAAACCTGACTCAACAAAGGCCTGGACAACTTGCTCCAGCTGACCCTGCTTTGAGGGGTCAGACAATCTCCAGATGGTCCTTTCCAACTCCAGTCATTCCATGATTCCAGAATAAGCATGATTATTTCCCATCTCACAGGTGTTAGTACAGGTTATTAGGCCTCGGTGTCAGTAACAGAAGAAAAGACAGAAAAAGGATTTCTGAAAGATTTAATTTCCTCTCCATTGTTCCAAGGCTGGCAAGCCTAAAAGTGCTTACTTGAAAAAACAAATGCCATCTAGTTCAATGTATTGTACCAGAGAGTATTATACTTTTTCTTAATTTTAAAGCATAAAATACATCTTGCAAATGTCTGTTTATATCACAAGGAAAGAAAAAAGGCAGCAACTGACAGTCACTCAAAATTTGCTGCACCAAAAGTTCCTGAGATAAATGCCCTGATTCTGGTAATGATCACAACTACTTTGATGTAATATAAGCTATATATTTACTGCAACACACTATTACAGTAGCACCAGTCTAATGTTTATAGTTAGTGAAGAGCACTTCTCTGCCTTTTCATTATTGGCCTGAAGAACTGCACTGAGAAGTGTTATCTACTCAATGATTCCATCTTTGGACAATACCATTCATTTAATCTTCCAGAGCTTCCTTCCAGCCTCAAACACTGTGTGAGATAATACAATAATAAGCCACAGTTGTTAAGTTTTTAAATGATCTTTCAAAAAAAAAGTTTATTAATTCTTAATTGCTACATTTCCAATCTTGGTCTTAAAAAAAACCAAAACCAATTGTTCAAATCTGCTTAATATCATTCCAAGATTAACCAGCTGAGAGATTTTAAGTGTTCTGAAATTGAAGCTTAATGAATGTTTTACAAAAAAATCTCTGTTTTCCTAACCTTTTCACTAAGAACTATATAAAATACAAACTGCTGTCTGCTATAGTATTTATTTTGTTAACTTTTTACTATTTATTAACTTTTTCTTTACTGTGATGAAAAATCTTAATGCCAGTATTCAATCAAGTCTCTATCATAAACATTCCTGATGATTTTTGCCTATGAAATGAAGAAATTCTCCTTATTTTCCTCTACATCTTATCTACTGAAATTCTATCCATAGGTTTTAGTGACTTTTCAAGGTCATCAAATATTTGTTGTGCCACAATTTAAAAGCCTGATAGGAATCAAAGATACCAGAACTCCAGGGCAATTTCAGGTCAACCTCTTCTTTATTGAAGGTGATAGGTTTTGATCTGTTTCATGGGCAAAGTCATTAGACCAATATTTCATCTGAACACCCCTTAAAGATGTTGGGTATGAAATGTAAGCATTTCAATGGAAGTGAAAGGCAATTGAAGCTCTCAAATTGAGGGAAAATCTTAATAATTTTCCATAATTTTTTCAACATAATTTAGCATGAATGTGTTTCCTACTGAAAACTCAAACTGCTGACAAATTCCAAGATCAAGCATTTAAGAACAATTAATGTATTGTCTGGGATCCAAACTTTGAACAGATAAGAAAAATATTTGAATAAATTATAATAAAATTGCACAATACACTCCTTAAAATACTCAAAACCTAATGTGTTTCCCATAGATAACTGATATTCCCAGTTTCAGATTTTTGTCCTCCTAAATATTACTATGCCTAAGTACTTGTAGTTCATCCATAGGCAAAAATGATCTACTAAAGAACAGAAAATCTCTCAGAAATCTTTACTGCTGTGGATTGGACTGTCATAAAAAGCTGATTTTCTGAGAGTAGGTCTTGCACATTTTAATCATAATTGGATATTTGCTTTGAAGAGCAAAGCCTGAGTTCAAAGATGAGGCTGCAGTCTGTCAGCAGATCAACAATTACAAACTGAGACTGGAGTTAAAAATCTGAGTTCTGGAACACTTAAAATTAACTTTTTAAATCTGCACTTTGTATAATCTCCAAAGCACTAGCAGCTCCATCAGACTGGAAGAATGAGAAACTGCATCAATTTGGCCAAGAGCAGAGCTCTCATCCATCTGTTTGGGAGTAAAAGTCTCACTTGATGGGTCAAGAAACACCTTACACCTGAGTACCTATTTCAGATGCAAAACTGCTGGGTTTATATATATTTTTCTATTAGACATCCAAAGGAGAAGCTCACTGTTTTATAAAGAATAAAGATAATAGCTACATAAATGTTACAATATTTAACTTGTTGAAAGAAAAATTGCACCTTTATTTTTTGAAGTCTGTTCCAATGCTGCACTTATGTCATATAACTGAGCTTGGTTTAAAGTATAAGTATCCATAAAAAGGTGATATGATAATATCTTGTGCTAATGGTGCCATTATCAAGCTATAAAATGATGCCATTATTTTGCCCAACTGTGTGGCTTCATGCCCAAGGCCGTTGTTCCAGCTGGGAAGAACAACTCACAGTAATATGGCATATTATGAAATTTCCCTAAATATGTAAGAGGTTTCATAAATGGAATGCATTTATGCAAGCCACACTATTATGTAATAAAACAGTCTCCTGATTTATGTCTGAGAGTAGGAAATCATGTCAAACCATCCTTTTCTAGGACTCAAAAAATGAAATACACATTTTGAAAGCTAACTAAAATGGAAAAAGAAGTTGATATGGACCTCATCCTCAAATACCTGCTATAAAAATTATTTCCCACACATTCTGGAAGCAAGCCAGTTGTCAGAATTTAGGGCGACAAATGATAAACAGGTCAGTGGTCAAAAACCAAAACTTCCTTAAAGCTCTCAAGGCAGCACTCAATGCATAAAAACCCAGTGATTATAAATACAGCTAAATATGCCATCTGTAACACTTCTCCTTCATCTTGGATCCTGTCTAGTTTATGTACACAAACCATAAGACACCTCTTACTTTGAGCATTCTTGAGAGTCACCGAGTCCCAGCTTTGTCTCTCAAGTTCAAGAAAAGATGAGCTGACAGACCTGCAATGGCATCTTTACAAATTCATTATTAACATCTGGCCAGTTACTAGTTTTGTACTTCAAGCATGATCATTATTCTTCATGCTCACAAATTGAAATTGCAAAGGGAAGAATAATTCTTGGCATCATTCTCATATAAGAGGCAAATCTAAATTATGACATCAGTTGCAGATTGACTCAGTAGTAAATTACCAAATCCAATTTACTCAGGACCTTGTAATTTAGTTTCAATCTCATTTAATTTAATTTTAGCTGTGATATATAAATGTTGATTAGTAGACTATTGCATAAGAATACAAAGTATTTAAGTTTCTTAAGTTACTAATGTTTAAGCTACAGTAGTTTTGGGGGGGGGGGGTGGCATGCTTTTTTTTCCCAGAGGCAGAACTGAACAATATTAGGAACCACACAAGCAAATGTTAATAAAATTAAATCTGCTATCCATGCCAATTAACTCTACAACATAATTTTCTAGAATTGAAAATAATTCTCCCTTTGCAAATAAACTGAGCTAGAAATGCACTCCATAATTTATACACCAGGCCATACTGACAGGGGCTCATCCTTGTCAAAGATACGGCTACAACTGCTGCTCTTCAGAAGTGATGGATACTTATGTTTGAAATGTAGATTTCTTTATCACGTGATTATCACTCAGAGATCTTACAGAGTTCTCTGATCTTTTTGTTTTTGAGATCTTCCAGTACTGAATGAAAGCACAATGAAAGGACACTTTAAAGAACCATGCAAACATACACCAAAATGTCACCTGTTTTATTCCCTGTATTTGCTATGATGTACTTACTGGTCTTTACTTCAAGTCAGATGAACAGTAAAAAGTAAGCTATGAGAAGCTGTACTTAACACATTTTCACAAATCAAAGAATGATAAAAATCAGGATAAACCTATCAGTAACTCTCATTTGCTAATTACATAGCTGTATTTACACTAAAGCTATAAAGATCGATTAAAACAATTAATCTGGCAACCTAGCTAGAATTTTATGCTGCAATAGTCACTAAAACATTAAAAATTGCCATGAAAACAGTCAAGCAACATTATAAATTCTGCCCCTGGGCCACCCTCTTTGACCTGCTGGCAGCACCCTGCCTAACTCAGCCCAGGTCACCTTTCCCTTCTCAGAGCACGGTGCTGGCTCATGGCTTTTCCTCCCCAGGTGTAGGATTTTGCACTTCCCTTTGCTGAACTCCATGAGGTTCCTGTCAGCCCGTTTCTCCAGCCCCTCCAGGTCCACCTGGATGGCAGCACAGCCCCTTGGCACAGCTCAGCCTCCTCCTGGCTTTGTGTCCCCAAAAAACTTGCTGTCCCATTATCCAGATGAGTCCATTAAACCTCATAGCACTTTTCCACAAATTATTATTTCATTAACAAAGTGTTCCATAGGAACCCAAATGGACAGACTTAATTTTACCTTTGGATAAATAGAACTGTTACAATCTACTGCTCTGACACTGAAGTAATTCTGACTTGTACAGGGAAATTAATATGGAAATGTATGGAAATAATTATGCAAAGGAACATACTCCTTATATATTTATATATACATACATACATATATATATATATACTTACATATATAAATGAAAAGTAAATGGCATCAGGAAAATGTATCATCAGGCCACATTCAGATTGAGATATCTGTATCTGTCACTCAGTTTATCTCTTCTCAATTTATTATCTTCCTAAGCCTACCACCAATTTCCTGACATATTTTATTTGTAGTACAATAGAATAGGCAAGAGGAAGATATTAAATAAAATAGATTTAATGTTGTTGAACAAATTTATTTGAATACTGATGCAGTCCTTGTAAAAAATTAGTTCAGGCTTACAGTTAAATCTGTTTTGTAACTACATGAAATCTGGTTCTGGTGAAAGAAGGATTAGCAAATTCCTATTGCAGAAAACTGATGCTACTTTGCAGCCAATTTTTATGGTTGTGTGATGAGGAAAAACAGTTCTAAATCTATACTTTTAGTGTCATATGAATCTAATTTTTCTGGCAGACATGTCTATACAAGGTCAGTAGATAAGCATTTTCCCAAAATGTCTTATAAGCTTCCTAAATCCATACAGTTTCATTTTTTCTAACTGAACAACTACCCTTTTTCTTGAGAGAATAAAAAGAAGAATAATTCCACATACCTTTATTTTCTATTAACTGCACTCAACCCTTTACAAAAGATAATAGACCTTCTGCAGCATCAGAAAGCAAAAATAAGGAGCTTACATATAAAGTGATCTGTGAGTAATCAATATGCAATATTCAGGCTACTCATCAGAGCCCCCAACTAGAGGAAGAATTTAGAAATGAATACAAAGTCAATGATATGGGTTTGAAAACACAATACACAAGAGACAGGAAGAAATTACCCTAAATTAACAGGCCTCTAATGCTAAAGCTAGATTTTCTACAAAAACATAATGCTTTTAAAAGCTGAGTTAAAAGTTTTGAATTACACATTTCCCAAGTGAAAGAATTTCTACTCAAATCTAAATAATATGATTTTAAAATCCCTTTAAAAGTTAAGGGGGAGAAACAGAAAAAAACCAGCATTCCAATGCTGCTCCAGCAGAAGCCAAAGCAGCAGCAGATGCTGTGGATGCTGTACCTGGCACACCCTGCAGAGCAGCGCTGCTAAGGTGTGGGCATCACCCAGAACAGCAGCTGCTGAAAGGCAGCTTGGATTCCTAACAGGGAAAAGAGCTGAGAAAGAGGAAATAATTTCATTTTCTTGAGTATTTACAGTTTTGATTCAGGACAGGGAGGGCATCACAGTTATTCTTATCAATGGAATAATACCAAAAAGATGTTCCTGTTTAACAGCCTTTGCTTGTGTGAAAGAAAATGCTTCTCTAAAGAAAATGGTTGGAAGTGAGACTGTTGATGGAATGGGAAAAGAAAAAGGCTTATTTGATAGCAGGAAAATAATAGGAAGTCTACTTTTTTTCTTGAAAAGATTTTAGCATGTAACTTCAGATTAGAAATTCTAACGATGTGTAACTACACACAGCACAATGATGTGTAAACCAGAGCCATTACAAATATTCTGTTTGTACAGACAAGGGATTATTCAAAGGGAAACAAAATAATCAAAAAGGATATTTTTTTACACTAAACATCTACAACTGCTGCCCAGAAGATTAAAGAGACTTCTGTTGTGGAAGGCAAGATGACTGATGAAGACAGAAAATTCCTTTGTTCTTCCTGTTCCTGAATATTGGAATGCTTCACTGAGGGAATAAATGTGTACATAAATATGGGACTGCATTATTACAGAAACCCAGAATTAGAACATGGAATTTTAAGTGCTTAAGCTTTGCTTTGAAAATTTCCTTGATGGCTACAAGGTGCCAATAGATCACTCTGACTACTGGGCAAGATAGAGCCCAATGGTACCAATGTCTTACTTTGAACCTCTAAAACTGAAACAAAAATAAAATTACCTCACTAATTAGGTAACTGAGGATTTAAAATTCTAATATACATTTTTTAATATACTACATTCAGTTATATAAAAGTAATACTATCTCTGATTTTGAAGTCAACAAATTTTGGGTCAGTTCAAGTCTTTTCACAAGGTATTTTATATGCATTTCATATCAGCTATCATTGCAGAAAAAGGATGAAACAGAGCAACAGTTTACACTGTTAGGCAGCAAAGCTGTCAACATACATGAAAGCTAAAATAGACAAGGACATAAGAAAAAGAATGTTCTATTTGAAAGTCACATTTGGTAGAAACACAGCACTCTTTTGCTTACCATGAATTTTCCTCACCGGTGCACTTTTACTAATCCCAAAACTGAATTTCACCAATATATAAGTTTAAGAGTTGAAATTAGACTTCTGAGATATTTCATGATAAAAACTGCAATCAATCAAATTATAATAATTCTTATCAACTCTCATAAAATTTCTTCTACATGTTCCCATGTCTTTCCTTTTCTCCTATTAGTTTTTTCAGGACAAGAGCAGCCTCAGCATAAGACCTGAAGGAGTCTCCGCTCTAGCTCTCCTCTTGAAACCTCTTAGCTTTAACCTCAGAGAGCTTTTGTTTCTCTTTTGAGTTCTAGTGTGCAATTCTGAATCTCCTTCAACAACATTCTTATCTTCTCAGAGCACAGTAAAACCCAGTGAAGCAAAGATTTTCAAGACATGATGAAACAGTTTAACGCTGCTTTTGTATATCCTGATGGACACAGTTATTTCTGGTCAGAGGTTAATCAAATATTACCCCTTGCAGCAGCTGGATATTTGCCAGTTAAGTCCCTAAAATGTCTGGTGCCTTAGAAAAGCACAAGGGCAGTTTTCTTCAGATTAAATACCCATTTTAAAATTTGCTGGAAAACAAATTTTTGTTTTTCCTGCAAAGACAGATGAAAGTTTACTTACACAGTAAGTAATAGGAGGAGAATAAATAGGGGGTTAATAGAGGGGAAAAACCATAAGAAACTGAGAAAAGTAATTAAAGCTATTCCTTCATTTTCAGCAGCATAACATAGCTTCTCTTCTTTGAGAATAGGCTTCTTTACATCACTTACTAAGTCATGTTTTTATGCTGACTTGTATAAGGTTTTGACTGATAACTAAAAAATTATTTACATCTTGAGATTAAAATAAAGAAAAAAAATCATAAAGGTAGGTCTGTATGTAAATTTTGCAGTGTGGCACTGAATCCCCCAGTACAACCTGTCATGGATTCAGCATCAGAGGACACACAAACCCAGAGAGCTCTCTGAAACTTGTGTGATGATTCTATGAAGCAAATGAGGGTGGTCCCTTTGCACTTCTCTAATGAATGTCTTCAGGGAAAGCAACTCTGAATTTCTCCACTGCTTTATAATAGCTGTAAAGAATTTATTCATAACAGGATATGAAATAAAATCGAAGATAAATAACGGCTGCTGTCACAAAAGTCATTGAGAGTACCCAGATGCCCCAACCTCTTCTGAAAATTAGCACCCAAATATCCAGATGACTTAAAAATGCTACATTTATTATCTGTAACTTACAGAATCTGGTAAGTGGGGATTTTGTTTTTTGGTAATTTGTGAAAAAGAAGGGGCGGGCCATTAGCAATTATCAACAGAAATATTGATTTTGTTGGGAAAAAAACCTACTGTCATAATTTCTTGTACTGTCATAATTTCCTGATTAAATAACTTTAGGAATTTCCTTTAATCTGTTTGATAACAAAATGTCATTCATTTTGTGTCTGCAGGTCAACTACCTTTTACAGAAACATTAATGTACGAATGTTCACGTTAAGTGGTCAAGAAAAATATTCTCCTTAGCAAAATTTTCAGATCAAAGAAATAACTTTGCTACTGAAAGTTCAAAACACACAGTTATATTTTACCACAAGTGGCACATTGAATATGAAAGTTTATTTTATATGCATGATTAAACCAAAAAAGAAATGACAGTAACCACTGATTAATTTCTAAAATATTTCACAGAACTAAGACTGCAATAATATAATTAGTCAAAACAAATTCAGGGATCTCTTACCACTTCTGAATGCTATTCTTTCATAATTTCTTTCTATTCCTAAAACAAAAGACAAAAACCCCCCGCTAACTTTCAGAGCAGAAGGTTGTAGCAATTTATCAATTCCCTGAGCAGCAGGGCAAAGTAGTCAATTCAATTAAAGACCATGTACTAGACCAATTGTATTCTCGTTCCTTGTGGAGCAAAGAGCTCTAAGTGTCAACAAACTGGCAGTGAAAGAAGAGTCAATTGGTAAAAGACCAATTTCATTTGTTTTTAAACTGTTCACAGAAAACTTACAAAGCTGAAAATGGACCTGTTCAATCCTCCTCTTCTGAAGCCCATTAACTGCTTTGTAGTAATCACTGCTTCTATGAAACTGTTAAATTGTCAAATCTTGCTCCTTCATAACAATGTCAGAGATAATTGTAAACACTCCTCATCCCCACTACTGTTTTCCCTCCACAATCCCTCAGGATGGCTTGTAGGACACCTACGCGTCATATCATAAAAAGGATGATTTCAATTATTTCCTAAGATGTCATCAGGGGATTCACTTTACTTTTGTTGTTAGAAATTGTTCACATCAAAAAATGTTCACATCAAAAAGGAAAAAAAAAACCCAAGGAGTATTGAAAGAAGTAAATAATATCACAGAAAACATAACAAAAGCACATCAAGTACAGCAGGTGGGACATATCTGCTTTCCTGAAGGAGAATCAAATCTGTCCAGAGAGCTGGTTCTACAATTCCTTTCTTAAAACGTCCCGGTTTCAGAGATTTTAGAAACTGCCTGTGCCACCTTTCCTTTTAGCTTGTCTAAACTATCTCCCACTGATATTGAGTCCTGTTTGTTCTTCCTCCCATTCTCCATCTCCTTCCCCCATCATCACTCAAACAGCCTGAGCTGCAGTATCACCCTTTTAAGATTTCTTAACAAGTGAATTCACTTCAGGATTGTCTCAAGTCGTTTTTTCTAAACCTCTTTGCAATTTTTACTATCCTCTGAACTCTCAAGTTGAAACCAGGAAGAGCTGAGTAGAACAAAAGAACTACTTTAAAAATTTTATTTAAAACACTGTTCTTCACAACAACAAATCCTGGCTTATGTCTTTTTATACCTTTTCATTTTGTTCTCTTTGTGTCCTGAGTTCCTCCTTGAACACTATTAATACAAGAGGTGTCAGCTTAGCAGTAGAATTTTTAAAGTATAATATTATTTAGTATGATCATTTAAATAACTTGCCTTCACTATGTTGTAGGTTTAAAAAGCCTTTAAAAACCATAGCATTAGCATTGTATATAATTAATAACAACTGACTCTTTCCCTTTAGAAACCTGAAAATGTTACTGCAATGATATAGCATTTCCCATTAAGGCCTTTCTGTTAAAAAACACAATTAACCTTAGCACACCTAATATCATACTGTTAGCAAATTGTCACTACTGTATCTTCCATAATTATCAGTTTAAACTAAAAATATTAAAATAAAAAATCCCTTCCACCACATTTTGCTTCACTACACCACACTGACTGGAGTTGAACAAAGGTAATGTTTAAATATCATAAAAAGACCCAAAAAAGCCAGTTTAAAAAAATATGAGCAAGAATTTAAGCATAGGTTATTTCAGAAAAATAAAAAATCACTCACAAAGTACTTTGCACATAGTAAATGCAACTGCAGTAACTCAGTATTTGTGCTAATGGAGACAGCATGTGAGTGGACCTAAACAGAAATTGATGGTTCAGTATCATGATATTATGCAATTTATCACTGTGAATGATAAACCATGTAAAAACATCCCACAAATGAAACATCAGTTAATGATCTTATAGAGTATTTGCAAACTCAGGAATATAAATTCTCATTGGTACTTCTATGACAAAGCATCTACACATTGCAATTAGGCACTCAGATTTCACTGGTTTCCTTAGCTGATTAAATTCTGTGACACTAGAATATAATCTGAATTTGTCACCTCAACTAAAATCAATTTATTGCTTCAGGTTAAATTTTTATGAGAATGTATTATTTATCATTATTATTATTGCTACTACTACTACTACTACTACTAGTATTTAAAAAGAAGTCCTGCCCCTTTTCCATCTGGCTACAACAGGTGCAGAATAAACAGCACTGGAGCAATTTCCTTGAACCACACCAGCCAAGCATAAAGAAAAATACAAATGGAATGTGAGGCATCTTAATGGAGTAACCAAAATTGTAACAGTAACAATGGTAGTGTGCAATTTAATCTTCTGAGTGCAAAAGGATGTTTTGACAGACTAATAATTGTACCCTGCACTGTCATTCTACTGAAAGACTCAAGCAGAAGGTGAAGAGCCATTAGGGTGGCTGGGAGGGGAGAGAAAATGAATTTTAAACACAAAGAACAGAGCTTGCTTAGCCAGCTAAAAAATGCTGACAGGGAATAGGACTCCCATATATAAATACAAAAAAGGGAATATACACCAGAAAGAATGAAGAGCTCCTGATGTCACAGACAATGGTTGCACAATAACAAACATGCCTAAGCAGAATTATTATATAAGGAAAAAAAAGAATTGTGAAACTATTTTAAGTTCAAAGCATGAGGAAATCTGGGTTTTTTAAACAGATATATGAGGTTATGAAAACATTTGCTTAAATACTTTCAGGCTTAACATATCCTGATAATGGAAAAGATTACTGTCAGCTCTGAGCCTATATAGATATTATGTCAGAAAAACACTTAATTGTTCCATGTGTATTTGCAAGACTTGAAGCCCAGCTGATAAAGCTTATAGCCCTTCACTTTTTGTGGATTACTAGTTACATCAGCAGTTAGTAAAAATAAGTAAAATTTATTTTAATTAAAATATTAATAATGGAATCAAATCTTGGATAGAATAACACTTAGTATGCAGGGAAATCAATGACTGAGAAGTTACTGTTTCCTTCCCTTTCATAAACACATTATTTTAGACATTGTTCAGGTACAAATAATGTCTACAGAAAATTAATCAAAGTAAAGCCAAAATAAGACCAAAAAAGACAAAGTGTTGTCAAAAGAACAAGGTGATTATATCCATGTTCAACATGTCTTCAAGTATCCCTTATCTGTGTGAACTTTAAACAAAATTCAAAGGAAGTGGATGTAAGGAGAAGAGTAGCAGTCTTCACAAGGAAACAAAGATCCAAACATATCAGATTAGTGCAATTTTCCCAGCTCCTCAGGATGCCTCTTCTAGTTAGAATGGAGAAGTGAATTGATTACATTGCAAATAACACAGCTGCAATTGATTTTTCTTTTCCACTACTTGCCTTACCATAGATGAATAGAGCTAAAAAAGATTTTCAAAACAAATCAAGTTTTGTGTTTAATGCCCACAGAATAAAAATGAAGTATCAATTAAAAAAAACAAACCAAGCAACAACAAACCAATAACGTAATCACTTTACAAAAAAAGCATTATGAGCTTGTAGTAATGAATACAGGTATGATGTGAATTACATAGCTTTTTACCTTTTCTAATGCCTAAAAAGAGGACAAGAGAAAAGGAAAAATCCTATTCTGGTGCACGTGCATCTTAATCACAAGAGTGCTGATACATCTGTGACTTAGGCATGTCTGTTGTTGAATCCTCACCCAAGAGCTGACAGAGTATCACTGAATGCCTTCATTTTTGCATGGATGCAGTGACACATTCACACCAGGCTCATGCTCAGTACATGCTCAGTGGAACAATAATGCATCCCCAACGAGAAAGCCAAAAAATTCCTTTTAAATCTCTGAATAAACATTCTATGAATCCTCTCTTCACTGACATCTCACCTCCTATGCTGCAAAGTCTAGCAGTAGCAATAAAAAATTGTATATTTCTACCCTTATATTTCAGTTTGAGTGCAGTTTTACACTCTTTCTGCCCTTTTTATCCCTGCTGCTACTGAATAATACTCATAAAGTGTTTTAAGTTGGAAAACACCTCTAAGATAATCGATGTGAACCATTAAGAGATGTAGTCCATCCTTGCTCTTTCCAATCTCTGGTCTGGACACAAGCACAGTCAAATTTTCAATCTGGGAATGTATATTTAAGAAATCATGCCAAAAATAGGGGGGGAAAGGAGACTATCAATGTCATTTAAATATTATTTTTTCTTTATGAAGGCATATATAAATATTTGGCTCAAAATGCCCAACAGCTGAATAAATACCAAAAGAAACTATCTTGCATTTGTATTACACAACTTATTATTTAAAAGAAATACCTCAAGTTTATAACTATTTTCATTATTTTTAAAGCTTGGGGGTTGGAGGGACTCTCAAGGAGAATGCAATGAATTGCACTGAATTCCTGGTATGGATCTTAACATCTTCTGCAAATTAATTGAATTCACATTTTACTACACAGAGAAGTCATTAACTTTGAATGTTTTAAAGAGAGGACAAAGAAAGAATGGTTAAGTTGCAGAGACAGTGGACTCAGAGTCTTCTCAGAGGAGCACAGAAAGAGGATTAGATGCAATGAACAGAACCTCCAACAGATGCAGGAAAGAAAATTACTAGACAAGGATCTGAGCAATCAGACCTTACTTTGAAGTTTGCCCTGATCTGAGCAGACAGCTGGACCCGAGACCTTGAGAGGTTCAGGTATAAACTGTTCTGTTTCCCAGAGTCAGAAATTCTGACACTTCCACTAGAGATAACTAAAACAAAACTTTTATCCATGAAAATCAGTCATTTCTGCAAACCTCTCATATGTACGCAGCAGAGAATTTCTCAGACCCTACCACTGAGAGCAGAACAAAACCAAAATTACCTTAAATGAAAACAATTCAAAGCCTGCACTAAGATGGTATTAGGAGACAAAGGAGTAATGATGATTCCACACACATACAAACAGCTTTTATTTCACTCATTTGAGAATATCTGACAGCTTGAATGGGTTTTCACTACCTGGACTCGTAGTTAATATGGCAATTTTAACAAGACTGCAATCTGTAACAATGTCAGTCTTGTGTATTTTTCTTGTCACTGTAAGGAATAAGAATAAAAGGAAAAGACAAGAAAGTAAAATGAGGACATCATGAAACAAAAACAAAAAAGGAAGGAAAGAAACACAAGATTAATCTTCCCCTGGTTTTTTGTGAAGGATGTTAATGAAAAGCTAGCAATGAAAGATGAGAGCGATGAATAAAAATCACATAAGATAAATAATAATGTAGTAGAATAGAAAAATCTGTAGAGCATGTTGGTCTAAAAAATCATTATATGAGCTTTAAGAATATATGCGTTCCAAAGAAGTATTCTACAACCAGCAAGTCTTACACATTTTCACAGGAGATTGCTGCACTCCAATTCATGTCTACATCTCCTAACCCATTCCTAACACATTGACAGAAATATGAGTAACAGAACCTATAGCAATTCTGGATATTTTCCTGTTTCTACATATAAAGAGATTGTATTAATCCTTCTGACAAAACTCCCACTTTGAGGAACTAGAATAAAAATTCAGCATGGCACTTATTAAACTTTTAACTAATGTAAAATGTAATTGCAAATAGAGATTCACATTTGTACAAATGTGTTTCTAATGCAAGGCACAGCATGATTCTTAGATCTTAGTTTTCTAGTGCTATTTGAAGCTTCTGTCAATAACTTGCAATAAAACAATATCATCATTAATATGTTTTATTTGTCATGCTGAGGAAAGAAAGTGAAAATAATAGGTCACTTACAAAGCCATGTGTATAGGAGGACAAGAGAAAGGTAAGAGTAGTAAAACTGGATTTGATAGTATAAATGTGGAATCAAAGAATGAAGATAATTCTCAAGGATATTTTTCTGGACTTCCTAACATTAAAGAACATTTGGGGTTGTGGTAGATAACCATTAAATTCCCAGTGCTGTGATGAAGGGGCTATGGTACCCCTGGGTGTATAGAGGAAAACACTGAATGCAGCAAAAAGGATTGTGATTGGAGTCACAAGAAGAAAGAGTAGGAAAGATGGAGCTAAGGCTGCTCTACTTCCCTCAGCAGCACAGTGTGTCCATGGGGGAGCTGCTGAAAACCCCCTTTTTCTGACCCCTCAACTACATCATTAACTCTGCATCCAAAGCAGATCCAATCACACTTGGAAAAGCACACCCAATTCTGGCTCCCACTGCTCCCAAGGGATACTGAAACATTGGAGGATTCAGAGAAAAGCCAAAAAAACCCAGTGGTAGAGTACATGGTATTTGCAACAACATCATATCCTTTATAGGAGGAAGCTCTCCTTTCTAGCACAAAATTATATTTCAAGAGTAGCCCTTGGAAAGCTACACTTACCATTAATCAAAATTTTTGAACAGTGACAATAATTGACAGTGAGAACTATCTAGCAGAAGTCAAGTATACATCCCCTTTTTAGAAACATTTAGGCCAAGAGTGATTTTTTTTTCCAGTATATGGTCTAGTTCAAACTGCAATTAATTTATGAAAGCCTATGCTTTAGTTTATGTCTCATTTCAAATTATATGACCAAAGCAGCCCCTTCTGGATTTATCATCTATGAGATGTAACACCTAGGTAGCAATGAAATCAAGTACTTACATGAAAAAGTAATGACAAGTAACTAATGCACTTAAAGCTAGATTTTAAAAGAAGCAGATGGCCTGCAAGCTCTCTACCCTCTTGCTTAATATGTTTATCTGGCTATCTATGTCTGATAATTGTTCTGTCTCCCTCAAGGCACAAAATATGTTTGTCTAATATAGAAAAAGCAGTTTATGGTTTGGGTTTTTTTATTTTCTTCAAAATACATTAAATTAGCTTCCTGATAATAAAGAATTCAAGAGATTTTTTTAAATGGCATCATTATCACAATTTAAAGGTCCTTAAAGCATTACAAAATAAAACAATCAGCATTTCATATTAAACAACTGAATTGTGACCCTATCATACTTTTCCACAGTCTGAAGAAGTGAGTACTCACACTATAACAGAGAGCACAGCACCTCCCCAGAATATGCCCAATTATCAGCTAAGTTTGCACATCTGAACTTGTCTTCTTGATAAATAAAGAGCTTGGACTCTACTCAAATTTGTGCAGTTCCTTCTGCATTTCTCAGGAAAAGCATTTGTTGACTGTGACTTCCTCATATGTTCACACTGGTTAGCTCAGCTCAACCAATTTATGCATTAGTTCATCCAGGAGGAACCACAGAATGGCACTGGTTTTTTAAATCTTGGAGTCTCACTGAGTAATATTTTCATTTTGTTATTTCATCACAGAAGCTATTACACTGGCCAAATGGTTCAGGGATTAATATCAAGCTTTAAAAAAAAATAGAAACAAAATATCACAAGAAAAATACCCTGAAGAGCTCCTAAAGGTCAATATATGGCAACTATTTTCCATTGTCAAGGATTGTTTCTAACAGCAGATATGAAGTTCAACTCCTTGCATCTGTGACTGCAATAACTTACACATTGCAGTGCCATAAAAACACTGGTTCACTGAAATAACCATTCTTAAGCATGAATATCTGTTTAATCTTAATTAAAAATAAAAAAAAAAAAGGTTATTTTTCCAGGTTCACTGGCTCAGAGTTCACCATCACCCTACTGGTTCAGTGCTCAGAGGTCAGACTCAGCCTCCAGGTCATGGCCCAAGTGCCCACATGCTGCTGTTGCAGGACAATCCCATGATGGACGTGAGCACCTGGAGCCAGAGGAGCTCAGGAGACACAGGAGCTGCTCCTCCTAACCCTGGAAATCCTGTCCATGTCAGGACCACCATGATATCAGTGATGCTCATCATCATCATCATCATCATCATCATCATCACTGCTCAGCAGATGTGGGGCTCTCAAGAAGTCTTCCTCACAAAGCCCCTACACTAAAGGTTTTTAACTGATTTCTGGCCACTGACATTTTGTTTACTAAGAAAAATTGAAAAGCATGGATTTGGCAGAAATCCAAACTTAAACAAATTTAAACATTTAAGAAACATAAATCCTGTACATTGCCCACATTTTCCTATAAAATCCTGATCACAGAGGGCAACTAAGGCTCTATTAATCCTACTGACAAAGGAGTTTCTGACAGCCACGATAAATAGTTTGAAAATACCTATTCTCTCCCATCAGCTTCCTATCTCCATTCTGATCCCATATGAGCCAAACATTTACTTTCAAATAATTCTGAAGCCACTGTGTATGACCTTTATAGGCTTCTGCAGTTCAGCAAGGCATAGATGTTTTCTTCAGGGAGAATCTTAATATTTCAAAGTGCTTTTTTCTTATTATTGAACAAAAGGTTTTTATACCCCACCATTTGTTCCCACCCCAAATCCCAAGATAAGGAATTGATTTATTTTTTCTGTAGCTAATCAAAAGTCTTGAAAAAACATAAGCTATCTGAAAGCAAACATTTTTTTTATTGCATTCTAAATTTTCTAACTAAAATTTACTTCAGTAAGCATATAAGAGAAATGGAGATTACAGGGGGGAAAAAACATCAATATCTACTTGCTAAACCTATTAGGGAGATAATTTTTATTAGCAAATACAGTATCTATACATCTCCATTGTGTTATACAACCACCAGTAGATGATGCCTTGGTCTGCCTGGAAAAGAAAGCCCTACACAACTGGCACATCAGTTACATGAGTTCTTATCTCAGACATTCAAATTATACACCAATTAAAACTATGCATCACTGAGGACTAATTATCTCTTAATTACGTATTTTGGTTCCCTTAAATCATCAGCTAAACTATTAACAGGGCTTCTGCTTCCTCAGAAATATTACATCAACTATGTTAAATATTTACAGATATTCTGGTGGTTCCTATTAGGCCTTTTCTAAGGTGATTGGAAAAAGAAATGCACCAGGAAGAATAATGAATATCTACATTCATTGGAGTGATGTGGAAGTTGGCCTGATATGGTTGGCAACCTTGTTCTGGTACGTTTTAAGACTAATGTTAAGAGTTTTGGCATTATTTAAAGTAAAGAAGGTATAATCTAATAATCAGAAAACACTTTCTCATTTTAGCAACACTTTAGGATTCATATGGGAAGCATTTTGGAAAATGCTGATTTGGATTTGGGCGCATTAAGCCATTGGGGAATATCATACAGCCTTGGGATTTATTCTCCATACAATTGACCTTAAAATTCCAAGAAAATAAATTATAGATATTATAGATAGCCCGCTTTCCAAGGCAAGAACTGGTATGTTTCTGGCATTACATTTGATTGCCTAAGAAAGAAAAAAGGACCCATAATTACTGTAGCAGTCCCCCTTAGAAAGTACTTGAAAATTACTACCCAAAAGTGTAATAATTGTACATGTAACAGATATACCTGTAATAATGTAACTATAACTGAGAATTTTAACAATGGTATTTAATGTGTTCAAAAACAGAATTGAGCTTAGCTTTAGATACTAGCAATAAGGCAAATGAAACTTTACCTTCACGCTGCTGTCCTGATTTAAATTTTAAAATAATTTTATATTTCTCCACCTCTAGTAGTTTGGTTTTTTTTTTCTAAAAATAACTATATAGCAAAAATTCCATTTAATACATTTTAATAATATATAAAAAACAATGCTATGGAAGATATAAACCTGAATTTCCAGACTTCTTGCTGTCTAGAAACCTAAATGCCATGAGCAGATAGGATATTAGATGAGCCACTTTGACAGAATATTGAAGCACAAATGAACAGCCTTGTGATCTCTTATGGGGATCTCTGTTTCTTTAGATATACATTCTTTCATTCTAATTCCCTGTATAATTTCAGTGCCTATATTCAATGCGTAAAAGCTGACAAAATACTAAACACTGTAACAAACCTTCCTTCAAAATCTCTTCCAAAGCACTGCAGTTTACTAAATCTCTTGTTATTTGGATCACTTCCTTCTTTCCCAACCCCTCCTGCTTTAGGCACTGCAATTTCTCTTCCTTCAGAGCCCAGGACTGATATGACCTGATGTATAATGTGAGCACATTCAATGTAAATTTTGCATCCAGCTTTGTTGAGGATAATTTTCACGGCAAAGTGAAGGATGAAAGAAAATGGCCTCAAGTTGAAAATGGGGATGTTTACATTGGATATAGGAAAAATGTCTTCAGAGAAAGGGTTGTCAGGCATTAGAACAGGCTGCCCAGGGCAATGTGGAGTCACCACCCCTGGAGGCATTTGAAAGACGTGTAGAGGTAGCAGTGGGGACATGGTTTAGTGTTGGACTTGGTAGTGTAAGGTTAAATGTTGGAGCAAATGATCTTAGAGGCCTTTTCCAACCAGAATGATTCTACTTTTCATAATGATCAATATCATCATCCTTACTAAAAACTGACACTACACATATATGTCCATTTTAGACTATACCTCAGTCATCTATAAACAAACACACCCTGTACTGCAGGTTGCCTTCTATTCCTGTTATTTTCCTGTTCTGACAGAATTGTCACTATAGGACAGTTCAATGGATTTCCCAGGGTTTTGTTCTTGGTATACTACTTTCAAACCTACTTTAATAGAGGGATTTTACATTTACTGTAAGAAAACATCCAAGTTGTTTGGAAGTTAATGCATCCACTTCATCATCAATACCTGTTTAGTGTTTCAGGAATTATAGAGTCTCCATACATTGCTATATGCAGTTACTCAGCAGCCTCTATGAGAACCATTAAGGCACTTAGAAATTGAATTGTTCACCATAAATCACAGGGATTAAATTTAGGCATGCAATCACAGGTGGCACAGCTACAAACACAGCTACATGTGGATAAATACACAGCAAAGGGTCCACAATCATGACCTTAGCAAACATCAGGAAGGCCTTAAAACCCAAAAAATCTGACCTTTACTTGTTAATTTAGTTACTAGGTTTGTGATACTGTTGTAACTTCCAACGGCAGTGACTGACAAGTTTTACTTCTTGGAGCTTTTACAACATGTAAGTCATGCATGCATGTTAAAAATTCAAATGAAGTCCAAAACAAAACCAAAAAGCTGAAATAAATTATGTTACACAGTAAATTTTATTACAAGGGTGGATATGCTTCTTGATTTACATTACACTCTTCTTTCAGTTGCTACACTCAGGTTATTAAGAGGGGGAAAATATCAATTCTGAAACAGAAGCCAGTAAACTGAAAGAACACAAGTTTCAGCTTTAAAAAAAAAATCACTTGAAGATTTATATATGAAGTCGTTTTGATTATCTGTTGTGCTACATGAAAATAAAATGTAAATCTTTACCATAATTCGTTATTCTGTTCTGGTACACAAACTAATACAGGGTGCCAAAGACAGTTTTCATCAGAAACCACAGTGCAGAAAAAAACGGAATTCCAAGTAGACTTGTTAAAAATATTAAACTTCTTCAATCACATCAGGGTATTCTACATGTACACCAACATCCTGCCTAACTTCACTGCAACAGTAATTGTTTTATACTCTGGAAACATGTTAGTTTAACTAGGCTATGTTCAAAAATGTATAACAAGATTTTTTTTTTTTTTCATTATACACAAACCTAATTTTGCCAGACAGTGCTTTGCTGCTGAGGCTGAACCTTACAATTTAAACTGACCCTCCCAATTAAAACTCAGACACTTGTGAATTTTTCATTTACACTTCAGGGAAGAAAGGAAATAACTAGTAGAACAGTTATTATTATCTCCAGATTCAGCTTTAAAATTGGTAGAAAATTTTGCTGCTCAGGCACAAGTTGAGATCAGACTTTCAAGTTTGACAGTTATAAAGAGCTATAGGTGCAGGAATGCAGCTGATCCTAAAGCAGGAAAGTCACTGCTGTCCTTAGGGACAGCGAGCAGACCAATAACCAGGACAGCATTTTAAGGGTATTTGCTTTTTCATATGCAGACACTGCTTTCCAGAATATGGGAGAAAATGATGTGAAAAAAAATACATCTGTTAGCAGCTTAAATTACAAAAACCCCTTGTCATAAAATTAGTTTCCTGAGACTGAAGAACATGTTGTGACTGCTGTTATTAATATTTGCATGGCTGTCAGAAGCCCAAGCTTTATGACTGCTTACTACTTCAGGGACCATTGACCACTATTTGAGGTGCTGGCTACAGCCTGAGTTACTGCTTCTCAATAAATGTTACAGCCTTCAAATTCCATTACCAGTGGATTCTGAATTACACTGACTCTCAAAATAAAATAAAAATGGGCAGAAACAAGTTATGGGGCTTTGTCACATATTCTTTTCAGAAATCTAGCCTATTTTAAGGCAAGATCATTTTCTCATGGAGTCCTGTTTAACTGATATATAAGACACAATACACCTAAAAGTTTGGGACTGTCAAAGACTGTCAAACTAAGTGTTGATGCTACTCACATCCTCTTACTTGGACACTTCTATTAACATCTGTTAACAAAGATAATTTACACAGATTTCCTCCAAAAAGATGCAGAAACTACTGTTGTTTATGGAAGTCTCACCAGTTAAATTTAAGGGTCTTTATCCATTCTTACTCACCTGCAACTCTGAATTAAAGGATATGGAGAAAAAGTGTGGTATAAGTTGTTAGAGTAACTCAACAGGGAAATATCCAACATTTGTGTGCCAGTGTATAACTATTATTTACTTCTGAGGAAAAACTGGCACCTGCCCATTTCACAGCCAGTTCGATGGATCTATTTGTGGAAAGAGCTCTAAGCTGAAGATGCACCACAACACCACCTTTCTAATGACCCCTTATGCAACTAGGTCACTTTCTGCTTCTTTCCTCAAGGAAGAAGAGATTTTACAGCTAAATAAAATGCCTTTATTATCAGGAAATTTAAATGCAGTGTTTTTCCCTGAAGGCTGTGGAGATCACCCAGCTGTGTGCCCATGGACAGGAGGGTGACGGGAACCTGCAGAACGTGTTGTCAGTAGAGAGCAGCAGTACAGCTGAAAGAAACTCAGAATTTCCTACATAGTTTCTATGTTTTCCAAGTAATTCACTGCTATCCAGTGCTGAAGAATTTGTATTCTGAGGTGATTGGGATCACCAGTGAAAACAATGAAATGGGTCACTGACTATCACAGACCAATACACCCTAAAGAACTGTTTTTATTGACACCAAATATGACATACCATTTTTTCAAAGCCAAGAAATCATATTTCTTAAGCAGATATTTTGTTTTAGAGCCACCAGGGATTTATTAACATTTTGGGAAAAAAATCCCAGCTTGCTGAATAGGTAACATGAATAATAAAACTATCTGAGGAAGCAGCTGTGAGCCATTGATCCCAATAAGCAATCACCTGCTGGGATGGACAGATTTTTCCTTATAGTCATGAAAATCTTGGAGATAAATGAATGCAAAACCAGAGATAATACAGGTGACTTTAACAGAAAGTGAACCTACATGTCTTGTATAATGAGGAGGGCTGTTTCTTTTCCTATAGAAAAAGAAAAGAGCAGTAACTCTCAACACCCAAATCCTCCCAATGAAAGAGCCCAGAAATCTTAGCTCCAGTGCCAGCATAACAGGAGGCACAAGAGCAGAGAGGTGAAACGCATACCAATAACACCAGAGGTAATAACATCAATAACACAACTTCAAATACCAGTTTAAAAGGAAGTAAGGTCACTAGCTCTGCCTCCTTAGGAACTCATGTTTTATATAATGTATTCTCGACAAGTTGTGATGAATAATGGAAATACAGGAGAGCTGGTACTCAGACTGTACTTGAAAAATGCTCAGTGTGCTGGAGTACTTAGTCCTCTACAAAAGCATTGTGTAAAAGGCATGTGTCAAATTTCATGTTGCTACCTTACTTATTAAATGAACAGAATACCTGTCAAGGAAGCCACAATAGTTTCCTTAGGATTAAATAAAGCCTTCAGTACTGAGTTAACACAAAATACCAGGTTTTTCCCAGCATGGTATGACCAATGCAGTGTGGCCATGGCAGTGAATAGGACTGCAGTGCAAATAGACAAATACCAACCACTTTTGCCTGTTATGAAGGTGAAATTTGGTATGCTATGAGATGAAGATGTAGAAGATCATAACTATTAGACCTGATTTAGTACTGGCCTTGGAAACTTTAGCCTCTGATTGGAAAGAGCCACGACTTCCTTCTCTGAACCCAAAGTCATAGGAGGTTTCATATATTTTTTAAATTTCTACTACACGCAGAATTATAAAGTTAGCATATAAAACAAAACTTGTTTTCTCTGGAAAGCTCCCTGCTCTATTTATCATTTGAAGATTTTATCTACTGCTAGAGTACCAAACACAAGAAACATATACTGGTAATGTTGACTTCAGATATTTTCTCAGAAAAGAACAAATTACAGCATAAAAAAGGCTGAGAGCTAAATAATAATCTCATTAATTTAGGAAGGCAAAGACAGAGGAAGAAGTTAAAATCCCAAAACAGTTTCCCCGATTGGACCTCAGTATTCCTTCTCGGTGCATAAAATTGAGTAACTTAATTTCTAGATGGAGTAAGGACAGGACAGGAATGCAATAACCAAGAACCACCACATCTGAGGCAGAACTGTCTAGACTGATGAATTTCAATGTGCCTCTAAAAGAAGTATGAAAAAAAAAGACATGAAAACAAAAACTGTGTAACCATGGCAGACAATGAAAATTCTGATTAAAAAAAAAGAGGAAGGATGTAACCAGTGATCGGGGATTCCCTCCATGTGGGTTATGCTGCAGTGGAAACAGCACAAGGAGGAGCTGAGATCTGCCAACATCTGCCACAGAGCTGCACGTCTCAGGATTGCATCACCTTAATAATGTTTGTCTTACAGCGATGATACAGGCACCTTGCAGTCGTAAAGGTGAGAGGAGAGTGTAATGCATTTACAGCTGATATTGCTCCGTGGATTTGTTTAAGGAGCCTGTTTGGCAGCTGAACTTGTTCTAGCCTTAGGAAGTGGGAGAGAGTGTAAAACACCCCTAATATGAAGACTAAAAGAAAGCAGTTAGTCTTCAGGGTTTGTTTGGATTTTTTAATAAACTAGGAGAGCCATAAATGTTAGTAAGCTAAATAAATTCATCCTCTTACACCGTTAACACATATTTACAGTCACTGTTCAGGTATGATGAACACAACTCTAGCTTTACTTAACACATGAAAAACATTTCTCTGACACTTTAGTCAGAAGATGACTGCTTTAATCCACAATACTTTATCATATATATCTATAGATAAAAGGAATACATTTTTGTATTTTTTATTACATATACATATATATGTGTGTGTGTGTGTATTTTTATACAAAGATTATAAAGTAAGGTTCTGCATTTTATAAAATATGGAAGATTTTTTCCCACCAAAATGAAAATTTTGAAGGGTATTTGTATGGTTAATTGCAAAGTATTTTGAGCTGGTACTTGTTTAATGATGAAGTAAATCATCAGGAATTATGAAATTATCATTTTAACAACTTAATTTTTAAGACTTATTTCTGTAAAGAAGTTATAGTCAAAATCCATTCATCCACATAAGAATCTCCTTCATTGATGGAGGGGATGCTGTGTTCACAAGTGCAGCCATAGTAATTATTAGTATAAATATTGCTGCAACACCACAGGCCAGGGAGGAATCATGACTGCATTGATTTTTTTTGAGTTTGCTACTGCAGAGTACCTCAGTGCTCCAGAAAATACTGAATGAAATTGATTCCAATGAAGTCAAAGAAGAACATAAATTCTAATAAACTATACTTAGTCTTAACTGAAGTCTCTGTTATTGCAATCTGATACAGTCACTCAACATTTAAAACGTCAGAGAATCCAAAAGCCAATTAGTAGCATTCAAATACCCAGGTACATATAGATTTGCATACCATTTTCTGCGTTTACATCTAAATGCTGAAGTTGTATTACAATTAAACAAGTATGTTCAACAATTTAAATTCAGATTTTAAACCTGACTGAAGTCTGACTCACTACTAAAAGCTAAAGCACAGAATCATGGAATGGTTTGGTCTGGAAAGAACCTTAAAGAGCACCTCATTTCAACTCCCCTGCTATGGGCAGCACCACCTCCCACCAGGCCATGCTGCTCAAAGTCCCATCCAGCCCCGCCAAAATCATACTAGGATTGCCATCATAACATAATTATTATAGACAGAAAATACAACAAGCAAATAACTCTATTTGCATACTTACTGCATGAGTGAAATCATGAAATTCAATGTAAAGCTGAAAGGAAAATGTCTCTAAAAGCACAAAGTAGTCACTAACCTGTATTTTGATGGGCCAGGAGAAATTGCTGACATAGACATAGAAAGTGATGTTTGGGTTGCTTCGAAAGTTAAATTTTTCACAGGAAAAGCTGTCTCTGTATTCCTTAATATTAACCTTGGAAACAACAGGAATCTCTTCTCCAGATATTGTTCCAGCTACAAATTTTTAAAAGCTCAGTTGTAAATATACATATGTGAGAAAAATGTGAATCGTCATTAAAGATGCCGAAGTAAATTTGCATAAGAAACATAAATCCTTAATTGCTTTTGGTGTCTTCCTCTAAAACAACCTCTTATTGTAGTTTAAATGGCACATTAAGTATATTTAATATACATAAAGAGAATTCACAAAAATTTTTAGTTTGGTTTCAAAAATTATATGCAAATTGGAAAAGTGACAGAAGAAGCATAATTTTACAAGATAGTTATTATGGTCAGCTTAACAGATAATATGCTTTCCTCCATAATTTATGTTTCATTTCAATAAACAGCTCAATAAAATCTGTAAGGGAATTTGTCTACATCTTACACTTTTGCTGTCAAGTTTTAATTGTTCATGAAAGCATTAATAATGTAACTAGTAATAAACATTTATTAGTTTTTGCAAATAAATGAGTGACTGAGCTAAGTTAAAATAAAGGAATAAATAGAGTTTACTAACTGTAGTATGGTAAAGTACTTCAGAAATGCATTGATGAAGAAATTCATGAGTTTAAGAGAAACTCTGAACCCTCTTTAAAAAGATTTTTTTTTAGTTATTTCATTTTAAGCATCATGCGTCTCCTTGGATGTGTTTTCAGAAAGTCAATAGAACCAATTCAGAAAAACTGTCTAAATTAAAACAAAGAAGAGTAATGGGGTTCAAAGTTGGAGAAAAAATAGATAAGCAGCTCTTTTTATCAGCATACACAGAAGAACTTTATTGTTTGATATCAATGTAAAGGTTAATAATTAAATTTTTAACTTGAACACTGAAACAAAGAAATAAAATCTCAGTCTCTGCAGTAGTTAAGGAAGCAATTTATCTTAATTAAAATCACAGCATTTCATAACACTGTCGTTTTAAAAATTTAAATACGCTACAAGCTTTTCTTACCAATGCAATTTTAATTGAATAGGAGAGAAAGTCAACATATTAATGAAGCTTTATTCAGATTGCAAATTATCATCTGAGGTTTAAATAATATAATTAATAACAGCATAATGATAATGGCAAAAGAACACATTTGGCAAAGTTTTATTATCAAAATTAGCAACAAAGAGACAATCAGGTTAAAATAACTCAAAGGATCATGAAATCATTTGGGGAAAAACTCATCATGCCAAAATTCACTCTCACCTGTAGAACCAATAGACCACGTAATATTGAGGTTAAAGTTGTTTGATGCATTAATAGATATATCCAAATTTTTATTTGACTAGGGGAAAAAAAAAGGAAAGTTAACAAAACATATCAGAATGTATTGCATGTAACTCTACTGCACATACAGCCTTTTAATAATTTTCCAATTTTCATTTTAAACATATCTAGAAATGGCAATGTTTCACTGCCAAAGGCAATTCTCTCTTTTGGTTTGGTAAGAACAATTTGGTAAGTACAATTTAACATATACCTACACCAGTTATGTCTGTAGTTTGTCCTAAGTATAACAAAATATTTGCCTTTAAAAATCAAATAAAAAAATACATGGCAAATGCCTACATTCTAATCACAAGCCAAAAATTTTACTTTCTGCAACTAAAAATGTTTTCTCAACAGAAGGGTATACCCCTTCAATTCATCTCAGGAAGATATTAAACTTGTTATTCATGGGAGCAACAATAAAATCAACCAACTGATAATTTTTCAGAGTATTGATTAAGCTGAAGTACATCTACCATTTAGAAAGAGTTCTCAGTGAAGGCACTGGACTAACTTTGCAGCTCTCAAAAATGTGAATTATCTCTAAAACTTTAGAGACACTTCAAAAACCTTTAATCAACATCAAATACAATGGAAATCTTAATTCTGAATCTCTAAACCTTAACTAAAATTATTAACATTTTCTTACCTGTTCTGGATTTGCTATAAAGTTTATGGCAGTGTGATGACGATCATCCTCTTGTAATAAGCTGAAGGTAAACTGATAATCAATCAAAAGGCTGTCTGTAGGCAAAACAAAAATTTAAAATAATAAAATAAAGTGTATACATATTAGTTCTATATTATGCAAATACCTCAAAGTTTACCATTCATATTGATTTTAAAAGTCATGGAGAAATCTACAAGTCAGAATTATTCACACGTATTTCACTGTTGAAGTGTTTGCATTATAAAGTCTTGAAATTATTAAAAGTAAAATTAAGTTAACAAAAAACACTAGATTAAGAAAAAATCTTCTAAATTTTTTACCATTACAGTTCTACAGGGATCAAAAGTTTCTCTTTTTCCCTGTCTCACAGGAAATAAGGAGGTGACTTATAAGAGTACATGGTTCTGATTATTATTTAATGCATGGTAAAATATGGCAAGTCATCTCTGGTGCTACAACTCAGTGACTAATTGTAAAGCATTATTTTGATCCCTGGTCTGCTGACATTCTGTTACCAACACCACACAAACTGTGTTACAAATAAAAAATATGTGATCATAAAAACAAACTCAGTAATTCAAAGAGAGTGAAAGATTAAGTCAAAGCAGAAGAAAAGCTGTGTCAGCCTTTTGTTGGATTTAATAGTTTGCTTACTGCTGACAATCACCTTTTCTGCAGCAACACATCATCTGAAAAAAATACACTCTGTTGTATCCTATGGGAAGGCTGACTTAGAAAGAGAAAAAAGCCCACTATATTGTCTTAATAGTTAAAGAAAATTGTTTTGGTATGGTTTTGTTCATTTTTTTTGGATTTTTTTTATAGCGTGTGTGGAAGGAAAAGTAGAAAATAAAGGTTCATAAAATATCCTGAACGTGGAGGAACCCAAAAGGAGTTGCATGAAAGGAATTACCATAACATTCAAAGGTGAGAAGTTCACTTTCTCTAACATTAGCCATCACAGTTCGTTATTCAAATAAGAATAAGCTGATCTACATGTCTTAGTTAACAAGTTTTGACCAGGTCTCTGCATGTTTATGAAGGCAAAAGATGAATAAATATGAAATTAAAATGTCCCATTAATTTATTGATAGCAGTCTACACTTCTATAGTTATGGAAATCCAATTAATAAACCTCATTGACTATTGTGCCATAACTCCATGCTTAAGAATAAGATGACCATGGTACCAGAACATCTTTAAATGTAACAGGACAGGAAAAGATGACAAGTAAAGATTGATCCCTATTAAATGGATTAATAAACCCTTTAATAATCATGAGTAGAAAGGGGAAAAGGTTAGGAATAATGTATAGAAAGGCTCAATCTCCTGATCTGGAAAACTTGGAGCTCCTCAAAATACAGATGACTGCTTCAGCAGTCAATGAATCTTTGCAAACACATTTATTGTAAAGGTGTGGTACACCAGCACCACAGAAAGCCTTCCTACAGAATTCTGGCTACACCAAAGGCTACAAAATGCAAGAAGCAGCACTGACAAGCTTGGACAAGATATCACTGATTTTCCCATAAGATATGGAAAATTACCACTTAAATATGTCACAGTCTTTTCCCAAGCACAAACTGTGTCCTCTCAGAGATGCAGAGTATTAGCCAAAAAAACAGAAGTCGTATATAGCTAATATCCCATCATAAAGCAACACTGGAAATAGACACAGGACTCTTGTCTCCCAGTCATGAATGAACAGCTCTTCTGCATACAAGCTAAAAAAAAATTAAAGTCGTTTACTTTTAAAACAATTCGAGGGTTTTTTTCCCCCCTGGGGTTTGTTGCTGCTGGTGGTGTTGTTGTTTAGTTCTTTGTTCTTGGTTAATTTAAAAATAATTTTTAAATTTATGTTTTGCTTGTTAATAGGCCAACAAAGTATGAACTGATGTTTCAAGGAATGCAGGAAAAATCCTGACACTTCTAAAACAAGTTAAACTACAGAGATTCTAATAAATTTACCATCTGTAACAAATCAGAAAATTAATTCCAGTTTTTTTATTGCATTCTTACATATAATACAGTTGACAGTAAATTGTGAAAAACAGTAAGAGTTAATTATGTGTAGAGGCTCTCCTTTTGTACCCAAGATATCCCAAAATTTTTTATTGTGTTATTAATGACTCTATTATGTAATGGTTGATCAATTTGATACTTCATTAGTATACTATTCCTTCAATAGTAGGAAAGTTCAGTAGGAAGTCCCACACATTATGTCCTCTGTATCACTCAAAAGCCTTGAAGAACACAACTTCAAGAGCAGCTCTGAGAGCCAACACAAGAACTCGCCTTGGGATTCTTCAGAGTAGCCAAAGGATCTCTAAATTACAGCAATTCCACAGAGATCTGCCACAGCACAAACCATTAAATCCCTGTTTGGCCATGCCTGGGTGCTGTAAAGCAGAAACACTTATTCCTTCAGAGACAATTCCAACTCATGGGAGGTACCTAAGGTGAGCATGACTCAAATGAAGCAGACAGCAGGGCCTAAGTGCAGTTGGGTGATTCAACAGCACAAATGAACTCAGGTGCAATGAAAGAACTGACACTGAGCAAACATTCCTTCCCATCTTTCTGAGGACTGAAGAAGTTTGCTGAAGGAATTTCATAGGTTGAAGAAAGGTTCACAAAACTTCAAGAAGATTTGTCTGGACCTATTCTGAAGGTGAAGATTCCAAATCTTTGAAAGTCTCTACAGGTAGATTTTATTAGAATATAAATTAGCAGAACTAATTTAAGAAGAAACTCAGAGTAGAAATCAAAAGGGATCGTAAAGAAGACTCTACCCATTGCACTCTGCTGCTGTCTCACTATCCTTCCTCACTCTCTCTATCTGCTTCATTCTGTAACTTAGGAGACTCTTCTCTCACAAGTATTCAGCAGCTCCCAGGGAAAATATCACCTCCCTCTCCTCCAGAAATCTCCACCTTCTGCAGACTGAAGCAGGCAGAACAGCTTTCCTTCCTACTGCCAAACCTCTTCCTGAACATAATATATGCCAATGCATCACAAGAACACATAAACTAAGCAGTTACACAGGATACCACACCATATTTCCTAATTCATAGTGCCATTCAAACTAGAGAGCAAAGCCTCACAAGCAGTACAAAATTTAAACTACAAGTCAGTTCTAAGACTACGACCTGTCCTGAATAGCTAAATGTAAAAGTAGCCAACTCTATAATAACTAAATGTAGAAATGGATGTTAAAAGTACATTCAGTACATCCTGTTGATATATATGTATATGTTGTGTATATTTATATCAGGAATTTGGAGAAGACTAAGATTCTACTCCATGTAGGTTTGTTTCTACTTTAAACCTTTATGAAGCCACCATAAGTAATTTTACACTTTATACAAACAAATGAGACTTTTCATATTTCTGTTTAGCAAGACAGAAACACAAATCTACTCATGCAGGTGACTCAAAGCAGCAGGCAGACAGAATTTAAAGAGCCACATTCTAGCCCATAATCTCCTGAACTTTTATAACTCCCTGAAATTTTATGTCTGAAGTTCCATGGGAAAAGTTTGTGAAAACATGGAAACCTCTCCACAAACTCAGAGCTCAGCTCACAGCTCAGATCTTAATTCCCCAGCACACAACACAGTATTTGGAATTCACAAGCTGGGTTTTTTGAGCCAGGAGTCAGCCCTGAACAGTCTAATATCTATTTCTAGGCATTTTGTTTCACTTTTTCTTTGAAATCATTGATTAAAGTCAAAAAAAAGTGTTGGGAGATAGGACCACAATACCACCCTGACATCATCAACGGTCAAATATTACAAAGACTTACAGTTATTGAGTTTTTTCACATCTCTAGTTTGATTTTTTCAAAACCCTTGACTGCTTTCACAGTCAAAAAGAGTCATTAAAATCAATTCAAAATGCCAGTAATGAGCATGTGCAAGAACATAACAATAATTAGGTGAAGAAAGATGCTTAATGAAATAAGGAAAATTAATTTCAAAGCAATCCTTTAACCCTAGTATCACTGTTAATTTTCAAGAAACCTCTCTGTTTCATTAATAAAGGTCAATGACTTCTGATAAGGATCATATGGTTTAATACGAAAGTTTTGTACTCATATCCAAAAAGGAACAGACCAATTCCCGCACTCAAACTTTTGTATTGGAAGAAAACTCTAATTTTTAAAACTACAGAATACTCCCAAAAGAACAAAGGCCAGAAAGAAGTTCTTCAGTATTTCTACAGTGCCTCTATACGCTGTGAGAATATATAATTACAATGGTAATTACTTTTAAAAAAGGTAATTCGATTGAATGTGTTTAGTATAAATTAGTGACAAATTTATATATGAAAAGTTATGTTACAGGGGAGTATGAAGACTGTAAAATGAACCACTGCAAATCAAGGGTGCCTGTAAATTATTTTTGGGTGAGTGCTCCTCTAATGGGCAGCTATTCAACACTTTGTTCCATGTTCAGTACTCAGTGTTGGGCCCATGCCTCATTTACTACGTGCTACACAAGCCCTTTTCTCAAGATGGAATTAATTTCTAATGTGGCTTTCTATAGTATTCATCACTATAATTCCCTAAGTTCTTCACAAAAGTTAATGAATTTGTTACAACATTACTGAAGATGAGAAGGCATTTGAGTGCCATTTTATAGGACAGGAAATGAAACAAAGAGACCAAGGACAAAACCACCTATTAAAAATGAGCAGCCAATCTGAAATACCCGAACTTTGATTTTTCATAATACTTTGAATTATGTAACACTATGTATGAACACTGTTATTTGGCAGCTCCTTCCATCATTCATTGTAATTCTTTCCACTTTTTCAACAAAACAGGAAAGGAACACACATTCAACTTTCCATTACATTATCACTGATTCGTTCCCTACAAATTCATTCAGTGCATTGTGGAGTGAAAGCTCCTTGGGAACTGGTGTATAGCAATATTATTAAAAACTGTGCAATCATGCTCTAATAAAGAAGCAAATATAAAATTATTGTGACAGCAACCTTCATTCTTCCACCATCCTGCACCCACTGCCTATGCAGCATATTTCAATAAAGGGGGTTTATTAAGTAATTTAAGAATCAGGCTGGAGTAAATTTTAGAGAACCACTTCTAAGCTATCTTTTACCTTTGAACAAATCATTCCAAGAGAGTATCCCAGTTCACTGCATCTCTCAGCAGGAGGGAAGAATGAACCTAGGTTCCCAAAAAGGGAGCAAGAACATTCCCAACTGGACACACTCAGGGCTTTTCTAACTTTGGTCACTGGCCATTCTCCCCTGGTTCCTCTCACATGGTTTCTAAACACACATTTTTAAAGCTGAACAAAATGGCAAAACAGTTTCATACATATACAGAATTTCTGAGAAATGTCTATTCATTTTAGCTCCAAAAGTTTAAGTTTAGCAAAAGATCTAAGCCAAAAGTACTGCAATATATATCAGCCAGATTTACAAAAAGAGCATGGAACTAGACCCACCCACCCACAATATAATCTCATTCTCAGCTACAACCTAATTATCCCATTTTTAAAATATTAGTTGAGGATCACATGATCTTTACTCAATCAATTACTAAAATAGGTTTTTTTCACTTTTTTTCTGATAACTAATAACTTCTATCTTGTGAATAAACCCCTCAAAAATCCAGTGCAGTTTTATTTTTACTTGAAATCACTTAAAGTTGTAAGAACCTCCATCATAATTGCAACTTCAGACTCGTCACAATCTTCCCACACTCTTCTATTTAAGGATCTGTCTATTCATGCTGATTCTAAAATCCATACTCTCACCTTCTCATTGCACAGGCAGTTTGTCTCTCTCCTCCTCTTTCTAGTGATTGGTCTCTATTTTCAGCTAGATTTTGTTGAGAACAGAACTATTCATATTCCTCTCTATCAGTACAAATGCTGCTTTAGAAACCAAGTACCATTATCAAATGCTATAAATCATATTCATCTGTGACCAAAATGAAATTCTCCTTGTATTACATCAAAGTTGGGGGTTACCACCAGACCTATTTTCTGTCAGGATAATTGTTTTGAACTTTCAGAGCAGCTGCCTGATTCATTCCTCTGTCATCTGTATCTAGCAGTCATCCACTGCCTCGTTGTCATTTTTATATTGAATATGTTTGTGTCTGACATTACTTGTCCATTGTGATAAAACAAAAAGTCATTTACTGTGAAGTCTTTACTAAAAAATTGCATTTTATTATATGTAATCAGAGCACAATGAGCTTCAAAAAACCCCAGCATTTACTATTTATATGCCTTTTTCCATTTCAAGAAAGAGCATGGGAGAATGAATTTCACATAACTTCAAAGTCTTTAAAAACATAAAGCAATAGCAAGTCATTGTTCCTCTTACTATACTTAACAAAAATGTACTGGTCTAAAAAGCCCACAGAAAAACTGAGGGATTAGTGTCATAATCAGAAAATTGAGCAACTAAGTTTTATTTTAAATAGAAATCTTTTCTTGTATTAAATTCTCCACTACTATTTGGAAAGGTCTAATAAGTTGTCCATTTTGATCCTCAGGGAGGGCCAGAAAAATCTACCTGTATTAGAATTTTACTCAGCTAAATTTTGCTTTTCTCAGGCCACTCTGTATTGACTAAAACTTTCAGTGCATGATGGAACTGCATCATGTTCAGAAGGGTAACTCTTGATTTTCATTACCAAAAATAGAAAGACCTAGAAGGTCCATTAAGTCTGGACATTTAAGTTTTACAAGGCTAATTAGGTGAGATGGATCTCACCATAGCTGTCACAGAAGTGTGGATAGGAAAATGTCATGGTAAACAAGGCTGGGCTTGTGGCTGAAATCTAAAAACTGAGGTACAGATAGAGTCACCTGAGGCCTTTTAAGCATTCAATCTCAAGATGATGCTCCAAAAGTTTTAAATCCCAGACCACAGCCAATTATTATTTTTCCTAGATATTTCATTAAACTCTGTACTGAAAAGGCTGTAACAACTGATGTGAACAGCTGCAGACCCTTTTCCAGCTCTGCTGAAGAATATGGTCTATAAACAAAGTGTGGGAAGCAATGGCTAGGGAATTTTGAGCAAAATATTAGCAAAAGAAGCAGCAACAAAGAAAAGTAAGTGCACCATTTAGCAGGTATCCAAATATCAGTTGTAGGAAAAGGTCTAGATGTCTCCAATGACGGAACATTTCAGAACTCACAGCACAGTAATGTCAGAAGTGTGTTATTACTTGACAGCAAGGAGTACTCAATAAATGTACTTTTGTTTTGTCAGACTGGACCGTCTTTGTAATCCCTTAACTCTTGTAGTATTCATAAAGTGTTAGAAGAGTGAGGGAAAAAAAAAAACACAACAAAAACCAACAAATAAAAAGCCAGGGGAAAAAAGTCATTAAAATTATTATGGAAGAAATTTAAATTTCTCTCTCCATGATTTTTTTCATATTGATCTAAATGCATCACCACCTTTGTAACACTCATATTAATAGTACAACTCTAACATGTATTTTTCAATATACCAGCATCAATACCCACTAACCTGATTCTAATTTACTGCTTTCATTATATAGTCTCTACACACTGAGGAGATCTCTGATCTGCTTGTTCTGACAACAGAAGTGGCACATCTAAGAAACAACAATGTTAAATTATTGTTTGACTTCGTGTATTATTGCCAAAGAGGGATGTTTCTTGTCTAGGAAAGTAGTAAATGAAAGCAGTCAGATTTTCATGCTATTTTAAATCTTGCTCTCATAACTTTCAGTTTATTGTATGATCCCTAAAAGTCTACTACATCTCCTTTTAGAAATGATTTTTGAGAAGCTTCTATTTATACATGGATCAATGCTGAAAATATGGGCATGGCAGAAGTACAAATGTAATTTTTAAATTGTTTATGCTTTTATGCACATATATACTCAAGTGTTGCTATAAACTGGGAACAGTCAGAAGTTAATCAGACAATAACTTCTACATCTTTGCTAGCAGAGCTTTTATCCTGCTTCTCAAATAACCAAAGACAGATCTTAACAATTAAAGAATAACCTCTTGTTAGACAGGCCTTCCAAGGAGACAGAACACCCATTTATAAATTGTCTCTAAATATACACAGATAAATAGGTGCTCCTGCAATATCCTAACATTTTCAAAATTCCCTTCTTTCCCTTTTCTCATTATTTAGTTGAACTTTGCTTAAGACACCCTAAATCCACAACCCAAATGTCAGAATGCTCCCCATGTTGCTTGACCCCACATGACTTGTACAAACTGCACAATGTAACTTCAAGTTGAGATGTTTCCACTTTGCTGTATTCTCAAACCCCATTCATTTGTTAGTTCTGAGAAGTAAAATCTCTCATAGCAACTAAATCCAGATCAGGAAAATTGCACTTCATACTGGATAGAAATTACGTCATATAACTCACTGAGCAGTGTCCTCTGTTTTAAAGTCACAAATTACAATAGGTACTTGTACTGAAATAAATATAAAATGCTACATCTCTCCTCTTGTAGTATTCATAAAGTGTTAGAAGAGTGAGGGAAAAAAAAAACCACAACAAAAACCAACAAATAAAAAGCCAGGGGAAAAAAGTCATTAAAATTATTATGGAAGAAATTTAAATTTCTCTCTCCATGATTTTTTTCATATTGATCTAAATGCATCACCACCTTTGTAACACTCATATTAATAGTACAACTCTAACATGTATTTTTCAATATACCAGCATCAATACCCACTAACCTGATTCTAATTTACTGCTTTCATTATATAGTCTCTACACACTGAGGAGATCTCTGATCTGCTTGTTCTGACAACAGAAGTGGCACATCTAAGAAACAACAACGTTAAATTATTGTTTGACTTCGTGTATTATTGCCAAAGAGGGATGTTTCTTGTCTAGGAAAGTAGTAAATGAAAGCAGTCAGATTTTCATGCTATTTTAAATCTTGCTCTCATAACTTTCAGTTTATTGTATGATCCCTAAAAGTCTACTACATCTCCTTTTAGAAATGATTTTTGAGAAGCTTCTATTTATACATGGATCAATGCTGAAAATATGGGCATGGCAGAAGTACAAATGTAATTTTTAAATTGTTTATGCTTTTATGCACATATATACTCAAGTGTTGCTATAAACTGGGAACAGTCAGAAGTTAATCAGACAATAACTTCTACATCTTTACTAGCAGACCTTTTATCCTGCTTCGCAAATAACCACAGATCTTAACAATTAAAGAATAACCTCTTGTTAGACAGGCCTTCCAAGTAGACAGAACACCCATTTATAAATTGTCTATAAATATACACAGATAAATAGGTGCTCCTGCAATATCCCAACATTTTCAAAATTCTCTTCTTTCCCTTTTCTCATTATTTAGTTGAACTTTGCTTAAGACACCCTAAATCCACAACCCAAATGTCAGAACGCTCTCCATGTTGCTTGACCCCACATGACTTGTACAAACTGCACAATGTAACTTCAAGTTGAGATGTTTCCACTTTGCTGTATTCTCAAACCCCGTTCATTTGTTAGTTCTGAGAAGTAAAATCTCTCATAGCAAATAAATCCAGATCAGGAAAATTGCACTTCATACTGGATAGAAATTATGTCATATACCTCACTGAGCAGTGTCCTCTGTTTTAAAGTCACAAATTACAATAGGTACTTGTACTGAAATAAATATAAAATGTTACATCTCCACGCAGTAGAAAAAACACTTTTGCATTACAACTTTGAAAAGAAGAACAGAAGCACTTTTTCCTTTAAAACACCATTAGGTATTTTTAGAGTAAAATCTGTTGATTTCATTAATAACATTCTCACTCAATAACATTGCTCATGCTAAGAACTGAGTGCCAATTCAGCAAAAAATATTGATAGAATATTAAAATTCCAAACACTCACAAATGAAATTACATATCTGTAATATTGCCTAATCCATTTTACTCAGCCTTTAAAACAGATAGGAGGAAATATCTCAACACTAGTATGGAATAAAACACAGAGTGAAAAAAAATAGAAATAATAAACATTGCCCTACTTGCTACAAGTTTGATTTGTAGGACTAGCAGTCAGGTACATAAAATAATAAACAGTTTGGTTAAAATAAAGAAATTGAAATAATGGAGGAAGGAAAAATGGAGCCCCAAAGGCTGTTTTCCTCAACCCCAGTGCAGTCACCCATCCTCCAGAGGAGATTTATTCTTTGCCTCAGAGAGGAAACATTGGCCACCATGGCAGGGCTCACTGACTCCTTTCTGAAAGTGACTTGGAAAACTCAATTTCCACCCGAAACAGCTGCCAGCCATTAAAAGAAATATTATATTTTCCTGGTGTTATTTTTTTCTATAAACCAGGAACTAAATACAGTGGAGCTTTCATTGTTTTTTTTTCTTTATTTGGCCATGGAAAGAAATTACTGTGAACCAAAATGTGCAAATAGAATAAATCTCTTCTTTTATTGTTATGGTTTAGTTGGCTTTTTTCAAAATAGCTTAATACAGACCAATTGATACATACCATTACTCATTGATACATATCAAGCACAAACTTTTTGACACAGATTCTCTGGGAACTGAATTAGCATGTAAAAAGGAACAGCAAACTGTAGCAAATACTGACAGTCTGTTTGTTCTCGGTATTTGAAAAGCAGTAATTGTTCATATCGCTGCAACTGACCTTCACAGGCCAGAGACTGTGGCAGGCAGTCCTTGCCAACAGACATGAAGTGACACATTTGCATGATGTAGCCATACACTGCCTTCCTTAGAAGTTTTCCATTTTTCTCTTTCCACCATTTCTTCTGTTGTTCATTCTAGCAATGACCTCTCCATGTTCTCTTTCATTAGCCCTTCCCAACATCAAAAAAGGCTCTAGCACTTTAAAATCTGTCCGGCCACATTTTCAAAAACAAGTACAGAAGGAGTATGTATTTCTATTGAGCAGAAGTAGAAATCTAAAATTCTCATATCATTGATGAAAAAAAGCATGATATTGTTGCCCTTTTAAGACTTTTCTTCCCACATTTTGCATGGCTTGTCATTTTTATAAAATTATTCTGATGGCTGTGGCATTTCCTTAAGGGGCTAACACAGTAAAGTACATTTATTTCCCCATAACATAAAAAGACAAATGAAATACATATATATTACTTCTTTACCAGTGTATCTTCATACTCTTTGACAGATACATTTTTCAACTTCCCCTTAATGTCTAGTTTGCTATTGTATCTATTTCCTAGCATACACTGCTGCTTTTTGACCTCACACAGTTTGCTCTTCCATTTCATGGCAGCATTACCCTTTATATCAAGTGACTTCCAAATTACACTTTGCTGTCAATGAGTTATATTTCTGGAACATATTTTAAAATAATATTCACAATTCAAGCTAAGAAAAAGTGACAATAAATTAATACCAAGGACTCACAGGCTATTTTGCAATATGCTGAAATGGAGCTAAGTTATTGAGTCAGAAAGCTGAATTTGACAATGTTCACATTTAACCTAGTTTACATTTTCCTTAGGTTTATATAACCCAAGGTTTTATCATCCTCTTGAGATGGAAATGACCCCCAATTTATTTAAATGATCCCACAAGAGTCCCTCAAATAACCTGTAAGGGCTTCCCAGCACTAATTCTAAAGCTGAAAACATCCCTGACTGCTCTCAGGACCTTACAGATACGTGTGCCAGGATTGGGTGGTTCAGGACCCACACCTGAACAGTGGAACTCACACTACAGGACATTTGCATTAATGGAAGAGGCTCAGCTGTCCTCCAGTGCTCCATGTTTGCCAGCAGAAAAACACTCCAGCTGACTTGGAATAACACACTTGTTTGACTAAGAACTCCCAAAAGAACCAACTCAAATCTCCCACATGTCACAAGCCACTTATTGAAGTCAGAGTGTGTTTTTTCCTTTTTCAACTGGTTCAAGATTTCACTATAGATCTTCCTTGAAGTCCCGCTGATCAAGAATTCTCTTTTCCCTGGGCAGTCAGTATGGGAAGCAATGCAACTGCAAAAGCACCACAGGTGTTTTCCCTTGACTGTCAGAAGGTAAAGCCAAGGGACCCTGAGGGATCCTTTCCCAGGGCATTTATTTCTTACAGCTCCAGGATCAGGGAGCTCCAAGGCCTCTAGGTGTCTGAGGAGTGACAGCTCCTGTCCCCTGGGAAGTGTTCAGGAATCTCCCACACACACAGCACACTGAACACACAGCACAAGGATTCAGAAAGTATCCATCCCTATGAACACAAGCTCAATTTATCAACAAAATCAAATGTTGTTTATTTGTAGATACTAGCACTGGTCTCCTTTTCATTTAAAACACTGCCTCACACAAGGGCTGAAGTCCCTACAAAGCAAAGGATGTCTTCTGAATGAGACATCATGCTGCTCTTGCCTCATCAAGATCTATAAATACTCACATTTTATACCTTATAGCTATTTTACTGTAATATTATATATTACACTGCAAGAAAAATATTATAAACATAATGCAAAAAAATAATTATGGCACCTGTGGATCAGTCCTCTAATTCAGACTTTTAACTGCCTGCAATACAAGATACGCTTTTTCTTCTTTTTAACAGTTAGAAAGTTCATTTCACCACTGTTAGTTTGTTCTACTTCTTTGAGATAGGGTAGCATACCTTGCAATTATTAATGCATAATTACTAAATTTACTTTGCTTTTGACAAAAGGTATTAAATAGTAACTGTAAGAGGATGCCAGCTGGTAAATTCACTAGTATATAAGCAGAAGCTACCAGAGAAAGGAAAATAATCATCATTTCAAAAATAACACATGGCTTGTTAAGCAAAGAAAAGCCACAACATTAAAAAACATTAATTACAAAAACAAGAAATAAATACATAGATGGAAAAATTCTCCAACTCAAAGTAAAAGCTGAAAATGATTGGCAGCAAATTCGTTTCCTCAGCCTGCCCAACAAAGCTGCAAGCCAACCTAGCATTTGGCAAATGAGTACACAGAGCCTGGGGTGAGATCATAATACTTTATTAGGAGCTTCAGCTTCAGATGTGGTTATTGTTTTAATTCTCTGCAAGGCGACAGTTGGTTTGTGCAGTTATTTTAGCTCAGGGCAAAGACTGTGTTTGTTTGTTGCTCTTTATAAGTTCTGAGTTGGTAGGTTTGCTGAGGCTAATCTTTTATCAAGCCATCCTAGAATTGTCTGATTTAAACTATAATCTGTTCCACTAGACTCTTTAAACACTAAGAAGATTTCATTTTAAATAGAATGTTTTTGTATAAGTCCATATATTCAAAATACAATGTCAGTCATTACTTTGACTGTATTTATAAATAATATAGATTTTTTCAGTCTGTATCAAAGTCAATCAATGTTAGATATAATTGGTGGAACTCATTATTTTAAGTCAAGCATGACAGTTTTACAATTACAATATGTATTTAGTTGAAATTAATGTTGTCCCAAAAGGAAACATGAATTGTTCAAATCAGTAGTGAAGCTGGTGGCTGCTGGTATACATCTCCCAACTCAGCTAAAGCAAACACATTTTCAAGAGCTAAAATTTATTGTTTATGCCCTTTAAGTTTCAACATAATTTTTAAATATCTGGAAAATCCCTGCTAACAGTTTTACTTATAGTGCTACTTGCTATTTATCTTCTAAAACACTCTCCTTGGAATGTTCTTGAGTTTAATTTTTCTCTAAGTATAACAAGTCTGCCACCTAGTGCTTTATGGTACCTCTAGTACACATTTTACTTGACAATTATTTTTTTACAATTTTATTGATAAAAGAGGTCATGTTCTGAGTTCCTGAATGCATCGACATGCCTGATTTTAGTATTTAAAGAGATTTCTTTCAAAAATTTTAATTCTCCTTTTTATTAAATTATAACATTGGCAACATAATAAATGTTACTAAAAAATTTGCTTATATTAGAACTTTGACTGTGACTAATCCCAGAAAAGAAGGAAAAAAAAATACATTCTAATAATAAGGAAAACAGGTGGGATGAACTATCAGAGCATGTCAATAGGTCTAGTAAGCCTAAACTGCAGTTTGAAAACAGAAATAAGGGTGTATTATCTTATCCTTTTGCTCTGAGACAATATTGAACTGATGTTTCTAAAAATTCATTGGAAGTTTTCATAAATTATCTACATTTAATAATTAAACAATCTTTCTAGTTACTACTACTGGGAAAAAAAGAAATCAGGACTTACAAAGTCTTTAGTCCAAAGACCAGATATGAAAAAGTAATTAGACTTCTTAATTTTTAGCAAGTAAGACAAATTTTTAATAAAGCAGATAAAAGAAATAAGCGCTTGAGGTTATTTCTTTTCAGGCACCACATACAGTGCATAAAAATACGGTTTAAAAGTTTTAAATTAAAATACAATTTTACTATATAGAAATTGTATGGAGAATAGGTACAGACTGGCACTTTTCTTTACTTTTCCTTTTTGAAATCCTGGTGTGTCAGCACTAGGGGGGCTAATACAGCTTCAGGACTGGACTAGAATCCTTATGAGGCTCTTCACCAGAAGCAAAATTTGCTTTTTTGTCCCCAGCTCCCTGCACAGACACCAGATATTATCTTGAGAGTTTTTACTGAATGTACATTTCATAGTTTCTCACCAATTTTGCACATGAAAGTATCATTCTTCATCTTTGTGAGCCGCTGACATACTGAGGGAATTGCTTATTGCTATCCTGCCTGTATTTATACCAAGGAAAGAAGCAATAGTCTTATAAGCTATAATGATTTTATGGCTCAGAGTTTAGAATGGCAGAACAAAGCCATAAACCAATTATTCAGGTCAATCCCAAAAAAGTCGTTGCAAAATGTTTAGTAGAGCACATATTCTTTCCTGTGGTTTAGGTAGAAGAAGAGTAGCTAATAAAATTGAGCCAGTAAGGATCAAACAAACATACAAACAACTATGACTACTGTCTTCCTGCTTGTAATAATGTAGGGGCTTTTTATATAAGCTAAACTTTGCAGTGTGCTCTCTGGTTTTCTATTTTCTCCCTATATGTCCAGGAGATTGAGTGGAAAACTCAGAGGTGCCAGTGGAATGTGTACACCTGAGCCCTAAGGCTCCTGCACATTTCATCCCAGAAGAACAGCTGGAGTGGTGGTCAGTCACTGTGTGAAGCCACCCAAAAATGGCACTTCATAAAACACTAAGGTAAGAGAAAAAAGGAAGAGCTCTGGAAGGAAACACCTACAAAACAGTTAAAATAAAATTTGTACATTCTTTCCATCTTTTTATACATAGATATTAAGGCCTTACCTTTTTTAAAGGCTATAAACCCAACAAATATCTGGATCAGGAGCATATGATCAATAAATAGGTTTTAATTCCACAAAAAGCTGCAAGTCGTTTAGTCCCTCCCCAGTTTAATTCTTTTTGCAAATGACCCATCCCTTGTGACCTCTTAAGTTTTGGGTTCTCTAATCCTTCTCAAAGGTCAGGCTCTAATCTCTAAAAGCAGGCCTGCTCTGCAGCATGGGAAGCTCTACAGTGTTACACTGGATCTATAATACATATATATGTTTATGTACATATATAATGCAAAGGTTAGCTTCATCTGATTTTTTCTTTGTTTTCACAGATAATCACAGGCCCCAAAACTGTCTGTCCAGCCAAAAGATTAGCACTAGATTAATTAAAATTGTTCATTTATAGCAATTTTATTACATTGTGACTACATTCTGGCTATACATTGCTGAGGAAATCTTCTGGAATGCCTGAAAGTTTCCCACTCTGAGGTTTGCTGCCTTGTAATTTACTATTGCTGCCTGTTTTAAAACAGCGACCAGTCTGCAGGAGCAAATGGAAAAACTCTTCACTGTCAATGGTGGTACCCAGAAATAATCCAAAAATTATTCTAAACATTTTTTTTTAAAGGATAAAAGGGGGAAAAGCTATGGTATCTAAATACATGTGCATTTTTTCAACTTTATTGTCTTAGCTAAGAATTTTCTTAGTGGACAAACAGGAAAATCTTGAGTGCTCAGCTCATGAAAATTCTAACTAAATGCAGGCAAACAATGTGATTTACACTGGCAGGACTGATTTGTTGTAAGCTTTTATGCTTCTGCATGTAGCAGTATTAGAAACAGTTGTACTTCTTGTTTGATATGTTGCATTGGAACTCAAAATAATGTACATAAGCCACACATTTTGGAAAGTTTTTGACCTTAGAATTATGGCTATCTAAGAGAGGTTTATGGCAGAAAGTATCGCATCCTCTCAAAACAAGTGATTGTTAGCATGCCTATAATTCAAACCTTGCATTGTAACACATCATGAATTGTAAATTTAAACTTTCATTTTCTCTGGAACACCAGATTAACCACTTCTCCATTTATGATTTAAAGCTTTGTGTCTGTATACAACCCAAGTGAAGATCACAGAAGTGGCATTCGTCCCAGTGATTCCTCCCAATCTGTCTCAAACCATCTGGTTTTGCTGCGTGTTCCCTTGCACCCAGGAGCTCTGACTCTGACAGCAATGCATTCCTAATGCTGATGTGTGAAGAACTAATGCAGCCATTTGGATGCACACTTTGCTATCGAGGTGTCACTGCCATCCATCACGCTGGCCCAGACACCACAGAGCAAAAACAACAGCCAATACAAATGTATCATGACAAAATGTTGTATTTATGGTTTGTGTACATGCATAAGTCAGCTGCACAAGCATCTCTGGCCTCCACTCAGGATTCATTTCTATGGATTGCATCAGCTTCTGATCATTCATGGCAAGATTGGCTCCCAACAGACAGGCCTAGGGATACAGAGCGTCCCTACCAGAAATACAGAGACAATCCAGAAGAAGACCTGTCCTCAGCTAACAAGGATGTTTACATGGTCAAACAAAGCTGTAGCTTCTAAAATCACAAAGCTTTCTTTTGTATTAATACTGTTTTTATTTTGTATAAGGAATCTTTGATAAGGTCTCCTCTGATATTCCTAAGCCATGGCACATTGAACACTTTCAGCTCAAAAAATTCTCCCTCTCACGAAGTTCTAAGCTGCAAATTGTTGGATGTAAAGAGAGAATTACCACTGTATGTTTGTCCACTTGCTATACTCTTCCCATGCCATTTGTACCACAGGGTGCTAGGCTAGATAGATCATCATTCAGCTGCTCACACATTCTTATACATTCAGTACTTTTCTGATTTCTGTATCTATGAGGCTTGCTCTCATTCTCTTGCTCTCCAAGAAGTTCTGCTTTTTCAATAACACAATTCAGTCACAAAGAATGACATTAAAATAATTTTTAAAAAGCCATGTACAATCATTTTCACACAATCTGGATAATATACTACTGAATACCCCATTACACATTTCTTATTCCATTTCTATTAAGATTTCATAACTTAAAGCAGAAAAACTACTCTTGTCCAGTGCTGCTGTGTTTGGAATTGCCATATGAGAATGAAATCTGATGTTTAAAGCACTGTTCCTCTGATCTCTCTTGTTTATCCTTTTGGCACAGTATCTGTATTTAGATAAAAGTCCCTGCAATGTTTCAGTGTGTTACCTCCTACATAAATTTCATTATTTTCAATCATGCCAGACCCATCCATAATCTTTCTGTGTTTTATCTGTGCTCAGATCACTTCTTCAACCACAACCATCCATGTACAGAATTAAAATTCTGTTTACTCTCCTACATCATTATGAAAGGAAACAAATAATGAAGAGACTAAAGCTGGCTTTCCCAGTGGCAAATTCTGTTTTCATTTATCCTCTAATCATTCCATTGATGTCAACACCTGCACCAGCACCATCCTGTTCCCCCTCCCTAGGCCTGAGGATGGCCATGGCAGGCAAGAGGGGGCAGAGAACTAGGCAAGGGCTAGGTGAGATGGGCAGAGTGGGAGGAGATGAAACCAGCTGAAATTCCACAGGGCAGAGAATATTCACAGCATCCCAAGCTGCAGAAAGTTCTCTAAGGCAATAAGCATTCCTCAATCCACATCCTGCTGCTAAAGACAAATCCAGGCCATCCAGTATCAGAGGAAAGTTATCTAGACACTTGGGATTAAATCCTGAAGTTTTGCTCAGAAGAGCATTCCAATTTAGGGCAGTGTTTCCACAAGTGAAAAAAGGGCAAAGTTTAAATACTTAAAACTGGTCATTTTGAAGATGGCTAAACTCAAGCATGTGACTTGAAGTTTTCCTGATGAAGATCCTAACCATACAGCACATTATTATCTGCATTCACTGATTTTGATTCTAAGTAATAGAAACAGATATGCCTAGAATTTTAATTTCTGACAATCTTATGCTGCTCATAAATATATACAATTTATTTTTCTCTCCTCTTGAGCAATAACACTCATGTGTTGTAAAAAATACACTTCAAGGAAAAGTAAAGTGGCATTTTAAGGATCTAAAGAAAAAGTTACTTAATGAGGAGTGAAATAAAGCACAGAAAAAACACAATGCAAATGCCTGTCTTGTACAAAACTGAAACATAGTATGGCCATATTTTAGAATACAGATAACAAATTAGAGAATCTCTTCATTATGTGTGTTTATATATATTTTAATTACATGATTTAGCAGGAAATGGACTGTGCTGGTAAGAAACTATCATTGAAATCTTAGGCTAGTAAGTTATCCACAAATTAACTGATTATTTCCCATTATGATGCACCATCCAGCAAATACAGAATTCCATTATTATTTATCAGTGCAGTCTCCCTATTACTACAATAAAATAACTCTGATAATTGTTTATATGGGATACTTTAAATGGCTGGAAGTAATAAAAGAAAATTTATCATTTCAAAACAACAAGATTTTTAAAATATTTTGAAATCTGACAGAAGACAAATAACTGTAGAGAGTTAAAGGTGAAAGGGCATCTTGAATATAGTACAATTTGTCTCCAACATGATTTATAGACCCAGCCTGAAACATGATAGCAAAAAAAAAATAAGGTTTTTTCACTGAGGTGCCTGAGGTCTACAAATCTCATTACTGTCATTTCTTTTCAATCTCTTAAATTTAATAACATTTATTTTTAAAGGACAAAACAAACGTTGACACACATATCCAAAATAGCCTATATATAATTTTGTTTAAAGTATGAACTTCCCATGTACTCACTCTAAACCTAAAATAAAATATTTATTTAATTTTTATATAGATACAAAAAATTATTCTTCTAAATACTGATATTTCTGTTTTAAAGTAAGATGCTTTTCTTATGCAAAAAACAACAAATGGAATTTAATTCACTGATCAAGAATATCTTAAAGAGGCAGCTTTCAAGAGTATTTTCAACTTGGTCTACAACATTTAAAATTTGTATTCCAGCCTAAAGTATTGCATTCAGACTTTTGCTGTCAGAGAGAAAAAAAAATCAAAAAAACCCACACCAATGTTCTTTAATAGCTGGCAGGAGGAAAAAATGTTTTAGGCCTAGAGATATGTCAACATCTGTAATATAGTATGTAATTTACTATTTTGTTCTGTAAAACATACCTTGCAGATGCAAACCATTTAAGGGAAGAAAGGCAGATTAGCAAAGAAAATAAACATTCCTTTATTAGGTAAATGATGCCTTAAAGACACACTAAAATAAAGTCGTTGTGTATGTTGTAAAATAAAATGCTAAGAAACAAGGCCAAAAATCAGAAGAGAGGTTACAAGTATGTTCAGACATCTGTCTTTATGTACAAATTCAAGTTTGAAGTAGGGATGATGTTAGAAACAACAAACAAATGGATCCAATTGTCTGACACAGAGCAGGTACGTGCAAAAGTCACAAAAGTTAAAACAGTGTTCTCCAACATCCCATCTGTTTTTATGATGATTAAAATTACTATTGAACGTGATATTGGCATAGTAAAATTGGCACAGCTCACTAAGGGATTTCTGCACATGGGTAATAAGCATTCTCATCCCTTCAGGTCCTTCACTAAGACTATCAAAACTGCAACGCTTCAGAGTAAATCTGCCAGAGGCTCCTTTTCTACAACATTAAGAACATGGAGACAACACACAGCCTCCTTTTATGACACTGTGGAGAGCAGCTGTGTCTCATGTCCCTGGGAGGCAGACTGGCTAAACCACTCAGAAAGTCCCAGGGAATAGTGCTGTTTACACTATTTGCATTTCTCCACCACAAAGTCTGTCTTTAAAGCATTGACACAATTACTATTCCTTTCATTCACATATGATGAAATAGAGAGAATAACCCTGTGGCTTGGTCAGTCCCTCTAAGCCAGACATAAGGAATCAACTTTTAGTAGACTTTAATTTGTGTTCTTGTAGACAAAGTAAGAGAAGCCTAGTCAGGCATTTTATTTTTCAGTCAAAATATCAATGTGCTCAATTTTGGAAAATCTCCAGGAACTTATTTTGTTTTTCCAAGGAAATGAAATAATCATATAACATGTAATCAACATTTCAGTATGTAGCATTAAAAATACAAGTACTCACAGTAGCATGTTCCCCTAAGTGGATTTCCAAGATACCTATTTTCAGAGTCACAGCTGCAGGGGGAAAAAAAAAGACAAAACCAAACATTCCCATTAAACACAGTACAGCTTTAATAAAAACGCAGCTAGAATATTTATTCAAATATCATGACTTTCAGTACTACCAACACAAATTCATGCAAATAAGTATTTAATATAGTTCTTAATGAGGGTGTGCTACTTTCTGGAGAGGTAGCTCTCTGTCATTTAAGAAAGCCAGAGCGACCAAGAGTTGAATAAAGAGCTTCAGTCACCTGCCCAAAGTCGGTGCCTGCTGTAGGACTCAGGGCAGGAATTCTGGGCTCTCTGCACTCCAATGAGCAAAGGAGAGCCAGGCAGCCACCCCAAGCACTGGATCTCCTTATCCCTGTCCCCCCAGTCACAGCTGATTCCCTCCCTGGTTTTGATCTGGCACAGCAGCATCTCAGCTGCTGAACTTCCATGAACTCCAGTGGCAATTGCTCCTCTTCACTGACCACCCAGGGCACCAGGTGAAATTCAAACTGAGTATGATGTACTGATGCTGCTGACAAGACGTGCACATGAGAAGGGCTGGAGAAATAGCTTTCTTATTGAATAAGATAAGATATATAGCTATTTTCAGAGACATGAAATATCCTACAGAAATTCAGTTCAAATTCAGTTATATAAAATTACTCTAAAAATGCCAAATATCTTAATAGAAAATTATTAATGTGCTTAAGGTTTCCTTGGCTATTTCATGGAAGTCTCCAGCAAGATTACAGTTTTCTCTTAAATATACAGAAAGATTCACAAAACAAAGAGAAAGCTAATCACTGCCTATTAAATTTCATACAAATATTTTCCCAGAGGTAATCTGAATCATGTAGTATCTTGGACTAACTTTTCATTACTTTATTCTAACAAACTTAATTTGGAAGGAGATATTCTTGCTGTTATTTTATTTGTGATTGGTATTAATAATACATTCTAACTTGGATGTCATATCATTTAACAAGTTTCAGACTTTAAAATATTTTGATGTTTGTATTTCTGCTGGTTTCTTCAATAGTTTCTAAGTGGTGATTCCTAACATACTCATTTTTATTTAAAAAATAAGCAGAGAATCTCCTTGACCCTTTGTTACAATACCATAAAGAAAATAAAGCAGTAGCAATAAAATCAAAAAGTAGAAAAAAAATGTTCTGGACTCTACCCTTGTGCACTCCTGATCCCGCGTTAGCATGAGAACTCTTTGCACGGTCAACTATACAGAAATTCAACACTTTTTTAATATAATAATTTTAGCGATTAATCTCCAAGAAAACAACCCCCCCTCCACTTCAAGTCTAACTGCAGAACACAATTTGTAGTCTTGTTCACAAAGTTACTCTCACCCTACAGTCCTTTCCACAGAATTTAGTAGAGTGAATTTAAAATTTAGAAGAGAGTCTGATCCTGAAGTATCTCTTTTGCATGTACTTAGAAAGGAGAAAATCTCTCAAATAGTAACACTGGTCTGCCTGTAAGAGTTCTTTTCTAAACATCACAAACATTCTACAAACAGCTTGCTACTGAAATAATAAAAAATTATATTCATGTCTGAAAGGGCCTTTGGGTTTGTAATTCTGAAAGAGAGCTACAGGAAAGGACCATTTTTAAAGCAAGGGTTTAAAAGAATTCACTTTTCTTTATGTAAGATTGCCACATAAATGAGACAGTGTATCATGCAGAAAATAATAATAACATTGTAAGAGGACTATTTTTCCTCTTGAATTGTTTCAAACTCAAAGTAGATTAAATGTAGCCAGTATTTAGAATATGCTGGGGTTTTATACCTGAAGGAAAAAAATATAAAAAATAACTCTGTACTTAAGAGTCTGAGGATGAAGGCAAGAAATTTCCCCTGCTGCTCACTGCTAATGGCACTGACCTGTGTGTGACATGCAAGAGCAATATTCAACTCCCAACAACAATAACTTTTCCATGGGGAGAAAATAAACAAATTCCTCTCTGAACTCTTGCCCAGGCAAAGCACTCACCTGTGGTGCTTTGACACTGAGAATAACGGTTCAGGGTTTTTTTTTAATCTTGAAAATCTTAATGAAAAAAGACAGCTGTTTCCATACAGCTTCCCATCTCCATTCAGCTGCCCTTTTAATCAGATGCAACCATCTCCTGCGGATCAATAAGCGCCAGAACCGAGGGATTTCCAGCATCACATATACCTTCCTTGCATTTTTATTTCTATTTATATCACAGAAAAAAACCCAAACATGAATACATGAAATAAAAATATCTATAAACTCCATCTAACATAAGACAGGCTTCACATCTTACGAGAATATACAAAGGAATGGTTAACACAAAAATTACTGGGTTCAAAATATGTTGCAACATATATTCATAAGTATTCATTCAAATCCAAATAATTACCAATTCCCTGACAATTACAGAAGTGACCTTCAAGTATCTTAAAAACAAAAAAGCAATGCAATTTTACAGCCATTTCAGTTGTTTCAGCATCACGTGTGATGGAATCATAAAATATGCACAATAAAAAAAGAACAGGGAATTACACCACAGCAAAGTATTTTGATGTATTATCATAGATATTATAGTCTCTGTGTTGGGAGCCTCCTGGAAGTACTGAAGGAGGGAATGATTTTGGGCAGGAGAGGGCCCTGGTGGGTGCTATTCCAGAGAAGCTCCCAGCCTGACAGGAGCAGACACACGGCTCTGCCTGGGCACAGGATAAAAGGCACCACGGATGTGAGGGAGGAGGAACATCTCCATGGACAGCACCTGTACAGTACAGAGGGAAAATCCAGGTTCATCCAATGCTGCAGGCACACAGGAACCCCAGGAGGAACTGAAGGGGCATGAGATTTACCTGTTATCTGTGTTCTTTTTATGCCCTCTCATGAAAACAGCTGGTTTATTACGCCATTTGTAGCCAGGCCTTTCATGCAGAACACTTCCATAATGTATATCAAGAATAACATGAGGTGGAGTTTTTACTAGTTATGGAAGCCTGTTTTAATTTAAATGGAAGATACTACTTAAACACTTGGTTTTCAGTGGAGGGAAAAAATGAAACTAATAGGATTAAGAATGTATCTGAAATTATTCACACGAGCATGTATGGTGGGTTTCGATTAAATTTAGTTTTGTCTTTTAATCCTCTCCTATTTTATTAGCATACATATTGCTCTGCATTAGTCACTGATTATGGTTCCAATTACAAAATTTCCTATTCGCTGAATTGTTTCCTTATGAGCTTTACTCATTGTAGTAATTTTTGTATCTTTTCCAAAAGCCAGCACACATTGGACCATATGTGAAGCATAATATATGCCTCATAACTAAGAAATGGGAGCTACACTCATTATTTTATGTGCCATAGGGCCATGATCATTTGCTTTAAGTGGTCATAATGAATGAGCAGTTCCACTCTGGCAGGACTCCAAAGACACAGCTCCCATTTACAAGGACAAATGGAGGAAGGCTCCTATTAGGTTATGCACAAGTTCTATGGTTTGTTCCAATACAGAAGTATTCAATTCATCAAGCTCACTGACCTTTGGATGGCCTGCTATTAGCACTTATTTCCCAACTTCTCCCTCAATTATCCTCTCAAAACTGAACCACTTTCTTCACTTTTTTTTATCCCCCTGGATTTTCTGGAAGTTCAAAATAGAAGTTATTGACAAATGCGTTTAAAAATAATTAATGTCATGTTTCTGACCAAGATAATGTCTCTCCTTCTCTTTAAATACAATAAATGTATGTAAATGAGTAATTGTTTACAGTAAGACTGACAGATTTGGGGGGATTTTTAATGAATGAAAAACTTCTTTGTAAGAGAGAGTTTACAAACAACCTTTTGTTGAAGCTTAGCAATGTCAAAATTCATGTGTTCTCTACCATGCAGGCTTAAGAAAGCAAAGGAACTGACAGGAGGGTAATATTTATATTTACATGCCTAATTTTATTGTCCTTATTGGTATGGCCCTTAAGGAAGGGCAAACGTTCAAGCTTCTCACCTGAGGTAAACTATCAATGTAACACCAACCTAGATCAACAGCTTTCTAGACAAGTGATTCGATCACATGGAAATCTTCCTATAACAGCTCATTTAACTTTTCATGGTGAAGGTAGAAGTTTCTGTAGCTGAGGTTGTAACTGGTCCAGAGCAGTGACTGACTGATACTTGAAAGCCCAATTCACACTTAGAGGTGGTCAGGACTTAGGTCTTGATTTAGGCCTGCCTGGCATCCATACCTTTGTCACAGAAATGCCCAAGAACAACCACATCTTCTGACCATCCACAACAGATATGGACACAGCAAGGAAAGTGAGGAACCTCACAACCAGCACCTACAATACAGCAACCATGTCATGTTTTGGGAGTTCAAGCATGTTTAAAAGATTCAGAAACAGCATCATCCTTCCACAGAAGTGCTAAGATTTAGATGCTGTAGTTGAGCTCAGATGACATATCTAATGTAAAAGAGGCATTATAAGCAATGCTAATGACTGCATTGTGATTTTCAGAGAATAGGTTCATTTGCTAATTATTATTGCATTTTTATCCTGCAATATAATCTTTATTTTGCTAAAGCGGAATATGTGAAATAGACAAACTTCATCATCCATAAATGTAAATTTATCCCTCTTACAGATAAAGGTCTGCTTCTTGACTGCATTGACATTGTAGTCTGTACTACATTGTCCCAAAGCTATCCATTAATACTGCAGTATATTCAGATAGACAGACCTCTCAGATCTTTGCTTCTAATGTAAAAATTGGACACTTTCACTTCTCACACTGCCAAGATCCTTCCAGTCATGAGTAACTTCAGATAAAAAGAATTATCAGCCTACCTCTTAAGATAATGATAACCTAAAAGGGTAAAAGGTACCGGGATTTATGTTTCCAGTTAGAACTTTTTAATAATGTGGGGAAATGATTTATTTGTTTTTTTTCTTGTAAGTGCATATAACAATGTCTTGAGACAATGTTTCTTCTGTAGAATCAATTTGTCTCTTCCTCACATAACTCATGAAAAAGGCCTAGGCCAGCAATACTTTTTTAATCTAGGCTGATCTCACCAAAAGAAAAAAGTAAAACATTCTAATGTCATAAGAAACTTTTCCATATCCAGATCCCTCATGCTATTCAAATCCTTCTTCCCTGCAAGGTCAAGAATAATTAATAATAAAGATTTCTTATATACTCTTTGAAATAATAATATTTCAAATCCCAAATTCCACTGCACTCCAGGACAAAATAAGTTTTCAATGAGGTGTCACTTATCACATAATTATATAATTAAGAGAAAATAAAGGTTAATATGTAAAATAAGAGTTTTCTAATAAAGTCTGGATTCTTTAGTTCTTCTATACAAGAATAAAATGACTGACAGCCCTGATTTGGAATAGCTGGATAACTCCCTGTTAATCTTAATGAATACGGCACCAAATGGATTTTGTATGCAAATTATTTGATGCTGCTTACTCTGAACAAGAAAAACCTCATGTCCATGGCCTTACCTTTTACCTCTGGTACTCCTTTCTCTACAAATGGCCATGTTTTTGGCAGTGATGCACAAACTTGAATATACACAAAAAGGTGAACTTGGAAAAGCAGAGTTCTCTCTTATCAGTCACTGTTCTTTCAAAGTCAGGGAAGAGAAATACCCACATTTCTTCTCTCACATTTTGACCTACATCAGACACTTCATCCAGCCCTTAGAAAGTAAATGTTAGAATATCTCATAACTCAAAATAAGAGGCTTTGTTTACACTGAACTGAACCACAACTTTGAGAAATATTAGTATGAGTCTTTTTAATAATGTGGGGAAATGATTTATTTGTTTTTTTTTGTAAGTGCATATAACAATGTCTTGAGACAATGTTTCTTCGGTAGAATCAATTTGTCTCTTCCTCACATAACTCATGAAAAAGGCCTAGGCCAGCAATACTTTTCTTTTTTAATCTAGGCTGATCTCACCAAAAGAAAAAAGTAAAACATTCTAATGTCATAAGAAACTTTTCCATATCCAGATCCCTCATGCTATTCAAATCCTTCTTCCCTGCAAGGTCAAGAATAATTAATAATAAAGATTTCTTATATACTCTTTGAAATAATAATATTTCAAATCCCAAATTCCACTGCACTCCAGGACAAAATAAGTTTTCAATGAGGTGTCACTTATCACATAATTATATAATTAAGAGAAAATAAAGGTTAATATGTAAAATAAGAGTTTTCTAATAAAGTCTGGATTCTTTAGTTCTTCTATACAAGAATAAAATGACTGACAGCCCTGATTTGGAATAGCTGGATAACTCCCTGTTAATCTTAATGAATACGGCACCAAATGGATTTTGTATGCAAATTATTTGATGCTGCTTACTCTGAACAAGAAAAATCTCATGTCCATGGCCTTACCTTTTACCTCTGGTACTCCTTTCTCTATAAATGGCCATGTTTTTTGGCAGTGATGCACAAACTCGAATATACGCAAAAAGGTGAACTTGGAAAAGCAGGGTTCTCTCTTATCAGTCACTGTTCTTTCAAAGTCAGGGAAGAGAAATACCGACATTTCTTCTCTCACATTTTGACCTACATCAGACACTTCATCCAGCCCTTAGAAAGTAAATGTTAGAATATCTCATAACTCAAAATAAGAGGCTCTGTTTACACTGAACTGAACCACAACTTTGAGAAATATTAGTATGAGTTTCTCAACTACTTCTTTCCTTTTAGAGGGAAGAATTAGATAAGAAACAATGGCAAAATAACTGTGAAAACTTATTACTGCTTAAACTGAAATGCAGCTCCTCCTCCTAAATGTTTACTTTTTGAAAACCAGTGAACAGTTCACAAAATTCACATATGTTTAATCCTTTCAGAGGATAAATATTGATGAAATGTTCATCAACAATAGAGTATTCATAGAATGATAGAATGGTTTGGAAGGGATCTTGAAGACCATATGAAATAAATACATGCAAGTCAGTGTGGACTGGAACACATTGCCCAGAGGGGTTGTGGGGTTCCCTCGCTGGAGATATTCCAGAACCATCTGGGCACAATCCTGTCCATGCGCTCTGGGATGGCTCCATTCTGTGATTCTGTGATCAGCTATTCACTGCCTGTTCTGGCACTTTCCAACAGCGTTTGTATATTGCTCTTGTTTAGAAACCGCTTCTCAAAAAGAGCAGGAGAGGCGGCACGTCAGAACATTAAATATTTTAGCAGGCCCTGACAGTCAGAGCAAATGCATCATAAATGGCTTCATCAAGTAGATCACATGAAAAAGAAATAAATATACACACACTAAATACCAAGTGGTTTACTGCATTTTCATTAGTCATTACTGAATTGTAAAATTTTACTATTACTAAGTGTATTTGTAGTAAATATATTTAACTATTAAACAGTTCTGGGTTGTTTTTAAAAAATGGGCATTATAACATCACTCTTTTATTATTGTTGAATTTAATCTATGGTTTATAATAGGACTATTTTATTAGCATTGAATTTAATCTATGGTCAGTCTCTGAGGGAAATTACTGCAAAGAACTACTCAGTTACAATCTCAGTGCAGAAAGTTCAGTGCTGTGGTATTACAGAGTGCTATGGAGTTCTCAGCTGTTTGCATTTGATCTTCCTTGCATTCATTTCACTTTGTTTTCAAGATTCTGGGATGGGTTTTGTTTGTTTGTTTTTGTTGTGCTGGGGATTTTTAACAAAATCACTATTTATATAAGACTATAATTTCAAGGCAATTTAAGGAAAAGGCAATTTCAGAGATATGTATTTCAGGATGCCATACAGACACTATAATTTCCAGAAAATGGTACAAAGACAGGCAAGTTACTTTTTGTCTTTCTACTTCAAATTACGTGTGGTAACTTTGGTCATTTTCTTGCCATTTAAGACAACAATCTAGCACAATATGGCAATTAATATTTCCAAAAATATGGGAAATTCTGACTAAGCCAAGACAAAAATGACAATTCAGAAGCAAAGCATATCACACATTTTGGACTTGACATTGCAGCTCAGCAATGGTCAAGTGCTGCTTATATGTGGATGCTCAAGAATAGTAAATACAAAATGAAGACAAAGGTATGAATAAATCAGTGCCATGGCTTTCTCTAGGCTGTCAGCTATACAGTATTAGGGAATTTTAGAAAACAGTCATATTATCTGAATTATTGCTCTACTTGTAACAACTTCTACAGTGCTAATGACAAGTTTTAATATAAACATGATGAACAAATACCACAGAAGTTTATGTATAACACATACTGCAATTGGTGAGCTGTCATCCTTACCCTTAAGGAGCCAAAACTCTAGCCATTACATTTTCAAGTAACTCTCATTATTCCTAGATGACTTAGGTGTCTCTGATGAGATATTCAGAACTTTTACTTCCCATAGGTGTTTCCTATGGCATCAACAGAAATTCCCAGAGAATCACTAGAAAGCAAACATGGACGCATCACAGTTTTCAGACTTGTAGCTTCCTTCTTGATCTGCACGTCTTTAATGCCATATTTTTGTCTATCAGATCATTCCAATATCTATACATCTATCCAGTATGTTGTTCTGATAAGTTCTCCTCCTGCCTAAAATAACTTTCTTTAGCCCACGTCTGCATAGCAGTCTACCAAATCCATGTGTTATTGCCTACCATCATTCCAGCTGGGCATATCTGGCCTTTTTTTAAGTCCTTTTTAATATCTAGGATATCAATACCATCTAACCTGCACCATCTTTTATTTGACTTTATTAAAAAAATATATCAATCCAAGAGATAGAGAAATATCTATTAAGAATAGAACACAGAAAAATGTCTGGGTGGCTGGAGAAAGGATCAAGTCACATACACACATCTGCTTCTCCCTGGCCTCTTGCCTGTGAAGAGCCCAAATCCCCATTAGCTCATTATAGCACATAACCTCATGAATTTCCTGGAGCAGAGATGAGACTGATACTTCTTTATGAAGTGCCAAAGAAGTGTAAATAAGTGTGTCTGTCTGCAGTGCAGCAACAATACTGAAACTGTCAACACTTCCAGTCTTGGCCAGCTCTCCTCAAAGTTATTGACACTTAAGAAGAAAACGTAAAAGGCATGGCTATAAAAGGAAAAAAAGTTGACCAAAATGAGACTATAGCCTCATGGCAGGGGACTGTGAAGTATTTCATAACAGGAGTTTTGCTCTGTTAGCCCTGATCCATTCAGACTATGTTTATATGGGGCTTGATGGGCAGGCTGCACAGGACTGCCACAGAAAGCAGCACTTGCTTCTGTGTGAGCACAGCGCTGAACAGAGTCTTTAAGTAATCCCAAAGACTTCCCAAAGGGAAATTCACAGAATGCAGCATTTTTCAAATGCACAAAGTCTTATCCTAAATAATGTCAGAAGGAGAAAAAAAATATTGTTTTAGCTACTGTAAGAGCTCTGGTGAAACTACTCGCAGTGGATGAGAGAAATCCAGCATTCCAGCTGGGAGTGACTGGGAAATCAAACTCCAACACTCCCCTAAAAGATATTTTATAATTCCATCCCCTGTGCCTCAAAGACCCAAACCCACTGCTAAGAGGCCATAAAACAGCAGCTTTAGTGGGACTTCCGATCAGTAATCGATCTCCTGCATGTCATAAGCATCACACTTGATGCTTGAACTAGTTATTGCTAGAATTACCTCAGACTTATGTATTACACTGGGTACAATCAGTTTCTTCAGAGGAAAAAATGTTCTTTCTTTGCTTTATGGGCTATAACAAGGGTGACAAACCTACTGAATTGGTTTTGTAATTAACATGCTTTGAGCTACAATTTAGCACCTTTCTCTATGTATTTTGAGGAGACCAAGACATTTTTAAAAGACTGCAGTGCAAAATATGTAGGTATTTAAAAAATATTTCTCTTACTGAACAATGAAATGGAATAATAAAAGACAGGTAATCTGCCAGAGCACAGTCCTAATGTGATCCCCATCTGATCACCTAAAATATGAAAAACTATATTCAAAGGGCTATGCAATAAAACCACTCTTACAGCTGAAAAACCTGAGTTGACTATTTATTACTTCTTAACTCAGTACACTAATAAAAATAACAGTTTTTGCTAGTCCCTTAGATGGACGTAGGATCAAAGACTAACTAGTTATGTGGCCAACTACTTTCCTATCACTCTGCATGGTAACAAAGAAAAAAGTGCTTAGAAAGAAAAGAAAACTGAATGCTTTACGGCATGCCCAGGAAAAACCCTGATTAGAAAGTCGTGAAATTTAGTAAACCAGGACCATTTTGACGTCAGAGAGAAATAAAGAGAATGCAGGAGGCATACAAAAATCCTGTTTAGTAATCCATCATACAGTAGAGGTGGGATATTACTGATGCAGAGATTATGTGGGAACAGTTATGGCATAATCCCCTCACAAGTCTCTATTTCACCAGCCTTGAGCATTTCTATTTTCTATCCATCATTTTTGACTGTCTGTTGGTTTACTTCTTAACTCAAGCCTGCATAGGATAATAGGCTACAATTACATTAACCGCCTTTCATCTCAGTTTGAATTAAATTTGTTCTGCGTGCCAGCATGAAAATCTGTCCCCAGTCATTTTGTTTAAGTCAAGGAATAATAAACTCCCTCAGTCCAATAATTTAGCCAATGGTTTACAATATGAAATATTTTTTTAAACTGAGAGATAGTATCAAAATTAGTATTTAAGAGAAAAGATTCAGTTACAATATTTATCATTTATGTATATATACTTTGCATAACAGAGAATGATTTCTAAAATTTTTAAAATACAAACCTTTCCTTGGCTGTTTTCACATTCCTAAGGTCTTTTTTCTCACTTGTTTTCTGACTGGGTTTCTAAGTTATGCAGAAGTTATGCTATAATCTGCAACATTACTGTAACTTAGAAATGCAAAATATTTTAATGTCAATTGAAAAAGAATTCTGGTGACTGAAATGATCCATTATGTCAGAAAAAGTATCTGTTGCATTTTCCATAAATAAGAGAAAGAAATCAACTGAGAGCACAGTGGAGAGATACACCTCTGAGGTGAATCCCCTTTTGGGACTATCAGGGTGGGAAAAAAATCCAACTAATTTACTCTTTTTTATTCTTAATTTACTCTTAATTTATTCTAAGTTTCTCTTCTGGATTTTTGTTTTTAAAGAAAATATAACTGGGATGACCCGCTGATTTCAAAGTTCTTCTTCAGGAGTGGCTTCAGAGAAGTGTTTTGAGCACCGTATCAGTTTTGAAATCACAGAATATTTTATAGGCTATCCTGAATTGGTTGATTCATGATATTCATATTAGTAAGAATGAGCATACATTCAGAAGGCAAAATATTAAATTGACAAACATCTCATAAGAAAAAGACAAGAACTAAAGTGAAATATCCTGTTTAAAAACAACATGTGCACAATATGACTTACTGCCAAATGGAAGAAATTTTTGATAGTCATGTTTGGATTCCGGAATCAGAAAGCAGAATTTTCTGTAAGGAATACTCACAAATTTTAGCAATGACTTCTACATTTGCAGAAAATCATGTTAATACAAAATGTTACCTGGCAGTTTTTATCACAGTGATAATAGAATGTTTACTGTCTTATGAGCATGCAGAATATCAAATATTAATCACTATTTAGAAACACAGAAAGCTAGATATATGTGGAAAAAAGGTCAATAAATCCACTATGAAGGAAGATGATGTATTAGAATAATCTTTGGGTTGTACTATTGAATGCTTCATTCCATATCTAGGCCTGCATATAATTGGAATAGTTCAATTAGAACTTCTATCATGTTTATAAAAAAGCTACATTAGTCACCATTTCTTTCATTCTTTCTTTTCCCTATGAAAGAAATACTGTTTGCTGAATATTCGTTGTAGTTTATTTTAAGGCCAGTACTTAAATGACACCTGTTGCAGAAAATCTCATTTGATACAAACATAATTAAAACAAGACACAAGAGATTCTTAGGCTGAGGAAATTGTCAAAGGCTGAGGACACATAGGGAGTATGCACGGGTTCAAATATTTCAATTAAAAGAATTAACCTCCTCTGGCATAACAACTAAGTCTAAAACCAGCCTGTAATGATATCAGAACTTTAACTACACAGAAATATTCTAAGAATATTGAGCAGACAATGAAAAACAGGCCAAGGCAATGCTCAAATAAAAGCTTCTGAAGGGCAAATATCAAACCACTTACGAAGTCACACATTTAGCTATTTTCAAAAAATGTAAGAGCAAAAGCAAAAAAGCAATGTTACAGGAAATATTTCAAAAAAGCCAAGGACAAAAAGATAAAAGAATTAAGAAAACAAAAACATCCCAAAGGTTTTTTTTCTACCCAAAAAATAGGGTGGAAAATGCATTTAATTTTATTCACATCAGGGTGGTATAAATAAAACAGAAAATAAAATGGGAAAAAACCCTACAGTACAATTCAACAAAAAATGCATTTTCTTAAATAAAATCTTTCACAAATAATGGATTTACATCATTCCCACTTATGAATCTCAGAGTTATTTAACTTATATGTGGTTGGCACTGAACAGCCGTGGAGCTGTTCATCTCCTTAGATGTGCTGCTACCTCTTTTATTCATAACTATAGAGGATGCAATCCTTCTGCTCAACATGAAACATTGATTTATACATTTTTCATTTCTTACAATCACCATTTGTCACCTTCAACTTTACCTTTCCTCATTAAAAAACCCCCTTTATTTACCAAGTACAGAAACACCTAAAAACATAATGAAGGAAAACGAATGAATGAAAAGAAGCAAAGTATTAGGAGTGAAAAAAACCTTCTGGACTTATTTTGTGTAACTCCAGCTGCTATTCCATAGTGACATTTTACAATTAGCCTCCCAAGAGCACGGGAAGCAAAAGTAAACCATATGTTCCAAATTCTCACCAAACCAAGGGAATATCCCTTCTTAAACCCAAGCAACAAGGTGTTATCATGTATTAAAATATTTATCTGAATCAGGGCCCAAATCTGTGATTAAATCAAGATTCTACGTAAGAGAGGATAAAATGACCTAAAGGAGAACAAGATGAGATTTTGTAGCAGCTGTTGGAAAGTAATTGCTGCCCTTATCTCCTTACGGATCTTGTAAGAACTCATTTCTAGAACAAATATTTTATTTTAAGTCTTCTTTATGAAATCTGATTTATTAAATCTCTTTCAGCCTGACTGTTCCTTTACCCTTTAATTCTTATCACTTCTCTGTGAGCAGCCCAAAAGTCTTTTCTTGCAGGACAATGAGCCCTTTTTGACACATTCTGTATGTTGGCTTGGCAATCTTGCTGCTTTCACTTTGGCCTCCTGCTGAAATCCACTATTCCTAAATTTATCTTTGTTCTGTGGAACACTGAGAAAAAAAGTTTTGCAGCAGATCAAATTTTCAGATGTGATTATAAGTTTGCTTTGATTCTAAATCAGACTCCTGACAGTATTTAAAACAGCTTTCCTAGCTAAGATTTTACTCAGCCTTCCAGTACTTAGTTCTTTTCTTAAATTTCTGAAAAATTCTTTTTTTGTAATATAGAAATAATAGATAGAGATGGAGAACTAAATCTTTAAGTCAATCCTTCTGAACTGATAATCTAAGCCACTCAGGCTCCACTGCTGAAGTTTAGCATATCATCAGGTTCTTGGATTGATTTATGGCCTTGTAATCAAGCTCCCCAGCCCCATTATCTAGTCAGCTGATAAATGCCACTTATTTTTCAACACATCCACAAGAAAAAAAAAATAGAAAGCTCAAAACATGCAAAGGTTGTGCAGCTTAATTTATATTTTATACTTTCTAGTGGTGATTACTCAGTACAGAAGAAGAAAAGAATAAGGGAGTATTTCTAATATTAAGACATTATTATCTTTCAGCTGGTGAATACAGATAGCATTGCTCCTCTGTTATTTCTTCTTACCTTATCAGTTATCGTTCCCTGTAAATACCTTGCATGTGATGGAGAATTTACTTTTTGTATCAAATGTTGTGAGTTACCTTATAAGAGGTAAAATACTACATATATTTTTCAGTAATGTTTATTGTAACTTGCTGTCTTTTCAAGTTTACATTATTCCATGTCATTCACATGATAATGCAGGCTAACAATGAAGATAAAGAATAAAGGATGTTTATGTAGGCACATGTGCTTATGTATGTTCTGCTTGCATAATTCATTATCCCAGGCAGCCCACCTCCTGATTTTTAAACAGGAGTGAGAAAAATATTCCTCTTAAATAGACAAAGCTGCAGCAAGGGAGAATATCAGTACAGGGAATCACAACAGATTTCAGTGACCAAATAAAGGACAGAACTTCAGCCACACTTCTGAAGCAGCATAGTATTCACAGCCTCCTATTCTTCATTACATTAATTGTTAAAGAACAACTCAGATACCTACGGTTTCCTAAGTAATTCTAAAATGTTGCATGCAATTCCCTTATCTACCCAACCATTCCAAGAATGGAATTTTTATTTCATTTCAGTTACCCATCATTAATGCAGGAGTGGCACAGAAAGCCTCTGTAGCGGCACTTGGACCATGGGGAAGCAGGAGAACATGGGCCCTCCTGCAGCAAGGGCACAGACAGGGCTGGGATGGAAAGAACATTCAACAGATAAGAAAATCCGCTTGACTGCCAGATGTCTGCACATGAGCTGCAGCAGAATGCAAGTTTGTTGGCAGGATCCTCAGGATGAGGACTCCTTAAGCACAATTTAGCACTGCGTAATTGGTGTGCACAGTCTACATAATTATCAAGGAAAAAAAATAAAAGGACTACTGCATTTCTCACTCCCATGTCTTAATACCAAAACACATTTCTTAGTTCCCTCTCTGCATAGCTTTAATCTTTTCTGTGCATTCTTCTAATACTCTTGGCAACTACTGAAGCAATTTAAAACTAATAACTGGCAACAATGTCTTAACTTTGAAACAAAAATTGAAACCAGAAATAAAACTATTCAGCTAAATTTCCATCTAAATGTAAAGGTATGCAATTGGCTGAAAGAGGAAACAGAAAATGAAAATGGCAGTAGGAAGATGCATATTTCATCTATTAGAGACCATAAGAGGAAAAGAAAAGCAATCTTTCCATCACCAGGAGATTTTTATCAAATAGTGTCTGTAGTACCCACCTGACCTAGCCTTTCCTTATTGCTCTATAAAAAATTCTTTTTTCCTTTCTCAGTAAATAAAAATATATGAATATCACAAGCTGAAGTTGATGGATATTTCTATCAATGAGTTTTCATCACAATGTACCTTCATTTCTTTTAGTTATTTGTAAGGTTTTGAAAATAGATTTTAAAATATAAACCGGGCATGGTATTTTGGGCAAGTTGAGCACTGAGCAATCCATATCAACCAAGAGAAAGAGACATTATTCCAATTTCAAACTTAGCTTTGTGTTGATAGCTCAGAGAGAACTCTGAGCTCTCACACTGGTATTTTCTTTTCCCATTGCTACCTCTACACTTGCATTTCCTTAATGACAAATTGATTAAACCAGATGTCTATTTCAACTTTAACAACTCTTGTACCAATTACTAATTACCATACTAATGGCCTATCAGGTGTGCATTATAAACCCAGATCTATGCTGCACAATGGGTATTTTATCTGAGAGTTAAGAACTGAGAATAATTAAGAGATTTTCAGCAGCTTTGAAAAATCATGAGAATTATAGATCTATTGAGAAAAATTTGAGATTCAAAAAACCTGTATTTTTAAACTCACAATTTAAAAATAATCAAATGTTTGGACTACTATACACATTGAACTTGTGGACTGAAAATAAGGAAGCCATGAGTATTTTGGATGGATCTACCTTAGAAAACTGCTTTTCCTTCAAATAAAAACCATATTCTCTACTTTGTATTGACTTGGATAGCACAGACCCTGACAGCAGACACACAGAGTCCCTTCAGCCTTTACTCAGTCCTCATCAAAATTCCATTATCAATTGGCTGCAACAAGCAGCAATAGCAACATGACCATTTTAAAGCCACTCAACACTCACTGTACTATTGCAAGCCTGGTTTTCAACAGAAAACTACTCTACAAAAGGCAATATTTTCAGTTAACTATCAATGAAGTCTATATCATCTTCAAATCATTCAACCCATTTTTTTAATGCCAAATTTAATACAGATTCTATTGAAAAACTACTTTCATTGTAATTTCTCCTTGCACACTTTCTCTGTCCAGCTAAAGTGCCTGGAGTGCAAGAGGACTTTTTTATATTAGTTCAACTCAGAAGAGAAATACAGTGTTGGTTAAATTCCAACTCACCTCCCATTCCATATATATTTTGAATTTTCCACACAGTAAAATACTAAGGGAAATAGTTATTTTGACAGGCAATATCCTAATGCTTTATTTTATTTGCATAGTGTCCTGATAATTCAAGAGAAAACTATTCTGAAGTAATTCCTATATATATACTTCCCACTGGATTTAATTACAAAGTGATTTTATAACTTTCAAAAAAATCCATTTTAATAAAGTTCAGACTACATTCAATCAAGTATCTCAGAAAATGATGGATATTAATAATATTCAAACATATTAAGTATAGATCAGGTTAAATAATCACTCATTTCTACCTAAAAGGATTTTTCCTTAAATTAAAACAGAAAAAAATGTTTTCAGTCATTTAAAAGGCATAAGTGCTATTCATCATTTACTAAGAACTGATGCTTTGTGCCTCACTAATTGGTGTCATTTCAGGAAGTTACAACTTCATTAAAAAAAAAAAAAAAACCCAACAAAAATGGAAAAGGTGAGTTTTGGGGGACAGCCAATACTATTTAATAAGCTCACCACAGAATCTTTCCTGTCACAAATCTCAAAAAAGGTCAGAATTTACATGAACATGCACAATATACTCTTTTCAGAAACAGCTGGGGTTCCTTTGAAATCATCTCAATTTTACAGATCACTTTCAAATGAAAAGAAACCACATTATCTGTCTCAAAACTCAATATATTTGTGGCCTACAACAATTTTTACTGTTTTTTTCTCACAAGTGGAGTTTCCATTACTGAGTACTTAAAGTCTAGCAGCACATAATGAAATACCAGTTTTGTGTACTGAAATCAATGTCTGTAACTAAATCATAATTCTCTTTACAATATAACTCCATTCTCTCTAAACTTCAGCCAGCCAAACCTCATTTGTTCAGATAATCAGTTAAGGAAAACGAACCAATTCTTCTTTCTCTCTAATAAAATACTGTAGAAAAATCTTACTATTTACTCAATACAGTGGTACCATGAATGACTCAGGGAAAGAATTTAATGAAGTTTTTTTTTACTAGAATATATTTAAATGCTTCAACCAGAGAAGGTTAAACATCTATTTTATCCTTGGTGGAAACCACAGGAGAAAGGGGAAGCTCTACAAAGAAGCTCAAACAATTATTACATCTCCAGATGTAGCAATCCAATAGTCAATCAGTATTGATTGATCTTACCCTAAATTGAAAACTAATAAAAAAGAACCTACTTGCTTTTGAAACAACTGAAAACCAATGGCTTTATACGGCAAAAACAATTATTTTTTTTCAATAAAAGGGTTTCTCGAAGGACACAGTAATACTGCTGTAAGTCCTTTTCTTCAGTTATTTCCCCTCTTTCCACAGAATTGACAAACTGCCTCTGTCTGTGATGCTACAATGATCGACATGGATGGCTACATGACAGAGCCCTTTGGTTTTCCTCCTCAGCTCTTTCCCAGCACAAAGGACCAATAATGATACATAACATTTTGATAAGCCTTTTTAAATACGATTTGTATCTTCTATAGTAGCCAAGATCCCCTAAAAAACCACCAGAAAATTAAGAGAACATTGAGAACTCTGAGAACATTGATTCTGGAAATGTTTACATGTACTGAAAGTGACCAGTGTTTATGTGTCATGAAGGCAAAAGTAATAAAATATGTCAAATTCTTTGTTCTAGATAGCAAGTCTATAATAAAACTGTAGTAGCAACATTTGTTTTCTGGAAGATGATCACCTTGAAAAGGTTTTGTCCTCCATAAAGTTTTGTAGGACTGTTTATTCTCAATTTTTTTTTAATCTCCTTAAATATTTGCCTTCCACAAAGGAAATATCACCTTTCTCCCTTCTGCTCCATAGTTAATTGTCCAAAGCTGACTGCAGTAGCAGTAGCCAGCAATAATAATAGTGATGTAGAGGGTTGTTACTGTAACACAGCACACATTGAATTTAATCAGTTACAGCAGAGCAGTATATAATAGAATTTTTTAAAAGAACTCCCTGAAATATCTGGTTTTGTCAGTCACAACTCAGCTGAAGGATTTTTTCTGATGACACCAGGATGAGTAGCCAGAAAAGCCATCAGTTATTTTCTGTTCCTTCTCTAAAGTGAACTACTTATCTTTAATCAAAGTAGTAGGAAGGGTAAACCAAATTCATACTGTACTGGAAATCTGTGTTCTTTCTCCCCCCTACCTGCAGAGTAATTCCCAGACCCTATCCTACACTTGGCAATTTCTGATTTGTGAGATTAGTTATGGCTCCCATGAACAATGACAGTTTATAATCCAACCCCAGCAACAAGAAAGAACAGAATAATTATATTAATGGTGAGCAGAGGTGGTGACCAGGATAATCAAGCTGCATGCATTCATGTTTTGTGGAGACCCCAGCACTACACCTGGCAGAAAGGACAGAGTTTAGTGTTGGGGGTGTTTGGTTCATGCAGGTGAGAAAAGACAAATGTCTGGTGGAGCCACATGTTGAAAAGAAGATTGGCTTTGCTGTCAGCAGCCTCCTACAAGTGTTTTCTGGAATCTAAACACTCCATTGGCTGTCTTATAAGAAATTCTCCAGTCTCCCTTTTTGTTTTCTCAAAGCAGCAATGCCAGGAGATGCTGTAACTGCAAACACCTCTCCCACGGGGCTGGTTCTTCACAAGAGCTGCTCATACTGAGTTCTGGCTTATGTGACTGGTGCTACTCAGCATCTCTAACTCTTAACTGGGTTCCAGTCCTGGCCACAGAGCAGCATTCCCAAGTGCCTCCATTGCACATCCTGAGAGATGCAATGCAGCACATCCCCATCATTTTCAACAGCTTGAACTGGGGTTAAAGACAACCTTAAATTGTAAGTCATTGCAACCTCTTCTGACCCTGTCTGAGTCTAAGAAAAAGCACTGGCTATGCAGATATGTGCAATTCTGCTTTAAAGCTAGCCCTAGGCAAGATGTAAAGCCAGCCCAATCCACAAAGCCCTTTGACCTCTTCCTTTCCAAAAACAAGCACAGAAACTAAAGCTACAACTTTGCTGGGTAAGAAAAAATCAGACTCAATAATAAAGCAATTTTATGGCAGCCATAACCTCCCTTTCTCTCTGGCTCCCAGTAACTCTTCCATGGGGCACAGTCTATGCTTGTTCCTCTTTTTCCTGTATGAGTAAACATCAGCAGCACTCCCACTCCTAATTTCATCTCAGTCTGAACTCAGTACCTAACTAATTAAAGACAGAATAAGTGTCCTCATTTTATATTTAGCTTTAAATCTTTATGAGTCTATTTCAGACATAAAGAAAATACAATCTTCCCTGTTCTTTTTAGCTGTGCTAGTCTATTTTAATAAAAATAGCACGTAGAAGCATTGCCTTAACTGTACATCCCTAGACAATTGACACTTTGCACCAAAAATCACTAGCGTTTTATATAAAGAGGTTTGCCTTACAACAAATGCATCCTGAGCCCTGGAATTCAAAACAGATCTCCCTGGCATGGGATCTGTGAAAGGCCTGGGCAGCCTGCCCTGTTCCACTGCTTCACTGCTATAACCTGCACTGAGCAAAACAGATTATTCACATGCCAGTCCCTCAATGACACGATCATGGCATTGGAAGAACAATTGTTCAGAAACAGAGATTCACTTCTTTTGAAAGAAAATCCAGCACCACATATTTTTCAAACAGGAAGCTAAAAAGATATTAATTAAATCTCTATCCAGCACACATACAAACATAAACCAACAGGGCACAAGAGACAAGGACAATGCTTGCATTCCTTCTTTAGCCAGGAGGGTTTGAACAATTGTAAAAAACTACCTGGTTTGCTCTGCACTTAGCATTTTTGGAGGTAGTCTAAAGAGAAAGTAATGACTATAAAAATCTTAAAAAACAGCTAAAGCCCAGTGGTAAGAGGATTCTCCTCTGTTGAACTTGCCAAACCAAAAGACATTTTTACATATGTACATACAGCCAGTTATGGAAGATCCTAACTTAGAAACCAAAGCAAAATCACTTTATTCTCATGAAAGAGAAACTCTCATGCCCAAATTGCTCCCCATTTTCCAGACAATTAGTACCAAACTCAGAAGGATAAAAGGCAGATTTCATAGGGACAGAACACAATGAAGTCCTAAGGTACAAAGCTCTTTGCAAGGTGCTTTACAGCTTCTCCCTCAGCTACCACCTCATGCTCGCTTCTGCTCTGGGAGCACTGTCTTCTAGGAATGATACATGACATTCCAACTCTCGTTCTTTATTTCTGCAAAACTGGACAATTTCCTGAATAAAATGTAATGTTTGGATGTAACGATGCTTAACAAAGTATAGTTTCACTTAGAGAGAGCCTGCAACACTGAAAGATCCCAGAGAGCCTCATGAACTTTACATATAATATACTGAGTATTCCAAAGCAGACAAAGTGAGCCTACTGCAGAACAAAAAAAATCAACAGAAAGGCCAAGAGTGACATATAATACTGCCAAAACCCGTATTTTCCTTTTCTTCAAATTTTAGATCTCAAATGTTTCAAGTGCCTTCTGAGGGTTTGAGCCATTAGAGTGCATTTGGGTCATGCTCTGAAGCTTTGATATTAGACACATTTTTTAAATGAAAGCTGCAATTTAAGAAAAAATGATTGATGCAAGAAACATGAATTAAAAGAAAAAAACCAGCTCAAATCCTTGAAAGATCTGACAATAATTACTGCATGTAGAGCAGAAAATGAGTACATTTAAAACAGAAATGTACTCATAAATGTTGAAGTAGGAGTTTTATTTTATTGTTCTCCTTAGAAACCTAATGATCCAGCACTGTGAGAACCAGCTGAGAGCATGAACCTGTCCTTACAGAGGCAGGCTGAAATTTTCAGGCAGTTAAATAAGAAGAGAGGCAGTTGCTAAACCCACCAACATTGCTAAACTCACCAGCAGCTACATGACAGATTTTGCTGTAATTCTTCACCAAACGTCACAGGTAATGGAGTAACATGCATTAGCATGTCAAAGTTTCCTCTTAAACTAAAAAATCAAGGACTGGACTCAGCAGGAAGAGGTAGAAAACACCTCCTATCAAATACAATCAAATATGTTAAACTAATGGCGAAATATTATCAAATGACAGAAATACGGGGGAAAGTGTTGAAATCAGGAAAAAAAAGCCAAATCCTGTTCATGTGGTAATCTAAACCACTAAATATTATACTTTTAAACTTTACTTTAGAAAACCACCAACCACCATGGTAACCAGTATTAAATGGATTATATCCTCAATCAGGAAAAGACACTTTCTCAATAGAATAAGGGGGTTTTATTAAATTTCCAGCAATAAAAATTCCTTTTTGTCTATTTGGCTTTGTGATTTGTGTGTGTGTCTCTGATAAAGGAAGTTCAAATCAAGTGAATTTATTATATGATTGCTGCCAATTCTTCTCCTACTGAAAAGCAGCAAGAGAAGCTCTGTGTGGAAATAATTGGGAAAAGATTTACTCTGCTATCTGCAAATAAAGCTGCAGTGATATCAATAGAATGGTGAATTTGACTCTTAACCCAGTATATTTTTTTACCTGTAAGATGAATTGTACCATTCTGTGGAGGGAAATTATACAGAAGAATATGGCTGGATATTTTAAAATCTTATTCTTATGCACAGCAGACTATCAATAAGTGCTTATTTTTTATGCACAGATCCTTACATTATTAAATAGCTATTTAAAGCTTACATACAGGAGAGATTTTTACCAAATAAATACCGTATATTTTAATAAATAAAATCGTATTTCTTCTACTTTTACAGAAGAGGTGTGTCTAAGAAATTAATGTTGTGGACATTTATTAGAAATAAAATGAGCAATTTTATAATCTTCAACTTATCCTTCTTACAACCAAATAAAATATACTATGAAATGTGAGATTTAAAATAATACTTTTCCCCCAGTACCTTCCTTCCAACAAGTAGTGCTCACTTCAGCAGTTTTGAAGCCCAGTTTTAGCCTAGTTCTTACATGGTGATGAGGAAAGCTACAGACACATCACCAAGTGAAGTCTTTCACTTGCAACAACCCAGATTTACTGAAACTTCTCAAAGAATTATTTAATTACTCACTTGATCACATAATTGTAATATTTTTCTTCCCTGCCTCCATCAAAATTTCTCTCATTTAATATCAAAATTTGAACTTTGAAACATCCCCTTTGCATATTCTGCACATTCCCACAAGCCTATTCCCTGAAAAGTTCCCTGTGCAGAATCCTGCATTTGGATACACCAAAATACATGGAATTTTGAAAACCTCTCTCAACAGAATTCTATGAGAAAATAAAATCAGAAGCGAGTAAATCAAATGTTAGAGAAAATTAAATAAAACAATTGCCTTGAAGCAATAGTTTTCCCCTAAAAATATGGTTTAAGTCACCATGATTTTCCTGTTACTACCGATTGCATGTTTCATTTTCAAAAATTAAGGGGAAAAACAAGAAATCAAGTATTTTTATTTGTATCTGGTTTTAATGCTTACAGTCTAGTTACGTAAAATAATCAATCCATTCCAACAATTTCCTCATAATCAGGAGATTACTAAAAGTTTTTACCAACTGAAACAACCAACTTAACAGAAACAAAAATATTCACATTTGACAAATATTTGATCATGTGATCATGTGATCATGTGATATGATCATATGATCATGAATGGTCATTTAAGAAACATAGTAAAACAGAATGCAAATGTGTGCTCCAAGCTGCTTTAGAACAATAATTTTAATTTCAAATGGCACTGTGCTGCATGCCATCCAACAGCACAATCAAGAATTAATGCAACTGAGAGATGGGCATGCTAAAAAAAATGCACAAATAAATAAGATCTTCCATTAAAGCACAGAGTTGATAAAGTAGGGAGGGAAAAATAAAAGAAAAATAAAAAGTGTTGTAAACTTTCCCAGGTTTCATAAAACCTCTGCCCACAAGGCACAGTGTGCACACAACAGATCCCTGCAGCTATGACTTCTTAATCAATAGGATTCTTGACAGAAATATCAATCTATCTTTCTCACTGAACAGCCAGAGTTTCGAATTTTCATTGAAATACTTATTTTAGCAAACCACAAGGTTGTAGGTTTGCTGCTGAGGTTGTAGGTTTTTAGCCTAACGAGTCAGTAGCAAAATAATCCCAAAATATTCATCCAGAGCAATGGAGAACAGTATTCCCACTCTGAATCAAGTTTCAGATTATTTATACAGAACAAATAAAGTAATAAATACAAGGAAAGCATTGAGCTGATTGTAGTTTCTCCTTATCTTCTAGATAATGACTATATATCTCTTATGATACATTCAAGAGAGGTTGTGAGTGTACAAATTATTTTTAAAGAGGAAATAATTTTCTATTTTTTTAAGCATAATACAACATAAATCAAGTTCATATTCTTCATATTAAGTTTAGAATGAGTATGGGACTGCATTCGGTGACTCATTAGTGATTGGTTTCTTTAAAATTATTTTTAATGCTCTTCATCTCCTGATGTTCTAAGGGAATAGATAAAAACACATTTGATTGAAACTTCCATACATGAGCAGATCACTCTCTAAAAACAACCATGAGAGTAAAATGACACATTCTAACTTATGTCCTCCAACTCAAAATCTGTGGTTATTTGCTTGAGTATCCATGAACCCAACAGATGTTATTTCATCCCAAAAAAACTCACCAACACTTAAAATATCAAATGCTTAAACACCATAGCTTGCCCTGGACAAGCCTTTGATTTGTGTATGAATCTAGAACAGGAATGCATTACATGTGACTAAAAAAAGAGATTTTCAGTCTCAAACTGCAAATTTAAATTTACTCTTGAAAATTCAAAATTCAAATTTGTTTCATCTGTATTGTGGCATTGCTGTAACTTCTGAGGAGGGAAGTCCACAACTGGGAAAACCTTTTCTCTTCTAGTCCAGTAAGTGGGATAAGAGAACTTTTTAGGATAGACAAACTCAGGATAGCAGACTGATACAGCTGAGCAGCACAACCAATCACATGAGAAAAAAGTTCCAAATCAGAGTGGAAAAAACAGTGATGAAATGGACAGAGAAGAAAGGACACCAACAACCACAGAGATACGTGAAAGACAGGCTGGGGTAAAGGCCTGAAAAGGGTGCCTTATGTGGGGGGTAGTCAGTAAAGAATTGGCATTTTCAGCACTGAAAATGTTTTCTGTGGTTCAGGTGTTACAAAGGACAGAGGACAAATTGTTGTCTTTTTCTTCCTGTTCTGTATAGTCAGAATGGCATCAATTCAAGTCCAGAGCTGGTAGCTGATAATCAGATCATTCATTAACACCTACAACTGATTAATTGTATGGGCACAAAAAGAGGGGGGGAAAGACTTCTCAGTGAAGACTTAATTCAGAGTTTAAAGATGTTATCATTCCAGCTTTTGTCATGATAAAATTTCAACATTTAGTCCTAATCTTGATTTCCCATCTCATCCTGAGAGTCTTCAATTAGCTGGACACAAAGTCCCAGAGGTAGCAGGGGAACAGCAGAGCTGCCAGCACAGCTCTTTCTCACGGATATACACAGATCCTCTGCATCAGAAATTTTTGTTTCTTTACAATTTATCAAGCAAAGTGTTACAGGCAGGATCCAAGCCAGTTCATTGAGTCTATCAAAGACAAATTCACAAATCCAGTGTAAGTGGATGTCCTGTGGCAGGCAGAGCAGAAGCTCCTGGCAGCCCTCCCTGCTGGGGAGGAGTCAGCTGGATTCATGTGCCTTCTCCCCAGTTCCAAACAACACTGCTAAGGTTAAGTTTGTTGCCAGACCCTATTAAAATAATTATAACTGCAAAATTAATAAAGTTCCTATTAAAAAATACGGTGTACCTGATAAAACAGACTGAAAGAAACACCTTAATTTAAGGCTATTCACAATGAACTTCAATGCACTATTTCTCCTATTTGATAAGTTACTCCAGTTCAGCACTTGATTGTTCTTAGGACTCCATTTGTTGTGAAGGTGCAAATTCTTCCTCTAAACACAAGAGGCTATTTCAGTCCAAAAAAAGAGTACTTTCCATGACAGGTCTACACATTCCTATGGTCTTGATTTTATGATGTGGGAAAATGTCTAAAACATCTTAGTAAGGTTCCAAAATCCTAGAAATTCAATCACTGTAAATTCCCATCAAAATAAGTGACAAATGTAATGAATGTAATTACCAACTAATATGTTTTTTTTCCTTACATTAATGTTTTAAAAAATTAAGAGAAAGGAAGACAAATAGGAGTAATTCTCCAGTTTGTTCTTGGAAAAAAAATGGATTTTTTAAGTCTTCAATGCCCTCAAAACATTACTAAAATTTGTGATGTAATTCTTTTAACTAAAATCTAAGTAACAGTGAAATTTCCTGAGAAATGTAGGGAACACTATATCCACCACTAAAACATCAGCAGGTCAATCACAAAACCCAGTACCAAAACAAGGATGTGAAATGGGAGAAATAGTGATTATTCACTAACCAAGGATTACAATAACTTTAGGCTACATTTAATTGTACTCACAGTTGACATTGGTCTCCTTTGATTCCCTTGGTTGTGCAGAAACATTTTCCTGTTTGCATGTGACAGATATTTGCATGTCCACTGCATGTGCAAGCTGTAAAATCAAAAAGGAAAAATGAGATTTCCTCACGCATACTTAATTTGATAATTAAGTGAATATTCATAGATTTTAATACTTCATCCCAAACACATTTCCTATAAGCTCTATTGAAATATCTATCTAGTACTACTTCAATTATAATCTTGTTCAGAAAAATTCACTAGCATATCACTTACTTTATTTTCTGCAGAGTTAAAAACTATTCCTGTGTCATTAGAGGCTGTCCTCCACACCTTAAGTAACAGCAGTTTGAGAAAAGCAATTAAAACCTACCATTCCAATGTGCAACCCAGAAAATTATTCATAATTCATCTTTGCTACACAGGTTGAAATCCTGACCAGTGACAAAATCTATGTAGTTTGAAATGTCTAATTAAAGTCTTATTGCAGATGTTTGGCCAAAGATCTAATATAATTGGAACTCCCGCTATTGATAAAAGCGAACAAAAAGAAATCTCAGAAACCATTTGAACAAAGGCAGAGTAAACACTACAGGAATAGTCCTCAAGAAGAGTTTTCTAGAAGGAGGCAACTTTAAAAGCTCCTGGAATCTGAACTGAAGAAGAATAACAGGAACAACATCATCCCTCCACTCCACTTTAAGGCCAAAAAAATTCTCTCCACATTGGTCTGCTCACTGCCACTCTTGCTGCCTGATAGATTCTCACCTCAAAAACATTTTCCTATTCCCAGTTCTGGAGCTCTCTTCTTCCTTTTCCTTTCCATGTTTATTTGAATTACTATCTTGTTTAGGCAGCTATTTTTAATTCCTAATCAAGTGTACCAAACGTACCAATCTCTCCCTGGAAAATGTGTCAATACATCCCCAAATCAATGGAATGACTCCCTGCTAATATTCACACTACACCCAAAGTCTTTCTTTAATCCAAAGTAACTCTGAAGCTACCAGGATGTTCATATTAGGCTTTCACTGAAGTTTTAATTATGACTAAGATAAAAGATTTAATATATGAGGTCCTGCTTGGGAACAGATATGGTACCAAGCGGTGACCTGTATAAGATAAAAGTTTATTCTCTATTTTATAATCTCATATTGGATTCCTACCACAGACTGAGTTTTAAACTTCTCTTATACTGATAAGGAATAACACAATAAATCCTTCTTTGACAGTGTCCCATCACATACACACTCTCACCTCCCTGCCACAGCCTAAGACAAATAGAGAAAAAGGTACTAGACAATGTAAAAACTAATTATATGTAAGATATTATTGAAATAATATGTCCATTTCAGGACTCCAATGGTTTGTTCAGCCCTCAGAGCTCATTAAATAGCCAGCTGAACTTAAAGAAGAATTTTTACTAAGAAGGTGCCAGGCATTCACTCTGTCTGCAGGAAACACCAGAAATTTCTATGCAGCACATAGTAATGTGTGATGCTTTTCTCTGTTTCATAACACAACACTTCTGAAAAATACCTGCAGTTACCACAAAATCCTACATGCAATTCTGCTATCCTCTTGATACTCTACATTAAATGTTCATTGAAGTGCTGCCACTACATTATCAGTTACGTTTTCCCAAATCCATTCGTGTTTTCCACTCTACCTTTATAGAATTATTATTTAGGCACTTTAGGCTGGAAAAGCCTCTTCACAGAAGTTAATTTTAATTGTGTAAGTCTTTGCAATGCTTTCAGTGAAAAATACAGGAATATATTTTTAGTATATTATTCTGCTTATAGTTAAGTACTCTTAACAGTGATGCTCCATTACAAGACAGCACAAAAGTTATAAAGGAGCTAAATTGGTGAATTCTGAAGCACATTCCAAAAGCTGTCAGTGTTTTGACAAATATAAAAGCTATTGCAAACTAACCTTAATTGATTGCTCCCACAATTATTGCTCATTTAATAGGAAGTAGATCACAAATGTGAAAGTGGAAAACATAAGTGATTATATAGTAGCAGCACTCCAGTGAACATTTATTACTCTTATTCAGCAAGTTCCTGTTAACCTCACTGTTCCTGGATAATACCAGGGAAAAAAAGACAACACCTTTGCATTTACACTTCTTACACCTAGGAAAAAATCTGTTTCACAGCAATGAAAGCATATTTTAATATGCTTTTTATATGTGGTTAATTATCTAGGGTTTACAAGTGAGTGATGAAAAATGGACTCCTACCAATTTGTGGATGTCTATGTGGGAGTAACCCAAAAAGAATTCATTTTAGCCATTGCTGCTGTTACTGAAGCAAATATGAGTGCACGTCATCAAAGAAATGCAATAGCAGAGTGGGACAATATTTTAGAACATTTGGAAGAAGACTGACATTCTTCCATTACCCCAATATTTCTGTATTCATCTATACATATTTTCCTTAATATTTTCTATTTGTTTCTCTCCACTTAACCACTCTCAGTGAATGGTTTCTCCTGGGATAATAATGTAGCCAATAGTTAAAACTGCAGCTAAGGTAGGATCTTTCCCAGCCTAATGCTAACAGTTCTGCTACCTTGAAATTTAACAAGTCTTGAGATCAGTTTTAAAATCATATTTTGTACCAATCATTATCAGAAATCAGGAAAAGAGATTCAATTTATATTTTCCATACTTTTCTGAAGCCAACACTTGAGTTCATTCACTGAAAGGGGTGTCAAGAACTGGAACAGGCTGCCCAGGGAAGTGGCGAACTCACTGTTCCTGGAGGGATTTGAGATGTGTGGATGTGGGTTAGGGTTAGGGGGGATGGGGGTTAGTGATGGGCTTGGCACTGCTGGGGTAATGGTTGGACTGGGTGAGCTTAGAGGTTTTTCCCAACCTAAATGGTTCCATGATTCTGTGTAATTTGTACTGCACCTTTGGACAGAAACAGAGAGTTCAGACAACCTCAAGTCTTCCCGTAATAATTTTGAGCATTCATCTCCTACTTGGGTTTATATCATGCACGCCTGCTTTTGTTTAAACAGTTATTTTAAATACTTAATTACATGCTTTTACCAAGAATTAAATATTAAAATAAATAATCTATGGCCCACAGTAAAACCTGCTTAAAAGGTAGAATTTAAACATTTCTTTTGTTATTTCTTACATATTAAGTGAAATGATGACATTAGAGCTTTAAAGGCAACAAGAAAAAAACTCACCCTTGCAATATCTACTCTATTTTTAGGGAAATAGCAGCTCAAAATACTCTTTTGTACAACATGCAGATTCCAAGTGGAACAGAAAGATGGTATGAAAACAATATAATTCAGCAGAGCAAATCCATGCTGCAAAATCACAGTCCTATAGAATTTATTAAATAATAAATCCACTGTATGATTGATTCCAAGTTGCCAGCTCAGCATATAAATGTTCTTGCTGACAACAAAAGAATACCCATCACTATTTCCATGCAGTGTGCATTTTAAACAATTGAATTTAAAAACTGATTGCTTAGCCCCCATCTCCAACATACAGCTGCAAGAGCATTTTTTTTCTCTCAAATGGAGCTCACTACAGATGGTGATTTAGGTAAATATTTTGGCTTACATGAAAGGTTGCTAAACCAGAGCTGCACGTGGATAATTACACCATAAGACACCTTGCTGATGTTTTTTAAAGGAAAGCTATGACAATACCATTAAATATTGAGATGTGCTACTTTGTTAATTTTGCTAACATTCAAGGCATCCATTAAATCAAAAGAAAAGCAAATAGAGCATTTCTTGTAGATTAGGCTAAGTAAGAAATAGCAAGTATAAACTTCTATTAGATCCAAAATTTTAATGCTCAGTTTCCCTGTAAGTGTTCACCTATGTAATCTATTAGTCTACTCATATGGCAACTGCCCTACAGAGACTATTTTCTACATTAGGAATATTGCAAAACTGTCTAGTCACTTAATTCTCTAGAAATGTGTATTTAGCTAGAAGCCCCTAATACCCTTTTCTCATTCAACAATTGCTTTTATAGGAAATACATCCATACAAGCCTTTGAAAAAGGAAATCTAAAAGCAAAAAGATGTGCCCAATAAAACTTCTGCAATATCACCAAGCAGTATTAAAATTAAGCTAAAAAACTGCTGTGAAGGCAATGACCAATAAAACCAGGAGTACAAAAAAAAGTAAAATCAAAAAACTGCTATTAGAACGTACTGGTGTACATGCAGAAATGGAACAGTCATTTTAGAGTGACATGATTATCTTCCAAAATAAATCAGTCTCAATAAAATAAATAACACATATATAACTATTTTTGTTTTCCTCTTTCTCATTTTACCTTGTGATTTATATTTCTTTGGTCTCAAATTAATTTATTTTTTATAGTAACCTAATAGCACAGAAAAGAAAAAACACAGGTGTACTAACACAGTGCTATGGACTGTGAGACAGAGAGAAAAGGTGAACAGAATAGACAAATATTTTGGATTTCTGTCACTCAGATATGGAACTTAAAGACATATTAAAACACAGATGATTTCACTCGAGCTTGAACTAACACTACTGAGACCATGTGATCACTGGTAAGGCAATTATTTTTTTCTGAAAAGCAACAGTCAATAATCTGGAAATCACAGGTGTCACCCTCTTAGTTTTCAGGACTAAACATACATTCCAGAAGTGGGATATTTATTCTAATAAACCCAGAAACAACAAATAGACTGATTATCTGCGACAGAAATCAAAATTTAGTTTGTTTCAACTTAAAGACAACCTTCATCAATTAAAGGCTTGTATTTGTTCTTTAGCCATTTTTGCTCTGGTAAAATAGCTCTGCAGCATTCTATTTCATTATTCCTTCTGTTCAAAGCATTCATCCTGAAAAATGAACTGATTTCTTTTGTTTATTTGTAATAAATACCTCTCGAGCAATCACAGTAAAGCTGTCTTTAATCATCAGCAACTAACAGTATAAAGACAGCTTGGAAAATCATAATTTTGCTTTATACAAGTAGATAATGAAAATGCAACACACGAGATTAACACTGAAAGAAAGACAGGATCTTTTTTCTTGTTAGGAACTGAGCAGAATCTTAAACAATTAACAAGAGTAATGCTGTGCCTGAATCTCTCATGCCAATACTGAGCCACTGCACAGAATTTTTACAGCTTGATGTTGGAATAATATGCATTTTCTACCAAAAAACATGCTGAACCAAAACATTGTTACATGAACTCACAAAATACAGTAGCAGCAATTTCATGTTTTCCATGTTAATCTGTTTGAAAACCTGAAACTTTTACACTAGCTTTGAACATAGAAAACTGAAAAATTCCAACTGAAATTATTAATACTACTTTATTTGGAGATAAGTTTAACATGTCATACTTATCAGCTTCCTTTTCATTCCTTCCACTTATTAATTTCATTTCTTTGGTATTAATATTAATATTAATATTAGTTACCAAAACTAACTTATATTAATAATATAAGTTATAATATATAAAATAACTAATATTAATATTAGTTACCAAAAACTAAATTGCCTACAAATTTTAGACTGGGTTAACCTGCACATTTTAAGAGTCCAACTCAAAACTGAACTCTGTATCTGATGCATGGGACAATTTTTTACATATCCAAGCATTTAGAGACCTTTCAAAGATTCAAAATATTATTTCTTAAATTACTCTTAGTTTTCCTCAGCTGTGAAGAGATTTCTCACATGAAAACACAAGAGAAAACTAGAATTACTTAAAAAGGAAGTAATTTCAGATCTGACAGACAAACTTTTATCGGCTTTAGTAAAACCTAAAACACCTTTAGTTTTTAAAACAGAGTCTTGATAGTTATTTGCAAAGCAAAAACAAAGTGAAGATTTTGGATACCTTCATGGTCTAATGTCCATACTGAGATGTGTTTAAGATTTTTTCAGACAATAAGAGGCCCAGTACCTACTATTATTATTATTGTTGTTGTTGTTGTTATTGTTGCTATTATGTCTTTTTAAATTTTCTTAAGACAGCAGCTCCTGTACTATTTTGGAAATTTTGATCAAAATGCTCCTTTCATCAAAAGGCTGTTAGTTTTCCCCCCATTCTCTCTAAAGAGAACACTTTGGAAGTTATAACAAAAAAAATTAGAAAGATTATTATAAGGCAGTATGAAATGCAAAAGTATTTAAAAGCATTCAAATGTTATTCAAAGCAGCCTTAAAGGTAAGAAAAAATTCCAATCTAAGTGAAAAACATCTGAAGTCAACAACTGGTGATTGCAACTATTTGTGTGTATGTGGTCATTCAGAGTAAAAGCCCAAAGAAAAGAAATGATTTCTACAATTTATCAAGCAAAAATGACACAAAATGTAAAGAAGTCAGCAAATAATTTCCCTCCCTTAGCCATTAGGACGTACAAAATACAACTGATTTTTAATGTATTCCATTGCAAGGGAGGCTTTTTTTTCCCCCTAAATAACTAATGTGGTCTGGCATTATAATGTATTTCATTTAGCACTCAGAAAATGAAGACAAAATCAACTGCAATCAAACTGAAATGCCAAGTTTTTTTGAGGATCTTCATTCGATCAGTTGAGGAATGAGCTGCACAATGCCTCAAAATCTATTTTCTCACCAGCTATGGGGATCCCAAGCCCCTCTAGGGAAAGGGGTGACCATTTCAACCCAAAACACATGTAGAAGGGGAGATGCAGAAATTAGAAACAAGCAAAATCGCTGCTTTTTCTATTGCATTTGGGATGAGGAGACTGGCTTTAGTCAAAGGCTTATTTGAGGATCAAGTAACAGTGATTTAAGAAAATGTCATCTTCAGCTTGCAGCTGCCTGCCCCCAGTGCCCCCTGAGCCAGACACAGCATCTACGTGAGCTCTTGACATCACCTTCAGCACAGGGTAAAATATGTTTGTTTATCAGAGCCTGACAAAATCAGTACATTTCTAGACAGCTGAAAGTTTCTAAATCATGTCCTGCCTATCTCCTCTAGGAACATCATTTGGAAACCAACGGATTTACACATTTCATTAGGAAGGTGAACATACTGATACAAAGCTCAGACAGCACATCAGAAATACATTTTGTAAGTATTCCTTACCACATAAAATAAATTTATAGCATGTAAACCTGAAAAAACCCACAAAAATAAGAATGCAGAGCAACTGGTTCATCATTGTCAGAAACTGTGCTCCACAAGAGCATGCAGGAGGACTTGATCACTAACATCAGTGAGAGCAAAAGAATTGTCATTAATCTTTGCAAGTAGATTAAATAAGCACAGAGATAAAGGAATATAATATAAATCAAACTGCTGTATCTCTTCAATATCTGTAAAAGCTATAAGTGGTGATCAATTAAAGGATGCCTGAATTCAAACTTCTCAGGATAAGATGCTGAACAAGCGCAAAATGCCTGCTACTTACACAGATTAAGATTGCACAAGTTGTTCTTATTCTTTTTACTATTTCAGATTTTTTGTTGCATAGTAGACCTCACGAACAGTTTAAATAAAGGTCTTTTCATTTTTCTTTTTAAAAAAGCTGCCTTGTTCTCATTCCACTTGAGTAAATTAGAATTCACTTTGCTGGATGGAGAAGTTACACAAAGCCAGCCTAGTGTAGCCATCAGGCTTAAGGAACAAAACTGAAATTGATAAAATTGGTTACTAGTGATTTAACTGAATAATTACACTGTCCTTGTTCAGGATGGAAAGAAAACTTTCTTAGGCAAGAAAAAAAAGTCAGTGGTTCTCCACAACCAACCATTCCAACAGCAATCCTAAGGTGATGCTTGAACCAGTTGTTTGCCATGCTGGCTGCTCCTAAAATCACATCATTCTGCAATGAGAACACACATCCTGGTTTAGGAAGTAAAGGCAGATTTGGAGAAACAAGAGGTAGCTTAAAACAGTTGTACTTGACAGAAAGTTTATAAAAATCTTCTGTATGCAGTCAAGGAAAAACATCAAAAATGTTAAACACGTTTAACAGGCATCCTGTCAAAACCTTTTGAAATCCCACAGCCACACAAACAATCTCTCTCTGGAGGTTAATCATGCTACATTCAAAAGTTTTCTTCTTTTTTCCTCTCATAAAATTATGAGCATCTGAATGTCTATTGATACTTGACAATGATACTTTCCCTGAAGTGCAACTCCAGGTCCTTCACTTAACATTATTCTAAGTAGGTTATGGAATACAAATGTATCTATAAAAAGTTTCCTAATTTTAGTTTGAGTTTTTTGTTTGAACATACAATTAATTGTGCTAGAAATCATACTTTATAATATAGCTCTAATGTACAAAAAAAATCAAAAAGAAAATTATCTGTGTACACAAGAATTAACAGCATATTGAGAAGTTTGCTTAGCACATTTTGCTTGGCAGTCAAAAAAAATGGAACAGTAATTTTTAAAGATGTCTTTTTCCAAGTTCCTCAACAAAGTTTTACCTATGGCAATCCACTTCTGGTTTAGTAGCACAGGACTGATTTTGAATGCATTCTGATTGAAGTGAACCTAATTTAAATTCATAACTAAGCCCAAAACCAGGCTTCACTCAGTGTTCAGACTATCTTGGATACTGTTCAATAAACAGCATTCATTAAAGGAAGGAAAATAAATTTTCAAATCACCTTTGGGGAGAAAGGTCTTCTTAAAAGACTGTTTATTCTGACTGTTCAAAATCTGCAAAAAAGCAACATGAAGCTTTTCTTGAATAGATTATTGTGCTAGAATTCCTTTTCTTTGTGTTTCATGTGAACGAACAAGCCCTTTTCCTTCTACGAAAACCAAATTCCAGCATTTTACTTAATACTAATCACTTTTATTCTATGATAAGGTATTATATTTTGAAAAACCAAGGAATTGGTGTCATCTCTATTCAAAACTGAATGGTAAAAAACAAATTAGGGAAAACAAAACAAAATACCACTACTACTGCAAAATGGGATTTCTTGACAGTCCCTTCATTCGTCAAAGCCTTCTGCTATTTTGTTTGTAGAGCATGAACAAAATCATGTTATATGCCGGAACTTAGCGTGCGAGATTTTCTTTGTCTGAATAATCTTAAATTACAGCTTCTTATCACAGAGTTTTGCTGTGAACTTGTGACACACTGTTGCTTACAAACCAAGGTACAAGCAAACAGGTTTTTTTAATTTAGTTCCATATTATAGTACCTGAAGACAGTACAGAGCGCACTACACTCTTTCTTCCACCAACTTCCAACATTTACCTGTTTTTATATAAAATGTCATTATTCACATAGGCTCCTGTGGTCTTGTGTCATAAGCATCCAACCCACTGAAAATCCTTTTTTTCTGTGACTAACCTTGAAGTGCCTGGACTAAAAAATACTTGTGATTTTTTAATTTCATACTTAGTCACTGTGAAAAGGGGGCTTCTAGAATACAATATTTCACCTAATACTCAGTTTTCTGTAAATTTTATACAGCTAACAATGGAATGCCAAATGTGTGATCTTGCACCAGTGAAGTCCACAAATGCAACTCCCTACATGCTAGACATTAAAACAGCTAAGCAGAAAAACTCTATAAAACCTCTGTATCTCAAGCTGCCATTTCATACTCCAAGATAATCAAAACTCCCATTTGAACATTTGTTCTACTTTAGGAAGATGCAGAAGTAAATGCTTTTGCTGACATTTATACTGCTAATTGAGGATATTTATGCTTCCTACATTTCTGTTTTTTTCCAGCAGATGTCAGTTAAAAGCTCTTTGCCCTCATTGTTAGTCCTACCTTAAACAGGATTCATAGCCCTAGAATATAAGGTTTTGGACCAGAAACCTTTTTGAAACAGAACTGCGTTGTTGTAGAAGGAAAAAAGTCCAAGTTTACAGCTGTCTCAATTAAGTCTTAAATTCAAGACTTTCTCTCTGCTTTTTGGACTCCAAAAAGTCACTTCTCAGGCTAACAGCACCTGCCCAACAGGCAGCACCTGTCCTGTTGAAATACCACCATCCATCAGTTCCTAAAGCTGTTAGTCTCCAGGTGTTTTAGGACCAAAAACCTTAGTACAACAGTGGCATATTTGATATTTACTAATTAAAACTATTCTTAAGAAAACATTAATTCCATATTTAGGTTTTAAATAAAGTAATAAAAGTTTACATTCAGATGCTTTATATTTGATGCTTCTCTACCTGCCCTATGCAATCCCAAACCACAGGTGATTCTAAAAAAACATCACAATAGTGTTAAAGTGAAAAATTAAGACTGCTACTTTCTGTTCACTCATTGCTTAAATAACTTCTTGAAACCTTGAAAAATGTAAATTAGCAGGTACCTTTCTATCAACTACATACACAACAATTTGTTTTAAAAAAGAAGTGAATAAAAAACTGTTTTCCTTGTTATGTTATCAACTTTTTCCTTAATGAAAGACAGGTTCCTTTGGTAATGCATGAAATTATGTAATCTGCTGTCCATCAAATTTCTTATACAAATGCTGGGTACATATTCATATATACATGTGTAACTCCATTCTAAGAATATGGCTGGGGGCAAACAAAGGCATCCTGTTTACATCATCCTGGGCTCTATGGGCCAATTTTCCTGGGATCTATTTTCAATTGGTTTTCCTTTCGCACATTTCTCGTATTTTTCCATAGATAGCCTAATTCAAATTGATTCTTTTGTTGCTAAAAATCAGAATGGATATTACTTTAAAGTATGTGCATTAGAGTGGGTTTTGGTGTAGGCACCCCATCTAAGGAACCCCACAATTATTTTAAGGTAATCAAATTGGATTCTTTTTTTAAATATCTGACACACTGATTGCCCTCTGTGCCCTACAGAAACAGAGCTCTGTCTGTTCTTGAGGGTGCCCATGGCAGCTTTTAACAGTCTTTCTTTTGGAGAAGAAAGGAAGGAAATCAGAATCAGCTCCTCCGCAGAGGGTCATGATGAAAACACATTACGAAGGTTGCCACTGCTGAATAGGTAAAAGTTATAGAAATAGTGCCAGAGAAAACAGTTTGTAAAGTCACCCATTAGGCACCTTTAAAAGTTAGATAGAATCCAAAATCCAAGGAGAACATTGTCAATCTGCTGCCAGGATGAGTTTAACATCTTTCTCATGTCTCTCTTTCACAGACACTTGAAGTAATGGCTTGTGGCACCCTTGGCCTCTTCTCTCAAAAGCCCACATCTCAGCTGTCAGTAACTCAGCAGAATAATCACATTTTCTGAAGAACAGGATTTGAACACCATGGAAGAGCATTCTTCAGATATAACTTCAGTGACAACACTTCACTAATAAGTTTTAGTTTTTATTCTTTTAACCAACACAAATAATCACAAGTATGTATCCATACAACTAATCTACTGCTGGGTTAAATTTCACCAAAATCCTTCAACTTAAGGTACTTTAAAATAATTCTGATAACTTAGTCTTTTATTGATACCTGTCTAATTTACATTTTTTAATGTCTTGAGGCATTTCCTGTAGTTGCATGCCAGTTGGGTGGCTCATGCCTAGATGCCAAAGTTTATGTGGAATGCTTTCAAGCAGCAGCATGTGTAGATGTATGCACATAGGGGTACAAATACAGGTGACGCACACATGGTGTCTATTTGCTAAAAACATACTGACTTTTGATAATGGTTTGAAGACCTCATAAAAAATCAAATGTTTTTCCAGTAAAAGTTAACTTTATCTTTCCAAACAGAATGATTACAAACCAAACATGGGGGGAAGCTGCTGCCTTTGGTATTGCAAGTGTACAATGTGTGATAACAGAGCAAGGAAAAAATCTATAAAGGCAAAAGAAATGCTGCAGATTTGCTTAAAAAATGTCACCCCAACAGCCTGTGGTTGGGAAGCTTTTACAGGATGGTCATCAGTGTCTCAGGTGCCTTTAAGGGCTGCTTAGAGAACAATCAGTGCAAGACAATTCTCCTGCTGTGCTGGAACTCACAATCTCCTTCTCCTGCAAAAGCAGCAATGGCAGCACAATTCTGGGAAAACTGAATGCTGCTGGGAGTGTTATCCCATTATTAAAGAAAATGACAATACAGCAAAATGCTCACATTATCTTATTATTATTAAATATATTATACATTCATAGCGTGTGTCATTAGTTACTGTAAAGAATTTTTTCCTGGCATCTCATAAATTGTAAGGATAATTTTTTAAAATACCATGCATAAAGAAAATGTCAAGGTGATAAGCAGCTAGAGCAATTTTGTTAACACTGACAACTAAGTAGTGATTAATAGATTTGAAAATAATACTAAAAACCATCACTAAGATGAAACAAAAATTGTTCCAAGAAATCTCCCATAGTGGGTTTTTTTTGGTACTTCATGTGCAGTCTGTAGTACACATACAACTCTATTTTTTTTCTAGAATTTCTCATTAAAAACTGTGTATTTCCCAGAAATGCAGCATGTAACAGAGCAAAACCCTGAAGAAAACAAGAGAAACCATCAAGACAGCAAACCAGGACCTTATCCCACCTACAGTCAAAGCTGCTTTATTTCCAAAATCCAATAATATTCGAGAATGAATTTTCTGTGAACTGAATTTCAATATTCATACCTTCAAAATCACCCCTCAAATGGGACTTGAGCAAAATTTAGAAAAAAAATCAATATAAGTGATTTGGAATATCTCCTTTCAAGCTCTTCAACACCTCAGACTGAAAGGCTGCCCAGGTGTCCCAGGAACAGACAAGGTTGAGCTGTGAATTTCTCATCTCATCTTTACCACAACACAGAATGTGCCTTATGCTGTTCAAAACAGGGTTTGAATACTTAAATATTGCTGGCACAGGCTGACAGCACTGAAATTAGCACTCCAAGGACTGCCCATGGATTTTCTTGCCCTGGAAACCCAAACCTGTCTCTTCCCAGAGCACCCTATTCCCTCATGCTCAGAATTCACCCTGCCCTCCCTCTCATTTTCTTGCACATTGAGATAACTCTTAAAAAGGATGCTGTAACTTGACCTGGTAACTTGGGTGGTACCCTCTTCATGCTTTTTTTGCTAGACAAGGAGTTTAGATGACAACCTTAAGCATATGCACAGGGTCTGGACTTATTAATTTGTGCACTAACATTTGTTTCCAAAAAGGAAGGCAAATCTTATTGTACAACTTAAAATATTTCATAGTTTAAAGGAAGAAATCAATTTCATTTTCTATTGTGGCCTTCTGTTTGACACCACAGACTCCCTGAAACCATTTTAATTAGTACAAGAACAGATAACTAATAGATTACAGTCACAGAACTTCCCTTATCATAAAAGACCCCTGCAATTTATTACTGATTTTTGTACAGAATGCAGCAATGAATCAAATATAAAATAATTCAAACTATATATTTGTACAATGAAATGTCAGAAAGAACTGAAGGAGCACATATATCTTCACTGCAAGCCACATCTTAGGACAACTGAATATAAAGCTCATTTTTACACCAAGAATACAAATTCTAATTCTCATTCTCTGTATTGAAAAGAGACTTCAAGTGACAGAATTTAAATGAGTAATTGGTACTAGGTATGGTTATTTCAAGAAAAAGAACAGTAATGATTTCCTAAAAATATGACTATTGCCAAACTACTGCCCATCAGCAGCCACAATGCCACATTTCTGACACAAATAAACCAGAGTCTCAGCTACAGGGGAAACCTGCACAGGATGGAAAGCTTTTTAACTCCACAGCAACTAAAATGCCACAGATTCAAAAATAAGTAGTATACAACTTTGTAATATCTTAGTAACATTAAGGACCCAAAATATGGTAAATGGCCAAAGACATATGGCTATACACAGCTCATTTTCCTATATAATCAGAATACTTTATCTTCACCCAATACCTCCCAGCTTTCTAGACCTCAGACTCCAAGACACTACAGAATATTAGGGCTGGAGAAAAATATGTGGAATTAGCTAGTTCCCTACCCGTTTCCAAAGCTTGAGATGTTTGAAAATTTAACAGGGATAGTGCAAATGGTAATGCAGATTTCATAGCATATTTAGGTAATCTTTCACAGTTTAACCAGTAGAAATTTTTCCTTGTATTCCACCTTAATCTTTCTTGTTGCAACCTAATCCTATTACTTCCTCCTCAACCAAAATGGGGACGTGGGGGAAGGCACTTTATCATGTCCCTCTCTTTTCTGCTTCCCTTCATGCATCTGAAGCCTGCTATTATGCCTCCATCTTTTCTTTGTCCCTCTGCAAGGTTTGTCACATATACTAAGCCTGCATCATATCAGAATGCAAAGCAAGTCCTTAGATCTGTTTTAAAGCTATTGAAATGTCAGCAATTATAGTGAGTGAAAATCTCAAAAAGTCAATTTTTTTACCCATTCTTTAATCACAACTATTCAAAACCTTTTGGAATCTGAATTATATCTTTTTTCTATAACAACTGTTACTCATTCCACAGTAATTTAACACCATAACACTATGCAATACCACTATAAATGTATCAGTTATCTGATGACAGTTGTAAAGCCAGCATTAGTACCAGAGTAGAAAAAAATAATTTTAACAGAATTTGCCATCCTTGGACAAAGGTCAGAACAGAATTGATCACTCAGAGATGGACAGTCATTTCTTTTAGAGCTTTCTGAATTACCTTCTTGGAGTATAAACAGAAAGAATTTAGGAAATTATTGGCATAGTTAAGGAAAAAAGATAAGTTTTCCAAGGACTTCAAGGCTTGCTGTGCATGTCCTCCTCCTTCCTGAGGGCTAACGGTACCTATATAAAAAAGGAAGGTTTTCTTTCAAATCATTTTAGCCTGTATCACCAACAGCCAAACTAAGAGCTCAGATTTTACCTCTAAGTACATATACCATGACAGCAGGAAATTAATGTGTGCACTGAATACATAAGTACTTTCATGAGGACACTGGGAAAAAGTTATTTTATGCCATGAGTGTGCTAGGGAAATGACCAGCAGATTTTGTCCCAGAGCACACAGCTTCACCTCTGCACTGCAGAGATCAAGTACATCCTCTGTCCCCAGCTTTGACTGCTCTCCAATTCAAAGCCAGCTATGCCCCTGTAACTATAGCAACTTGATCCATGAAGAGTATTAGAATATTACAGATGTACTTTCAGAGTTACAGTCATCATCTTGTCATGCCTTTAAAAAGTTTTCAACCTGCATCCTCAAAGCAATTACTCAGGAGCTCCAAGGGAAAAACACACCATGTGCTCAGGCAGCCATGGAACCAAAGGTTGAGTCTTGGTGAAAAGGAAAGTTGGTGGGGTCCAGCCAGAAACTCAGCTGGCAGCAGCAAACTGACACAAGATGCAACTCTAAAGATGACTGGTTTGGATGTGCTTTTAGTTCCTTGTGATTCTTTTGTCCTTTGATTGGCTTTTACATATAATTTCCTGCCTTATTTTCTTCTCATTTCAGTCACACTAAAGCTCAGCTTCTAACTGGGTTGTCCTTTCTTCAACTGGTATTTTTCTCCATATATTTCTATTTTAATTATGGTTTTAATTTCCAGCAAACTTTAATTTTTTTTTCCACATTACCAATAGCATTAGCAGAATGAAAAGAGAAAATATATAGAACCATTACTTTCTTTATGTTTGTACTGTGCCTGATCCCAGCTGTGGTTCCAAGATCCTCTTAATTCCCAGTAACACTGATTTGACTTATCTATGGATCACTGGTATTTTTTCCTGCAGAAATCCCTGGTCCACAATTTGGGCACTTCTATCACAGTACTCATGATACTGTAGAAAATCTAACAGTTCACAATTACTACATCCTTCAAAATATCCTAAGGATGTAAACATTTATTACGCACTCTATACTAAAAATACAACACAGCATAGTAGATAAAGTATTGAAATAATTATCATTTTTATTTTTTAAAGCATTCTCTAGTCAAAATAGCTCCTGTTAAAATCATGTCTACCAATAAAAATATGCATTTTTACAGACTAGGTTTGAAAAAACAAGTTGTAAAATTTATAATTTTACTGGTCTTATAAATTGATTTCAGCCATTATTGCACCACGCATATTTCACTAAAGGTGATGGAATGCTTATTTGGTTGATAGCTAATGTATCCCTGAAGAATAAAAGCTGTATGAATACATCATTTTGCTATAAAGGTGATACAGACAGCAAAAGAACATTTTGTCAACTTCAGGAGAAAAACTGAACTATTAAGAATTATTTAAAGCATCATAAAGCCTCAGCAAAATGTTCAATTGTCAATAAAGGTAGACATTAATCTTTCTATCCCCTTGAACACAATTTTTACATATCGTGCTTGAGTGTACCAGATGTGAATCTTTATGCATTGCCTACTGCACATTAGAGTGCTGAGGAACCAACAAACTCTTTAAATGAAGAAATACTCCTTGAGAAGCAAAGGTCTGGTTAAAGAAACATCAGTAACAGAGAATAAAAAGTCATGGGGCAAAACCTTCCAGCACCCTCCTAGATTCAAAACCAACCTTACTGAGCTTCCATATTGAATATGTTCCTCCTTCCACCATTCAGTTTTAAGGGAAGGAGATCCTGTAGCCCTACAGCAATATACAAAAACCACCTGGAGTACTGGACTTCATTCTCTCCTTCACTTCAAGGAGAATCCTCCAGTACAGCAGTTTCAAAAGTGAACTTTGAATAGGTCTGGGTGCCTTGCTATCCTCAGCACTCCAGGACTTTTTGTTTCATCTATATATGTTAGTCTTTTAAATGCATAATTTCTCCACTAGCATCACATATTTATACAAATCAGTGTTACCAGACATTCTGGCAGATACTGAAGTTTATTTATAAGTAACTTCTCACTGCCTCTAACAGGATTGTTCAAATGGAATTTAATGACATTTCTCTGAAATAATTTGAGATGTTGCTCCAACGAGGAAGTTTCTTCCTCCTCCTGAGAGAGCAGCAATTGCAAAATAATGACTCTGAATGAGTTTCTCTTTAAATATATTAATCTGATTTTGTATCATTAATTTAGCTGATCAGCTCATCTGCACTATAAAATCAACTTTTAACCTTTAAAGAAAAGTTAATTTCACATTACATTAAAGACATTAAATTCACATTACATAAAATGTCATTTTGCTATTTTTCTTTTTCCTCCCAATAGAAGAACTTACCTGTACACTGTCCTCCGTTTGTGGGATCCCCATAATATCCTGGCATGCAGGTCTCACACTGTTTTCCTGTTGTTAGGTTTCTACACTGATCACAGACATTGCTGTTGATGCAGGTGCTGTGGCCATTACACTGGCAAGCTGGAATACAACATTTTTAAAGCTTCATGAGTAAATTTCTCTTTGGAACAAAATCTTCTCTATGTGATTATGAAATTGTAGTACAATGTGATTCTGAGGAGTTTAGTCCTGACTAATAACCAGCATAAATATATTTGCACTTTGACACAGAACCTCTTCAAAACAGCATTGCAATACAAGATGGATTCACAAAAACACTGACTGTGACTTGTGAGTTTTAAGGGGGGGGGTTTATGAGAAAGGTTTTTTTTTTTATTATTGGAGTGATTTAATCAGTCCTTGCAGCTTTAAAATTCTGTTCAGGCATTTCAGAAATCTTTGTAGAGGTAGTAAGTCACTAACTGAGACTCCATGAAAACCCCAATACCTACATGCAAACATGAAGCATTTGAAAGCCTACTGTGATGGAGAACATGAACTCACAGCTGATCATTCATACCTAGTGGGCAGAGAGAACTTCCAAAATAAATTAACTAAATATTATCTTATTTTAATTGTCTGGACCCTCATTAGCTTTGACATACAAAGCAATTTTAAGGACACCAGGACCACATCCAACAGCTCCAGCTCCTCCTCACTACAGATGATTTTGGTGAAAGTGAAAAAACCTGGATTCCTGTTGACATAATTTTTTCACACGTGACCTTGAAAGCATAAATATTTTTGTCAAATAACACCACTATAAACCACTGATCTTGCAGCAGAGCTCCACTCCAGAGCTTCACATTTTGGGGAAATTCAGAAAGTACTGATCACTCCTGCAGCAAAATCACAATGTGAATCCTGCCAGCAACATTGATCCTGCTGCCAGGTTTTGAAGGATGACCTCTCTATAGAGTGGAGCTTCAGAGCTCATGGTGTCCAGCAGATTAGTAATCTGTCAATTATAGCAGCTTGTCAAATGTCAAACCATGTCAGACCTGTCGATTCCTCAGTGCCAAAATGGGTGGAAGACTTGGAAGAGGACAGCTATCACAGTAAGATTGTATTTTTTAAAAATTTGGATTTTTTAATTTAAATGTCACAGTGATTGGTGTCTTGGCTAGGGAAAAAAGGGATTCTCACTGCATGATTTAAACGTTTTTAGAGCTGTTTTATAATTTAGGAACTCAATATATTTGTAGCCATTGCCAGACTTGGCTCATAAACCATTAAAACCTCCCAAGCTGACAATCTCTTCTATCTTCTGTAACTATGCCTAGACAATCTTCCAAACAAGTAAACATTTCTGTACCATTAGGTTTTCTCACTATCTGGACTAAATCTCTAGAAATCACAAGCCTTATTCTTCTCAAGAATACTTGATTTTTAGACACCCTTGTAGTGTCTCCCTCTTTTTCAGTTTGTTGCCATTCTCAGGAAAATCTACACAAAAGTACCATGAGCTGCAGCTGTATTTTGAGGTTTGTGTACATATTTTACACATTAAATACTTAAAGCAAATGTAAAAAAAAATTCAGTCCAATAAGCAAAAATTAAATAAAATTAAAAACAGAGAGTACATTAAAGAGGTATTCTATTAAAGTAAGATTGCCTAATTAAGACTATATCATAATCCAAGACAAATGCTTAATATTAATATTCTCTAACTAGTGGGCCATTGATTTATAAATTTTCTATTCTTGCTAATGCTTAGTTTTGTATTTCTTAATTTTTGTGCTATACAGGGTGATGAAAGTAACCTTAATTGTAAAGTTCCAATTTTTCCACGTCATATTATTATCTGGTCATATATGACAGCTCTGAATTCTTACATTTTGTTGAGTCAAAGTAAATGGAAGAGATTTTACAACAAATTCAAAAAAATATATATAGACAATGAGAAGGCAATCCACAACTGATATGACACACCATGGAAAAATTACATAATATATTTGCTGGTTTCCCTAAAAATATGCATCTCATTGGAAAAAGTCAGAAGTGCAAGTTCAAGAAATTTCAAAGTTGGTTCAGTGCAATCAAACTGGAGGCATCAGTATTAAATAATTTTAAAAGTCATTAAATTAATGAGACACAGTAATAAGTAATTAAGTAAGAATTAGGAGTTAAATTTGTAGAAGTTCTTTTTTCCTTAAGTCCTTATAATTTTCATCACTGGCAGCAACAAAGTCATTTTCCTCACACACAAAAATGTGCTTCAGTTGAATCCTAGTCAGGCTGCCCTGGAGAGAAGCAATTTTATGTCTAATTTGCTTTGGACCTCTGTGTTGAAATAGCTGATGAAGCTGACAATTGTTGGTAATTATAGATTTAAGAAAATAGTTGAAACCAGGAAAATTTATGAAAAGGGTGTCTTCATTACAATCTGGATCTAGTGTAAAGATACTTCACCTAGTTATGAACAAACTAGTTACAATCTACTCACACTGCTTTTCAGAGGAGAAATTTAGACTTTAAAGAAAAACTTGGGCTTGCATTCTACCTAAACCTTTCTTCTCACAAGGTGATTGTCAAAGCTATTTTTCTTTTATTCATATTTATATATATATATTTTTATGCTATTCGCAATTTTATTTATAACAACAGTTTAGTTAAACTAAGAATCCAATGAAAACTGTATTCCTATCAAAAGAAATACTATGACAGCTTATTTGAAGCCTGTTGATTTCAAAGTGACCAGTCACAAAAATAAACATTTCCTATACTGCCTGATGAACAGAAATCTTGAAGTTTTGAACAAACAGAAAATGAGAAGGAATTTAAAATTTTTATCAGCAGCATAATTGCCCAGAGGCACTATAAGGAGGATGGATATGGACTACAAGGAAAAATAAGTGCATGCCCGAATGACCATGAATGGTTCAACCAACTATTCATCAATGTGGCAGAATAATCTCCACACTGCATGGTATAAACTATCTATTTATATTTTCATCCTAACTGCAAACTGTTCAGTAGGCTTACATAGACTTAGTCTAATTCTATCTTGTTTCAAGTACATCAAATGATTGTTGTGCTAAGAATAAACTGTGTTAGTATAATCCACTACAGAAAATATTCTATTGAAAATGAAAACAAAAATCTTAGGAACAAAACCTCCAGCCTAAACAGATCAAAAGAGAAAGCTCACATCAATTGAAAGTTTTAATGCTATGACTTCTGAAATATTTGTCCCTTAAACTCATAAAACTAGGGAATGTTAAACTGCAGAGGAACTTCAGTAAATTCTTGATAAGAACATACAATGAACACAGAATTTTATCCATCAAGAATAAATATTAAACACAGCTGTTTAGACTAGCACTATATTTACCTATTACAATTTTACTAGTGGCAGAAATTATGCATTCCACTGAAGGGTTAACAATCCTTCAATATCAATATATAGACTAAGTAATGAAATTTCTATACAGCTACAGCAGAATGTCATTCTGCTGTTTCCAGAAATGTACTAGAAGCTTCTTTGCTCAGGAAGTAACCTTAGATAATATGGAAGGTTTCTTTGGTTTTAAGTACGCAACAGTGTTCACTGGGGTTTATATTTCACTTCATTTTTCTAAGACTTCAAAAAACCCTCACTCTATATATACACATACACAACAGAGAGAATAAACTGAGGGAAAAAGCAGACAAGAAGGCAAACACAGCTGCATGTACCCATAAAATTATTGATCCAACAGAGGCTCTAGCTTCCAAAATTATCAGCAGTAGAACATTTCCTGGAAAAATAACTTAAGCACAGTTACATTATTCTTTTAAAAAAAAATCAAGCAAAAAAAAATCACCACAAAGTTTTCAAGCTGTCTTTTAAACTGTATTATTTATTGTAAATGACTTCTGGAGGGCTGTCAAAGTCCCCAGTGTGCTTTTCATTTGCCTGCAGTCCTCCACAGCTGCTTCCACACTCTGCTGTCAGCGTTGGAGGATTTCCACACAGGAGGCTGCACCAGCACAGCTCTCACTGTCACAGCACACGATATCTTCCTTACTTTTCCAATGAACTCAAAAATTAATATTCTAATCAGACTGGTGTGGCTTAAATTGAGACTTCAGAGATTGTCTTTAAGGACACACAAGAACATTTTCTATTCACTCTGAGTGTCTAAAAGGTCAGCTGGAAGCACAGCTCAGGTTTTGGTAGCCCCCCATTCTGACAGTCAGCTGGACTTGGCAAGAGCAGGAGGGAATTTTGTGTCCATCAGTCTTCTTCTAGAGATAATTTCTCCCTAGTTCCACTCCTTGATGGATGCAAAAGCCAGAAGAAAGCAAGAGCTAAAGAAAATTCATATGCTTTCATTTCTAAATGTGGAGGGATAGGGTGGGTGAAAATTAATGGCAATTTTGGCTAAATTACTTGCACTGCATTCCGCAAGTCAACTTATACTTGTGTTCAGCAGACAAACAAACTCTATATTTAGGAAATATTTCGTAAAAATTAGTTGTCATGAAAATGCTGTTTGCATTACTTAGAACAATCACATTATTTTGATGTGTTTAAACTCTTATTTCATATATGAGAGAGAATGGAAGCAAACCTTACCTGGACACTGGATAAAAGACCACTCATAATTTTTTTCTTTTGGACAAAGAGTAGCATCAAGCACCATTTCATTGGAGTGGACACTGACAGGTTTCATTGGGCCTCTGGAGGAGCCTTCCAAGCACTGTCCTTTGCCAGTGTTACTGGGGTCGTTGCACCATCCACACCCTGGCTGCTCCAAACACTGTCCACAAGTCCTCAGCCCAGAGCAGTTTTGAGCTTTAATACATGAAATACAATATTAATGCATTATTTTTTAAATAAGATGCTTGGATTTTACAACAGAAAATGGAGAATTAACTTTTCCTTGTGCAAATTTAAAAACAAAATCAGTAATACTAGCAAGAATATCTCAGTTTTCATTAAAAGTTGTGCAACCTTTTAAGATCACGCAGCAGGTGTTTGTTATACCACAATTCAACAATGAAAACATCAAATCAATAAAGAAAATGAAGAAAAACAGGAATACTGCACATCTTCATTAAACAGAGAAGAAAATATATTCCTTCCTTATTAGTACTATATAATGCATTTTTTACTACTAATTTTACTGAGATAAACAACCCTTCCAAAGGGAAAACTAGAGTTCAATACAAGGTCAATAAATCAAGTAAGAGTGATTATATTTATAAACATAAAAAACTACAGGATCATTCAAATTCAAACCAAAAATTATTTTGGGCACAAAGTACCCCTGGATGTCACCTGAGTATTTGCCTACAAATATGACTTGGTCTTCTCACATACATAGTTTTTGAAACAAGCTAGCAAACCACACATCTCGAGCAAAAAGTCATAATTCAGACCCACTTAAATTAACTATATCTTAAGGTTCTCATCAGTCAGCCAGGTTTCATTTTTAAAATTGCATTCTAAAATCTAAATATCGCTTTAGATCTTTTATACTCTATTATTTAAAGTTATTAAACGGTCTTACTCATATTTCAAATCTGTTTAGAACCAAATAAAATTCCTATTCTGAAGTTATTGTCATTTTTTATTAGTAAGAAATTAACATTTTAGTAACATCAAGAACACCATTAAAGTTCCCAAGCTTCTTTAAGCTTTTTCTGACACATCTTAGTTTCTTTAATTAGCGTTGTAACACTGGATCAAATTAACGTCAGACTCCTTCAAGCATTGATCACTATGGGTTCCTGTCTCTCCTCACATTAACTTTACAAGCTTTCAAAATTAAATTTTAAAAGCACACATGAAGGTAAGCTCCTGCTGTGAAGCCAGAATTACCGAAGTTTCTTTTTAAAAAGAAGAAAGCAATTTAAAGATTCCCAGAGTTATTTGAAGGACACACAAATGGCTTCTACGTGAGGGGAACCTCCCAGTTTGGCTCAGCTGCAGCCAGAACACTGCATCCAAATAATGCCCACAGTTACCTGGGCTCTTCTGGTCCACAAAAGGAATACTAAGCAGAATGATTTCACTGCTAAATAAATTAACTGAGACCAGAATAAAGCTAGCTCCTCTGCCTTCAGCAACTATTAAAATTGTTTTAAGGTAATGAAAGCTGTAAAAAGAAAAAATACTGCAGTGTCTAAAGATACCTGCAGATATCAGGAAAACAGGGAGTGAAGAGTCTGAGTGAATCTCAAAAGGATTTTAAGAGCACAGAAAGCTGAAGCAAGAGCTCTTCAATAGACTTGGAAGAATCCAAACAGGAGGAAATGTTTCAAGTTTCCCAAATATGGAAAATAGCAGGGATGGGAAAAGGCCAACAGTTGTTGCAAATTGTCACACGTGAAAAATCAGCTTTAAACAATCAGAGCTGAAGCTGAATGATACAAATTTGGGCTTTTGAATACATTAGAAGATCAGCAGAAAAATAAAGACCATCATTCTGCACTGGCTGGCTTGCCCTTTCAGAGATGCACTCTAAACAATCCAAATAAATCTCATGCTGCTATTTATACTCATGCTGCTATTTATAAAGCGCTGAAGTATCAGCTGCACTATCTTTACAGAGGCTGAAGCAAAACCAAAAGTGAAAATCCTCAGCTATTATCTGTAGTGGCATTCAGCTGAAAAACTGGAGAGCTGAGAAGCAATTGTTGAGCGAAGAAGGGGATATTCAAGGAGCAATTTTGTTTTCTTTGAAATTCTAGAGGTGGTCCAAGACTTCAACTGTCAGCTATTCAATCAAAAGTCATAATGGATGGAAGATGAAGGGAAGAGTGGAAATGCAAGTTTTTGGCAAGTAGGCATTAAAATCACAATATGTCACCCATAAAACAGCATTCCTCATTTTTAATTCCAAGTCGTGAAAATAAATGTGAAGTTCTCAGTTGTTTTTATTTTATTTTAAATCATACATGCTTGTCTGATTTTTTTTTCATTCAGAGCAAAACATCCAAAAGCTCAGAAAATAGTCATTCAAAATAAAAATAAAATTTTAAATACAAGGAGGATTTTTTAAAGGTATAGTTCCAGTCTGTTCTTCAAGTAGAAACACTATCCCTTGATAAGGGTATCCACTTAATAATTCATTAGTCCAGCCACAATAATGATATATTTACCTAATAAAATTTTCAAGTCATTTTACACTAACAAAATATCTGAACCATGCTTCATTTGAACATGTATTTTCTTGTTTAAATGCAAAATATCCGATGCTATAAAACTCTGGGAAAATTGCTTACAGCCACAGAAACTTGTTTTTTTCTAATTTGTTGAATATAAAGTACATTTTCATACAAAATTGCCTTTACATAATGTTGAACTGGCATATAGCAAATCCCTTTTGCCTTATTTAATATTAACTTTTACAGACCTGACAAAAATGACAATCAAATTAAAAACAATTTCTTATGTTCCCCAAACAAATTAAATCAGTGTGATGTGCAAACACTACACAAAGAGAAAAACTGAACTGAAAGTTCAGGCTGACATAATATCTGCTAGTTCAAAAACATAAGCATCATTTATGTGGTATTCTGTCAATTTTATCTCCAGATTTGCAATCTATTTAAGTTCTGCCACAACTCACTATCAATATTTTATAAGTTAAAAAATTGATTCCTATACAGGAGAGGAAAACAATAGTTCTGTGAATGGTTATAGGAAAGAAACCTTTATATAACTACAGAATTATTATTCCAAACATATTGACAAGAGATTAAATGTTCCTATTACCTGTTACACTGAACCTGGGCACTAAAACCTGGATTAATACCTGAAATTTACTAATTTAGCCAAAAAGTTTACCAGAAAAGCTCAACATGGCCCTGGTTCATTACATTCTATGATTATTAAGGATGAAGAAGGAACCTCAATTAGAGAATATGGGCTGTTGGCCAGTTTATCCTGAAGGAAAAGCTTTCCTATGCCTTATTTCTCTTGAACCCAGACATGCAGTGGCCTGCTACAAACAGATCTTTTTCTCTCCTAAGATTAGAATATATCAATGGTCCCTTTTACAGACATATCAAGAATTTGTTTTACTTAGTATTTCCCTAAGTTTTAGGTGAAAGCAAGTATCTGCCTTCTATGATCTTGGGGGTTTTAAAATTTGTATCCATAACCTCTCAAACAGAATCACAATCTAATTATGATCCTGGAAGCAAGTTGCTTGTGGTTGTCAAGATCATTAATGTTGTCACAAGACATCCACAAATAAAAGATTCCAAAGGCTTTGATATCAAAAGACCCTTATGGAGAGAGAGAGAGAGGAAATCAGAAATAACCAGAAAAACTCTCTCAGTGTACAGCAATTAGGAGAGTCCCAAGGTACCCTTCAGAAATCCTGAAAAATTCTAAGAGCCAGTCTTCTGAACGACGGTGACTGAGCAATTGTCCTAAATAAACCTCATCTAAGAATCTAAGGCACCAGGCAGCTCCTCCAGCATCCATCAATTATGGCACCACTAAACCCTGGAACACTGGAACTGCATGGGGGGGACTCCAGTCACTCCCAGCTTGGCAAGGAGCAGCTGTGCCTGATACACTGAAAGGGACTTGGAGGAGATTGCTCATTCTCCTGGACAGACACTGCATCAAGCTCTGATGAAATGTGCTTCCAAAGGGGACATCCAGGGAGTAACTTGGCTCCTTGACAAAGTAAGAAATCACTTGCTTCTAGTCCCCAAAGGATGAAATGGGCAACCTTGTACATTAATGCAGCTTGACCCAGTCTGGTCACACAGGACAGAGGTTTTTTGTACCTCCTCTACCTGCCTGATGGCCTAATAGAATTCTTTCTACTTCCATAGAGAGGATGAACAATCTGCCAGAGTTAATTACAGATTAAGGGGTAATAATCCCCATCTGCAAGGGAGAGGAATCTAAGGAAGACCAAGATCATTTCTTTTGCATTTCTGTTACAATATTCTCAAGACTACTACTATCCTTACTAAAACTTTAGTTTTATCTTTGCATGTTAGAAAAATGGCATAGCCCAAATCTGAAAAAAATAAATCAGAACATTTAAACCTTTAAAAAAATTCAGCACATTTCTTAATGATTTGATATTGCGTAAGTCCATGTTGTACATATTGGTTAACTAATTTTAAGAGTATCTTGTTCCAGCTCATGGACGTTGTTGGTCACACTAACTCTGGTCATACAAACAGTCATGGTAATTTTTCTTTATCTGAAAGGAATAAATACTTTTCACAGTTTCAAAAGGCTAAATACATTTCATCATCAAAGAATTTCCATCCATCAAAGAATTATCTGTATCTAAGAAATGCATATTTAGCACTGACCTCTCACACTAGTAGCTATATAACGTCATTCACTTGAAAATCTTTTTATCTCTTGAGAACGTGCTGAATCCCTCCAGCTCTTTTGAGTGAAAAATAAATCTAACGATACATTTAGTAAGATGAACATTCACTAAGATACTCACGGGAGCAGGTGGCAGTTTGCCACTCCAGACACTGCCCATATGGGAAGGAGATGATGTAGGCATTGGAGTCCACGCATCGTTTGGTGCTGCTGCACCACATGCACTCCATGCCATTGCTCGTGCAGTTGGAACAGGTTGTCCTCAGGGAGCAGGGCTTTTTGCAGGGCCTGGCATTCTGGTTGGGACTGACTGGAAAAGGATAACAAATATTTTATCATTTTGAACACAAGTTCAATGTACTTTTCTTTCACCATTTGTTCTATTAGAAAAATCCCTGTTGAAGTGGTTGCTTCCTTAATTAGCTGTAAATATTTTGGTCCAAATTTATGTTTCTGTATATAAATAAAATCACATTTTACAAAATTTAATATGCAAAACTGAGCATGACTCATACAACAGCTCACAGAGGCCATTTTAGTGGACATTAACATGAACAGTCAAGTGACTGTCACAGTAAACTTCATACACAAACAAACCCAAAAGACAGAAATCAGAATTTTGGATTTGTCCGTCTTTTTCAACTTTAAGATATTCACTAATGTTCAGCAAGATTCAGAAAGAACACATCAGCATTGCTGAATATCTGCACATGTGGTTACAGCTACTGTTACCATTGACTATTATTGATTTAGAGGCAAACTGTAAGATTTCTGGTGCAATGCAAAATAAGCCACATGAACTAATTCTCAAATAAATATTTGCCACTTTAGGAATATTAATAGATTACAGCTATTGCCAAAAACCTAAAAAAAATATATATTTTGTAATTATTTAATCCGAATTGTCCCCAAATCCCTCTTAGGCAAATGAAACCCCAAAGAGCTTGTTATTCACCACGGCATCAGTTCCTGGGAGAAAGAGGCTCCTTACCAACGGGTTTTTCACACACAAGGCCATCTGCCATGGCAGTGCAGGGATTTGCCTTCAGCCCTGCCACCTCTGCTCTCTCCAGGTAGGCACAGAAGCCAGAGTCGTTGGGCTCTCCAGGGAGCCACTGCAGGGTGGTGTTTGTGAAAGGGGACATGTCATCCCAGCCCCAGTAGGAGATGTTGATCTTGCGCAAACCCACCCAGGGGGAAATTTTCTGTGGATTAAAATTAAACAAATGGAAGAGAATAGTTTAAAATGCTCCTTGTCTTGATAAAAAATTTCAAAAAATAGCTCAACAGTAACAACTTCACACCTTCAAAATTCACCATGTTCTTATTTCACTTTGTCATCTCATTAATCATTGTCCACACAGTTTTTATCTTAATTGTTCTATCTTGCTGAACATCCCCCAAAACCCTACTCCCTATATGCTTCTCTTCTACTAAAAACCTGTGTTCTGTTCAAAGACAATTCTGATTTCTATTATTGTTCATAACGAAACTGTTTGTTTTTTTCCCAGTGGCTACTGTACAATTACTAATTGTTAGGCCACTGTGGATAATGAAATACACATATGTTAACAGCAATTCAGAGAAATCAAATTTCAGGAAAAAGTAGGATCAAAATTACATCCTCTAAAGTCCATAGTGCTGATGCTGATCAACTTTAGACAATTCAGAGACAGAGATAAAAGTAGCACATTTACATTTCCAATGCTGTTAAATACACATTGAATATACTTTCATTATTGATTTGTAACTTATAAAACATAGTCTAGAAATAAACTAAAACCACATATTTTTAAAATATACTTAGGATATATCAGTAAAACTACATCACAAATTCTACTGATTTTTATAATTTCATCTTTACACTCCTAGCAAGCAAAAAAGCAGATTCTAAGGAAAAAAGGCATTTGCTTGTTCCAGGATAAATCTACATGCATTACTTGTCCCCATTGGTGTAAAAATCTCAAGATATCCAAACCAAACACATTTCCATATGTAATCTCTGCAAAGGCAGTTTTCATTAAGCCCAGTTCAAACACACAGAAGAGAGACACAGAAAGACAACTGGGATGCGACAGGTGGGTCCCAGAACACCAAACCCAGGTGCCTGCCCAGGCAGAGAATACACATTGTCAGCCCCAAAGCAGAGATATTGATCTGATTGTGAATTAGGTTCACAACTGATTTAATTTACAAGGTAAGTAAAGGTAATTTACAAGGTAAGTAAAACACTGTAATACATCTAAAGGGAACCTGCCATTGTTAAAGAGCTATGTATTCCACAAGTGAACCAAGAGTTACTGCCATTCTCTATCACTGATCTTTCACCTTTGATCTCACATTTTCTCTGGCCACTCAGGTTTAACCCATGGGTGAAAAGAAAATCTTTCAGTACTCTTAATTCTACACAAAATCAAAGCATTCCTTCTTTTTACCCCTGTCTTGTTAGAGCAAATTAAAATATGAAGGAATATTAATTTTGTTTCAAAAATACCAATGATAAATACCTTTTAAAAGAAGCAGCAGGTAGATAGTTGGTATTCCTGACCTCCCTAATATGTACTCCCTATGCCCTCTTCTGCTTCTGTTCCCTCAGTTAAGATCACGACCAAACAAAAATTGCTTTACCTACTAACACTTGGGGACACAACAATTTTAAATATACCAGAAAACAACTAAGAAATGTTCCATTCCATAAGCAGTGATGTGTTCTGGAAGAACACACAGCAGCAAGAACATTCAATTTACCACTGTCCACTTTGTGTCTTACTTCTGTATTTACTTCCTAACTCCGTTGCTACCCCAGGTGACCAACTTTCCAGGTGTCAGTGCAGACTGTGAGGACTCACATGTCCTGGACACCAGAAAGAACATGATGCAAGCAGTACAAGTGGAACTTGGGCATCTGGAAAATGGCAGATAATACATCTGTTGCCTTATTTGTTGTTCAGTTGGCTAGATTCCTTTTTTGTATGTGGTCCACATGGACCAGAAGAACTTAGATACCTACACACATATCTACACTGGTCCCTGTAGATGCTTAGTGTGCACACCAAGCACATATGAAATAATGTCAAGGGCTTAGGCAGGATAAATTTCTGACAAACACACACATAAACCAACCCTACATGCCTACTTTGGGATTGAGGGATTCCAGCCAAGAGAACCTTTAACATATTACTGACTGTTTCAATTGCACTGCCAAATAATTTGGCCTCAGCATCAGTACATAAAAAAAAAAAGGGATCATATTCCAGCTATGGTGAAAAAGTATGTGAGCCAATAATGAAAACTGACAGGGCAGCAGTGATATTTGGAAATAAATTCTTCCATTTGAGTAGGAGACTGTCTTGGAACCCCTTTAATGATGACAAAGTCCCAGGAAGAATTATGAAAGCCAAATCAGCCACAGGAGATAAAAGTAGCATCCCTGAAACGAAAGACTTCCAGCAAAAGCAACACATATCCCAGTCATAATCATTCTTAATAGCTGGACTATCTGGACAGCTGACAGTCATCATGTCAGACATCTCAAATTCCATATGTACCATCTCTGGCTCTCTGCTAGGATAAACCATCGAAGTACAGACCCAAATGCTGATGAGCACATTATCAAATGCACACCATGGAAGCTGTGACCTTGCAGGCCCACTCAGGCCATGCTGCTAGGATGCCAAGCACAGATTATCCAAGTAAGGCCTCCCAAATGTTCAAATGATGTGCTTAACATGCCTATTCAATTATGTGGCATCGATTCCATCATGTGGTGGGCCACAGGTGAAGACTGCTGGCAACAGCAGAGTGTGTGTGGATATCATCAGAGTTTATCACCAAAATGATTGCTGCTGCACTGCATGGAAGCCAACAGGAAAAATCAAATCACAACAAGAGCATTCAGCAAATTCCATGTGAGATACCTGCAGCCACCAGGGCTCTGTGACTATCAAACTAATTTCTTAAAAAAAAGATGCTTAAATCATCTCTCAAACTGATTAAAGATTTAGACAGAATAGCTGGGAATCTCAAAGTACCTGAAGTAACCAAGGGACTGCAAATGTGTTGACTGAAAATGCCAATCCAGTTTCTTCTTCAGGCTTAAGAAATAATGGGGATTGAACATCCTTCACTTGAACTTTATGGTTGTTTCATTTAATGCAAAATGAGTGTAGAAAACTGATTCCTTTACTTTGAATATCTTGCCAAAAGATGCCTCTGAAGAGGACCAGACAGGAAGGAAATGAGACTGCCAGTTCTCTGGAACCAGAACTCGGTTGATGCAAGATTCCAGTTCCCAGGCCTCCTGAAAAATGTTCTTTACCAAATCAGATGAGTGAAAAATACAGTGCAATCAACTCATTTATTGGAAGTTCAGGTGATCCTTTACTCAACATATATAAGTGGGAAGAACATTACTCCTCAGAGAGTTCTGAAGACCTGTTCCTTCTTTCTATATATGCATATCTATAAAAACTCCCTTGACATATAATACACAATTCATTTTAAAACAACATCAACAACTCAACAAGCTCACAAAAGAGCATTCTAGGCAAGTTTAAAAATCAGTTTAAAAAACAAAACAAAAAACCCAAAGTAATGCAATACACAGCAGGTGCTCAACTCCATCTTGGGAAAATTTGTAATGAGCCTTACTAATGTTGCAGTGGATAACACAATCAAAAATATATTGTGAAATATTGTATAGATTTATCCCATTCCACTATTTAAAATTTGGAATCACCTCTAGAATATGTTTGTCCTTCCATCCATATCATTCTGTCTATATTTTAGAATCCACAGGCCATCTTAGAAACTTTTTATTTGTGCTTGAAATACAGCTGGTCATGGCTTACCTGTTTTCACAGAATCATCTTCTATAGCACTGAAAACAAGTTACCAAAAAACTTTTTAAATGAGACATTAAATATTTGAGAATTATTAAATTCTGAGAAAAATTGCTACATAAGGTTTTATTTTCATCTGACAGAGGAACAAAATTGCAATCATACAATGCATAGTAACAGAACAATCTGTAATCTCATCTACACCTATTAAGATGAACATTAGATCAACTTTTGGCCATAACAGGAATCTATAAAAAACTGATGAATAATAACTTAAAGAATATGCTCTTCTCTTATTCTAAATCAGACTATTTTAATTTGTTTTAAGTAGTAATTATGGAACTATGTTAGAAAGGAAAATTATGCAACCTTCACTAGAAAGCTAATAGTTCATGTTAAATCCACTGGTTTACTAGAGAATTTAAATCAGATTAAGTTGCTTTGAGATCTAAAGTGAAAGGGATCATTTCTACTGATGACACATTTTTTCATGTACTACTGCTGAATCAGCACTAAACTAATGAGAGCTGAATAATTTGTAGATGAGTGAAGCAAGCAAGACTACCTTGACTGAATAGCCAACTACCACTGAGGCTCAAAAATCTCCCCTGTTTCTTAATTATGCAAATTACTGAGGAAGCATATATCTCTTTCAAAAATTTATCTGCACCTTTATTTAAATTCCTTTTATTTTGGATCACAAATTATCCTGAAAGTGTATGATACACTAATGTCTCATTTTTATTATGTGCACCACAACACCTTATAAACAAAATTCAACAAACTTCTCAGGAACTGTTTCAACTCCTGGATTTGTTGCTCCAGGATGGAACATACAATTAAACTTTGAAAATACTGTGGCCTCTCAGTGCCCATGTTTCCACAACATTCACAATTTGGAGTAATTGCTTGCAGTTAATTTGTCTCTTTTCTGCACCATTCTGAACAAAAACCCTACTTCCAGAAAAAGCAGCCCTGTGAAGAGAGACAATGTGGTCTATGCAGGGTTTTCCATTCCTCACCTGCAGCAATTCTGACTATGCCAGATACCAGCACTCTCCATGTTTTGTAAATATTTACCCAGTGACTGACACATTTAAAGCAGTGGAAGCAAGATTTATGAGTTTTAAGTGTCTCTGGATCTATTAGACACATATGATGCAACCTGGAAGCAATTAATAGTAGGAGTCATGCGTTAGGTCAGGAGAACACCTTATTCTCCTACTCTTTTTAAACTTTTCTTTAGTCCAATTGGTTAAAAAAACATACAATCTGGCAAATTGAAAAAAACTAGAACTTCCCCAGTTCCCATCTACAAAGATTCTAGCTAGTATTTCAGTGAGACTTTGGTTTCTTCCTGGAATTTTTTCTTTATTGGGGACAATTTTAGGGGGAAATTTGCATTCTCGGGCATCCAAAGTGAGTTGAGCTCCCCTAATCCTGAATGCAGGAAGACAGTTAAACTAGAGATGGGCTAATGGACAGTCAATGCAACAACTGTAAAATAGAGACAAAGTGCTAAAATAATTTATTAGACTTCTAAAACCACAATAGGAAAGTGGGACTGGTAGAAACTGTTCTAAAGGGAGTAATTCAGAAACCAAGAGTAGATGTCAACTTCACCACAATCAGACACATTATAAAACCACAAAAACATAGAGCCCTCAGAGAATACTTGGAGCTAACAAGGAATAACATTGCTATGCAAAGCTCACTAATTAACTGCAACCTACACTCAAGTGTAATTTATAAAAAAGATGCTTAGCCTTGTGAGCCCGGAGTCAAAGGAAAAGTTGCAAACAGTTTATATAATGAAAGGCTTTGTGTATAACTGTTCTCTTCTTCCTTTGTGCTTACTACACCAAAACTAAATCTTCTCAGAATTTATTGCATGCTAACAAGAAAATTATTATTTTTAGTTAAATCCCACAGTAGCAAGCAAACTCCCAAGAGAGCTAATTGCACTTTTAAATGAATATACAACATTTGAATATTAGCAGGAACAATAAATTAACCTCATATTGCTGCTTAATCTATTTTTCAGAGAAATTCAAATCTTCCCTTTCATAATATTTTGCTTACTAGGTCAATAAAGGCATGTAAGAAAAAAAAATTAAGTGTAATTTTTCTTTAGTGTGGGAATCTGCAGCCTATCCATTGTGTTTGCTTTGGCATTCTTTGACAGAATTTAATTTATTTTTCATGAACAATACAAATTTGACTTTAAACTGCTGGTAATAATTTTAAAATACATTTGCAAATTCAACAGTGTTTTGAGTTCATACCACACAGATCTTTGTTTTGTCCCTCTCTTTTTTACCAAATCAATCTTCTCCTTATCCTTTAAAAGGAGGCAACCTATTGATTTCCAGTTTAGTATTGGGATTAGGAGAAATTATTTATACACAATGAGGTTTGGAGAGGGTATGGAGACAATGGCAACCCCCTCCCTCGGAATCTTCCCAACACATCAATGTATTATTCTAAACATGATAAAGAAATTGTCCTAAATTTGTCCCAGAAGAGGGACTTTGTGTATTAGGAAACAATCTACAAAATCACATGATGTTTCTATTAACAATAAAGAATGCTGAAGTCCTCCCAGGCTGTAGATTTACTGATACTATTTGACAGTTTGTAAAATACACAACAGCTATGTAAGTTGCTTTCCATTTCTCAGCATAAGAATACCAAATAACAAGGAGATAAAGTCAGAATCATATTCTTATTTCCAAATGCTGCTCTGACACATTCATTAATCCTGAAGAGTTTTTTTGTTTTCAGGTGAAACTGAAACCTTTTTTTTTTCCCAGGCTAAAGATTTTAAACCCTTCAACATTTAACCATCCAAGTCAAACTCTACTGCAGATAATAGAGATTAAAACCACGGTGTTCACCCTACAGCAGCTCTGACTCCATTTGTGAACTCCCCACCAGCACCTGTTACAGAAGAAAGCCATCTAAAATGAAATCTCACTCTTTAAATCATTATGATTGCAGTTGGAGAGGGAAAGGCAGGCAAAAGAAGATCAAGAAGTTTCAGAGAGCCTCTGTCACACCTGATAACACATTTAGGATGTATCACACTGAGTAAATGCAGCTGGACAGATAGATATGAATGAAAAAAATCTTTTCTTTTCCAAGTGCCACTGAAAACACGAGGACAATTCATGGCAGAATTTCATTAGAGGTTCTGACAGCTAAATGATTGTTTAATCCAAGATAGATTTTTTAAAGTGAATAAATTTGTCTACAATTGCTTAAACTGTATTTGAGGTATCTCAAATTTACATCACCCCATTGGCTCAGGATGTACTTCATTTAAATAAAGATATGCTCAGCAGGATGTCACCTTGCAGAAGTTCTAAGCTCTGAAATGTAAGAAAAACCTTGCTTCCAAACACTAAAAAAAAAGCTATTTCTCATCTACACCTCAAGCCAGTCAGGCAAAATCAGTCATATCAATAATCTATCACACTTTATTAGACTTGAAGGCATCCTGTGCAGTATTTTAATAGGAATCAGGGGAAAGGAAAGCAAAAAGGAAAAAAGGTGGTAAAATAAATAACCATAGCAATCATGTTGCCAACATCATTCTGTTGTTGTTTATGTTTCAATTACATTTTCAACATTAACTCATCAAAGAGTGGACAGACAAAATGAGTCTCAAGGCTGCAGTAAATACAATATCAGAAAAGAACTTCTGACACTGAATGATTTCTGTCCTTCATTAGCAAAAAAATAGAAAAAAGTGTATTTCTAGTAAAAAAATACTTTCTTTGTCCAGTTCCTATATTTACTTGGGAAAAACCACAAAAACCTCAAGTACATAACCTATGTTTGAATCTGCATTTTGCAATGGAATGCTAACAAAGATAAAATACTGCTTTTGTCCAGAATATGTGTCCCTAACATCTTGCTCTCAGATTCAGAAATAACAAAAAGGCAATCCTTAACTGTTATTTCCTTTGAATGATCTCAACTCCTCTGCAGCAAAATAACTTTATAAATCACATACTAGTTTGATATAGGCTTTAATTATTATCCACCATTATCTTTCATTTTCCTGTAACTTTAAAACCCTAAGCTACTTAAAAATGTGAGGATTTTATTCGGACAAAGTGCTACATGTTCTACAAAACTACATACACACTCCCAAAAATGTCCCTTGCTAAGAACAACGGCTTTGCTTGTAAAAATCAGAATCATATTCTGCTAAGACATCCCATCTGAGTGTGCACTGCTGGTTTCATATTTCTGAGCGTTTTTACATTTCATATACTTTAACTAGTAATGTTTAAACACAGTAATAAGCATTTGAATATTTAACTGCCAAAAAAATGAACCTGACCACTCTGGGCAAGATGGTTTTTCTTCCCTTCTCTAGTTCCACAGTTCCCAAAAGTAATATGGATCACTTTTCTAAGGAATATTCTGGTGGCAGCTTGCTGTATTTACCAGAGGCATGAAAGAGTTTTCAGCGCTCTCTCTTCCCCCCCACCATGATTAGAGAAAGCTAATTAGCTTCAGCTAATTCCAGTGCTGCTGTGCAGGGAATTGCTACATGTTTTACACACTAGTGCAGCTTCTCTGTGACCCTTTGATCCCACAAACCAGTTACAGAGCAAACTGCCTTTTCTGGAGAAGTTACACCTGCACTGGTGCACGGGGGTTATGCATCCATATTGCTGGACCCTGCCTTTGCCCGTGTTGAATTTCACAATTACCTCCATCACAGCTGAAACCAGGACACAAAATCAGTGTTCCAGCCATTCTCTTGAGCAAATACTCTCTTCCAAGCAAATAGAAATTTTTAGCATTTAAATCTGGTAAGGTGGGAAACCTTGGGAGCTGCTGTGTGATCTGTTTTAAATCTTAAGATTTTTTCAAACCTTAATATGCTACACGTGACTTACACCAGTCTTTAGCACCATTTAGCACATTTCTTTGAAGGCATAAACTTTCCTCTGTTTGGACAAAACCCTAGAAGAGATTTCTCAAAGCCAATTTGTTTCACATAAGCACCAATTACAGTTCCTTGAGTTACCTGAAGTGTATACTTCTGTATTTCATCCAGAACAAATTCCACTTCTTTTGAGGTTGTTAATGAGGCAAGATTTCCACTCAAATTGTAGCAATACAGTTTGGCATTGTCATAGCTTTCCCGACTGGAATTTATGTGGAGGCAGGCATCTCCAATGTGATTCCATCTTTCCCCACACAGGTGAGCTGGTGCAAAAAGCATACAATTAAAAATGATTTTAAAAAAAACTTTTAAAAACTCAAGGGAGTCTGAATTTTATCTTCCTGAGAACATAAACCAAAATGCATCCCACACTCAATTTCCCTTCTCACATCACGTAAATTCTGAAATAGCAAGTATCATCAGACAGAATACTCTATTGTTACAGAAAGAAGCTTCTAAGAACTTAAAAAATAATTATAAGATATATGCTAAGTTTCAGCACAATATTTTTGTGCCATTATTTCTTCCTTATATTCAGAATTGAGCATAACCAAATATTAAGATAAGATTATGTACATAAATAATAGTTTTAACAACTCCTTTTATTTAGGTGTTATGTAAATTTCAAAATCTAATAGCTGTCCAAGAATTACGAAATCACGACTTTACACTATTCTTGTTTTATCATACCCTTGCATTTATATTTGCCTAAATACTAATGCAATCCAAATTATAGAAAATTCAGGTAACATCTCAGAAAATATTTCTCTTCTACATTTTACAGCATTATTCAGACTCAGATAACTATTAAAATATAAGTAAGAGCAACTTATAGTCAATCTATAGAGATTACATAGAGTTTTGAACTGCAGAGAATAAATTGTTATTTAATGAATCATCTCTGTAAAAAAGGTATTCATTAACTTCATCTGGACATAAAAATCAAATGGAAAAGGTTCTGACATCTAACTCCATATATGTAGTTATGAATACAAAATAAATACTATTTCAGAATGTTAACAGTCACCTTCTGAGAATATTTCATATTTGCATTTTAATATTCACTGCTTTCATAGTAGTACCAATATTAGACCTTCACGAAAGTAGACCTTGGGCCCTTTCTGCACAGGAAAATTGAAGTATAATTGAATAAAACTTTCAAGGTAAAACCCCAGCTAGCAAAAGGAACAATGTCAGTGTCCACGGAGCAGTAGAGGCCTCGGAATGGCTGTTCAGCTCTGCACTCAGTGCTCCCTGCAGGCCAGGGCTCATCTCTGCCTGTGCAGCGGCACAGCCATTGCGCCTTCACTAATGCCATTATCTGCCCTGACACGATTAAAGGGAGCACTGACACCCCAATCAGGGCTGAAATCACATCTGGGTTCACCTGCACAGGCACAGGCAGGCAAGAGGAGCGAGCACAAATAAAACAAACCCATGTCTGCTCATGAACAAACATTCTCTGGCAAGGACAGAGGAGGTTTCCTCAGGTTTGAAAGCAGCTGTGAGCAGCAGTGTCCCCTTACCAGGCAGTGCCTGGCACTCCTGCTGCCGCTGGTCCCACTGGCAGTTGAGGTGCAGGGAGCAGCTCTTGCAGCTCGTCAGTTTATTGCAGATCTGCTCATTCCTCACGTGACATTTTGTGTAGTTTTTAACTGACTGTAAAAACAAACAGACAAAGCAACACCTCAAGCAGACATCTATTAAAAGAACAGAAGTCAAAATGGAAATACAGAGCAGGTAGATCCCTCCCAGAAAGTCATGGCTATCTAAATGCTAGGCTGAATTTAAGCTCCTTATCAAGAATCCTTTACCAGATGCAGAATGCAACACTGGAGCAAAAATCACCCCACTTGCTCTACACAACTGAGTGTCAGATTGAAGAGGCCAATTCCCTGTACAGGGGGCAGGAAGAGCTTAAAAAACTAAACTAAATATTTATTTCTTAGATACTTTAGGGTAATACTTTCCCTAAATTATTTCATCCTATGCAGTTTAAAGCAAGAAAAATAGTCAAACAGAACATAAAAAATGGCACAAGGTGCAAAATAATTACATGTAACTGACTGAAGGTGAAAGAATATGGTCCACACACAATATAAAACCAGGGATAACTTTATTCCTTTGGTACCTTAGCATAGAAGGAAAGCAGTAAACACTGAAAGAATTATTACCTGGGGGCTTTTATTGGATTTGGTCAGTGTTTGGTTTTTTTCCTGAAAACTGAGGGCTTCCAAGTTAGACATTTTGAATACAAATCTTTCTTCCCTCTGCATAGTACTTTTAATTAAGACATTGTATTGATACCTTATTTAATGAACTGCCCTAAATCCTCAGCCAATTCATCAGCTCACCTATAAGGCTCTCTCTACCAACTTAATTTCAAGGTAATAATTAAAAGTAAGTCCCAACGCAAGCCAGCTTTGTACTCACAGAACAGCTGAGATTGGAAGGGACCTCTGGGAGCCCCTCTTGTCAAACCCTAACAAGTCTTGTCTCTCTTAAACAACAAAAGATTAAAATAATACATGGCAGCAATAATGGATTGCACTTGGATAGCAAATGCATGATTTATTGAAAACATTGGTTACTTTCCTTTCTATTAGTCTCCAGGAGTATGATTAAACAACTTAGAAAGGGACTGCATGACAATAAGTTACACAGTGGTTGGTACTGGAATATGGCAGTGATAGGGCAGGGGGGAGAAAAGCTGTCTCCTTTTAAATCTGTTTTTTTAAAGTCCTGAAATATTGCATTTGTGAAAGTGAATTCTCAATCTCTCACAAAAGCAGCTTCACTCCAGTTGAACAACTCTGCTGTTGAGGCATTTTTTTATTTTTATTTTTTGCCTTTAATGGATCAGATGCCTACCAGTAAGTTTGTTTTCAGAGGTCCTGACTTTTTTCTGTTCTATAAGGAAGGCTACTGTGAAAGCAAAAAGAACCAGAGAAGCAGGTCTAGGTACAGGCATCTGCACCACAACACAAAGCAGAGCCAAAGGCAATGCCAGCGAGTAACAGACTTGTTAATATCTAGGCCAAAAATGCACACAACAGTAAAGCACAAAAAAAATCTTTGGTACAAACCCACATTTAGTTTCCCTCAGTCATGAAACACACTCACAAAACTTCCTGAGAGATGGTTTTAAGTGATTTTTAGAGCATAAGTAACCACCATATGCTCATTTACAATAGCTCAACTAATACTCACTTTTAACATTTCATTTTGACATACCCTTAAGCATTCAGATTTCTTTTTTAAATTATATACTCTTCAGTGGTATTACACACAGATTACAATTTTCCACCTAAGCTGAGATATTTGTTCTATTACTTTCTAATCATGAAGCTTGTTGTATGCTGGTTATTTAATGTTTAAAATAAAATTCAAAGTACTAGTGACTGTTCTATAATAATATTCTTTGTTGTATTCCCTTATTCCCAGCATTTATTTCCCTTAAATCCAATTTAAACACTGCTTGCCTGAAAATCTCATTAGTTCAATGTAGATGTGACTCCAATAGGTAATTCATATTAACACAATATTAAGGTTATAACTTAAACTACCAAACCCAATGAAATTCAGAAAGATGACAGTCCATCTGTTACAGAACTTCTATATTGCTGTAGGATATTTATAATGTTTACACTCCAAAGCATGAGTAAATCATGTTATGTATAAAGCCTCCCTCATGTCTGATTTACTCAGATGTTTTTTAAGTACTGATCCTGATATGGTAGTATATAGACAGACTTATGAACTGCAGTGATTTTCTGAATATTTACTGAAGAATAAAAATACTACTAGTTTATCTTAGAATTTCAGAAATCACTATTAAATTATGTACCTCTCTCCTCCTACTGGAATTTTCAGGTTAACAGTATAACCCTGTCTAGTTTTCCTAGTGTAAATGTAAATTATCAATTTATAGATTCACTATTATTTTCCTGAAGCTACTCCCAAAACTTGCTATTGGGTATACTTCCTACTCATAAATTTTCTCTGTTTCCTCCAAGATAAATTTGATTCTATTCATATTTCCTCCTATTACTTTATATATTTTCTCTTGACTATTCTTTGAATTCCTCAAATGTAGGCAGATTACCATGATTACTATTCTTGGTATTATTGTATCATCCAAGGACTCCTATTGTGAAAGAAGGAGCTTTCTGGAAGTAATGCAAACACAAAAAAAAAAAAAAAACCAACAGGGATTCTTGACTTTAAGGCACTGTGTAAAAATATTTATTAATGTAGGACTATAGGTCTCTTTGAAGCCTCCTCTAGTATCCCATTTTCTTGGCAAAATGCTCTTTATCATCCCCTTCATGGATTTGACAATGTTTGTTTTATGTTGCCACACTCAGATAGAGAACTCTTAAATCACGCACCATTCTAGGCTGTGTTTAGGTAACTGTCACCAGCTGGGGCTTTATTGTATTGCACATGTCCCCACATGAACCAGCACAAAAGGAATTCAGTCAAAGAGGAAACATGCCCCCCCCCCGCCCCCCATCCCTTTACAGGAATGTGCCCCCCTTGGAGCTTCTGAAGGCAATGACATTTTCCAAAATGCAATACTGGGTGGAGGCAGAAATAAAATAATTCAGCTACGCCTCAACATACTAAGGCTCTCTTTAAGGCTACTTAATCAATTCTCCTTCATGGAGCTTACTCTTCCACGTACTACTTCATGAAAAATGACATCTTGTAAAGGAGCAGCAATCTAAAATGAAATTAATCTCTCCCACAAAGCCTTTTCTTTTTTTTTCTCCTTTTTTTTGGTAAAGACTTGTTTCCATTATAAAATATAGTCAATTTCAGTTTCATAGGATGCAAGATAAAGCATTTTACGTGCAGACATAGAGGGTGAATACAGTTTCATAAACATATTAAGCAGATCCAGATCAACCAGGCATTGCAAGCTTCTGCTTGCAATGACATCAGATATGAGTGTGATATACCTGATCTATACCTTGATGATGCATGATTCTGCACAGGAGGGGAATACAGTGTCCTGCTAATGTGCTGGCTCACATCAGAGGGTCAGCACAGGCAGGTGAATGTGCATCATCAGCACATTAGCACTACTCATGAAGTCCATCTGTCCAACCAGAGTCACTTCAGGGAAATGTTCATATTTTACAGGCCTTCCAACCAGCAGAGTAGCCACACTTTGCAGTATCTGCTTTGCATCTGTCTGTGACCACGAGGCCACAGCCAAACTGGTTGACAGCACATCTTTAGTAAACTGACCAGTTTCCTTTAGGCAACAGCAGCAGATTATAAAACGTTATTGTCATTCTCATCTGGAGTCCTATGATCTAAGTCATAAATTAAGGCCTTTGTACAGCTGCAAAGGCTCCTTGTGATGTTCCTAAGTCTACAGCTTGTTATCCCACATTACCATCACAGTGCTGTCACAACATTTCCATTTGTGGGCCTAGTCCAGAAGTAGCAGTCTATGAAAATGGATAATCAGCCTGATCCATTCTGGTTTTCCACATGCTGCCATTATGTTGATGCTATTTTAGTAGGTTTTATCGAAGCTGCAAAATTCTGCTTCCATCATCTCATGGCCAATAGACTAATTTTATAACAGCCACCTCCCATTTATGACAGCACCTCTTTCCAGAAGTCATTTTGATGAATTTTTGCTACCCCATTCTTCAATAACTACACTAGAAGCCCTTGCTATCCACTTCAGACCCTAAATAAAAGACAGGAAATTATGCAGAGCAGACTGGAGCATCGTTTGCTAATTAAGTTGACAATCTGAGTCATGAAAGGTTGCCAAAGAAGGACACTGAACCAAGAAGTTTATGCTAAAATACCTAGTGCTCCACATTTATTAGGGATCATTTATTAGGAATGAAGATGGTCTGCTCCTTAGCAACTATTCCTTGTTCAAGAGCTGAAAACCACGGTTAGAAAATTAGCACCTAATGGAGAACAATATGTCAGGAAAAGAAGGGCCCTTGAATATCACAAAGGAAACTAACCATTAGTGCCTGGAATGTGAAATCCCTCTGACAGACTTATAACATGAGTACAGATGAATTTGTGTCTGCATTGCTTTTATTAGTAGTGACTAGCTACAAATGCCAGTGATTAGAGCTGGCTGTGCTCACCCTGAACGGGCAAGATTTGAGTCACAATCAATCCAACTCAGACCTTAATTTGTCTGGAGAACAAGATTGATTTGCATCAGGTTCAAGCCAGAGAGCAAGATACTTTTACTAATGAAAGTGTGTCAAGAAAGGATTTTGAACTCAAGTACAGCCAGGTGTCTGTGGATAGCTGAAAAGTGTAAAGAGGCAAAATTTATAATGCTGAAACACTATTATAAGCTTTACAAAAATCAAATGAAACAAGCAAGAGATGCAGCAGCTGGTGAACAACAGCATAAAGTATAAAACATGGCACTAGGCAATATTAAAAAGAGAAAACTATAAACTTGCACGAATCTATGTGATCTGATGGCTTGTAGTTAAAAAGATCAAAACCAAATTATCACAAGCCAGTGGACATCATGGTTACAGAAGCTCATATTCCTTTAATGAGATGACAAGTGACTCCATGACAAAGAAAACCATTTCTATGATGATCAATGATCAGAAGACCATGACTAATGAGACTGGTCTGGTCGTGTTTGAAAAGGGAAAAACCAAACAGCACCCTTGATGGGATTCCATGGTTTCTGCCTGTCTACTGTACACCACAAAAGCACAAAATCCAAGTTAATAATGACTCTGACTTTTCAAATGTCATTAATTAGGGGATAAAAGTATTTGTCTTCAGAAATATATAGTAGGCAACACACTCCTGAAGAATACTTGTTTTTTCCTGAAATAGGTATTTTGCTGCAGGCCAACTCTGTCTTTTGCAACACTTTTAGCTCAAAAGCCTGGAAAACAACTTTGTTTGTGTTGAAAACAAACTAGGCTACTAGGCCTAGGAAAGAAGTACTGCTAACATGCTCAGATTTGTGAGGACTCACCATGCTGCAGTTGCTGTTTGCTGAAATGCACTTCTTGTCGTCGCACCACTGGCAGCCGTTGGTGTTGGCGGTGCAGCTGGCGCAATCCGCGTACCGGTAACATCTGTCATCAGCAGCAGCTGCCACACAAACCAAACAGAGAAAAGGAGAATAACGCCACATTTCTGACACTTCCTCAGAGCTTTTCCTGTTACAGCCTTCACTTGAACCCTAGCCATTCATAAGGGTTTAAGTTACTGTAGGAAATTAATTCTATTCAGCTAATAGGATTTGCTCCTTTAAAAATTCCTTCAGCAACAACTTTATTTGAAGGTTCGTAAGTCCCATATCTACTAACAGAATATTCACTGATTTACAGCATGAAAGCTCTCTTAGCACAATACAAAAATTAAGAGTATGAAAAACTTTTTTCAAGTATTTTTTCTTCACTCTTTTTAAACGGAAGGAAGATTTTCTTCAAATGTATGATTCTATAAAAATATAAGATGGTTATGCAAGAAGACGAGATAAAAGCAGTAAATAAAACAATCTAAGACAGATATGAGCAAGACATGGACATTTTAAATCTTTGTAAATTAATTTATAAACCTAATAATGACTGGTAAGTTAAAGTTCTGTTCTTTAGCTACAAAAAGTATTTGAAAAAGAGTTAATGTTATATTCTCAATAATGGGACTTGGACTAAAATTTAGGTTATGTAAAATCATTTAGGACACAAACTATTACTTCAGTTTAAAGGAAGCAAGGTTTTAAAAATCACCATGATGCAAAATAGGAGAATTTGTATCATCTCCTATGCTGATTACTGTGTTTAATTCCTGTTTGGCTTGGCTCCTTTAGTTTCAGGTGCACACAAGCTTAAAAGATTCTCTTGCCAGGAAAGTCTTGTCATCCAAGAATTGATCTTTTGAAAAATCACTAAAATTTCTGCTTATCCTTTAAATATTGACCCTCAGCAGTTTCTCAGATGATACTCTCAACCAGGTAACAACTGAGCCAAGTAATGTAAAAGAATATATGAAAAATTGGCTTTTGGCAAAAATTACCAACTCAAACTGGAAGAATTTGACAGCAGTGAAACAGTGCTGTTCACACACCTTCTTCAGAACTGGAATTATACAGACCTCATCTCTTCCAAGTTGAGTTGTACTTTATTTCCACTGCAGCACCTGTACTTGAGAAACTGCTCTAAATTTTTTATTTTCCTTCAGCCTCTCTGTGCTTTGTTTTGTTTGACTTTTATAAACACCTGTTGCTGTGATCAGCTTTTGATAAAATCCAATTTTATCTGTATTACTTTTGAATATAATGCCACAAGGCTTTTTGCCTTTTTTTTATAGATGAAACTTTCTAGACTGTAGATCTCTAAAAGTTCTAACACTGTACAAAAGCCATTTTCCAGAAAACTGTACCTGGATAATGTTTTTGTTATGTCACGTACCTTTTTTTTTTCCTGAGTTTGAGACTTTATAGCCAGTCTAGAAACAAGTACAAGCTATCAGAAAAATAAAATGTCTTGAAGTGTTGATTAATAGCAGTGCTAGTAACTTTTCAACAAACATTAAACACAGACTGGCAGTTTAATTGTATGGCAGTTTGTACACACAGCACACAGCCAAAGTCTGGGAAGCAATTTTACACTGTGCTGAAAGGAAAGATGCACAGAAAAAATAGTAGGTGCATGTAGCAGGGATAAATATTCTGTTCATGTGACATATAAGAACAACACTTTCACAAGCAATTTATTTGTGACAAGCCAAAATGCTTAGGAATAGGTTGGAACAGTTATTCATAACAGTAAATTGCTGTTTCAAACAATACAGCCATCACAATGCCACAGAGAAATTCATATGACAAACTTGAACTCATCTGACACACTGCAAAGGGCTTGTTTGCCTCAGGTTTTTTTCCAGCTGTGCCTGCACTATATTCTTCTGTACAAATGCTTCTGTTTCATAGGTAATCTGCTTGAAGCAGTGATGCTTTCATCTCTTACTGGCACACACAGGTACGGGAGTGCCACATGCCCATAACACCAGGTACCACTTGCACTGCCCATTTGTGCTCTCAGTGTTCTGCTCTGCCTTAGCACCTTCAACTTGTGCTCTTTTGCATCTACCTCTCTGCATGTAAAATACAAAAGGATTGCATAACTGAATGATTTTCTTTCTAAAAAACAGATCTCTTGCACTGGGCATTCTCACAGGGGAACACTCTTAACATTCCAGTCACCACTTCCACGTGGTTACTTCTTTGAAGGTTGCCCACCCCCATCTCCTACAAACCTGACTAGAATTCACTTACCTGTTTTCTTGGGACATTTTGCTCTAAGGATATTATTAGCATGTCCAGATTCCCAAGATTCACAATGTTTCTTGTTCCACAGACACCTTATTCCTGGACGAGCATTTTTGCACAGCTCTTCATCTCTGAATGCTTCACAGTTGGGAGGCTTGTACACGAGGATGTCATTCAATAGAACACTTGAAAAACCCCCAAATATATACATGGACCTATTGGGTAAAAGCAAGGAAATTTAACTCTTTTGTAGACACATTTTCTTGATTTCTTATCTGTCTTGATGCACAATTAAAAACCCACATATTATCATTTTAAAAAATCTCTTTCTTTTTCTAATAAAGACTCTATCAGTGGTTCTTTTATTGATTACTTTTTCAGTTTATTTCTCCATGGAAGTTGAGAGTAACAAAAAAATTGCTGAAAGTTTCCTGTGCTGTATGTATTATGGAGTGGTATATCCAAATATCTATAAAAAAGAATGAAGAGCTTTGGAAGAATGCACTCATTTCTCCAGTTAGATATTGAGAACAGAGTATGAAATACTGTCTTGTTGAAAACAATAACATTGTTTTCATGACAGGCAGCAACAGTTGGCAAGATGGGTATTTGTTTTTGGTTAAAATTTGGTAACATTTCCAGTGCAGTAGCTGCTGACACAGGAACCAAAAGACTAAACCTGAGTCTTCACCCTTCTCATTAAAACTAAGAACTGTCTCAGGTAAAAGATAGTAATAGAAAGCCTCTATATTTGTTGTAAGATATACTCTTAAAACAGAATTAATCACAGAGTTACCAATAGCAGAAATCTGGAGAATGTCTTGTGTTGCACTGTTTTGGTACCAAAAATCCTTCTAAAAATACCACTATGTTCTTAAAAAAAAAAGACATATTTAATGTAATTAATAGAAAGTGACAGTTCTCAAAGTATAAGACATGGCTTAGATGGCATAAAACACACAAATCATAATGAAAAACTATCAGTTGCTGAATTCATTAATTCCAAGTAATTTTGTCTTAATAAATAAATCTGTTCATTGATTAATGTCAAGTGCTCTGTGTACATATTTACAATTTAGTGCTATTTTTGTTAAAAGCAGTCACACTTATTTGCAGCATTACTCATTACCTCATTTCTGAACTATACAGAATCCTTTTAAACAGGATCCATAAGTTGCCCACAAACACTTCAGTACTGACTTTATTAGTGTGATGCATAATGTAGAAGAGGTACAATGACCTATAGTACTGGAACTTCAGATTCTAGGCCAGTTGGCAACCAGCAAAACAAAAGCTGAGAAGAGTTAACAACACACATTTTTTAAACCTGACTATTGTTTTCTACAACTTTTCCAACTTAGTATCATCTAGTTGCTGGCAGGCTTTTCCTCCTTCAGGTGGTAGAGATGATTATTGTATCAGTATTACCAAAATCTTCCCTTTTTCCCAGCAAATTTTAGTTACATGGTTATTTTATGATTGTAGAAGAATGAAGAATTATAGCATACTGCAAAGAGAAAAAGATTTCTCCCATCACACCTAAGTGAGGGTTATAGTTGGTATCAAATATGAAATTTTGTGCAGCCCTCAGTGCTGAGAAAACACCTCAGGTACCCTGGAACATTCACCTAAAATGTCACTGAAAAGATCCCCAGCAGACTGGGGATTAGCTGTACTGATTACCTGATGAGCACTACTTTCTTTCCCTTTTAATAAGTTATATCAGTTCTGTTATTGAACCATACTTCACTTAAATGTGACTTCTTCTACAGGTTTTTCCTTCAGAAAAATGGCAAGCAAAATTTAAGAGACACTTCATTTACCCATTACTGACAACAGCAGTGTGACCAAATCTGTTGACATCTCGATGCAGATTAGGTTTTGGTAAAATCTTCCATTCATCACAAGCTGAAAGACAAAAAACCAAGCATATATCAAATAATTTGAAAAGTTTTCAGCAAAACACATGTGAAGTATATTTTAACCACTCAAGGATAAATCAACTCAACCCCTTTTAGATGCATTTGTGAGTAGATGCTTCAAGAACCTGTCAGCAACACTGATCTATCCTAACATTTATCAAGTCCACAGGACATTCACAGAAGAGTCATTTTATTACAGATACAGTTGTCTGCCTTCACAACCAGTTTCAACACCCAGAAACAAGCCCTGGCCATTGTTGCTATCAAGGGATCCATCATATTGCCCTCACGTTTACACGTTCTCAAATTAGCTAAAGGGTTTCAATTTATATGTATTTAATGGAATATCTATGGCAGTGAACTCGGTTCTTTTCATAAGCGTTTTAAGATAAAGTATTACTCCTCCAGATGTGCAACCCATCTCATTATTGTCTTACTTTTGGTATCTTGATTTAAGTATGCTGCTAATTACTTTCCACATACTTGAGAGGAATGCTGAATCAGGATCTCCATGTCAAATTAATTATTCAAGCACATTTCTTTTGGAACTGCTGTACACAAATAAGGTTTCAGTGTGGTTTATTTTTTCTTTACTGACTAGAGTTTTGGTTCTTTAGAATAATTACTCTTTTCTTCATTATTTCCTACTTAAACTGTACTGACTTCATATATTCAAATCCCACAGTAAAAGAAATAGGGAGCACCTACAGATTGAAGCTTCAAGGAAAGTGAAGGGGTTTTGCACCTTAATTTAGGTAGAGGCATCTCTCAGCAGTCAGATCATAAAACCTCAGTCCTTCAGCTTAAAAAACCAGAAATGGATAAATCCAGGAGGAACAAACTGTCTTCCAAGCTGGTCTCATTCACAGTGTCAGAACAGCTCAACTCTGCCAGTGCTGCTGTTCTGGCACTTCTAATGCAGAAAATCATTCACAGCAGAAAATTATTGACAGCAGCACCTTGTGCAGTCAGCATCCTGTTAGCAAAGCACACTGGAACACCCTGTGCAATGTCACACCAGGATGGACTCGGCACCCAGGAGGGGATAGCATGGCACAGCTATGGCAGCAACACCACTAAGTCAACTTGGGCTTCCACCAAATCACAGCCTGAGCCCACCAAGAGAGCCAGTGTGAGACCATGGCTGTGATAAATAAATCAATTACACCTTTTATAAATTGGAAACAGAAACTAAAAACACATTATTACTGAAGTAATGCAGATGGCTCAAACAGCAATAATTTTGACATCAGGTGGTGGACTCCATGATGAAGAAAGTATAGCAAGTTTCATGCACGGTCTTATGGGAGCAATACATCCCAAAATTCTTACTTCTTTCTCAACTCCTACCTTCTATCACTATCATTGTTAACATTATATTATCATAACACTATGGAATTATTAATACACTTCATCTTTCACAGTTCTTTTCTTATTTTCTCTACTTAAACAGAGTGGTGAAAGTATGCACAATGCCAGAGACATTCCTGAAACAGTTTCAACCAAGCATTTTAACAATTGACCAGCAAAATCTTACTGTTAGACTTTAAAATCAAGTCCTTGCTGCTGTTAAGTGACTGCACATTAACAGGCACAGCACATGTGAGCTCATGTGCCTTTGATGGTAAAGGAAACAATTTAAGAAACCCCACTAAATTTCCATCTGATTTTAAAACTCACTAAATTTTCATCTGATCTTAGGAAGTGTTGACATTTATTTTCTTATTTTTACAAACATACACATTATGAACATAAATATATAGTCTTTCCTGTACTTAGAAATTTATTTTAGAAAAAGTGGGACTTAACACCAAGGGAAGACCATGAAACCATATTAAAGGCTGATTTTCAGATGAGGAACCCCTGAGGGCTGGAGATATAATAATTCCTTTCTTACTGATGGTATTTTTCAAACTGGCAGGTCTTTTCAATAGAGTACAAGAAAAAAAAGAGGGAGGAAAGCTTATTACAAATAGCCTCCCTTCTTATCTCCTCCTAGACTTCTCAATAACTACTAACACTGAACAGAGCACTGTGCAAGAAAAATACTTTTGCTCAGCTTTCAATTCCTGATGTGAGTTTCTCTGTACAGTTGATTAATACAAAATACAGATAGCTAGCCAACTGATTCCTGGTGGTTTTCAGTAAAGAATCAAACAGAATTCATCCCTGCCCATCATCTTCAAACTCCTTTCGAACAACTCTAAGCACTCAAATTTCCAGACTTCACTGTACCATTCCAAGAAAAAAATTACAAATGGCAAATGCAATTTGATTTACAACATGATTTATCAATATTACAGCATTCTGTGTGTTGTGTGCATTATATTAAGTCTAATAATGATGGTAAACTGTGCAGCAAAGAATAAAATATTTTCCTCCATAAAATGTTATGCCCTCAAGGCATTTTACTGATAGAAAGTGGAAGATAGCTGTATCTGTTCTATCTGTAACCAGGTCCAGCACATAGCACATGGAAGCACACTCTGCTTTTAATAGAACCAGTTACTGAGCAGATGAAGAAACAATACTATTCATTCCAAACTTATTAGCAGAATTTTTAGCCACTGAAAAGTACAAGGAGAAATAAAGGAGTTTTTTTCTTTCTATTACAAAGGCTTCTGCTTTAAGAATAAGCTGTACCACTTTATAACATTAAAAGAAAAAAGTTTCATCCTCGTCCCTGGTGTAGATTAAACAGTTCCCAGATGATACAGAAGTGGCTCTGACAGTGAATAGCCAGTCACACACATTTCTGTGATGAAACACCACAGAAATGCACTGGATTTGAAGCAATCCAGCTGAGAAAATCCCCACTTGAACTTTGCATAGGGTATTGCTCTCCAGAGCCTTCACTCCAACAGGTCAGGCCTCAGCACATCTCATCTACAACCTACTGGCCACACTGCATTACTGATATGAGAAAGGATGACCTGGACATTTTACAGGAAAGTTGTTAATGCTGCTGCAGTATCATACACTACTGGAAGGTTTCCCAGTCTGATTTATAGGGAAAAAAACCCAAAACCACCAAACCAAACCCCAAACAGAAAACAACCAAATAATTCTAATCAACATTATAGTGTAAGTAAAAAACTTGAACACAGAATTTGATTTTTAAAATTTAACTAATTAGGCTTACCAAAATGTGACTTAACAGAGGAAAAAAAAATAATAGAAAAATAAGAAGAAAAATTTGTTAGGATAGTCTTTTAAAAAGAAGCAACCAATGTTCCATACTTCACCTCCAGGATCACATTGTTATTTTGGCACTGGCACACTGTTATTTTGGCACTGGCAGACTGATTTAGTGACAACCCCTTACTGTATTCAGAGCTTTGTTTTAAGAGAAGGTATATGAAACCTTAAGGTATTTAATGCTTACATTTATCAAATAATTTCTAAATTTCGAACTATTTAAATAGGTTTGAACTGCCAATGTATTTGTTCTGCTCAAATCACACTGCAACTATGCAGTCCAGCTTTATGTGCTACATAGAATCCAATGCCAGCTTATGTTTCTATTTTCTCTATACCTATTTCTAATAATTATTAAGTTCATTTTTCTTTTGTAAAAAGTAGTAATTCTGGTTCTCAACACATGGACACCATTATACCTCTGTCTGGTTCTCATTTATGACTCTGGACGACTAAACACTGAACATAAACAGCTAAAACATCATGAAAGTTATGTACTAGCAGAAAACTTATTTTCTGAGTCTTTCCACACTTCATAAATATTTTTCTTTAATCAGATAATAAAAATCTCCTTACTCTCAGGAAAACACAACAGCAAGTATGTTCAAAACAGCATGAATCGAATTTAAACTCTAGAGCTACCATCTACAACAGAGTCTGTACACATAACAGTGACTCCCCAAGCAGTAAAAAGAAATCAACAACCTCACGCTTTGCTATTAAAGGGAGCAATTAGTGCATTACATTATTATGGCTTTGTTCTTCTAATAGCACAGCAATATGGAGGTAATTGCTGTTACAGACTGCACCAAAACTGCATTTATAACTTAAGGGTTTAGGAACTCATAAAACTTAATCTTTCACAGACACTGATTTACATTTTCTTTGTGAAGGCACATTGATATCCATTTGTAACTCCAGAAACAGGGAGAACTGCAAAAATAGATGTGTTCATATTGGAAAAAAAAATTCACAGATATTAAAACTCCTTCATTTTGTTAATGGTAAAGACTAAAGATGAAACAATTTACTTTTAAAAGCAAACAATTTATGAATAAACAATTCCTTTTTATTACAAAATACAAGCAATAGGTTTGATTACAAGTGGAACTAAAGTCAAACTCATGAAATCATTTTGAATTTTTTTTTTTCAAAATAGGCAAGTTTCTAAGCTTTGTTTGAATATCCCAGAAGAAACTTAGTACTTCACATGCAATATTGTCTTTCATAAGCAATTGAATTTGCATACTATTTAATCCATAATAATAAACTGAAATCCAGATAGTAACATAAGAAATATTATGAAATATATTATTAGTGTAAACATATGGGTTATTGCACTTCTCCCACAGATCCAAACAATGCAGAAACCCAACCTCCACTAAGAGAAAGCACAGAAAGAGCTGCCATGTTCCCAGGATCTCAGGTTTTGGCTTTTATAGAGACTTCCTGACCATAATTCTCTGTACATATCAAGGGTATCCAGACACCTTAGCAACTGTCAAATGTGGAACAAAAGGACTGAGACTGAATACTTCATAAACTCAAACTTAAGGAACTTAGGCATGCAGAGATCTATTTACTAACTGCACCATTTTGGCCAAAACTAAAATAAATATCCTAAGTCTTAAAAAAACCAAAACTTTTGTTTAATTGTATTTTAATACTGGTCTCAGTAGTTAGAATTGTTTTAAACTCTGATTCTGTGTGTCTAATAATGTATTTTTATCTGCAAATTTTGCATGTGAATACTCATAAAATATAATCTTAATTATTTTTCTGAGATCTGATTGGAAGAGAAATGTAAGTCTTAAGCATATGGGGGCCCTTGTAAAGAAAAGCCACAACCAACATCATTCAGAAAACTGCAGGTCAACCCCAGCATTCAAGACTATCCCCACTGCCAAGCTTCCTCTTTCTGATTGATGAAGTAATAACAGCACACTTGGAAAATACCTGACCTCTACAAGAATGACCCTCTGTGGTTTCTTAAGGGGCTTCCAGAGCAACCCAGGGGCAACCTGGTGGTAAAAAAATCTAAGAAGAACAGAAGGTATACCAAGGCCAGGTTTCTAAAGCTCTTTTTCTTAATGCAGCAGTCTTCCCATCATGTATTTACTGCTATATAAGTAAATACATCAAGCAACATTAAACTGTGAAAATTACAGCACCATAGCAGTTTTTATAATGTCTCCCCATCTCTGTGTCTTCACCTTTAATAAATTTGCAGTAGGTATTTCAAATTACTGAACTGAGCTCTTGACTCAAGCCACACTTAAATGTCTAAAACTTGTTATAGACTAAGCTCAGAACTTAGAGAGCAATGATTGACTCAGAAAAGCAGAGGGGGGAAAAGGTAACTGGCATAAGCTTGGTAAATCTCTGGAGATACTTCTCTTTGTGCCTGGACTAGAGGAGGAGTGTGGATTACCAAACTGCATCAGAAACCAACCTTTCAGAAAGCTGAGTTTGGCTGAGATGAGGCCACACGAACAGTTATTCCACATTAATATGAAAAGGAGTGTTTTCATGGGTAATAAAAAGCTGAAGCAATCTATCCACAGGACTGTGTCACATATAATAAGAGAGATAATCAAAAGTACTCTCTAGCCCAACTTGAACATAAATAGCATAGGCTCTATCTCCAGGATTCAGCTAGTTTCCAGACAGCACCCATTTTTTACAAGACAAGGCTAACACTCCATCACTTGCAAGGTATCTAGGAAATGTGATGTTGATAGCATCGTATATTTTTTTCTTCCAAGCATTGTTCAAAAACTCATGATACAAAGTAAATAAGATTCTGAAATATACCTATTGCATAATTATTTAATTCTTCATAAAATATTTCATGTTTTCTGAAATATATGTCTTTATCAAATGTGTGCTGTGGGATTTGTTTCTAAGTTGGTAAAATGAATATTACAGAAGAATAAGTCAGAATCAAATCAGTCTTCATAAAGTCCATTTCTTAAGATTAATTACTACATCCACTTCTTTTGTACTTCATCATTTTCATAACACATGTAGAATGTGACTTGCAAGAGAATACAAATACCAAATCAAATATAACCAACTAGACAAACCAAAATATCATTCTACTTCAGAAAAAAATAGTATAAAGCATTTTCATGAAAGATGATAAAAAACTATCAGTGTGTGAAAGTCAGAAAGTTATATTAATTCAGGTCTTATGACTCACACTATTGATTTGTAAGTGCACATTTACAAATAAATGTAGACCAATAAATAATACTATGCTCCAAAATGAGAAAGGAGGTCTGTTTCATTAAAAATTAAATCCACATGTAAACTGAAGTGAGAACAAAATCAATAGCTCACCCCATCAGAGGCCTATAAGAAGCTATGGAATATGCAATAGAGGGTTAGAGTAAAAAAAATCATCTGTTTTATTTATTTTATTTTTTTTTTATTTTCAGCTAAGGTATTATTTGCACGCCCATTAAAACTAGCAGGAAATAACCCATGTACTGAAATTAGTCATTATTTTTGATTTAAAGCAAAACATTGCATTGATATCTACAGTGAATGCCATAAAGAGCCATTAACTAGTCCTGAAAGAAGGATCATGTCTCAGCCTCTTTGACCACTGTAGGCAGCTGATAAACGTTTGCCAAAAGCAGATCCAGGCAACATCCACAGGCTATTCTCACCAGAAGCATGCATGAGTGCATTTCCCAGGCTGCTCCAACACATTTCCCCTTTTTTGGCTCCCAGGACAAGAGACTGTGCTTTTTGGCCCCAATGTGTGCTGTATGATTATATTTAAAGCCCAAATACGAGTTATATGTTTATATTTAAAGCCTATGCATAAAATATGGATATGAACATCAGGGAAGGGAGAAACTATTTATGGTAAGAACAGCAGTGGCACAAGATAGGAAAAAGATTATGGACTCATTAAATTCTCTTCTATTTATAGCCTCCACAATCCTATAGGGAGGCTTTTCCATAAGTGTACAGCTCAAAGGGTTGGAACCTCTCACCAGAATGAAAGCTGACACCCACCCAGTCTTGTCTTATCACACAGTTTTCCTCCAAACTGTATTCTTATCACATATTTACAAACAACAATCTTTTTTGCTCTCAGCTACTCTTGTGAAATTAAATATAACACATCCTTTTATCATCTCCTAAAGGCTCCTCATGCTTCACTCAGCTCTAATACCACTTGCCATGTAGAGCCTTTTTTCAGTTTGTCTTCCTTAAAAGTGTATTGCCAAATACTACAAAAAATATCCAGGGCCTTGAGAATGGCAAGGATGCTGCTACACCTTGCCCCACAAACCAAAATCTTTAGACAAAATGGAACAAAAATCTGTAAAATTTATAAATAACTTGAAGGTGTTTGGCAACAAAACTATGAAGAATTACATTAGCTGGACTTGGGAAAGCAAAATTGTGGTATTAAAACCAAAATGAGAAAAAAACAGTACAATACATACCTATATCATATGAAAGAAAGTCAGCAGAAAAACACTTTGCACCATTGCTCAGGGAGGTATCATTATGAGTGTTTCCACCAAAAATGAGCATCGCTCCATTGATTAAGACAGCTGAATGAAGGTATCTTGCAAAGCCACTTTCTTTCAAAATAGTCCTACAAAACATAAGAACAAAATCATACTAACACATGAAAAACTATATATGGGCATCAAGAAAATTTGTAATTTGTAATCAAGAAAATTTGTAATGAAAGCAACACAAAACAAGAAAAACAGTAAACTATAGTTATTACTCAGTAAATACAATGACATTTAATCAGATTGCTTCTAGCATTATCCATTTTCTCATGACACAAAATATCCATACATTTATTTAGAATATGATACTTCTAGTTAAAATAAAACAGTGTGCCAAATAATTTAGCTGAAATTATTTTTAACATGTTTATATTCTTCAGAAATGATTACTGATATGGTAAATTTTACTCAAAACTGAATGAAAACTCATTCATACCATTAATTCCTATATATACTTAGCCATGTTGGTTTTTTGCTCAAGAAATACCATAAAAATTCTTTAGGAGGCTAAAATAATCTTTAGACCATCCTTAAAATTACATAAGGAAAAAAATCCTATTTAATTGAACACAGAGACCAGAAAAAGAAATGGTAGAATGCATTCTAGGTATAATAAAAACACTTGCACTGCTTCATAAACTTATTCAGACTAGTAAACACAAACATAGCGAACTTCAGTGCTAAAAAATCAAAACTGTCCAGGCAATTGAGGCTTTGATCTCTGTCTTTATTCACTTGAGCCTCTGTGTGTGTGGTCTGCTTTGTGCCAGAGCAGTGGCACAGCCCCAACAGTAGCCAAGAGCTGTCAATGGCACAGTTTGAAAGGGGCAGATGTGGGGCCAGTAGAAAGAACAGAATACAAACTTGATTCAATCCCAGCAAAATAAATCTTACCAAGGAAGAGAGTAACCATCTGTGGGTTTTGCCAGACGAATTAGTTAAGCAGACCAGCTGTAGACATGTTTGTGAAGAGCTGATTAGATCACCAGTACAAAATACCTTCTACATTCTCCTAAGAACCTTTCATTGTTTCAGTAATCTAAGTTTACAAGTTTAAACTCTAATTTTCATTTATGTTACTACACACTGGTCCAATCTACAATTAAGCTGTTAGTCATTAATTTCCTGTAACAAACTGACTCAACAATCTTTCCTTATGAGTGAATAATACTGTCTCTCTTGAACCACTCTCATATTTGTTCAGTGTTTTTACATCATCATCATGTCTGAGGGAAAAGGTTCAACACATATCTCATTTTGCTTACATAATAACAAAAATCAATCAACAAACTTGAAATATTTTAAGTGATAAAAGATTGCATGTTTAAAAAAGTTAAAGGGAAGCATCAAACCTGAATTCTCATAATATTATTGAAATAAATTCCCCTCTAGCCCTGGAAAGTAACATCAAAAGAAATATCAAAGACTAAATGAAAATAAATGAGGTTTTTTATTGCTTAAAAATGTGACAATTCCTTCAATCCACTTACATACCCACGCATGTGCTTCTGCTTTTGACCCCTCTTTTTTTTCTTTCCTATTAAGCAACTTGCTTTTCTCTGGTGTATTTCTGATTAACATATTTTGAAAACAGAGCACCCCATAAGTGTGATTTTCTAACCACAAATTGGCTTGATACAGGGTACTTATGGTACCCCCACATAAATGTGGTATTTGGGTTCAACTCATCAGTTAGCAACACGGAAAATCAGAATTACATGGAAGTAGAACAAGACAGTATTTTTACGTTATTTTCAACTGGCAATGGAGGAACTCTGCTGCTATGACTACAAAGAATGATAATATCCTAAGAACATGTTATCTTTGTCCATTTGGACTACAGAGACCTTTCTGTCTTTGCTTCTCCAGTTTTCTACAGCCCCTATTGCCTAATTTACACTAATTGCTATACACTAGGCTTTGCCTTGATGATCTGCCTTGCAGCTGTCTACAAATAGTTGTGTTGATCACTAAGTCCTGAAGAGACATACAGTGTTCTGGGGATAACTAAGGATTCCCCTCTACATAGTAGATATAAGAAAAAATCTCCACAGGTTTCTTTTTTAGGGGCTACTCACTTTTCTACTTGTGACCCAACTCCTGGTCCCTACCACAGTGTGGAGGTTTTTTCCCTGTAATTTTTGCATATTGTGTGCTGAGTTTCATCCCTCCCAGTAACAGCAACTTTTCCTCAAGATTCAGCAGAACTGGAAGTTTGTTAATTTGGCCATGATTTTCACTATTCATTAGCATCACTAATGAGGGCAATCTAGAGAACTCTCCAACACATATCAACCCCATGCAAATTCTGTGAGAGTCTCAGCAGGTTTCCCCTGAATCCATTATTTATGCACATATTCGTGTATCTGCAAACATTACTCGGTGTTAACTGCGGCAGTGCCAAGTGCTGCAAGCAGCAGCACCACTCTGGAATGGTAACAGAAACATCCAGAAGCCAGCAGGTGCTTCCAGCTTCAGGCCAGTATCCAAGCCCAGCTCCACGTTGGGCCCCAGCTGCAGCAGTAGGGCAGTAATGCAAAGCAATGCAGGTATTGCCAGCACTGTAATACCCCATTGTGTACTAGGAATACAGTCCACATTAGGAATTAAAATACTGCCCTCTCACATTCCAAGACACATAAAGCTTGTTTATTTGATATTAAGAACTTAAAACCTACATGGAACTGAGTTGAACAGGTAATCAGATTTGTGTACCTCAACTTACTGAAGCCTATGAATCTCTGCCAGATCAGCCACAAAAATGGAAGGAGTGCCAGAGACAAACAGTGAGGACCAGCAAATGGCATGGACATGGGCATGAGAGAGCCATCAAAATTCCAACTCCTCCTCATACCACACCTATCCAGTGCCACATTCAGTCTTTACCTCACCAAGTGCTTTGAATGCCAATCATAAGGTGTCACAGATACAGTAAACAAAGATTCAGATTTTATTACTATATGCCATTACTCCATCCTCATGCCCATTTGAGCCCATTTTCAAGTGCCATAGTCAAACTCACTCCCAGTGTGAGTGAATCTCACAAAATAAAGAGTTCTCTACAAGCTGCAGAGAATGCTACATTAGTATAGAATCAAATTAAGTATTCTTTATTAGTTTTTATATGAATAATGCATAAAAATATTCCAGCAATTATTATTATTATTTTATTTTTGAACAGACCATCAAAGGAAAAAATATCACTTTGTTCCAAAAATAGAATAAGAAAGCATTAAAATTCCAGGAACTCATAAATACATTAAAAGGAAAAAAAATTCTTGTATTAATGTTTCTAAATGCCATGAGTTAATGGTATTAGAACCTCAGTGAAATCAAGCCCATGTTTCCAACATCTGAGAGCAAGTTTTGGGTGCTTAAAGTGAAGCCATTAGAACTCTAAACAAATATTAAATTGCAAGAATAAAATGTTCAAAGACATAGTTCGTGATCTCAAATCATTTCTAACATAAGAACAAACATTCAAGGTCATTTCCTAAACATAACATACAAGTAGCCCTCATAAATTACAATAAACTTGAGGAACAAGGAACTGATAGAAATAGAAACACCAAGAGCATTCATAACTAAGGATTCCTATATAATACCAGAGGTGGTCTTATTTCTGAGTTTTGTGAAAAATAACCTTCCACAGTTCTTAGGGATTCTCTCCTTCTTTAAATAACAGCCACTTTAATGTACACCAGCATGAATATACTTATTCACACCATGAGGAAACAGTCCACGTGTGCTATTTCTGCACAGGGGTTGTGTCTGGAAAGGAGAACCTTTCCCCAGTTTGTAGAACATGCACAAAGCTTCCACCCCGCCATCCTTTCAATGAATAGCTCTACTAATCCATTGAATCAAGTGTAGTCCCTCACCACAGTTCTTCCATTTTGCTGCAGAGAATGTTTTGTTCTGAAGTGTGCAAAGAGTATAGAAGTACCTGCAAACAAAGACTTGAGCTCTCTACAAGCTGCAGAGAATGCTACATTAGTATTCTTTGCTAGAACCTTACTCTACACTTGTTTTATTCAGTAACCTACAACTTGGTTTCCTACATTATAAATCCAACTTACCAGGTCCGAGTGTTAACTTCATATCTGTAAAGATCATCCACCAATCCATATTTATTGCCAGGTAATGCTTTGTATCCACCATGGACATAAATAGATTTTGTCAGTTCATCATAGACACTGGTATGGCCATATCCACCTTGAACAATTGCTCCTTTTGTTTCTGGGACAAGCCAAGAATTAGACCCTTGAAGAGACATTAAAAAACATAATTTAAAGGCTTACTATTGCTAAATCTCAATACTAGGACTTTTAAGGATATAAAATAATTTCCAATATAATTCTAAATACAGCAATAACTATGGAGATTTATTTTAAGAAGTAGTTTTATACCAATGTATCAAAATATCTGCAATTAGATAATGTTGTCAGACTATTACCTGCTATTCACAATCAAATCAAAAATACATCATTGTTACAGATGCCAGGCAGTATCTCATCCTCTCCCACGTGTGCCTTCAGCACTCACACAAACAAACAAAAAGCCCAAAGCTTTTTGAAAATATGAAATTAGGAGTTATGATTAATTCTCACCAGAGATGGCTGATGAGAATTCAGTGCTGCAGCTCCTCCAGATTCATTAGGAACACCTGCGCTCAGTCACAGGGAGTCTGAGGAGCCTGGCACACACTGAGCTGCAGTGAGTCGTAAGAAGCACGTAACATAAGGCAGCTCCAAGTGTGCATGGATATGGGCAGACACTTTGGGAGTTACCATAAAATTATTGAGCTAAAATCCATTTCTAACTGCTGTTTCTTAGTTCTTTAACTGCAAATATACCCATTCAATTGCAGAAGGCTCACAAAAGAATAATTTGATAGCAGCTCATTCAACTGGCATTTAAATCCATCTTTTACATCACATGATTAATAACTGCAAAGAGACACCAAATAAAACCAGCCACAATAGTTGTTATGACTGAAGAAGAGAATACAACTGGAAAATATTTTACCATAGCAAAAAAAAAAAAAAAAAAAACACCTATTAACTTCATTCAGCCTGTAGCCCCAAAATGGTCTTTGCTACCCACTCCATCTTCCCAGATGATGATGTAAGCCACAAAAAAAGCAAGCCAGGAGGTATCTCCTGCACAAGGCAGCCTATACAGAAGAGCCTGTGATGATTGGGAGTCACTGCTACAGATGTGAAACAAGAAGTAATTCACTTCCAGCCTCATGGAGATAGAACAGAGAGCCCGGACAAGGACATCCCAAGTGGAGCCATCTCCAGTTCTTAACCTCAACTGGCTACCATTATAAAGTTACTTATCCAAGGCTAGCACACACCACCATACACCTCGCTTTCTCTGAAAGTCAAGCTAAATCCCATTCTAATTTTTTATCTGGTAGTATGTGGGTAGCCTAGATTAACTCTTCTTCCTCTTATGAAGAGGCTCATGATTTTCAGTTATTACTTTTGCTAGCATACTTTCCTTAAATAGTTTCCAGGCATTGCCTCTATAAGTTACATTTTTTACAGTAACAAGTGGTTATGGAAGTTATAAAGTATAGATTCTGAAGAATTGTGATGATTGTTGTGTATATGAATGCTGGTATTTGTGGTAATACACTATTTATAACTGACACAGAATATTTACATTATTTATGTGTAGTGTAATGTAAGCAGTATTTTATTTCAATCCCCATGTTAGATATTATCAAGCCATGAAGAAGTGCAATTCTGAACACAAATATCAAATTTGTACTGATAATACTGTAGATTACATACATATTACTTTGATAACTAATAGATTTACTTGATACAATTTTTGTAAGAGGGCTTGTGGGAAGTCAGCCTGCAGATACACAGTTCTATTACCAACAATATCTTCATTTATTTATTTAATGATCAGTCATAGAGATTGGCATATTTGCTTTTCAGGGAAAAAGAACTATTTCTCCCCATAAATCGGCACAATGCTGTTGATAATATGCATAATAGAATATTTTGCATTTCTATCTGACTGGTCCGTGTAGCATTTATAGAGCATTATGGTTTATGTAGCAATGCTGTATTTGATGATTCTGAGGTCTTTTCCAACCTAAATGTGTCTATGATTCTGTGTAGCATTTAGAACACTGTCACAGTAACATTGCATATTGCATCACTTTACATTACTTGGGCAGAAATATGAAAACCTGTTCCTTCTTGATTAAAAAAAAAAAGTGCTATGAATAACTACAGAAATTCCAGGAAAGAGGTCCAGCAACATCTTTCTGAAATAAAAGCCAAAAGCCGTATTATGTTGCTCCTTCTACTTCCCATTCTAAAATTTAGCTGAGTTGCCTGAATTTCCAATACTGAAATGTGTATGTACAGTTTTGATATCATTCACACTTCAGCATCTTGAGTATTGCATCATTCATACAAAATTACAATCCTGTCTATATTTAAAGACATTACTATGCATATGATCCGACTTTTTGAAGCAGCTTATTTATATGAATCTTCACCTTTTTTTCAACAAAAAATTCAATTTTTATTGAAGGCGCTTACATAACCTCTCTCATACTCAGAGATCCCCCTCTATCACTGTATCACAAGAATATAGAAATATATATAAGAATAAGAAGTACTTGATTGACCAAACTAGTCATTGAAATTGCATTCTCAACAGCTTAAAAAGTCAAATGCAGAAAGAGCTTCATGAACAAGCAACCAGAAATAAGGAAATAGGAGATTTTAAAAATTATTTTTCCAGATTTAAATTTCAAGTCTAGTAAAAATAAGGAAGATACATTGGTCTGATCTCTCCTTACCATAATACAACCTTCAGATAGATCAGAGGTAAAAAGAAGCTAAAAAGAACAAAATGTCCAAGAAGTACCTTGTTGTCCCACCTTCATTTTATCACAGTGACAAACTTGAAAATTTTACAAGCAACCAGGAAGATTATGTTATCTTCAACAAAAAAGAGGAGGCATAGGGCCTCCTTTTTACATCATGGGGCCACTTCTTTTTACATTATTTCAAAGAAATACTTTTAGTCAAAAGCAATCTATAACTACTTCTAAAGCCATTTTAAAAATTGGCCATGATACTGTGTTATATCCAAAGAAATCTCTGTTTTGTAAAAGAAATAAAATAAAATCACAGAAGACTTATTCAGAAGTTTCTTAATATATAAGAAGCCTTTAAAAACCTCAGCTAAACCAAAACAACATTATTATATTCACCTTGAGACTCACATTGAGATTCTTAGAAGGTTTATGAGGTATTGCTAACCTAAAGGGAAATAAATTTCCCTGGGGAGTAACCCAGAAAAGCTTTATGGTTCAAGTTAGTAAAATCATTCACATAATTCCCACATCAGGATTTACTGGCTCCTCAGAAGTCATAAGTCTGGGTGCAGCAAGAAAGGACAACAGGAAGCTCTTTTCCTCCTGCAGCAACCACCACACCTTGGGAGTGGAAATAAATTCACGTGCCTTTGCATGGTGAAAATCTGCTCCAAACCCTGTCCAATTATTCCAGAATTTATTTTCCTCCGATAGAAATTACTTTCGCCCCTAATCTGACAGTGCCAGAGACATTTTGAGATTGGGTACACCTTTGATTGGTATGTTTTATTAACAAGAACTACATACCTAAATGAAAAGTTAGCAATTTCCACAATTATTTAAAACCTCTTCAGGTGTTTGTCAACCCAGATCTCATGGAAATCATGGTCACAGCAACTAAATAAGGCTTTAGCACCAGAATTCCACGTACCAAGTTCATCAAAGTACTGGATCCTAGAGGTTTCAGTTCATATGAACCAAAGGACAAACTGCCTCTATGTCTCTTTCTAGGCATGTGGCAAAGGCTTGAAAAAGCCTTCATTAGGACTAAAAGCCATAACTGATAACATGTAGAAACAATAACACACAATTTGAAATGTTAAAGTAATATGCTTTTAAAGCAAGCAAAGAAAAAATCAGGTTGTTATTTTTCTTTCTACACTATCAGAATCCCTTATTTTTATGAAATTTCCTTTTCCTATTTAGGTGAATTCACAGGAATACTTCTCACTTCCTATGTCTTTTAAGTTTGGATCCTGAACTCTGAAGTCCTCCCAAAAAACAGCAATTAATTCAAACTACCAGCTGGAATTTTATGGTTAAAAATGTGTTCCTACAGCTGCAAAACTGTAGATAAATGCCACGGCTGACAGAGAATTCAGGAAAATTTACCACAAAATTCACTTAACTGAGAGGGGAGGGAAAGGAGGGAGATGCAGTGAGGTGAAATGAAACATGAGAATTCTCTGTGGCAGCAGTGGTTCAGGTACCCCCTGTTCTGCAAAGCACTGGGAGCCCCAGCAATCAATCCTTCATCAGATGAGGAGACTCACTGCAGGCAATGGGTTTCCACAGTAATACCCCAGACTGCTACAAGTTTCCTTTGTGTTTGATGTAAGTGCAGCACATTTTCTCTAATAAACTAAATCTCTCACTAGAATATGACAAAAAATACTCTCAAAAAGGAGACATTAAAAATTGATATTACTTGACACACAACTGACAGAAAACTGCTTTCTCTTACTCCAAGCTTATCCCCATGGTAGGGAAGGTTTGAGGTTTTTTCTTTGTTTCTGTTTGTTATATAGGCTTAACTACACTGTTTTATTAATCCTTCACAAACGTAGCTGTAACATTAAAAAAAAAATAGGAACAAGCTGTCCATTTCAACCATAAGGCCATCAATAAAATCAGCCAGGCAGAAAATTTTACAATACAAATCATGTTCCCCTCTTCCTAATTAAAGTAACAACAATAATAGGTGAGAATAAAATTGGTACTTCTAGTCCATATTAAATTAGCAGCATGTGAAGAAGCAAATAACTTAAAGTTCCAACAGAAGAAGCAAATAATTTAAAGTTTTCCAATAAACATTACAGTGAATGAGAGCATGCAGAAACTGGAACAACACATTGTTTCCTTCATAGAAAAAAAATCATCTCTGATATGTCAAAAAAAAACTTTCTGAAAGTCAATTTTTCTAAAAAATTGCCTTTAATGCTTAAGAAATATTAGAATACTGTTGTAAAACATCATTCTAAGACCAGAGTGTTATAGTAGCTTTTATGCAGTTAAATTGGAATTTTTCAGTGTGAATAAAGAACATTATGATGCTCTTCCTCTTGCTGCCATTCACTTTTATCCTTTTTCAACACTGTTATATAATTTTGACACTGCCATCAGAGATAATGCCAGAGAGCATAAGAACCATCTGACTTTGGAAGGGATTTCCTGAACCTATAAATCTGTTTAAGCAGTGATTATATAAATAAGCATATATGAAAAAAAAGTTAAATGGAACAATTAAAAACAATTACCATCCCTTAGCATGTAGGTATTACTTTGAAATTTTGTACTATGCCTTCTGCATATTTATTTATTGCATAAATAACTGAGAGACAGATAAACTCAACAGGAAAATTAATTAAACAAAAGTAGAAGACTATAAATTTTATTAGCAGGTATATAAATATACCTAAGAATTTATCAGGTGTAGATTTTCAATATTATTCCACTGAAATAGTATCTTAACTGCACCATGGATATGATTAGAAGACTCCTCTTAGTTTATTTAATTTCAGCATTTAAAATCACCCCAGAAACAGCTTGCAGTTCACACAGGGAATCCCAGACAGACATGGTAGCTTATTCTACCATGAATAATTAAGAAGAAAATTAAGAGTTCATTTTCAATTATTACCTCTAACAGCAACATGCATAGCTTCAAGAGAGAACCCTATATATAATGATGAACTAAGTTATTACATTTTAAAACAATACAACAGAAAGAAAATAATATACCAGCATTAAAGAACCTTTAAAATAACTAAATTATTGTTGGTTTCGCTCTTCTACTGCGTGGTAAAAACAGCAAGTCTGTGTTGAAAAACTAGGTTTCATCACAATTACCATGGTGAAGAATTTTTGGTTGCAATTTTTATCCTCTTTAGGGTACCACAACCACGTACAAAAATGGAAAATGTCATGGTGCTCCAAACACACATGAAACACTATTACTGGACAAGAAATCTTATGTATATAACTTGAAGGAAAAAATGTGAGGCTTTATTTAAATTGAAAAATACACAGTTTTATTTCTGAAAAAAGAAAAATCACTTTTTTTCACTTAAAAAAAACCAGCACTTTTTGTATCAGTTTGTGACCAGAATTATTTGAAAGTGACTTACTGATGTAGTATTCCTGCACAATGCTTGTGTAACCATATATGGAGGAATATCCAAAAATTACAATCATAACCACATCTCTGCTGTCCAGCTCTACTATGTGTGCTGAATGACCTTCCACAGCATATTGCTGTCCGTGGACAAGGACTGCAGGAATCCTGGTACTCCACGTTTGACTGGGTATGTTGAAAACCCACAGTTCATCAGTGACATTGCCATAACTCGTTTCAATTTTGCCTCCATACATGTAGATGTCTTCCTGTAAAAATGGGAAGGGAGAGAGGAGAGAGCAAATAATGGATTACAGAAAGATAACATCTGAACTGCGTACTCCTCTGCTGAGCCATATTTCATAACTGAGCAATCTGATTTAAATCTTCACATTTAATCTTACATTAACCAGCTCAATATCAGACACTAATCCCAGACAATGATACTTAAACTAAACCAACAATGATAAGGAGTCTATTTCTCTGAAAAACAAACCTAGTCATGAAAATGACACCAAAATGAATCTCAAAGAGATTATTTCATCCAGAAAACCTCTAATTACATGGCACTTCTAATCCATACTGCAGCGTTCTATTTTAAAAAAAGCTAAACAGAAAGGATATTATATTGTTTTCTTAAGGAACAGTTCCCAGAATTAAAATGTGATTTTCCACACACTTAGTCTATAGGGATTTCACTCAGCACATGCACAAGACAGCACATTCTCTCCTACTAGCAAAGTAACTTAAGTTCTGAGAAAATCCAGTCACCAGAACCCCAAAAAATGGGAAAACGCATCTATGGAATCATAGAAGAGTTGGAAGGTGCCCTAAAGATCATCTTCTCCCACCCCTACCACCATGGGCAGGGACACCTTCCACTATCCCAGATTGTCCTACCTCATCTTGGACACTTCTAGGGATGGGGCAGCCACAGCTTCTCTGGTCAACATGTGCCAGGCTCCCACCGCCCTCCCACTGAAGAACTTCTTACCAGTACCTAAACCAAACCAAAGCCTAAACCAAAGCTGCCCTCAGACAGTTTGAGGCGACCTCCCCTTGTCCTGCCACTCCCATGTCCCTGCAAAACATCACCCTCCAGCTCTCTTGAGCCCCTTTAAGGTGCTATAAGGGATCACCAGAGCCTTCTTCTCTCCAAGCTGAACAACCCCAATTCCTCCAGCCTGTCCTTCTGGGGAGGTGCTTCAGACACCTGACCACCTTGGCGGCCCCTCCTCAGGACTTACTCCAACAGTGCTTCTGCTGGGCGTCCCAGAGCTGGAACACAAGGCTCCATGAGAGCAGAGCAGAGGGGCAGAATCACCTCCCTCTACCTGCTGGTGGTGCTGCTTTTGATGCAGCCCAGGATCTGGCTGGCTCCTCCTGAGCACATTTACTGAAATCAAGTCCCATAGGGGAGTACTTTGAGCTCTTTTTAAGGAATGCAAAACAGAGATTCCAGCCATCATGAACCACACACCTTAAACAGCAGGGCCATCTGTTCTGGTAAGTAATGAGTGATTTGCTTAAATATTGCCTGAAAGCAAATCCTACAGAATTTCACTTCATTTGGATTTGTAAGCCAAGGTATGCAAAGTCACAGAATAAACTCCAGATTTTTGGCTTCACAGACTTGCCCAAGGACAGTTTATGCTGGGTGGAAAAAACTTCCTTTGGTTCTGAGATTGATACTCAGTCTTTGCTAGGACATAGCCACCCCATACACTCTGCATCCCATTTGCATGATGCACAGTTGTCAGTTGTCTTCTGCATTCTGCAATGTAACGTTTAGGGCTTACCCTAAACTCAGCCTTGTCAGGTTTAAATTAGAAAAAAAAAATAAAAAAATGAAGCTGCAGGTTGAGAACATTTGGCAAAGTTTGACTTGGCATGAAATACTCAGGAAAACAGTCTGGAAGAGAAGGAAACTACCAAAGAAGTGTTTGCATCAATCATGCAGAAATTTCAGACATTGTAAAAGGAGTTGATGGATTTGTAAACATAAAGTGCTTTACAGGGTTATAATGTCCCATACACCTGTGGTTGATGGTAAGGAACAGAGTTCAGAACAAACTGCCCGATGTACTTACACAGTACACTCAAAATTTCTGCAAAATTTTCAACTATTTTTTTTTCATTGGAGGCAGGTGAACATTTCTAGATTTGGAATTTAAATCTTTCCTGTGTAGGGATACTCTGTGCTACTGGTGGTGTTTGAACAAAAGATGTTCACAGAAGGAATTTGTAGTAGGATTAGAGAGTTATGTATCTGAACCCATTCTTCTCCTAGGAGATAAAACATTTCAAAGAGCTTGGTAAAGACCCACAAAAACTGAAGAAGGTTGTGCACTGATCCAAAGGAATGGTTTGAAAAAATATTCTTCTTGAAAGGATCCTATATGGCTCATTCCTTACAATACCGCATAGATCTCCAAAGTCAAATCAACATCACTAAAATGAACTACTTGTTTTCAAATGCTGATAACTGACTATAGCATAAAGAGAAAGCTAATTAGGGAGCTGCAGGGGCTGTACAACAGTATTTTAAAAAAATATATTTCTGACACTGAGAAAAGACACTTTAAAAAAAAAAAGGTGACCTAAAGAGCTGCATGAACTTTGAAACTATTTCTCAGACAGCTGACAATAGCAATGTCCTCCTCACAGTTCTGCTTAAATGATTCAAAGTTCAGATAAAAGAACAGTTCTGTGAGGAGTAATCTTTTAGGTGACACAGCAGATCCTGTATACAAGAATATTCATAGAAAAAAAGACAAGAAGGTCATGACAACTGCTTTATCAGCCACAAAACCAGATTTAACTAAGCTTTGCTAAGGGCTATTTCTGAGATTAAGAAGCTCCTAGAGCTGGTGAAAAATGCTTTAAAAATAAGTGATGATCAGCTGAACACAGAGAAAAACAAGCTAAGAGGCCAAAGTCAGTGGAAGAAATACAGAACTGAAATTAAAAAATGTTACATGCATACATGGCAAAAACCAACCTCCTAAGCACATAGAGATAGACGTTTATTTGGAAAGACTTAACAGGAGTGGATTGTAGGAATGATATGAGTGCAAATGGTCCTATGCAGCTTAAAAATTGTGACAGAATAGAAGGAACCCTTTTATAAATTTTATACTACCTTCATAAATTACTTACATACTAAATATAAGTCAAGGTATATGCTAAAGGTGAGGTTTTCTATGAGACACAACACATAAGATCGAGAGTTTAAAGTATGCTAGTGCACAAACACTGCTGACCTTTACCACCTTTACCTGAATTAAGCATAGTAGATATTTGTTTATAAGATAGAAAACCAAAGAGGATTGGAAAGTAAAATAATATATTTTTTTAAAGGTAACAAAAAGTATAAAATTGAGAGTCTTTGTGAAATTAGTGCAAAAAAGTGTGAAGAATCTGGCCCAAATTAAGGATCTTTAAAGCTGTCCTCAGTCTAGAGGACAGATTAGGACAAGAAGCAGATTTTTCCATGGAAGAGATAAAACAGGTAGATAAGCACCAAGAAGATACAAGGCCTCCAACACATTCATATTTCAAAGTTCTGATACCAGGTATCAAAACAAACACCCTCAATTACAGTATGAGATAGAAAAATTGATCATTCACTCAATAAATTAACCTTGGCCATATTAGATATATTTTATCATATGAGTAACATTCTCTAAGAAGTTATGGGAACCTTGAAAGACCTTGTGGGTTTTAAACCAAAATTTCATATAACTATTTCTTTATGCAAATTGAAGTACAGAAAAGTACATTGTTTATTGAACTTCAGAGCTCCTGCTCAGTAGGGAATTAGAGAAAAACAAGAAATTTCTTCCTGTAAACAGAGCAGGTCGACAGCTCACTCAATCATGACATTCCCACCTACAGATCCCATCAGTTGGTTTCTTGGCAGGTGTTCAGGTCCAAGCCAACAAAACAGCCAGTGCAGCTCCTGTTTGCTTGAATGGAACCAAAACTTTCCAATAAATGTTTCCATTTTCTCAAATCACATTTTTTCCCTGAGAAAACTACTTCAGTGGAAAATTTTGATGAACCATAATGATAAAAAAAGATGAAAAAAGGCATATGATCTGTAAATAGTTGAGTGTGCATATTGGACAGAGAAGATGACAGCAGAAGGCAGGAATGATAAGACCAAAGCCAGATTTGAACAAAATAGTTAAATCACATTTCTCAAGCGAAGAAAACATTCATTGAATCTAGGATTTCTCTTATAGAGCAATAAATGACACACACGTTTTTGACTGGACAAAATAAGACCAAGAGAATAACTCAAATATAGGAGAAAAAGTAAACTGTCACAGTTTGAGTGTTGCAAGAATCAATACAACTTACAGCCATAAAATTCCTCTTAATTTCTTCATCTTATTGGTACCGTCATCATCTTTGGAGATGATGTTTGTTAAATAACCAGATAATTCAAATAAAATTAAATGCCTGGTGGGAGAGGTTAAAAAAAGCAGAAGCCAGACTCTTCCCAAGGTAACCCAGCGAATAAACCAGATGTGATGTGCACAATTTGGATTACAAGAAATTCAATTTCAATATAAGAATAAACATTTCTCTTTTCGCATTGAGAATGCTCAAGACTGGAAGAGGTTGCTCAAAGATCCTTGACAGAGGAGCATTCTACAGTGAGGAAAAATGAAACAGATCAAGAAGGATATTTTAAAAGATCACCAAAAGACCAGGAGCACTCACTTGTCCCTTAAGTCCCAATCAACAGACTGTACACCAGAGCAGAGTAACATTTGCACACACTTCACACTGAATCCTGAACAGCCAAAAATCATTTGCTCGATTGACCTTGGACATGATCTCTTCAGTACATCTTATCTCAGTGTTAATATTGATTTTATATTTCATATAAATGCAGTAATTCAAGACTTCTAAAACGTAACATTTTTTTATTCCTAAGACTTCACAATTTTTCTTTTTCCTAAAGGAACAATACTTAGCTGCTCAGGCTGTACCTTGGAATGAAACACTCTTATGCAAATCCTGCCTGCATTCCAAAAGAATCTTATCTGGTAGATACCACTAAAAAAATGTTAAAAAAAAACTTCATGCAACAAAGGGATAATTTTAATCCACTTCTAATGAATCGGAAGGAAGTTAATCGCATTAAAATAACCACATAATTTTCATTTTGCATTTCTGAACTGTATCATGGCTACAGAAAAGTTTCTCTCTCACAAATTAGTTGTCTCCTTAATTCCTATATAAATCTAAACTGTTCCTGAAGAATTGGCCAAGGAAATGCTACTCATAAACCACATGAAGTCATCCTCTATTTTCTTGAAACAAGAACATCAATCTTTTTTCTCCCCTAGATTGTATCCACGCCTTGATACTGAAATTAATTTTATGTAAACTAACTAGCATTTATTAGCATTTTTGTTCTCTGTACTTCTACCCAAAATTTCTAAAAGTTTACTGAAATTGGTACATCATTAAAGAAATTCTCCTTTTTTTTTCCCCCAAGCAAAATACAAGTCTCACAAAATGTTACCTGGCAATAGCTCATCCTCCACAAGCCTGTTTTTGCATTCAACACGTACCACCTGGTTTAGGACTGTCTAATACCACCTCTTCTTTTCCTCAAACTGTTATCTCCTCTAATTTGGTCAACAGTATCAAGAACATTCTATGTGTTATATCAAAATTAAAAATTAGTTACATTTCTACTTTACCCAGTAATCCTCCCATTAGATTATGTATGGCAGACTGGAAAGTAGTATTCACTTAACTCTTCCTCCTGAAGCCTGATTTACTAATTCTTCATTTGTTTTGGGACTATATCCTCTCTGAATAAGAAGCTGAATAAGATACTGGGGAGGAACATTTTAACTTATGTTCCCAACAGGACCAAATTCAAGATCAAGACAATACAGCACCACATTATAAGTCAGGAGGTCAACCTAATCAAGAATGCTGTCACTTTATTTCTTCATTATTTGCAGTTTTCCAATGGTTGCTGGGTTTAGTCAAAGGTATTAATTAAGGTGACCTTACTTGGACTTCACTTTCAAACCAATTGGGATATAACATTGAAATGAGGAATGAAAAATATGACACTTCTACGTAAAGAACCAATCTCTTGATGAATTAGGGCCACTTCATAGAAGGAAACTCTGAAAAGGCTTTTCTCAAGACTACATGCAAAAAGTGTGAGGCAGCTCATCTCACCTACTTCTCACACTTCTCTGAGATCTCCGAATCAGAATTAAGAGAGCAAGTTGTGCATAAGATGTAATTCAAAGTTACGGAACAATAAAATTACAGAAATTTCTGGTACAACCTACCAATAGCTACTTAATAGAATAGTTAGAAAATGCTTTTGTATTTCCAGTGCTATTCAAATTATACTACAATAGCCAACAAAACCAGGCATTAAAAGAACAACAATAAACCAACTGGTGAAAGATTTTATCTAGTTCATAATAAAGGAGGAAAAGTTTTTAGTCTTTTTTGCTTTGTTAACACTAGCTTTTCATAAGACTAATAAAAAAACCAGAAGATACACACAGACTCAACATCAACACTAATTAATTTGCAAAAAGAATCAAAACAATTACCCTTTCTTAATAAAGTTTTAAAAGTGGAAGTAATATTCATAAAACTCGAATGAGTTAAATTAAATTTGACTATATATAAAATGGTCTGTGTACTTTATGGTTACTACTACATCAGCTTGCCTGCTTAATCTCTATAGCCAGTCTCAAAGAAAACAAACCTCCGAGCCCAGCCATCTTTCCACTGCCTTGGGGCCAGCACCAACAGCTGAATTATGAGGCCAAATGCAACCAATTTTAGTGATACTACCAAAAACTAAGTCCCAAAGGCGACGACATATACACCTTGCAGGCAACTCCCTTTCTCCTTAATTCCAGAGATCTAGTGTTTTGGAATGTACTCTAACTCTCTACCTAGTCATGTTTATCAAAGCCATATGTACCTACTCTAAAAACCACACAAGTCATTTCTTCCAGTCTCTTTATAAGCCTATTTCTTATATAAATTATTTGAAAGTACATTGATATTTTCAGTATCAAGGTGCCAGAAACTACATACAATTGATGAAATGCAGCAGAACCACTTGCTAACAGCACCTTTCCAGTAATCAGCTTGAAAACTATTTAACAGTTTAGTTGGTTTAAAAGCAAGAGCTATTTTATGCTCTCTCCGCTATAAATGCATAAAAAGTTTTGAGGATTTGTTATAACCATACATCAGTGGGAGTCCGCGGATCTTTTTTTCTTCAAAATAAAGAAGACCGGTACTTCAGTTTTTACCAAAGAAGCTTTCTGACAGAAATGGGCACAGTAACTTGCTTCATTCTCCACAAAGTCAATCACACAGCTCCAATTTATCTTGCACCACAATCAGGCAATGCCAGCTCTGGGCTCTCACTCCAGCCTAGCACTAGGCTTTGAAATCTCAGAAGCTCAAGTCAAAAACTTAATCTAATTTCTTCTCTGTGGATATTTTTTTCCTATCAACCATAAAGGAAACATTACACAATTACTGGTACAGAGCTGAAAACACAGCTCAAAGCTGCCATCTCTAGGTATTATGTTCTACTGCTCTTCACTCTGAATTACTTTTTCTGTTTTTTTCAAGAGACTGAAGATCTAAAATAAAAAATATCAGAACTTTATCCTAACAAGTTAATGTAAGAAATTGCTTCAGAAGGGAGTACATTTTCCCCTTGAAATTTCTATGACTTGCATGATCAGCTTCTTTTGGCCCATGTAACTTCTGACATTTGACATAATCACTAGTACAAGCAGCATATAGTTAATTATTTCACATAGGTTCATTATTAGTGAATCCTAATTGCTAATTAACATCCATCTTCAACAACAGCCACAGATTCTTCACTATACCTTTGCTCGCAGCTTTCATTATCATTAACATGAGTTGCACTTCTTCACTGAGATCCAAAGAGATGTCTGAATTAACACAGACCACATTTAATATTCGCTGGTGAGAGGACTTCTAAAACAGTTACCCTTTAGTTTGGAATGTCTCAAGAAAATATTAGCACCGTCAAATAAAAAGGTTAAATTATATTTTAAGTCCTTATTCTGAACTGCTAAATGATACATTACTCAAATGTTTCTTGACTAAAATGTCCACGTTCTACAGGAACTGTAAGAATCAAAGTCACCAGTCAAAAAGATCTGACCTTTCAAAGAACAGATAATGCATCAGTAATGAATCAGGGAACTGACAGGAAGAAAAGCAAGCTTGGAGTTGATGTTAGGGCATCCACAAAACCTAGTTTATATTACTACTGAAAACACCTCTACAATATTCACCACGCTACACACAGATTCAACATCTCTGTAAGAACACATGCCAGGAAAACAAGACAAAACAAAATACCAGCCCATGCCCTGAATTCTTCTTAACTTGGAGGAAAAACTCACTATATAAAAGAAGCCCAAACATAAAAAGAAACTAAAATGTACAACTAAAAGGGTAAAATCTTTAAAAGAAAAATACAAAAAATGTGAAAAAAGTAAATGTAAGACATTTTTGCTCAGATTACAAGAACGTATCCTATTTGAAAAAGAAAACAAAGCTTTCCTTTACAAATAACAAAAAAAAATTAACTTAACAGAAGGATAATGGAAATTTAGAAGAAAAAGTGAAGTTCAGAAACTTCACTGGATTAAAACAGAGGCTCAAACCAAAGCAAGCTATGAAATACCTTAAAGAGATGCTTACAGAATTTCTATATGAAGTACTAAGACATCACTTTTCAAATGCATTAGCAATACACCTAACTAGATACTTTGTGGTGTCAACAGACTCTCTGAAGGAGTATAACAAGAAGTAAAAGCCATAGCAATAAAATGAGGTTAACTGTCCCTTCATGCTAGACTTTACAGGTATTTCCATAGCAAAAACTAAAAAGTTAATGTGGGGTGAAAAAAAACCCACAACCTGGCAGAGAAAGTCCCTGGAAGCAGTTCTGAAGAAATTAAAGTGGTACCCCCTGTCCCCCTGTCTGTAGTATGCAAATTCCTGCTTAAAAATGTGTCTGCACCAAAAGACTGATAAGGGAGAGGCAGAAAGGACAGAATTCACTGAGTGAAACAGATGAAGAAAAATTCTATGAAGTTTTGAAAAGGGAAGTTTTATCTTGCAAATAAAGCATTGGCTTTTTCTGAAGAAATCAAAGGTCCGGATGATACATGTACCTGAAATTTCAAAAAGGTGCTTGATAATATTCCTCATGCCCTAAAGGAACTAAGATGTTCTGGAACAAGGAAAGCAGCCAACACAAGGCTAATTAAGTCTATAAAGTAAAGTTTGGGGGTAAAAATAGTCACTTCTTAAATTAATAAAGATCATTAGTCGTGTTTCACAGAAATGTGCAGCTGGGATTTGCTTGTTCAATATGTTAAAAAACAAGCTGACTTAGGGATGAGTGGAAAAACAGCAGTACTGTTTGACTATACTGTTTACTGTTTAAAATAGCTGAGACAATGGTCAAAGGCAAATAATTGCAGAGGAATTTCCTAATACTGCATGTGCAATACAAGAAAAAATTAAAGACTGAATAAACACTCACATGCATAACAATGAAAAAAAACTTTTTTCACCCTATGTGAAAAAACATTTTAAACATATGGAGATGGGTTTTGAATTGCCCAGAATGAGATACTGAGGACGTAACTGAGGTTTCTATAAAAATACCAGTTTAAAGCCAACAGCAGATTTTCAAAAAGCTAAAGTATCCTAAAGAATTAATAGGAAAAAATTAGACCCTGAATTCCCTATGACATCAATCTCTGAGGTAAGAGCACACTAAAGACTGTGATTCCTCCTTTTTCAAAAGGGAAATAACAGAATTAGAAGAGGTAAAGGCAATGGTACAACATTACCCAGTGTATGAAATATCTTCCTTATAGAGGATTATTAAAAACATAAGGTATTTTCAGTATGAAAAAGAAATGGTGGAGTGTGTGATGGCCTTACAGAAAATCATGAGGAAATAAATGGAGAATAAGAAGTAGGGATTATCAAAATTAAACCAGCTAGTACCAGTTCCTGAAAAGGTTTTATTTCTTTAAAAAAAAAATTCTGGAATCCTTAGGCACAGGATGATGTCAATGTTAAAATAAATATGTGGTCCAAATTTGAAAAAAAACCAATACACAACAGGGATTCGTAATTTTTCCACAAAAATACTACACTATTTTAGGAAATCCCAACTGCAAAGTAGAACAGTATTCTCAGGAAGCTTTTGTAAGTTCCTGTCATTTTTTCTTATATTCTTCCCTAGGCATGCACTGTTACCCATTATTCAAGAGGTGTTACCAGGCAAGATGAACACTCTGGTCTGACTTGATACAATCCTCTTTGTCCTGCCCTGCTGGCAGTGCCTTATGCAAACAAAGGAAAATTTGCGACTGCAATTCTGTATTTCTCTGTCACAGTTAACAAGCCTGTCACCCTCTGTAGCTTGTCTCCCTGATAGCCCCCTCAGGCATAAGCTGGAGCCTTCTCTCCAGTCCTGTCTCGTTGTGCTCCTGGATTCCCTGAGCAGTCCCCACACTGGGCCATCGCTTGCCATGGCACTGCCAAAGGACCCTGCTACCAGCAATTGGCTTTGCCTGTGGGGCTCAGCCCCTGGGGATGGTGCCTGATGAGCAAGAGCACTGCCCACAACCCAACTATATCTCTAACACACCTCTGCTTTTTATTGGCAGGTTTAGCTCACAAGGTTTATGGTCCACAAAGAGATTGAGAAGCATTGCACAATCTCTGTTCCAAAAATTGCCCAATAAACCTAAGCACTGAAAAAGAAAACATTAATACAAAATATTTAGAAATTAAGTTATCCTCAAAAGTCTCCATTCATGGTGACTCATTTTAAGATCACTAACAGCGCACAGATATAAATTTATTATACAGAACACTGAAGAGTCCAAACCTGATACAAAGCAAGAGTATGTCCATATCTCTGAAGCGGCCCTTTGGATACAGGCACTACATTCCATATACTGCTTTCCAAATTGTAGCTGGAAGAGAAGTAGAAAAAGAAACATTTTCAACCTGTAGGTGAAATAGAAGGGCATGTATGTTCAAACTAACTCTAACATGGTAATTTGTTAGTGGGGCAACACAATCCTTTGAACTATTACAACAGTGCACTAACTTGTTACAGTGCACTAAATTTTCCTCAACCAGTACAGGAGCATCTTTTTAAGGGATTCATCAACAATCTCAGACAACAGGAGTAACTAACAAAAATCACAAGACTTATTCTGTTATCAGTCACATAAAAAACCCACTCCACCGAACTGCTCATGCCCCATGCTTTTGCCCTACTCTGAAGATTTACTATTGGGAACCCTCTTAAATATATGGTTGATTTTAATTTCCATTACACTTTTATTAATTAATCAGTGCATAACATTAGATAAGAGAGAGGTAAAAAAAATACAAAGGTAGAAAAGAAATCCGTAAGATTATGGGATTTGTTCTGTACAATTGCAAATGTGTGGAAGAAAGCAATGGGTAGACAACAACAGAAGAAGTAAACATGCTACTAATATGCTAATAAACAGAACCTAACACTTGCATTTGCCACATTTAGAGCCTCTACATATGAAGTTACCATCCAAATCACCTGGGTCCTATTTATAGCTGCTTCAACTTTGTTTGCAATAGGTGGTCAAATACAGACACAAACTGTCATAAGTATAAAAAAGTGGAATACAGGTGACCCTACTGGCATGGCACCAGTAGGTAAAGTGCAAGCACTAAATACAAGCGTCCTGTAACCATAAACTAACATCAAAAATGAACATGGCTTTCAAAATGTACTGTATGAAAATATCTGCAGTGAATTTCTTTCACTACTTTATCACCACAATGCTCCCTATGTTTTGCAGTTTTTCAAACTAAACTACATATAAATATCACCTGCAGTTTGATGTTGCCCATATTTTCACTTTCTATAATCACAAGAAAAATCACAAGCATAAAATAAGACCATTAACAAAGAATCTAAAAGAGATATAAACCTTGCAGCTCAATTAGAAGATAGAAGCTCCCTCCCTGGTAAGATGTGTTTTCCCTAAGTCCCATCAGAAAGGAGAAATCACTCACTTCAACACCATTTGGAAGGAGCTGTAGTTGAAGGTGTAGCCACCAATGACCCACATGAACTTCCCATGGAGGATGGCCTTGTGGGAGGCACGGCCCACAGAGGGGCTGAAGGGCTTCACGTTGGGCAGGATCCAGTAGGACTCCGTGGAGGGGACGTTCAGAGAACAATCTGGGCCTGTTTTGTAAACAAATGTGCAATTTGTGCAATCTGTTAGACGGGGATGTTAAAGCCAATAAAGCAGAAACAGGGGAGGCTTAATTACAGATGCCAGGATTGCTCATTCTGATAAAATATGGTGTACACTTTTATGTTTAACAGCTGCTCAATGAAAAAATTGACAACATGGGATGTCAATCTAATTGAAAGCATTAGATTAGCTCAAATAATAACAATTCATTTCCACATTCTTCTCAGAAAAGAGACTGTGAGTCACAAATTGAAAGAAAGGTACAAAGCATCACATTTTTAAATGATCTATCATATAGGTCTAAAACTTTTAGCACTGTAGGTTACCTTTGGAGAAAAACTATACTGTAGTTGAACCAGAATAAGTATATATCAAAGCAAATAATATTACAGTAAAATAAGTTACAATATGTATTATACCATATTCAATCTCAGAAGTAAAAATTTGCCTTTTGCAAATGCCATTCTGCATCATTTTTCAAGAGGAATATACACTATCACATACTTTATCAAAATAATTATTTGAACAATTAAGTTTTATAACATTTTATCGACCCTTATACAAAGCCACCAAACCCACAACTACTATATATGATTTCCAAATGTATTTCAGCCAATCATTTTTGTCAAATTAAGAAAAGTCAGGAAAATGCACAATGTTTTTTAGCTGTCGGACTACTACAATCATGGACAGCAAAATAATTTTTATTTGTTCTGTAATAACAAAAATGTGATCTCTTCATCATCAGTTTATGCTCTACATCTTATGTAAAACCTGAATATATAGGTAAATGTGTGCGTATGTATATGTATTTCTAAATATTGCAATAAAGTCTATTTCAGGGCCTTTGAAGAACCACATAACAAGTTCTTGTCTAACCATGTGACTGAACAATAAAACAATACACAAAATTCACCATAGTAAAATTGAAAATTAAATAAGGTACATTTTAGGATCATCTCAGGATAGCTCATGAAAATATTACATCACCACTCAGCAATGGTCAAAATAAAGAATCGTGTCAGAATCAAGAATCCTGTTACCCCACTGCATAAATCTGTGGCTTGTGTAACCTTAGAAAACTGTGTCCTACTTAAAAAGAAGAGATTAGTGCTGGACACTGTTTACAGAAGTGCAATAAGGATGTTTCAATTACAGAAACCACTGAATTCCTTTGAACCACTGACTTTTTCACTTGGAAAGACACAAAATTTGGATTTGAATTATAAATGTCTATAAAATAAGTGACAAAGAGAGGGTAAATATGAAAAGCCCACAGTCTCTCTGAATATAAAGAGCTGAGTTTTATGAAATGCAGCTTGAAGAAGCCATGTTCAAAGCAAACAAGAGGAGACAGCTCTTCATGTGAAAAGTATCAGATCTCTTTGGCAAGGATACTCCCCTGGCAAAGGATGCTCCAGATGCAAATATTTACATGTGTCAAGGAGAGATCAGACAATTTTAGAATAGAGAGATGCTGAAGTTTACTAAGTACGCTAAATAAGTAATAAGCAAGTTTACAATAATTTTAAAACATTATCTTGGGGGAATGGGAGCGCAGGGAAATAATGTTTTTCCAATGTTTATTGTCATTTTGGGGGCAAATTGTTACAGTTACTTCCTATACACAACAACCAGGCATCCAAAGTGTACATAACCAGCTGTCAACTTCTCCTAGTATACTACAGAAGAATGGTGTCCACTTGTATCCAAATTACCTTCCGTTCACCAAATGATGGGAGACACTCAATTCCCATAGTTCATTATACCTTCTCCTCAGAAAAGATTAATGGTATCTCAATGAGGTCTAATGAGAGCATGAACTATTCAGTGTATTATTTCTTAAGCATTAATAATTGATACTATAATAGAGTTGTATCCTCAGCAAAATCGTGATTTTGGTAAATCACTGGGGGAAACAATTTGAATATAAAAGGGCTTTAAAATAAACAATTGTTTAAGTATTCTTTGATGAGGGAAGAGCTGAAAGCGATGGGAACGGTGCCTGCAGGTCAGGAGGAGCAGCCGGGTCCCTGCCGGTTGTCACCGCGAGCCTTCGAGCCCCGCGATGTCGCGGCCAGCAGGGACCCCTGGCGGCGAGCAGCGAGCGGAGCCGGAATTCCTGCGGCACATCCCGACACAGAGACCTGGCACCGACTGCAATAAAACGAACCGCCTCATACTCAGTTAAGAATGCAAAAACCGTAGCCAGATCAGTGATGAAAAGAATGTCACAGACAGCCCTCTTTCAGCCTCAGTGCTCCGTCAGACCTGAACGCCAGGAAAGCAGACACACCACTGTGCCACAGAGTCATGGAAAGCCTCGGGCTGGAAGGAGCCTTAAGGATCATCTGGCTCCAGCCCTCTGCCATGGGCAAGGGCTGACCACGTTAGCTATCAATCGGAATGGAAATGGAATATACAGCTGTAAAAATGCAAAACAATAGAATAGTACTGGCCTCTATCAAAACATCATTTAAAAAGCAAATTCTTTTGTATGGCTATTGCTTTATAAAAACAAGGTAAATGTAGGATTTATGAATAACATTTATAAATTTTCCTACTTGAATACATACACCATTATTTCAGAAAAAATACATATTCTCTTCAGAAACATTACATTCACTAAATACATGTCTTCTGTGCAACAAAGGGCACTACAGCTGCAGAACAAAGATAATGAAAAATATGGTTTGTTATGTTTTATGCAAATATGATTTTTCTCCATTCATTTAAAATTGAGTTTCTTTCTTATCTGCCTAATGTGTCAGTCAATCCACTGAGGGTGGAGGGGGGAATGCTTTAAAAACAGCAAACAACTTTATAAACCTGAACTGGAAGTCAATTACGTTATCCTCTAAGGTAGGAAAAAACTCTATAGGTTTAAAAAAAGCGATTTATCCCCACCACACAAAAGACATAATCTAATTTCTATTTATTGAGGAGTTTCATGAAAAGCCATAGTAACAATCTGTTCCAGTAGTTTAAGTCATAAGATCAATTTCCACCTAAATGACTAAACATCATCTACTGTCTTCAAACCAAATCTTTTCCTTTGGGAGCACAGAAGAAAAAAGCAGAAGTGTTGATATGCTGAATATAAATTTCACGGTGCTCTTCATGCAATCTAATCAAAGCAATTTTAAAAGTATTTGTTGCTTATTCTGGTTTTGTTTGTCTGAGCATTTGAACTGGGAATTATTACATAAATATAATTTTTCAACCACCACAACTCAGTGATTGAAACCAGTCCTACAGTCAGACCAGTTGTGCTGGAATGGCTCAGTAATTCCTTCTAGGTATTTTACAGTAGGTGCACCCTGCACAGGTCTGCAATATCCATACTGGATGTATGCAAAAAGCCCTGCTGAAAATGAGACTCAATGGCAGGCAGAGAGATCCTGGTGAGGTGTCCAGCTAAAGCAGCAGGACAGCAAGCTGTGCTCCTCCAGGAATGACACAGAAATCCTAATGCACACGAGCTGATGCAGCTCCTGAAATGCTGTTCCTCAGCCCCATTTGTCTCTTCAGGCAGGAAGAGTGGATCACCCAAGGGCAACCTGGCCATGGGGAGATGCCCAGGCTCAGTCTGAGCAGGGGAGCCAGAAGGGCTGCAGGGCCTTCCCTGGGTGGGTACAGCTCCACTGCATGCTTTAACAGATCAGCTCCAGATCCCACACTCAAGATCAACAAGGCTGGCACAGGAGAGAAGGCCAGATGTCACAGCATTGTCTACTAGAAGCAGGGAAAGCTCTCCTCATCTTCCATGACTAAGAACAAGTACAGTCTCTGGTAGACATCATATGAGATTTGTCATCTTAAACAAAAACAGGTTTTGCTCCTCAGGCTCTAAAAGAAGCAAGGACTTCCAGATCAGCTGTAGCTGACAATACCCATTGGACTAGAGATTCTGAGACTCCATCCTAATGGCTGCAAGGTACCAAGCTCCAGTATCTCTGCTAACAACTTCTAGAAAACTTGACAGCTCTAAGACAAAAGCCTCCTCCCAATTCCCAAACGGCATACTGATGACCAGTTCCTTCCAATTTTTCTTCTACCAGTGTTGCTATCACTGTACTTAAACACCTGGTCTGTCTATACACCCCAGAAATGTTTATAAACAGCAACACTCTTCCCTCCCAGCCTTGATTTTACTTGTTTAAACAAACCGTGCTCTGTTAGTGCCTTCCACAGCCCTGTCCATCCTAATGGTTCTCCCTCTGTTTCTATTTGTATTCATAAAACTGTAGTAAGAAAACATGAAGCACACTACTCACGCTTTGACATGTTTAACTGGAACTTCTATGAGTGATCATCCTACCAGTGCTCTTGGCACTTTGGAGTTTGCAGAGCATATAAAAGTAATAATTAGTTCAAGTTCTAATTGAAATAGACAAGCAGGTTTTCTCCCATGTCACTTTCTACATTTCAATCCAAGACTATAAAACAAATTCTTAATGCTCTTAGTCTCTAAAAGTAATAATTTACAATTTATACTGATGTAATTAAATCCTACACATTATCTGCAGACTTTTTTGCAGGATATTCTGGTTCTCCTTCATATTTTAAGTACCCTCCACCTCTGTATTACCAGATTTCATTAGCAGCATTATAGGTAGATTACAAAAATTATGTAACATTATCAGTCCCACGATCAGCCTTCAAGGAGCACTGATACCTTTCCATATGGGGGTTCAACACACCCACTCACATTTCATGATGAAGCAGCTGAGTTCCCCTGGCTGTTCCCTTATGTATGCACTGCACTCTTCATTTTCAATGATTTCCTGTCATCAAATGCTGAGGTTCAGATAAAATATACTGCATTTTCATGTCAATTTTCTTACAGACTATCTTCCTATGAACTACATTGATAAATTCACATTTCAACTGTTTTGTTATTAGTTACAATATATGTTTCATTATTTCTTTCCTCAAGTTATGGTCTAGAACTCTACTCAGTGCTGAAATGAAGTTAAAAGGTTTTGAGCTGCATTAATCACTTTCTTCCTAATCTTAAATGAAGGTGCTACAGATAATAAAGTAAATTTTGTATCTTACCTTATCAGGGAAATCAGCACTATCTACTTCTTGTATTCAGGACAAAGTATTGCTTGGGATCATTATTTTAATCAAATTCTATTTTCATACATTTAAGTGTATGCCTTTTTAAATAAATATTTAGGTCACAGATTTATTCTAAATGGATTACATTTTTCATTGAGACTCACAAATAGGAGGGGACTCCCTTCCTAAATCTCACCCTAATTAGACATAGAGAGCATTATCAACCCCGTTAATGCAGCCATTTAGTGAAACAAATCAAATAAATTCTGCTAAATTTGCTTTCACTAATTGTCAAATGACACCACAAAGGTATTTAAATCCGGAGCTGGCTCTTCATTTACCTGTGATGTTCTTTCTCTTGCAATAAGGACTCTTGACTTTTCTCACACAATTTTCAGACATTAAATTTCTAATTAAAATAGCTATACTTTGTTTACAAACTGCACAGTCCTCCAAAAAGGCTTATCAAATTGTTAAATTCCACCTGAAGATAAATCTGAAGAGCATTTCCAGTACATATGAAATAACCATTCATTACAAGACAATTCCTTCCTACCAATTCTATAGACAAACTTTTCTCAGACAGCTTTCATTTCTGTGATCAACATTAAAAAAATCTACAAACATGGAGCACAGAAATAGGATTTTAACCTAAAATTGGGGGACAAAAATGTTCGTTAGATATGTGTCTTTATATGCATATACAGTATAAATGCACATATATTTAAGAAGACATTTCCCAGACTGTAAAACTGCAGTTTCTCCTTTCTGAATTGATACTCAGCCAGGAGACAACCTGAAAAGTAAAATTGAGACAAAAAGGGCATGATCACAGGGTAGAACAGTGTTTATGAGAAATCTGCCTCTATTTTCTTCTTCCTTCCAAATAAAGGCCTGTCCAAAGCAAATGTTACATCACAGGTCCTCATCTCTGCAGACACACAGACTTGTGTGCTTTTTGTTCAAGAACATCCAGGTCCAACAGGCCAAAATCTGAGATTTCAGATCTCCAGGCATTTGGCACAAGCTCTTCCCAGTGCTGAATTTTACCTGCTGCTGCCTGAGCCCCCATCTCAAACCTTCGCCACCAGTTTCACTAACCCAGCACCACAGAAGCACAGCTTTGCTCAGTCTCAACACTGGGGAATAAGGCAGGCCAAACCAGAGAGTTTGACATCAAAGCCTTCTGCTGAAAAGTGGGAACAACCCCAAATCCAGAGAGTCCTTTCAGGATAATCTGAGTTAGACAGACTTTGACAGAGTTGTTTGGGCCACACTCGAGATGCTGTTAGAAGAAATGCCATAGTACCAAGCAAGCAAAACACTGATTTTACACTGCAGCAGTCATTGCTCCTTTTATACTTTCATTGTTTACTCTTCTCCTAACACAAAGACTCATTTTTCCCTGGAGAGATGTTATAAAATTCAAGCTGCCTCAATTGCTAATGGATTTATTTCAAAGTTAATTAGTTTAATTTCAGAATCTGGTCGTCTGCTACATTTCTATCTGCTAGGAGCAGCTCTGTAGGGAGAACCCACTAACTATACATGTTCCAGAAACTTTATTGGTGTTTTAACTTTGCATTGGGGCTGAATGCTGTTTGGGGCCTGGTGTGCATTATGTGCAACCCTAGAACCCATTTTTGGTGCAGTTCCTTATAAAAGGAATGCACTTCCTCTGTTTCCAAACCATCTCACAATGCAATCCAAAACATAATAAACATGAAGTATCAGATTTGCCTTGAAGGTACCCTACTCATCCTCTTTAAAACTAATTTAAAGACAGTCTGTAATTCCTCTCTAATAGATTCCCCTTTTGCTTGCAGTGCTGATATTCAGTGATCAAAGTATCAATAGAGTTTCTCTCAACTTCAAGAGCATTCAATTCTTTTTTTTTCCCCCTGTCTACACCTAGGAGTCAGCAATGTTTTCAGCAATTTCAAAGACAGTCCACTTAATCCTCCTTAAAATAGCCTTTCAGTCATCCTGAATTTTTTCACCTGTCACAGAAGTTTTTACCTGTTTGGAAATCTCTCTTCTCCTTTATAGCTTGAAACAATTCAAGACATGGTGTTCCTGGTATCAAAGAAAATCTTTTGGCTGTGAAAACATATTCAGCAAAAGCATTTTTCCATAAAATTCTTAAATAGGTCAAATTGTGCAAGAGCCACCACTTTGGTCTAAGCCAAAGAGAGATTTCTCTTTTATATATGCCTAGCAAATACAGAGAGAACAAGTCAGTAGTTTTGAGGCGTATTTGTTTCCTCCCTGAATTACATCCACAGCCTTGTGTTAGATATCAAGAAAGATTAACCAGGAATGGGATAGAGTAATATGGTACAGAACTCAAAGAAAATACTCCTTAGTATTATTCTTAGTCTGAAAAGTTCAGACTCCCTTATGTTGAGTGAAAATTTTAAATTAACCAGATTTTCTGCAAATACTAAATTTTGTTCTTACACCAACCACATCAGGAATATTTAAGATTGCTAGCATTATTTAAAATACTTTGATTTAAAAAAATATGTTCAACTAGTGCATGTTTTGTTAAATGAAACACATATTAAAAATAAAAGTTATGTCAAGTATTTGTCTTCAAAGTCTAAAAGTTTTTATGGAAGCTGTATTCTATATTCGTACAACCAAGTACAAATATAGAATAAAGCAAGTATCTACAAGATCCTTGTATTCAATTCCACAAGACATATCTAATAATCAGGGGATCCTACTTTTTATTCAAAAAAGTTATTCTATCCCAAAGAATACCCTAAAGTATTCTCTTTTCTCAGGATACTTGTTTTAAATGTGTAATGCTCTTCAGAGCTGCTCCTTCAACGACAACCACAAGATGTCACCCTTGTAAAAGAAACTCCATGCAGTAAAATACGAAATTCTTGGATTTATATTCTGAATCAGGGATTCTAATTATTATACATTCAAATCAATGCACTTCAATGATTTTTTTTAATACAGGCACTAAAGATACTCAAAATAAGATAAAAAGAAAATAGTAATAAAAAGTGAAACATGATATTCTCTCCTAAAGCATACAAATCGAGACCCTTTAGCCACTTGGTTTGAATTACAAACACAAGAAAAACTTGACAGACAGCAAGAGAAAAATTTATGATTCCATCATTGCAAATAATCTGCACAGAAGATATTATCAGATTAAAAAGTACAGAATATACAGATATAAATAAATCAAGAAATAAAGCAGAGATGAAAGTTGTCTCCAGAGGTAAAGGAAAGTTTGGTATTTAGTAAGGAAAAACAATTATATATCCAAGCCGGCTCATCTGTGACAGAATTTTTTAAAAAATTAATTGAAATCTATGTAGATTCAGTGAAAATCTAAGGAATGATGAAGCAAATTCTCTTTGTATGATTTGCAGGAAAGAGTGAGAAGCTAGTATGTACAGAAATGCCAGGTGAAAGGAAGGCGCTAGCAGTGGTAGTCAGATTTCTAATTTTATTTTGTGCTTAAAACTTCTAATGAATTTCATAGCATATATCTGAAGGTACAGCCTAAAAGCATTTCCAAACATTTGTGACATTTCCCATTTTGTACTCAGCAATTTGACAAGGCAAGGAATTCATGCACAACTAAAAGGGTGATAGTCTTGCTGCAAATTCTGTTCACAACTTCTGGACAGAGATTAAGCCTTCAGGATCTTTTTGTGCACTACAGTCCTGGAAGGTTTTAAAGGACTCAGTAATAAGTCTACACTATTTCCATTCAATGACCATATTGCTAAACCACTTCCCTTCTGCGGGTGCACAGGCTGCCTTTGAATGATCAACTCATTAATTATTAAGAAGTGAAATGTATTAGATCTCATCATGACTGTGGAGTAATAGGTGTGACAGCTAATAGGAGTTAAAAAGACATTTCCTTTGACATGCCAAAAGAAACAGCAATAAAACAGAACTGAGGCAGGAAGTCATGGGAAGAGGGCATATCAGCTAAGTAATCTGGAGGGATTTTAATATTTCTGTTAAGAGAATGGCAATTCCTAAGCATAGCAAGCTAAGCCAATTGAGACTTGTAACAGAAGTGGTAAACAATAAAAACAAAAAATCCACAAGCATCTAGCACAATTATAGCAAGTGAATTAAACATTTAGGATCCTAAATAATTTATCTGTAGTGAGAAACAATGATCTATGGTACTGGGAGAAAAACTGCACCACATGCTTACAGTACATCCATTAGCCCACAGACAGTCTTGCACCATTATAACAAAGCAGTTCACCTTCATTTTTCATTGAGAGGCTGCTACAAATCATACCCACCAAAAAGCAGACACTGGCTACTTTACTTCAGGAAACACTAAAAATATGATGCAATGATGTGACACTAAAAGGAGGGCAGGGAGAAAATCAAATTACCTAGACACTAAACTAAGCAAACCTTACCTTGCCAGCTGTCATTGCAGACACAGAGCTTCTCTCCTGTCAGGTCACAGTAGCCATGATCTGGACTCCCACAGTTGGCTTTGCAATAGGGAATATCACAGGCCTCTCCTTTCCAGTACTTGTCACACTCACAGTACACCCGGCTCGGTACAGACAGACTGGTTGTGCACTTGCCATGTTCTGAGCAGTTATTAGGGCAAGAATTAATTCTGAAAAAACAAATATGTAAGATATCTGACAGTACTTCAGCAGTATTTGTCAGAAAAAGTGCTTTACCATGAAAAATTTCCATGTACTGATAAAACACAAATTTAATGATGATTTTACAGGCAAATGAGGTGTTGATCCAATCTTAAATACTAAGTCTTTGATGCACTCAGGATCACAAATATCTTGCATTGCAACAAATATTGACATGAAACAGAAGGACAGGCCCTGCTTGGACAGATCACCACCTATTTTTTTCTGTATTCCAGTATAAGCACTCAGTCCTTTCAAATGCTTGTTATCTCTAGAAACAACCACACTGGAAATAATCGAGCCTTAACTCTCCCCACAGGCATACAGTTAAAGGGTTTTCCTGAGCAGCTTTGGTCCATACTATAAACAGTGTGCCTAACACCTGGGGAGAATAAAAGAGGGAAGAACACGTAAGGAAAAAATACAAGATGGCTAATATCCTGAAACTACTTACAGCTAGCACTTCATTCTTTGAATCCTTAATAGAAGAGCCACCTTAACTCTGCAGTCCAAGATGCAAAAACAGGAGAGCCTAGGCTGAAAGAAGTCTGTGACTGTTCTGGGAGTTAGCATTTCTGTGATACACCCTACCAAACACTGAGATCACAGGCAACTGGAGCGCAAAATTAAGCAAAGTGGTTCCAGAAAAGCAGGCAACTCCTTGAAATGAGGGAAGATGGAGGACACAGAATACGTGGGTCCAAGAGTTTCCATGAACTCAAGCAGTATGTGCCTGATGAAGTCCAAACAGGATTTGAAACTCTTTTCGATGACTCACCACAAACTCAGAATAAAGTGTTACTACAATCCTCTGATGATAATACAGACCACTCCCTGCAGATGTGAGATGGATACTGTTCACAGTCTTCCTTACTGAATGAAGCTCTAACTGAAGAAAGAGCTGTTAAAAGTTAGCAAAGAATTGTCCAAGGCTGGCCTTTGACAAGATGTCGTTGTGGTAGGACAGCGAGGAGACATTTTTGTCTTCTAAAGACTCACTTCTCAAAGGATTGATATAGAAAAATTCCACATCTGACCATCATTCCAAATGTCCTGGGGGTTTTAGATGGTTACACACATGGCATTAAAACCACTGATGGCATTAACAGCTGTATGCTACAGCTGCAAGGAACCTCTCCCCCAACCTCACAGGGGTGTTCCGCAGGAAGGTGAACAGTTAAGTTTTTCCACCAGGAGATGTTAGTTGGAAAGCAGACCATTTCCCACTCCAACTGGCTCATTAAGGATTCAAACAAAATGAGAAAAACTGGATCAGCAGAGTTGGAAGAAAGTTGCCTGACTTCAAGGAACAGAAGATTTACTCAAGACTGTTCTGAAGTAATTACAGTTGTTTGCTACTGAAATGGCACTTTGGTCACAGATTTTGTGTTTCTGTTTTCCCCAAAATTAAGGAATACAAGTGGTCCATCAAGATGAAGTCAAAAAGTAAGGAAGAGGGTGACAGAAGCAGAGCGCAATATACCAGTGACAGAAGCAAAGTTAATGCAGCCATAAAAAGTAATTGTAGGTACTTCTTTATCATAAAAATGTTGGTTCATTAAAAAATGTTTTAAAAGTATCCATTGCAATAAAGGACACAGAAGAACAGAGAACATAGAATTTCATGAGTTATATATGCAATGGAATTAAAAACTGGCAAGTTTTTTCACTTATTTTAAATCTACCAAAAAAATTAGGTAATGATATGCAGCATGCACCACATTACCAAGTAATGAAAGAATGCACATACACTCATTTCTTAAGAATGCCAAGTCTAATTGCCATTTGCTCCCAAGACAAATAAAGTTTAATAAAAGCTTCAAGGATAACTGAAAAATGTAACTAATTACAATAGAAAATCTGCCAGGTGACTGCATTTTACTGATGTCAACTGACAAAAATTAAAAATACCCAGTGTTCTAGGCTGCTATTTCCAATGTAATATATATAGTGAGGTTTCCCAAACTTTGAATAGCTACTTATTATCTGGCCAAAGGTGGGCAATCTGCTGCAAATTACAGCAATAATCTTCCCACAGACAATGTACCAAGTATTGTGTCTACAACAAAGTTATGGTCAGAAACACAAATACAAATTTTAAAATAATAAGGAATATAACAAAAATACTGCAAGTACTTCAACATAAAAAATGCAGTGCTGGCCACCATATCCCAATAACTGCTATTTCAGAATCTGAAGGGATTGAGGGAGAGCAACAGGCACATATTCCATCATGGAAAAAATCACATGAAGAAACAGGTCCAACAGGACCAAACAATTCCCTCTTGAGCCAAGGCAAGCCATATAAAGAGATGTTACATTGTGTCACACGAACATCCCAAATGAGACAGAAGTTGCAAACAACTGGTGCATATAAAAAGGAAAAGGCTCAGGTCTGCCAGATGCATGTTTGGAGCTGCTGACACAGAAAAGCAGGCTGGACAAAAGCAATCATGGTGATATCAGATTAGACTTTGCCATCACAGAAACTGAAAAGACACACAGTGCAGAAAAGATCTACAAAGGCAGAATGTAGACTGAGATGGAACACAGGAGGGGAAATACCCAAGAAGAGGAAAAGAAATGGAATAAAATCTTTGTGGCTGGCACAAAAATCCAAGTGGAACTGTTTGGAAGGTTTCAAAAGCCACAGTATATTCAGCAAGAGAAATCAAGCAACAGATGATCCCAGTTCAAGAGAAGGGAATTTATATGACAGCAGATATATCTCCTTTCTAGTCCATATGACAACTATATGTGTTGGATAAACACTGGAGGGGATACATTCTAGTTCCATATGGCACAGGAAAAACTACTCTGGGAATGGCCATGTGACTTCACTCAAAAAAGCCATACTCTGTCTGTATGAGTTTTTTTCCCTTAACTCATACCTTAATATTTATTACAAGCCCAGCCCCCTGGTTTTAGATGCTAAGCACTGAATATGACTTATGCTATTGAAAAAAACAAAAAAAACCCAAACAATTACTTAGTACAAAAATACTTACGAATAAAAAATGTTAAATCCTGTTAGGTTATAAGCAGCATCACTAAAGAAGTGTAGCAATGCATAGCCAGATGTAGTAACCACCTCAGGAACAGTTTCATTTCCACGCACTTCAGGGACTATTAGACCACTGGAAAAGAGAAGGAGAAAAATGTTTTTAAGCAATCTTGGGTATATTTAGGGGGACAGAAAGGGAAAAGGGAGTTTGGTATTCTGCTGGTTAACTATATAAACAAGATGATGTCAATAAAATTTTAGAACATTTTTTAATAAAAGGCATACAAGGTATGTAAAACTTGTCCATGTATATGCAAGGTAAGTCAGGGCTTTTTTCAGGAAAGTGCTTGTGTGTAAACATTAACATTCCATTCAATGCCAGCAGTAAGTATCCAAATAATGGATTTCTGCTGTGATTATCTAACCAAAACTGTAACATTTTGGAATGCATTCTAATACAACTTTCCATACATGTTCCCATAATATTAAGATAGGAAAGTGCTCTAACTAACATATTAAAGCCTCTAATGTTACTTTTCCCCCAATAACTGAAAATGTCCACACATGACTACGTGGACAGTAATATTAGTAAATACACTCACCTAAATACAGCTATTAAAGGTGCATATATAGAATCTCCATCATATACATACATATGGTCCCAGCTACATTCTGTGGCAAAGTGATTAAATCTTAATCTTAGTATCGCATTTGGGCTGAAAAAAAAGAACATTGATGTAACACATTTACAGAATTACTGAGAACATAAGATCAAGAGCTCACAGTAGAATTGATCATGCCAACATAACTCTGTTAAAACATTTTGAGTAGCAATGAAATATTTCAAAGTGTTAAATAACAAAAGCCAGGGCAAACAAATATTTCCCTTTATCTTAGAAAATTTAAAAATTACATATTCAGTCCACAACTAGTAATCCCTGAAGTTAATGAGAAGTGTAACTTCACCAGATTTTATCAGTGTTCAGAACCACAAACTTAGAGCAATTAAAATATCTCATTTTAATAGACTAAATTTACTTTACAATGTCAGGACTATGAACTTAAAAAAAATCCTTCAAGATAAAATCACCTACACATCCTCTTCCCCGTATTACACTAATTATTGAAAATAAAAATCTTAAAACACAAATCTAAAATTGCAACCAATATTAGTGCAAGTGCCTGCCTCCTACCCTCTGCCAACATGTGGGAAATGTCACTAGTGACATTTTGGCTGAGGTCCAAATGGACCTGTAAACTTTTTGAAAGGGGAATTCTTATATATCATAGAATTACCAGACATATATATGTGTGTGTGTGTGTGTGTATATATATATATATATATATATATATATATGTGTGTGTGTGTATATATGTATTCCATGAAACATAATGATCATTTTCTTGTAGTTCTCCTTGCTACTGACAGGCTTGAGTACAATTTGTCAGTTTGGAAAACATGTAGGGTTTTGTGACAGATCCATTGGAGAAAGATCTTTGTTCATTTTTTAAGACACAGTATTATACACATATGTGAATTCCTTGTGTGCTGACATTTGGACATTTGGTTGCTTTACTCCTCCCCAGACTGTGCAGCACATTGATTTCTCCAGATTCCCACTCTGCCATCTCCTGAGAGCAGGAGGAATGGAGTGAGGAACAGCTTCAAAGCAGAGTTTGCCTGTGGGGCTGAGGTGTTTCCACTTTAGTGCAAAATATTCCTGAGCAAAAAGAGAAGCCTAGCTAGGTCAGAGATATATTCAGCTATAGCCTGGTCTTCTAGATAATAAAGATTCAATTTAAATGATTTTGCAAACACTCATAATTTCACTGCTGCTTTGTTTAAATTACTGTCTGCATATAAGCAGACCAAAGTCAGATCAGACACATCATTTCTGAACTGCAGCAGTGGAGCAGATATCCAAGATAACTGAGATGATGACAACATGGAAATACAGAAGGAGTTAATTTTGTTCCAGAATTGTGAACTAGAGTCAGCAAAATCCTAACCCATATCCTGGAGGGGTGGAATCCTCCTGAAATTTAACCAATTTGTGCCATTAACACTTAGCCACACTAATTTATGTGTCTCATTATTTCTTCAGGCATGTCTGTGTCTTTCTGTGCTGCATAAACTGGAAAATTAGCAACAGGCATGAGGAACCTAAACTGTAGGCATAAAATTATTTCAAAACTAAGTACATGAGGAACTGTAGAATGCAAAAGAAAATACTTTATAGAAGCACTAACTTTTGAGAAACACATAACTGACTAAGCATTCTGTACCTGAGGTCATTGCTGATTTATCATTGATATGAGTTAAATAAGTCAGGTAATGAGTTAAATAAAGGGATTCTGTAACTACTTTTGGATCTTATACAAAGGTACTCAAACATGCAACAAATTTATCATGGGGTTTTGAGGGCCTGCAGCACCAGCCATATATCATTGTCAGCCTAATTTTTGCCAGTAATTTGAATGGGAATGGAATTCGGCCAACTCTAAGCAATCCTGAAAATCCTAATACCTTCTTTTTTAAATTCTATATAAAATTTAAACAAAACCAAAGCAAACTAACAAAACACCAAACTGTGCATATTATACCCTCATGCAATCCCTATGTAAGGAGTTCGTTTGATATCTAGAACACATAGTACCAAACTGTTTAGAAAATTTAGGCTATGAAAATAGATACTTACTATCCTTCAATTAACCATGTGCATTTAGTTTTATATTTGTAATTTATAGGTCCATCTGTTAAATATCCAGAAGGTTCTGTTAACCTACAAGAGGAAAAACAGGGCTGTAATAAACCAGAGACAACAGAACATGAATCACAGACATGCCAAATAGAATCTTTCTTGATGAAAAGAAAATTGGGGTGGGGAAAACAGTCAAGTCTCTCTTCATATTTTTCATCACACTCCTTGTGCTCACAAAAACTTGAATTCTGATTCTTCTAATATCATTGATTTGCTTTCTTCCCCCAGGCATTCACTTGTATTCTTTCTAGCTCAGTAGCAAATAATTTAAATTATCCTTTACACAAAATGGATCCAAGCCAATGTCAGGGGGGTTTGTTTAAGAGCATTTTGGTTTGCTTTGCTTATTTGCTTTACCATTGGGTTACTACTTCTGAAATTAGACAACACCAGCCATAGGAAAACTCTCCTAGATCAAGACAAATTAAGAGATAAATTTGAATAAGCACATCTGGCAGCCTGCTGCTCTGTTTTTCCTACTCAGTACCCTGTCTCTGCACAGTGCTCCCCAGTGATTATCCGAAGGATGAATCCCTGCAGGTTCTCCACACAGCATCACACCACCTTCAATGACTTGCAGCTCAGGGACACTTTCAGTCCACAGCTGTGCCTCTGGGTTCATGCTTTATACCACTCAAAATGTAATGATCTGTGTTTTATTTCCCTTCTTTCCCTCCTCTGCCCCTCTTCCAACCTGAGAATTCCTTGCTCACTGCCTTTAATAAATTTTTGTATTCTCCTAGAGCCTGCTGAGATGCAACAGAGAACAGCATATTGTATCCAAGATGCAAGTGAACCATGAATCTGCACAGTAGCATATTATTACAGTAGCAATATTATTCCATTTTATTCTCTATTCCCATTTAAGATTTTATTTGCTCTTTCAACAACTACCATTCTGACATTTGAAACTGAAATATCTGCAGTAACTTTTTTTGAGTGTTAATAGCTCAATATTCATCACATATAGAAATTCCTTTTATGTAGAAAGAGAATCTTTTTCATCCATTCATATTTATTACATTATATTAATCTATGAAGTGATGAAACAGCAGATGAAATTCAATAATCTATTAACATAAAAGCTTTCTAAAAGAGCCTGGTATCTTCACTAATCCATTCTACTTTCTGCATCCTTTATGATTATGTTCAGGCCTTAACACCTGTCTCCAGTGGCTTTACTCCACTGGGGAAACAGATCATCTCAATTTTTAATAACAAATAACAACAAATATGAAAACATCCTCAGAAACACTCATTTCTTTCACTATACTGTAGAAAGAAAATCATTAAGAATAAGTATCACTAAACAAGAAAAGCTTTCATCTGTTTTGTGTGCTCTTTTTTTTTAAAAAGGCAATAATACATAATATTCCAATAAAAATAATTTCAGTGCTTTTATATGATTTGTATATAGAAGTACAGTCTTATTTAGCTATCTGCAGAACATAGATTTTCCTGGCAGAAGTATGAAATATTAGAAGTACTCATTTGCAGTCATGACCATTGCCTTCTTAGTAGTTGTATAGCGCAATGGAGGTGACTTACAAGAGTTGTTTTTATTAGATCAGCCCTTTGGTACTGGTAAAGTACAAACAATTTCCCTTGTCTCCTAGGATGGTAATTCTTTGATAAGTAGTTTCTTTTGGAAGAGTAGATAGCCTTTGAAACAGACATTTCACTTTGTGGGGAAAAAAGTAAATAAATAAAAGCACAGCATTACTTTGCAATAATGTTTGTAGAAAATTGTAAGATAAGGGCTTGCTCTATTTAAAATAAATACATAGCAAGACAGATGGAAATTACTTTAAGTTTCTTGAGTCATACCAAGAATTTTTCTGAATTATTTTTCTTTCCAAGTGTTATCAAATACCAAATCCCATAATTCACAAAACTAAGCAGTACCACTTTCAAGTGACCCCTTGCCCAATCAAGGGCAATATTCTCTTTCATATGAAGCCAGGTATTCATCAACAGTTTTCCTCTGTGGCCACCAGTGATTCTGTCAAATAACCACAATCCAGATGAGTCACCCTGACTATGCACTCATGAGTCACTGAGGTGCCTGCATTGCACCCCACTCCTTGCTCACCACTGAGAAAGCCTCAGTGATGAGAGGAACAGAACAATTTGTGTGGCCTGCCCAGGCACCGCAGGTTAATCCCACCCACACTCCAACCTCCTAAACAGAACACACAGGGGAGCAGCCAATGCTGTGTATTGTCATTTGAAATCCCACATCAGCTTTCATAATATTCTCAACAATATTTTTTCCTAGTTGGCAGGGTTATAATCAAAGCCTATAAAGAATTAGAGAGTGCATGCCAAGAGAACATTTCCCATCTCAGTATACTGTAAAACAGATCTACCAAACAACAGAAAGACGTCGGGATGCTGCACATTTAAAAGCATTCAGAAGCACCAGTGACAGATCAGTCACCCACCAAGGTAATCAGTCAGCAATAATTTCCATGAAATATGTGACACTACAGGGTTTCACCTAGCAGACAGACACACCAGAAATGCAAGGGCTAAAGACAACACAGGGCACCCAAAGCGATGTCTACGTTCACCTGGAATATTACCACTGCTATAAAATAATGGCAAATATAGAATGTACAGTGGCAATATTTGCCACTGCAGAGACTTTAAACCAAGACTGATGCATTTCAAGGAAAAAAGTACATTTTAGTTCAGTCAGAAATTATTGGTCCAAAGTGAAGGAGCAGTCAGATGAAATCTACGCCTGCAATACATAAGACGTCAGAGCAGGTTATTAAAGTGGCCCTTCCTGCTGTAATATTTATAGAGCTGTGAAAAACGCAGTCTTGTCATCTCCTGCATCCTCCTGCAAAAAATAATACCACCAAATCTTTTAGAGAGGGGCACTAATTTAAACCAGAAAAGTTATTGGCTATTTTCTGTCACCACCAGAACACGAAGATCCACAAAACTGCTGGTAGATGGACAGAAGTCTGATTTACAATATTGGTGCTTTAGGAGAAACAAAGCATAAGCTATGTTCATAATATTACAAATATTCACTATTAAATAAAGAGTTATAAAAAAATTCATTTATGTCGATATTACTTAGTGTCCCATTTCTACTGATAATTTTAAGAAATGTTGGATTACTTTGCAATTCCTACTTCAGATGTATCTGAATATACAATATAGAGCATATTTTGCTGCACGGATCCATCTCAATATCAGTACTGGTGTGTCAGTCAAGAGCCATTCTCTCCATTGCTAAAAAATTTTGCTCCATCTCCTTTTCATCTTTTATGAAAATATGTTTTATTAAAAAGAAATAAAAATCAATAACTGTGCTTCAAAGTTAAAAGATCAAGTTCTTCATAAATAGAAGTACTGGCAACCTTTCTGGTTGAGATCTTGTGTCTAACATTTACAGCAGGGAAAGAGACTGCACAGATCTGAGATCAGCTGAATATATTAATAAAGAAGGGGAAAAAATTCCGACCACCTGACTGTACAAGCCTGAATCAGAAATTATTGGTCCAAAGTGAAGGAGCAGTCAGATGAAATCTACGCCTGCAATACATAAGACGTCAGAGCAGGTTATTAAAGTGGCCCTTCCTGCTGTAATATTTATAGAGCTGTGAAAAACGCAGTCTTGTCATCTCCTGCATCCTCCTGCAAAAAATAATACCACCAAATCTTTTAGAGAGGGGCACTAATTTAAACCAGAAAAGTTATTGGCTATTTTCTGTCACCAGCAGAACATGAAGATCCACAAAACTGATGGTAGATGGACAGAAGTCTGATTTATAATATTGGTGCTTTAGGAGAAACAAAGCATAAGCTATGTTCATAATATTACAAATATTCACTATTAAATAGTTATTAATAAATTCATTTATGTCGATATTACTTAGTGTCCCATTTCTACTGATAATTTTAAGAAATGTTGGATTACTTTGCAATTCCTACTTCAGATGTATCTGAATATACAAAATAGAGCATATTTTCCTGCACGGATCCATCTCAATATCAGTACTGGTGTGTCAGTCAAGAGCCATTCTCTCCATTGCTGAAAAATTTTGCTCCATCTCCTTTTCATCTTTTATGAAAATATGTTTTATTAAAAGAAATAAAAATCAATAACTGTGCTTCAAAGTTAAAAGATCAAGTTCTTCATAAATAGAAGTACTGGCAACCTTTCTAGTTGAGATCTTGTGTCTAACATTTACAGCAGGGAAAGAGACTGCACAGATCTGAGATCAGCTGAATATATTAATAAAGAAGGGGAAAAAAATTCTGACCACCTGACTGTACAAGCCTGAATCAGTGAGAAAGAAATGCAGAAGTGATCAAGAGGCCATTTCTCATACCACAATATTGAATGACGGACTAAGAAGGTTTTCCAGTATTTTTTCAAAGGAGTATCTGAAAAACAGTATGTTCTGAAAAACCCACAAAGGCAGATTTTTCTCTTCCAGGCATAAAGCATTGACTAACACCTAACAAAAATTCAAAGAATTTGCATTTGATTTTCCTGCATTTTTACATTCATTGTATAACTTGCTGCTGGTTTTTGGTTTTTTTTCACATATGAAAAAAGAATGTACTGAACATACTGTAGCTCTAATTCTTCTTCAATGACTAATGAAGAGGAATAAATATTCAATACATTAAGAAATATTTGCATATGCCAATCACATTCCTCTACTTGTTACATACTGCTCTGCAGTAATAGAAGAAGTTATATTTAGAAACACAAAGGACACTCATGACAATTTCTCACATGCTAAGTAATCACAGGCCTGCTCTTAAAGAGGTTTCAGTTTATTCATTGACAAAGTAGTAGCTTCTGTTGCAAAAGTGAAAACCCTAGTGATTAATTCAGTTCATCCTGAGTCCATCTTCCTACATTATTCTAAACAAAATCATGCTCCAAAACAATCCAAAAATCCCATAAAAGTAAAATCAAGATTAGAACACATAAACAATTTTTCCCCATGAAGAGATATCCTGTATTTCAAGAAGCTTAACACTTATGTTAAAAAACAAAAACAAAAAAAAAAAAAAAACCCAAAAACTAAATTAGCTGGAATATAAACTCTGATTGGTGCAAAACATTAATTTAAGGTTAATTCTGGCATGTGTTCTGCTTCTGAAAAAGGTTGTTGTTCTATAGTGCATTTTTGCAATAGTCCCAAAACAACAAAGGATTCTGCATAGGAGTAGATGTTGCTTTCAAAGTCCAAACTTATATGGCATCTTACTTATGCAATGCATTTTCAATTACATAAATGAAATCTGTTCCCTTGCTTAAGCTGCACAACATTATATAAACTCACAGAACACAGACCAGGACAGCTTGTTTAGAATAGGATATCTGAATATGGGACTCTGAGGGAATGCACAAAGTGACTTGAAATGTGGGCATAGTTTTATGAAGACCTGGTAAACAAACCAGATGCAGAAGATAAAAATAGTATTGTAATATTAAATGTAATATTTATTCTATTTTAAAATAAGATGTGAAAGTACTGCATTAACTACAAGAAGAATTTTCTTCTACCTCCACACAAAGTGGTACTTGACTTTTTTTTAACAAAAACTCCATAAATTGCTATTTCATTTACAACATGTCCTAACACCTATCCCAATTATATTATATTATTATAATTCAGATTATACTGAAATATTTTTTCAGTTATTTGTCTAAACTGATTTTAATAATTCCAGTTACAGAAGTCTAGAACTTTCCTAGGCAACCTATTTTAGTAATGACTTATTATTAGAAAGTATTTCTAAATGTCTAATTCACCTTTTTTTCTTACTTACACATATTTCCTGAACATAGACCGGGAAATCAGGTAAAATTCTTCCTCTTTCTTGTGAAAAGAGGAATAAAGCAATTTAATCTAGCATGAGTAATTTTCTAGACTTCCTTCTTCTAGAATTTTTCCATGTCATCTGTAACTCAAAATGGTACCTACTTCTCCAGCTGTAGTCTGACCAGCAGAGCAACCAGAGAATTATTTCATATAAATAATGTGGCCAGTTCTCCTGAATGCAAGTAGTAGAAGAACTGCTTTGATGCTGATTTGTGTACAACCAGTAATTCCCCAAGATTGCCAACTTCCTCCACAGGAGGAACTAAATGATATTACTGCAGCTCACCTTACTGAGGTTCATCACACCTGCTCAAGTGTAGAAATTCAAATCCAATTCTGCCCATATCAGACTGTATTATATGGGATCAATGGAGCTCACATCAGCTGGAAATTGCTGCATGGAAAATTTCATTTATAATCACTTGCTCAGTAGGAAAACCTAGTTTTCTTTCTCTGATATAAGTGTTTACTTAAAAGATATTAACTTCTGGTCACACTACATAGTGAGGAACCCTACTCAAACAGCAATGAAGTCCACAAGAAAAGAAAAAAATTCTATTTGTGTATATTTGTGATAAAGGTTTTCATGAAAGCCCCTGCATCTTTTATAACAGCCCTTTTTTATTACTTAACTACATCAACAGCTTCTGAATATTCATATTCATTAACCTTACAAAGCATAGCACAGCATACCAGTAGCATAAAGGCAGTACTAGAAAAATTAAAACTCCTCTGCACCCATGGTCCCCATCATGACAGTTGCATTAATTTTGTACACTATAATGCAAGTCATTCGAGCCATTACAACATGGCACCATTTTTTGTGCTGGCTAAAACTAAGCAGTTGTCAGATACCAGCACTGTGAATTAGAGGTGCTAAAGCAAAGTTTTCTTCCACCTAACAGTTCTAAATATTAAGTCCAAAGAAAAGCAGTGATGAATAAAGAGCCTTCTACTTTTCCTTCATGTAAAGAAATTTTCTCCTTTAGTTTCCAGTAATAGCACATGCCAGAATGACCCATTTCAAGTTTTTTGGACAAAAATGATTCACAGAATTATAGATGAATAGTCCAAGAGATAAGGTGAATAACAGGCACAGTAATCTCTCCCACTGTACAAATGATTGGAGTATTTTATTTAAAAGCTTGATACAAAAAGGGAGAAAATAATTCTACTGAAAGTGTAACTGCATAGAATGGACCTTGAAAAATCCATCCTGACTTTTGTCTTCAGATTTTTCTTTAGATTACATGAATATATATTCCTAAAATATGTGAGTACAAGCCATAACTATCTAAAAAAACCAATCCAAATGTTGATTGCCTCAATCTAAGCAAAGAAATACACCACTACTAAGAACTGTGTCACCCACCCCCAAACATTCACAAGTTAATGATAAAAAGTTTTTATGCTTCTTAGTTTTACACAGATGGATTTACAAATAATATTTACGAAAACTTCCTAGAAAACTGAGTGGACTTGAGTCAATCTACAGAGTTCAACAGCAAGCTCCATGTTTTCTACAGAACCACTACACCAATTAACAGTTCAAATCTTGCCAATATTTTCCAGGTGGCAGTGGTTCTCCATCTCAACTTAGAGATCAGTGCCTTTTAAAAGATACTGCAAATAGCACAATATCCTCCACTGACCTGGAAAAAACTTGGTGAAAAGAAATGAAGTGAAAGAAATGTAGCTTCACCTCTCTTATCTGGAATACTACAGACATTTCATATTTCCTATTTTAATATCATGGTTGGACAAAATCATATGAGACAAGCACATATTCTATTAGAAATGCTCAGGCTTGTTCATAGATGGCATTCAAAATTCTGCCTATAAATAGGCCTGGCACCATGCTAAAATTAAAAATTGATAGAAAATCAAGTTGGCATTTGATACAAAAACAAAACATGATACAACACCCCATAGCACTATCTCATCTAAGTATGGCTGTAAATGCTACTCCAGATATAAAATCCCAAGGGTCAAAAAGCTGTATAAAAATAATTCCTGTTTTGAGTAAGAGGCAGACCACCTACCCAATCCACTGGCTGAACTTCTTGCACTCTATTTCCTGTCATAGTTAATAATTTTCTCAAAAAAAAAAAACAAGGTTTGAAATATTCAAAGTTCTGACAATTCAGTCTTGATTCACAAGAATATTAACAGTAATCCCAAAGGTTTCTCCTGTATGGAGATAGTTACTATTAGAAGCAAATAGGAATTCAAAAAGAATTTGCCAGGAAGCAAGGAGACACCCCATTGCTCTAACATTTTACAATGTTTACTTCAGCCAAGAATTATTTTTATGGCCAAATGTTGCCAAGTTAATAAAGAAATTAATTGTAAAAAAAAAAAAAAGAACACATTCCACCAGACTGAAGTGGTCCTCTTACTTACTTTTTCCCACCACATTAACAATATTATTATTTCATTCAGAAAAGTTCTGTATCTTCACAGATTGTGTTACTTTAAGATCACCATTACATTGCTTTAAGATCACTTGGAGTAACACATTATCCTTAGGTTGTTCCTCTTGTTGAAAACAAACAAAAATAAGTCATACTTTAGGTTTCTTTAACAGCAAGAGATTTTTATTTTCTAGTCTTTATTTTTCACAAGGCAGCCTCCATTTCCAAAAGTGGTTAAGTGTATGTTCTGGCATCATTCTGTTAACATCCCCAAACTCTGTCAGGGTACACTTCATCCCATCTTCCAGGTCACCACTTGTTGGGCCCAATATTGATCCCAGGGAGATCCCACTTGTGACAGGAGCTCTTTACACATGACCAGGCAGACAGCTCCTCACCCACTGCACAGATCCCTTGTCTAGACCCCAACAAATCCACTTCTGTACCAGGAGGGTGTGGGAACCCATATCCAAAACCCCGGAGATATTGAGGTAGACAATGTTTCAGCCCACATCAACAAGCAGGTTACTTTGTCACAGAAAGCAATTAGGTGTGTCAAAGCACATTCTGACCTTGGTGAATCTCTGCTGACTTTTCCCACTCAAGTTCTTCATCTGACTTGTAATAGCCTCAGGAGAATTCATTCCATTCCAAGTTTCCCAAAAACAAAAGTAAGACTGATGGGTCTATAATTTCCTGGACCCTCCTTTCAGCCCTCCTTGTAGATGGAGTTTTCATGAGCTTTCTTCCAGTCTTCTGGAACATCCCCCGACCTCCACAACTTCTCAGAGATGACAGAGCAGCCTCACAACATGAACCAGCTTTCTGCTCAGCCTCAGGTGGATTTTGTCAGGGCCCATTGATTTATAGGGGGTCAAATTTCTGTAATAGTTCCCACACCATCTCCTTCACTGATGGTGGGTCTGTGTTTGCATCAACCTGGATTTTTGCTCCCAGGGCCTGGGGTTCAACAGTGCCAGCAAAGAGAGATGTCAACCAAGTGCTGAGAATCTCTGTCTTCTCACATTGTTGGTGACTAATCCACCTCTGCTGTTTAACAACAGGCAATGTTGTGCCTGTTTCCATAGCTGAAGAACATTTTTCTTGTGGTTTTCAATACCTCTCATCAATTTCAATTTAAGCTGAGCTTCTGCTTTCCTGACTGCATCTCTACACAGCCTGGGAATGCCCTTGTAGTCCTCACCAGGTATCTCTCTGCTTTTCCATCTCTGGTACAGTTCTCATTTTAGCAGACTCAGAAGCTCACAGTTAAGCCAAGGGGGTCTCTTGTTCCACCTACTTCCCTTACCTTTAAATAGAATTCAATCTCAGTAGTGTCTACATTAAAGTAAGATTGGCTACAGGTTTTGATTTAATCACAGGATTAACATGAGTGAAGGATAAAGTTATTTATGAACTTTTATGCATTTGTGTATAAACTTCAAACAGATGTATGTATATATTTATATATTGAGCCATTTAAATGTATTTTATAAGACTTCTATAATTAATCAAACACGCTACAGCACTTTAAAATGTAGAGCAAAACGCATATGGGCAAGGCAGGCTGAGGTACTTGGCAACAAGGTAATGCACTGTGCCAATTTTTCACTGTACATCACCATAAATCTCATTTTCACTTGTGACCTAGTTCAGGGTTTTAACTTAAGCTTCCTGAGGTAACAGGCAAATGCTCTAAATCCAGTGTGTCACCAACTCCTAAATTTCTCCTTGACTATTTAAATCAAGTTTCTATGCTCACCAAGAGGCACCTATTTCTACCTTTCAATCATTTAGAATGATTAATTTCTAACCATCAGATTTCATGTTGGTTAAGGACAGAATTCTCATGGCAGGAAACAATCTCACATCAGAAGGCTGCAAGCACCAGTTCCCAAAAACTATATTAGTTTTGAAAACATAAAAATTCAGTAAAATTTGACACACAGACACTTTCCAAAGGAAAAAAAAAGTATCATTTTCTCTTAGTATCTAATGCTTCTCAACACTTTTTAAAATCCACATATATATATATATAGAGAGAGAGAGAGAGGAGCAACAACTCCTTCCTCTCTTCCCTTTCCCATCAGCACACATGCAGCCTCCTAAGAGGTTCCCAGTCCCTGAACACAACCTCGGTACAAATGTTGAGATAAGAAGAGATAATAGTTCTTTTAAAAACTTAATTAATAAATTCAAAGGGCTGGTTACTGGGTAGATTTCAAGTACTATCTTTCAGATAATTATACAGATAATCACTTACTTCCAACTTCTCTGGCTGTAGCAATTATCAGGACATTACACTATAAAGCACATCCCTCTGTTTGCTGTAAAGAAATGGAATAATGGCATTCATGTCTCTGGGGTGTTACAAAGCATTTTTGTTTGGGGATATGAAAGATTCTCACTAGTCATAAAATAGCATCATTTCAGAATACATTTTACTCATGTGGCAGGTGTCATTTCACTCATATTTTATGCTTGACTTTATAATTTATGGGTATGTCACAAGACTGTTAGCAACTTCCAACACTCCCTCAAGAAGTGGATGAAGAGGTATAAGAAAGAGAGACTATGATATTTTCATTTTTAACTATGACAGCTCCAAGTTTCCCAGAATCAATCATTTTATATCTTGGTAGAGGGCTTTGGGAATGTTTCTGCTCATATGGGTGGGGATTTTTTTGCTTTAGTCATCTCTCTCAACAAGCCATCCATCAGTCAATGCCGAGTTAATTTCCTGGCAACGGTGGAATTCTTACAAGAAGACCTTTGAAAGATACAACAAATATAGAGTAATTATTGCTTTATTTCATTGGCTTAAACAAAAATGGAAAATTCAGAAAAAAACACAATGGTTCACATACAGAGGAGACAGACATCTGAAAGGATATTACTCAGCTGAAGGAAGATTATTATTGCAAGGATGCCAATTAAAACTAATCCTGTTTAAAAATAAAATTTACTTTCCTTGCCTACATGATCTACTGGACGGTTCCATGAGTACATTTCCAGTACACTATTCCAAATAAAAGGCATGCACTGACATAAGCAGAACCTTCTATATCATCAATAATTCAATCAAAACATTTTTGCTTGTTTGTTTTTAATTGTAAACAAAAATCATTTATTTTTAAATGTTTTGGATGCTTGGTTTTACTTTTCAGAAAGTTTTACTACAGGTAAAAGTAAGTGAGTAAATATGAACACTAAAAAAACTAATTTTCCTTCTAAATCCTAGAAAATCACACAAACTGCAATAAATTATTAATATTTATTGGAGAAAACTCATCAAATAGTCCTTGAAAGACTCTCTTATTGACATGGTCTGAAAGCACTATTCATCCAGAATTTCAAAACTGGTTTAGAATCCAGATCAAAAGAAACCTTTCACAATAACAAAAGTCTTAATACTACTTTTATTCTGTTCTCTATTTCTGGACTTTGAATTTGGCATTTGTGGACTAGAATTCAGCATTTGTGCTATGATTTCAGATAACGTATGGCTCTAAGTTTCCATCATATCAATGTTAGCTGATCAAAACTCATTCTATGCTTATCAATACAAAAAATAATTTCTCTTGTAAAGAAAATGTTTTGAAAGATTAATTCCTGCAACATTAACAGTTTAATACCAGCAACAAGTCACAAAAAAGGAAACAAATTTCCTTAAGCTTTCCCTTGACCCTAAAGCCTTTCAACACTGTTGCAATAAATAAATAGTTTTCTTTCAACATGTGACTATTTCTACACCAAGGTCTTGCCAGAATCCAAAGATGGCATAATTCAAAACAAGAGCAAGTGAAGTTATGGACAAAAGAATGTTCCCTGTTTCAGGAAAAATCTGCATTACCTAAAACCACAGCTGAACCTCAGTTTCTAACAGATTTTCTAGTTGTTGCCACTCTTTTGTTAGATCTTATCTGCATAAGCATCTGTTCAGCAATGCTTAAAAAGAGATTAAGAGCTGAGGAGGGGGGGAAGCTTCAAGAGCAGAAAGGCTAATATCTGGGTATATTCAGCTGTAAAAATGAATCAAAGCTGTTTTCAGGACATACTACTATGTACATCTCTAAATGTTCATCCCACAGTCAAAACAAACTTTTCTTTTTGGCCTTTGATTAATCAGCAGCAGGTGCTCTTGAATCATTAATCTGAACTTCAATCACTCCTGACCTCAGCTCTCTGAGGACAGCACTGTGCCCAGGACTCTTAGTAGGTGATTAAACTGGAACCTAGTACAGTTAAAGCAAAATTCAAACTAATTCTGGCAGGGCTTGCTTTTCACTAAGGAGGCTGAGGGTTATCATCAGCCTAAAAAGAGCCAAAGGGCTTGTTGAATCATCCCAAAAATAAGCTTTTATTTAATACTGAAAAAAACCCTAAAACACATCTCTATGGATGTATGCTTTCAAATGGGAAAAAAATTTACAGAAATTCCAAAGAGAAGAGAATTAGATATTTTACACCATCTCAAACTAGACAAGTAGGAAGCTTCAGTCACAGCTTTAAGAAAAAAAGGCTTAAGATTTAGGATTTATAAATAAATCTATTTTGATAAATCATTTAGGGGAAGAATTGAAAGGGAAAAACATGTTCATCAAAACATGTGGTATCTTAGTTTCAGTGATTATATAAATTAAGCCAAATAAAATACATAAAGTACATGCTTGTGGAAAGAGTTTTACTTTGATCTGTGAATTGGCTCATTTTTGTCAGCTGTCCATAAAATCCACACCTGCATTTATACTTTACCATATGTATTCCCTCTCAAAATAGGTGCCAGATACAGATCAGGCTGTATGAACCACCAACAGCCACAGAGGCAGAACAAGGCACAATCTTGTTCAGAAGTTATTTTGCACCATCTCTACCTCCCAGCTAACCAAAAATGAAGCAGAGTCCCTTCTCCCCTGAGTTGGAAACCAGGAAATGAGAATTGAAACCAGGCATGAGCTGTAATGTGAACACACTGACCTGGCCAGCACAGCAGAGGCTGCACCCTCCCATCAATGAGTACTCACCAGTCTGAGGAGCCTGGAGTCACATCTGGAGTGACAATCACCAGGATCCAGCTCCTGACCAACAGAGACTCTAGTTCAGGGTAATTTTTGTCTCACCTTCCCACCCTGAAATACCTATTTAAGAAAATAGCTAGTTTTTAAACACCAACTCCTAAAGTTATTTGAATATACAAGACTGAGATGGCTTCTTCAGCCTGAGACTGGGAATTGCCACCCTAATGACAGCTTTTGCATTTAGTTAGAAAATAAGCTAAATCTTTGCTTACAAAATCACCAGGAATACAATTTTTTAATCCCTTTACATTTTAAAATGCTTTTTCTTGAATAAGCCTAAGGATCTGAGTGTTCCAATTCACAGAAGTTCTTAGGCTGCAAATCCATTTACTAAAGATAGGATTATAGAGCACATGTATATCATTTTACATATGATACTTTTAGGGAATTTAAACTGACAGGGCTGCTTTAAAAAGCTTTCAGTTGAAAAGTGAGCTTTAAGGAAATATTTACTCATATTTCTTGAATTTCAATACATACCCTGTACTATCACAAAAATTTGAAGGGATCCAAAAATTTCACTAAGCATGAAAATGGACACAGTCCTTGTCTAAGTTGCTTTGGTGTAAATCAGCAAGAGTTGCTTGTTGTATATCTATAAAAGGGATACAGAACTGGGTATTACAGGCAAGACAGGGCAAAGCCCAGCTTCAGAAACCTGTTGGAAGGCTTTCAACACTTTCAGATGTAGTTCCACATAGTCTTCTCTTAGAGAAGAGTGGTGTAAACACAAAACTAACATTGCACATGCCAGGAGAGCAAAGAAGGATCCTTTAGGTAACAGCTGGGGAAACTGGAGAAAATTAAGCTGAATGACTTGTCCCTTGAGTGAGTAGCTAAATTGCAAATAAAGATATTTTAGAGAGAAAGCATCAATCTCCAAAAGTGAATTTAAGCTACCAAGCAGACAATATATGCCTGGGGAGGGGAGGAAACATGCTTTTTGCTAAGCTTACCAAGTCATTTTTGTAGATTAAAATTTTACCTTTTTTTTTTTTTTTTGTATTTTGCACAGCCATTCAGATCTGTGCTACTCATCCTCAGCATCACACTGCATAAAAGGTTGATACATTTCCTGCATATACTAGATCAGGCAACATCCCAAATGAGATCAGTGACATCCACCTGCTTCAAACAGGAAAGAACCCTTTCTAATGTCTTGACACAAGCAAATACTGGGACAAATGAATAAGTCATATGGAAGCTCTAAGTAGCCACCTGCTATTCTATCAGAAAAGAGGATGGCTACATATTGTCAGGTCTAAGGTTACCTTGCATAAGTGTCTGCACAAAAAGAATTTAACAGTTTTAAGCAGTCCCTGGTGATAGACCAGACCAGAAGGCACAGTTATGTCTCTTATGAATAAGGTTGAACACACTTGTATTCCACTCATTGATTTAAAAATAAAACTTATACATTAATTGAGTCATTTCTTGAGGCATGGTCATCACTTATCAGGGAGTCCTCTCTTCAGTATTCACCACAAAGGATGCCTCTTGAAGGCTTATTTTTACAAAGAATATCTGAATGACTAGTTTTTCCTATGTCTATATGCAGATTCTTGCCTCTTGAACTGTGTACTCATATGACAATTAAAAAAAATTTTTTTTAGCCTTAAAGGTGCAAGAGTTTAATTAATTTACAGGGAAAACAGTATACTAAGACTCCATCCTAATGACATATAAGAGAGTTGCAAGAAATGTTAAATAACCTAGAGTGAAGTGTTCGACATTTAGGGTCACAGAGCCTTTTTAAAATGTTTGATTATCTTTGGAGGTGAATGAACAAGATTATTTAAAGAGTTAGAAGAATGTATTTTAAAATCAGCAGCAAGAGACAGTCTGCAGACAAACAATCAAGTTGAGAATGACAGCTAAAAAGATAAAGAGTAGTTGTTTCTACTCTTTAGGTTCCTCTACTCCTTAGTAAGGAAAATAGCTCAGCTAGACACTGGAGGAGCAGTTACAGTAGTTGGGAGTCCCAAGCTAAGAAAGACCACTACCATGAAAGTCAAGAGAGAAAAACACTCAAGGAAACCACACAACAGTAAAGGCAGAAAAACAAAATGAAAACCCACCCTGATGATTTCTTTTCAAAGAGCAACATCAAAGACAGATCAAATAAAATGTCCATCTTATTAGAAGATGAATGCTATAATCTAGGCCAACACTGAATGTCCCAGTTGCAACACTGTTGCACAAGGGCCAACAAGTTCCCATCTCCAAGAACTGCAGGAATCAACATGGAAAGAGGTGCCAAATGCAGCATCTTGTACCTGTTGACTCACACAACCATATGTCTGCATTTGCTTTTCTCATCTCAAAACCAAAGCCTTCCTTAAAAAATGTTAAAGACTAAAACTAATTATAAATTGAACTCACCTATATAATGACATTAAAGAAATCTTCAAGTATTGCCTGTTTGGGGCTGTGACAAGCAGATTATGTCACAGATCACCCACAGGCTGCAACACTTTGCAGGTGCTGTTGAATCCAAGCTAATATGGCAATTTTTAACCAGGATACTGTTGATTCCCTACCCAACACTGGTATTTCCAACAGGGAATTCTGCATGGGAAGTATGTTGCAAGCAAACAAACAAAAATTACATAATCAGAGAAATGGACCCAAAAAGCATCCAGAAAGGGTAATCACTCTGCTTAAATAAAGCCATGTGGTACAGTCAGCCCAGCCCCCTCATCTCAGGAAAAAGATGAACATTCTTGCTAATACTTCAATAAATTGATCATGGAGGGATACTTGATCTAGAGATTTGATGAGAATTAATCCAGCTGTTTTCAGATTGGTCTCTATTCAAAAAGTTGCCAAGACTCAAAATGTTAAGTTCCAGTGGATGCCCAGCTGCTGTACTTATTTCACACATAGCAGGAACAGCTCTTCCCTGGCTCAAGCAGCCAGCAGCAGTCAAGTTTCACAAGGAGACAAACAATATAAATACATAATATCCTAGTCTCCTCTGTATTTGGGGCTCTCCCTTTTCAAATGAGCCAAAGTTTTCAGAATTACAGACATCTTAAGACTCATAGAGACATTGCTGCTGAACTAAACATCATCATCACCATCCAGAATGCTGCCTGCTAGGCACAGCTCTAAGTGACACACTACTTAGTCTCACAAAACCAAAAAAAAAGCCACAAAATACTACTAACCCACTAATTTTAACATCACAGTTAATAACCATGCAGAATACATCAACATCAAATTCTAAAAACTCTCCAAAGCTGATTTAATTTCTCCTTACAAGTGTGGATGAAGGGTTCTTTCTGCAGTAGTGTTGTATCTCTTTGCTTTTGACAGGAAATCAAGATTGAAACCAACAGAAAAACACAAAAGAAGCGATAAGACTGTGTTTCAGTTGTGCAATGATTTTAAAACTTCCATTTTCTTTGGCTTACAGAACATATTGGTTTGTTTGGTTTTTTAATTACTTGTGAGTAAACACAGAAGAACCTCTCTTGAAAAACCTTTTAATTTATCTTACAAAAAGCCCGGAGTAGGGAAGGATTATGGAAGTTTACTTTTGTTTCACTCATATATTTTCAAGAGGGGGATGTTCATGAAAATCAGGTACCTGTGAGCGGGACTGTTGGATACATACAGGATTTAATACCTTCTCCTGTATTAACACTACTGTGCTCAGGGAGGGATTTGCTGAAAGTCCTCTGATTCATTATAAATCTTTCCTCCACCAATTACAATTACACCAAATCTACTTACTTTGACACCATATCTACCAGAGATGCTAAATCAGATGTACCAGGTGTATTAAATATTTAACAATAAGGCCATCACTGGAACATAGAACAGCACCTTTTCATACTGGGCAAATTGAATAATTACTCTGAGTACCAAGAGTAACTAATTAGCACACCTTAAGCCAGGATGTATGATCCTAAAGTCTTAGATATTTCCATTTAAATTTTTCATCAGTGACTACATTTTTACTGCAGGGGAAAGAGAACAGAGAGGAGGGAAGACTATTCTATACATGCATTATGTACTGGTATCAATTTGAAAATCCATATGGACGTAATAGAAAAGTCAAAGCGGCTCTACATACTCATTATCACTCCAGATGTAATTTGAGATGGAGATCAGTCATTGATTAAATTGTTGCCTTTAATAACTAGATAAGCACAGAAATAATTCATCTTTACAAACTACTCTGTAAAATACATGCTGTGGGATTGTAAACTTACTAGAAGTAGATATTATTTCATTGTTATTGCCAGTTAGAATGTGCTCTGAGTGACAGTCAGTATTCACATAAACTGAAGGATTTCATCCTTTCATTTATGCAATTAATAATTAAGATAATTGATAGAAGGTAAATAGAGAATATGAAACGTGCATTCTAATGTATTCAACAGAAATGAATTTATTTTTTACATAGTGGAAATTTATGGAGAAATGGGGATGAATCTTCTGCTCTTTACCTTAAAGCATGAAAATTACTTTGAGGTGGAAATTCAAGTCAGAATTAAAATACTGCCCAACCTCCAAGTGAGGTTAAAATAACCAAGAATTCTAGACAAATCTTAAATTACTTAATATCTAATTACATCTTATAAAACAAACTGAGTTAATGTGAATATAATCTGTAAGTGGGTCAGCATTACCTCCTGTTCTAATTCCACTTTGGCTTTCTAAGAAATATATACATGACAAGGCACTCAACCATAATACTAAAACATCTGAGCTGTAATGTATAACATTAATTGCACTAGAGCAACAAGTTTCAGTTCAATTTTTTTTTAAAATAATGTTTTCAGCTAAGGAAATTTGTTAGATCATGTGCTTGTATAAGTACATTTTTGTATGGCTACAAACTTGTCCAACAAATGGCAAAAAAAACAGGAAGCATGAGGCAACAGAAACAGCAGACAGCACAAAACAAAGAAAATGTTCAGTGATTTAGACTCAAGATGATGATGCAAAGCATTACCTTGCAAAAGCAAGGCAGCTCATGGAACAAAACGTCTTGAGTTGGATAATATCACATTTTTAGCAGGAAAAAAGTTAAAGAACTTATTGTCCTACCAGAACAGAGACAAGAATCTCTACACAAGAACCCTAGGAAACAAAAGAACCAATACATTAACTCACAAGTTAAGCAGCAGGCACTTTATTATATCTACTAAATTATAGCATTTGTCATATTCTAGCAAATATTGTACCTAAATTTAATGCAAAAAAGAAGAGAATTAATAGAACCTATTAGTCTAGCTTTTCATTATTCTATATTCATAGTTTAATCTAAAAATATGGATGTGAGGGGAAAGAAGAATAAAAAGCATCATAAATTTATTAATATCTCACACTATCTTTGATAAAGCAACTATAAAGAAAATTACCATTATAAGAGGGCTTGATAATAAGCTGTGCAATTAAAGCTGGAAACCAAGTTAATATGAGAATCATAATGAAAGTAACAGGTTGGATAGAAATGGGGCCAACAGGTTGTGCAGAAGAAAAAAATTTAACCCTATATGGGAATTAATACTGGATAATGAAGACAGTCAAAAACTGGCCTTAAAAATACACCTAACAATGATGGCACAAATGTTGATTTATTGATGGCATTAAATTGCTCACATTATTAGAGATTATTATGTCCCATGCAGAGAAATAGGTGAGGTAATGCTGCACTAAGAACAGAGCAAATTTAGTAATTTAGTCTGAAAAGCCATGGACTTAGTGAGGGAAATACTTTTAAGTAGTCCATTGGAGAAGGGAGATAATTAAAATAGCAAGAGAATGACTATGCCACCAATGGAACACTTCCAGAAAAAGAAAAATGATCCTACAGTGTGGGATTTCCAGAGATCAGGCAGTGATCCAGATGTGGGATTTCCAGAAGCAAGCAGGCAGAAACAGCAAGCAGGCAGTATCACAGCACAGAGCCAGGCAAAGCCATATCCAGGAAACAGAAGAGGAAAGATTAAACTGGAACAGAGAATGTTATTTGAATGACTAGAAGAAATAAGAGCCAAGCAAGAAGACACTTGCTTATCCCAGCATAATGAAATCTGAGGCAAAAATATGACTCTGTACATAAAAAGAGGACAAAAAGAAAAGCAAATGGGGGGAAAACAGCTCTTCTGGCTAAGTGGCTGTGCACACAAAAATATATAAAGGAAACTGCATGAACAAATTCAGAGTGACAGTCCAAATTCAGGCAGTCAGAAATCACAGAATCACAGTATCAATGAGGCTGGAAACTTCTGAGATCATCGAGTCTAACCTGTGACAAACACCACCCTGTCAACCGGACCATGGCACTGAGGGCCACACCCTTTAACACCTCCAGGGACCACGACTCCACCACCTCCCTGGGCAGCCCATTTCCATGCCCAAATGTGAGAGTCAAGAAACTTGAATGCATTTATAGCATTTTTCATTATATAATACTGCCATTTCTCTCCACAGAGTTTGGGAGTATGGCATAAAGACTTCTTCAATAAACATTCTTTACATCATGTATACAAAGGCATGCTTCTAAGAGAAACCTGCTCAAGTTTCAAATTGTTCTGCAAGAGGTGATTGTGATTGTAGGGGTTTGTGCTGATGTTTTGTCCTTTATTTATTTTTTTCAAACACAAAATATCCCCCTCCATACGAATATGTCTCTGAGTATAATGATGGGAAACCATATATTTGCCACATACAGGTAGCCAAGAATTTCTTTGAACACTATAATTAAAAAACCAGAAGAAATATACAATGTTTTCACACAGTTCTTAGATCAATAACTGATGCCTTTGCCTCTCAAATAGTGTACATGGACTAGGGTAGTAATCCTTCAAGGGTTGGAGAACAGGAAAGGGAAAAAAGGAGAGAGATGAACCCTCTGCAGAGATGTCAGCAGCCAGCAATTTCAATTCCTCTGTCTGGTAATATGAGACAGAAATCTGGAGGGAAATGAAGATGATGGTAACTTGTGGACTGAAATAGAGTAAAAGCAGTATTCAAGCCTAAATTACAAACCAAAATGCTCAGCTTCGCAGTCCAGTCCTGAGGTAGCTATTCTTCACACAAACCTGAATTTTTTTCCACACTGCAGCTTGTGAGCTCCTCAGCAGCCTCACTCCCAGGCATCCATAAAAGGCTGTAATTGCTTGGATGAAGCTGGATGTCACATCTCCACAGACATATGAATCTACCTGGCTAACTCCTCAGAGATCCTGATGGGCAATCTGGGAGCACAGCTCACAGCAATGCTCTGGCAGTGATTTAATATTAAAATATGAGCCCATAAGGAGAATATGAAACTCTCCCTCCTTCTCATTCCCACTGTCATTCACCTGCACAGTGATTAGAGGCACTAGCCCCACATAAGGGAAGGTCTGCAGTAATCCTGTAGCTGCTTCAAGTCAAAGAACCACCAGCATGGGGCCTCTACTTTAATGCAGAACCTGGGTAATTCTGTTTTCAAGTATACTATTATATACATAGATATTAAAGTAGATACATACACTCATATGTACATACAGGCCTATGTGGTTTAGAAAAAAATTGCTTTTATATGCAAGACTTCACCTTTAACTCATACAAATCCCTGCTGCTTTATAAGCATGCCTTTTTAATTAATCCCAACTTGCCCACCTTCTTAATTAATCCCAATTTGCCAGGATGTTGAGGATGCAGGCAAGTCATTAGAAAATAATCAAAGCAGTTGAAAAGGGGAAAAAAAAAAAAAATAAATACAAAAAACTACAATCCTTCAGGAACATCATCAGGAAGTTTCATGTTAAACTAAAAAATTCAGAAGTTGAGGCAAATGCTCATATCAACTTTAAAAACTCACATTTAGATAACAGGAAATTACAATACTCTAGAAATGGCAACTATAAATTAACAGATATGGGGAGTCAATTTTCATTTATCTCACAAGAAATGCAACAATAATTGCTGTTTGCAATTACTAATAAAGTCCTAGGAAGGCTGAACCATAATAGAAATAATAAAAGAAACTTAAAACATTTATGTTCATTCAAATTTTACAGCTCTAGTATTTAATGTTGACCCTCAGTGTTGGTAATTTTCTTTTTCTTTTTGTTAATTAGAACTCCCTGCTCCCTCCTCCATAACACCCAGACCTCTCCACCTCATTGTTCAGGGCTGTAATGTTTTAGCAGTTTCAGACAACTGCAACGTTCATCTAGAGAAGAAAAAAAAATTAAAATTAAATTACCAAACATTGACAATAATTGGAGCATTATAAGTTAGAAACATATTTTAGAAATCCTACCTATTTTTCCTATTAATAATTTAAGAAATAAATTTAATGTTACTAATAATAGTTCAGCCATTAATTAAATCTATGATTTTTCTCCAATAACTGTGCACTGGTGGTGAAAGACCATCATCAGTAATATGGTGATTCATACCTGCAAACTCATATCCAGAGTGAGCACACTCCACTATCACAGAACTCCATTCATTTAAAAAAAAATACAGCACACACACACAAGTCACAGCTCCAGGTCTAGAGGTTAGAAATAATCTAAATACTGTCAGTCTCCTAAATTGTGAGGAACTGAAATTAAAATAGAACTCAAATGTCACTGCACAGTTTCTTTTCCTCCCATTTAGGAGAGAGCTGAGGTGAGCAGGAGTCCTTATATGTGATTCACAAGTCCTTTTATTTCTGGAGATGCAAACACCAGGGAGGATGCAGCTCAAAACACAAAACTGCAGTAGTTGAGATGGAACATGAACCTTAAAGATCAATGGAGTTTTAAGCTATGCTAGGAAGGGTGCTACCAAGTCTTCTATCATTTATACATTTTTTCCTGATATATAAATTGTCATTTACCATTATGATCTAGGTTAAAATGAAAACAAAATAACTATTTGGTTCTGCATTTCATAAGCACTCGATTGCTTTTATAGCTTAGTAACAAAATTTTGTCTTCTCCTATCTGTTAATTCTCGTGCTATTTATGTTTCCTCCCCTTCTTCAATCCACCTCCCCTCTCCCATTAGATTATGCAATTACATCTATTTATGATCTAATAAGCTGTTTCATCAACAAATGTGCAACACAGCAATATGAAACAAATTCATAACCTCTCTGCTGATTTATAGAGCAGTAAAAAGATATAGGAAAAGAGAGCATATAATTTACTGTAAAGGCAGCAACAAAACCTCTGGAGCATTTTTCAGAGAAATTAAATTCTCAAACTCCCTATCACAGGGCAGCATTTAAATAGGGACAATCACTAAATACTCACTCCAAAGCTTCCAAAAAAAATCAATTTGATGATCATTATTCTGCAACAAAATTTAATGCAGACTCACAAGTGAGTGTTATCCATTGCAACTTGGTCTGTGCAGTGCTGAAAGAACAACATAGTTGTGTATGGGAACAAAACACAACCAGCACATGAAAACCCTGCCTGAGGCTTTTGGTCCAGAGTGAAATAAACTACAGCTTCTTCTGAGGCACAGATGGGGAAAGTCCATCACTCTGAAAGGCTGGCTGGTGTAGAGTCACAGGCTCTTGTGAAGACCTCCCCTCAACCTTTGAGCTGGACAGAGAAACCCCCTTCAGTGTAGTTCTTCCAAACAGAATGAGAACCCTTGAGTGGCTCCTTCTGCCAAAGATAGCAGTTCCACAACACAGACAGCAGAATTCAAAGTATAAATTTATATATGAAAAAGAAATGCTGAACAAATCTATTGGTCTTCATAAACATCACATTTTTACCTGTTCGTGTTTTGTTTGATTTGTCACTGTTGCTGTTTTTCACCACAACACAGACAAACTTGAAATCCTTGGAAGATGTTCAGTGACCACACATTCCAATCAGAAATGCCCCTCTACTTATAATTAAAAGCTTCCTGATTTCATGCTTTATCTGCTGATACTTGTTGGTCAGATGCATTTGCCAAATTACTGAATACAAAAGGCCTTTCTACTCATACAGTCATGTAAATTCAGTCCACAGAACACAAGCAACAAAAAGACATGGTCCTAAATCAGAAAAAAATGCACTTTGATAACATTTTTGAACATTTACAAAAGACTGTTGCTCGATTCCTACAACATCAAGTATGTCTAGCACCAGTAACAGTAAATATTAGTTGAGGAATAAGTATCTCCCATGACACCAATAACTGCAGACATTCCTGACAAATACACCACTACTGAGTAATGCACACACCAGGGTTTTTGCTGAAAACAGAAAGCTAATTATTAAGATGCTGCATTAGTTCAATGAAACAACAGAAACAGGCTTAAATAGCTACAGAATCAAATACCCAGATTTTTTACTAGTTGTACAAAAACACTTCCACACTTATTCAATTTTTCCTCCTACCTCTCAGCATGTAACTCTAAATCAAAAAAAATTCATCCTGAGAATTTTCCTCTGTGATCTTTAACACAAATTCAAAACCCAACTGCTCCAAAATAATAGTCACACACTGTAGTCCAGTTATTGTTTTGCTTTTGAAGTGCCCATTGCACAGTAAGATTCTGATTTCTCTTCTGCATCCGAACACAGTAAGGCTCCCAGACATTTCATAAGAGCATCTCTTCTTATTTTTCTCAAGAATCCTCTGACAAGGATAAGCTAAAAATATTTTAAGAGAGGATAGGGAATTCTACTTGAACAAAAGCTAGCATTTCGCTTTCTTCACATGGATAAAACATGTTTTAGGAGAACATTCCCTTGGACATCTGTAACTCAAGCAAAATATTTGAAACCACAACCCTAACGAAAAACAGAAGGGAAAATAATTACTGAGTGCCATACTAACATAATTAAATTCATTCAGAGGAGAATTGTTTGTAACATAAAGACATTCTTAGCATGAGACAACACCTTAACAGCTTGATTCTAAAAGTACCAGGACATAAAATACTGACCCTTAACAGTTCATTAGGTGAAAAGATTATTTCATCAACTTATTTATATCATTTAAAAACCTCTCTAAAAGGATTGATTCTATCCAGCCACACAAAAGCATATGGCACAAACACTGATCATCAATGTCATTCCTCCCTGGTATCCTGACATTCTTCCACTGGGAATTTTTTCTAATTCAGTTCACTGTAATTTTAAAAGAAAATGAAATCAAACACAATAGGCAAAATAACTCAGTATTCTAAAACTTAAGGCAATATATATGTACATCCACACACATTATATATTTAAAAATCTGCAGGATAACAACCATTTCACCATCTATACATGAGGGACACACTTTTGTCATATACACATGATTTTTAAGAGTCTGGTTATCCATTTCATTCTATGAGCTTCCTGAAGTTTATCTTCATAATAAAGAACAAATCCTAAATAGATGAAGTACAACAATTTAAGATTACAAAAATTTTAAGTCAGACCTGCAGCCTAGTTTCAAATACAAAATTATGAACAGCCTCATTATTCCTTCTTATACAATAAATATTAATTTAATGGAGAAAATATAAATTTAATGTAATTTTAGTTCTTTATATATTATTATTAGCCATCTTACTATTAATCAAGTCATGAATAAAATATAAATATTAATTTTTTATCCTACAACTACTGCCAAGTCCATGCTGGTGTATGCCTTCATAAAAGCTAACCTCTCCACAAAAACAAGAGATGTCTCCCATCCTAGATCAATTACAAGCCCCAAATGTTACTCTGTGGACATCCTCAAATCTCACCTGTTTCCTCAACACTCCTTACTTTGCATAGAGTGACCTCTTTAGAGAGTGTTTCTTTCAAATCCTGCCTCAAGCAAATTCTTTTGCAAGTACGTGCAACCTCTGAACCGAGCTCATTATCCACAGAGCTCCTGAAAATTACTTTCTGAGCAAGTCTATTTCCCCCTCCCAAACCTCAACATGATTAATTAGATGAGCAAACACACAGTACTTCTGATCTGCAGACATCATGCACACACACACACAGCTATGCCATTTTGTCTTTGCTGCTCGAGCGAATAATTTAAGAGTCAAAAAACAGACATGCACACAAAACCCTGAAGAGCTGCACAGGCAAATTGAGACTAAGTATAATTCAACAGTAGGGAAAACAAAAATCCTTCTGATAGTCTTAAGCACAGACAATTGTTGCCAAGAGAAGTTGTGGACTGTGTTAAAGACCAGGCTGGATGGAGCTCTGAGTAACCTGGCCCAGTGGGAAGTATCTCTGCCCATGGCAGGGGGGTTGGAACAAGATGATCTTCAAGGTCCATAGCAGCAGGTCAGATTTATGCAGCCTGTAACCCAAGTTAGCACTGAAATCAAGTACACAGATGCCCTGAACTATATCACCATCTTATGCTGTTGAGCACAAGCAGAAAAAGAACCACCTCATGCCTGTGTGTGTTGACCAGTAAATGCAGCTCCTCCTGCACTGCAGCAGCCCCACACACAAACCTGCTAAACCTCAGGTCATAATTCCCTGCAGAGCCATGGTTTGCAGGCTCCCAGGCATTTCCATACAGATATTTCACAGCACTTTCCACTTTCCTGTGGAAGCAAAGACAAGATCTTTTAGCCTAGAAAAACCTTAACTATAAAGCGATTACATCCTACCAAGAAGAACATAATGCGCAAAGAACAGAGAATTCAACAGCAGTGATCAAAGTAACTCTTAAAAGCAGAAAGACAAAATAAAGGCATCCTATCATTTAAACTACACGACTAGAATGCATATACTTCCTGAGTTTGCATAAAATCCTATCTTAGAGTGTGACATCAACTCGGCCAACCTCCTCAGTACTTCTGGTCTGTTAAAAACAAACAAAACAAAACAAAGAAAAAAAGGAAAAAAGGTCTTAATAGACATGACAACCCCAAAAGTTGCTGCTACTTAAAAAACTGTAGATTTCGAAACAGAGGATGCCTGCAAATTTCCTTCCTCAATAATGTAGTATTTTTTTAAAAGTATGCTTTCAAGTAGCCCCAGAATAAGAGATATGATACACTGAAGTCTAGGCCTGCAACAGCATAATTATGAGAACAAAGAAGAATATTTCTTCCACTAAAGATCATGACTATGCTCATACTCACCAGAATTTGCATATTTATTTTTGTCATTCTCCCAGCCTTGAAGCACAATCATTTTATGCACATAAAGTGACTTACATAAAGACAATAAGGAAAGTTGTAGATTGCAAAGTTACAACATAAATAGAACATCACACATTACACAGTGCTCTCCTGGATCATCAGAAAACCAGACTAAAGCTCAATTTCTGTACTTAATAGTGAGGACTAAGGTTAAGTGTGTTCTTCATCTGCTTTGGTTTTCATTAGCAGATGGAAATAAAAGGACACATTTATCAGGATGATTAAAAATTAGTGACTGAAGAGCTACAGGTGATGTGTGAAAAAGAGCTGATCAGCCACAGGGGGGTTTATTAATAACAGGTAGGGCTTTTTAAGATCTTTATTGAGCACGAGCTCAAAACTCACACAGCAACTCAAAAGGAAAATGTCAGAGAAAGATGTTCTCAAATTCCATTTCAGTGTAGCATTGCAAGCTTTCATCATACTAAGAGAAGCCAATATGCACTGGCTCTGCTTTTCAGTCCAATTGCTACTTAGAAATGCAGCCAATCTAAATTGGAAAACCCACATCTAACTTTAAAGGAATATTCTGCATACATTCAGCTGTCTGTCACTTCAGAGTTTTATGTTAGAGAACAGATTTCCAAATGCCTACAAAGCCCAAATACAGTAAGTACACTTCAAGGATGTATATAAAATTGAAAATAAAGTTATTCAGCAACGTTGCTGATTATGAACACATTTTGTAAAGTAAATATATTAAGCTGTGGCTTGCTTGTTCCCTGTCTCCAACCTCTTTAAAAAAATGAAAACCAGAGATCAACTACAAACTCATTCCATCTTTCATGTCCTGGGTCCACCTTTTCAAGATCGATTCTCTAAGTACCCATCAACCTCTAACCTGTATTGGCATTTATACCTGCATTAACAGAGGCCCCCCTATGTACTTACTGAATGACATACAGTATGTGTTTGAAACAGTCAGTGTAAAATACTGTCACAAAACTCCTTGGTTATGAATTATATATTGTGTATATGTATATGAGTAATAAACTTCATATTCTCTCTTATGCTACACAGTAGAAGTCTCTGAGAAAGCAAAGAACTTCAAACTATATTTTATATTTGCAGGGGAAAAAAACCCATACAAACTGAAGATAGTTCAGTCTTCCCAAACTGACGACTGATACAGACATACATAGAATTTTATTTATTCTCAAGCTTCCATTTCAATTCAGCCACTTATTTGTTATTTTACTTTAGACAAGCACACTACTTCAGGTCTCCTACACGTAAAGCAGCTCAAAAAAATAAGTGTCTGTCTCCCAAGGGCATTGTGACAAGCAGCTACCCAGTGCTTAAATAAGATATCCAGGTAGAATATAATACAGATGGGTGGAGGTAAGTCCTTCCTTGAATACAGATTGGGGTTTTTAGCCCTGTGAAAGCTAAAATAGTACAAGCACTTCAGAAGTTAAAAACTAGAAAAAATATGCCATTTTTAGTTTAAAATAGATGCTTGTTCCTACAAAGTGCTACAGTACTGAAGTGACTGGGGTGGTGAGGGGGAACAGGGTGTGGATTTTAAATACACATATTCTGATTTTAATACTTGTATCAGCATTAGGGTTTAGAAAGCATCTGCAAAAATATTTTCTAAAAAAATTGTCTTAATATGATAGTACAGCTGTGCACACAAGTACAAATCTGTATGTTTTCAAAAGCAGCCATTTGTTTGTTCAGTATTTTTCATTTTACAGGATTACCTTCCAGTTCCTGTCCAACGTTTTGGTTTCAGTTACCGATTGGAGAAGACTCATGACACAAACAAAACAGATCTGCTGATAATGAGAGAAGCACAAATGCACCCAACTTCATTACAGCAGCTGTGGGATGCTTCCCATGAAACATTCACAGTTGATTCCCCTCTCCCCATGCTTGCTTTGGGACACCCTGAATGCAGCATATCAACATTTGATTAGCAAGAGTCCTCCAAAGCATCTTCATCAACTGGGCCTGCATAAACAAACAGGACTGTGAGCTGTGTTTGGGTTTTCCTTGTGAGAAATACATAGCTTTACATACACACACCCTTACTTTATAGATTATTTTTTTTAAAAAGAACAATTAAGGGTGCAAATTATCCTACAGCTGGATTAATCAGCATTTCAGTTTTACTAATAGAGCTGAAATTATCAAAATATTCCTTTATAGAAGTCAGAATGTATCCAAGTCTTCTTGAGTTTCTAAAACTGAGATTAATTAACAAGAAAATTAAGCTCACCATATTTTAGTCACTTCTATCCATTACAAGAAGGAAAGTACTTTAAACTGTATCATGATTGGAAAGATACTTTCCTGAGTAATTTATCTTTGTCCCAGGATTGTGGGTGGCAATGAAAGAAGCCCATTTGTCTTCTTGTTCCATTGTGGGTTTGCTTGCACCTTGAACAAAGTTTCTGCAAAGCTCACCAGAATATTTAGACATTCTAACTCCAGATCTCCTCCTAGGATTGTGACCAAAATCACTGCTGCTCATATTATACTGCCACAACTGGTAACAGACATTAGCTAAAGTCTAGTCCTTTTGTGACATAGTCAACATGAACCATTTTTTCATAGAAGGCAAGTTATCAACCTTCAAGATAACAGAGAAGTGGCTGAAAACTCAAACACATGGGAATTAACAAAAACCTACACACAAAAATGCATGTCTGTAATAAAAATCTACATTTAAAGACTGGATTCTGTAATAACATCAATACCATCAACCTACAAATTAGGAATGTGTGACTCTCTGATACTGGCATAGGAATGAAATTGCTCATGTAGAACACTGTATTCCTACAAGTAAAGCAGTAACTCTTCAAAATACCCATTAAGTACTGCAGCAATTTGCAATATTTTGTTTGTAATATTTAATCCAGGATTAGGGGTTAGGTCTTTGGGTGTCTTACTTCTGAAACCAAATCTTATCAGTGACAGCCAATGTACAATTTTTTTCCAGTGAGTCTGTAACATGAGACTATTATTCTGCAATAACACAGACTGCAATTTTGCTCCATCTGACCTAATGAGGAAGTGATTTTACTCATCTGTTTCAGATACACAGCATACTTTGGACAACAGTACTTCATGCCCTAATATTTATCACATTCCAGGAACAAACGCAATCTCTAACATTTTATCTAGCTTATTAGCTGTGCCTCATGGGTCACCTCAAGTCTTGTAAGCTTACAGGAAGTGTTATTTCCTTTCCACAGATGAAATACTGAAGCACATAAATTATGGAAGAAATCCATAAGATAATGTAGACATTGAGTGTCTGTCATCTTGGGTGTCTGCATCCAATCTTTAAGTAACTCAGTACTTGTTTTGTTGCCAGCTAATCCTAGAATACCCTGGATTCAAAACTCCCTGCCCAATTCAAGGTTATCAGATATGTGCTGCTTAAAACTTGGAAATATTCTACAGCTAGGTTGTTTTTAAATACCACTAGCATGAACAGAGAAGACAGATACTTTCCCATCAGAGATTGTAGCAGCCCATTTTCCATCCTTAGCTAAGAAATATAAAAATACTGATTCAAACAGATCCTAGAATCCATTTCTTACAGATGAGTAACATGAGCTTTAAGTTTTGGAAGAGATTGTCTCGTGGAATTTTTTTTTAATGCTGTTGCATTAACAGAATTTAAGACATTTACCATGGAATATTCCATAGCTGGTGGCCAAATTATTTTTTAGAGGTTTAAAAAAATTGAGGCTTTTCTCTCTGGAGCAAGCTTCAAAGTCAAATGCAGGTCTTGCACCTTGGGAATGAACACTAAATAAAACTGTGTTAAGCTTCCATCATTTCTCAGTAAGGTCTTGATCCTCATGGAGCTCTTGAACCAATGCAACACTTTTTCCACTCATTAGGTTTTTAAGATTTAGAGGACAACCTACAAAACTGGTATGAAAATTCCCACTGCTCACTCACCTCACATTAAAACATCTATTTTGCTTACAGTTTACTGGTTTACTTTTATTACTATTAGCAGCTGCAATTCACTGGAGTGCTCATGTTTTCAGGTATCATCATCATCATTTATTTCTCCTTACAGGAACTTTGTAGCATGTTTTCCAGGTTTAGACTATACAGCAAATAACAAATTTCATAGACACTGACAGATAATTATTCTTCAGTACTGCAGGAGTTTTCCAATGCATTTTTGTTGTCTATGTAGTAATGTTTCAAAATAAAGTCTTTTCTCAGCAGCATTTATTAGGATGTGTAGGAATATCCCAAGGGTATTCCTGTAATATCTCATATTTACCTCCTACCTTTTCTGCCTACATTTTGATACAATTAAATCAATTTCTAGTGCAGTGTGATAGACTGAGTTCTCAAAAACTACTCATACTCATTTTAAAAAGATGACATGAACTATGGTAATGCCTTCCAAAATATGATCATCATGCCTGCCCTTTGATTAAAGGAACTAAGAGAGAACCAGTGCAAGACTAAATTTATTTGCCAAATTAAATTTAAAACATACTAAGAGTATTAAATGCTATAACCTGTACAGCTATTTATGTATTATTTATGGATAGACTTAAGCATGCATTGATATAACTGAGTTTTTTACCCACCCATTGCAATGGCAACCAGCCTTTGATGCTGTCTGAAGGGCTGGCAGGGTCATCAACCATCTGTTCCCACACTTCTTTGCCTAAATAACAAACTGCTTAGCCTGCAGACAAACCAGGCTTCAGAACCCACCAGCCCTGCAGACAAACCAAGCTTCAGAACCCACCAGCCCTGCAGACAAACCAGGCTTCAGAACCCACCAGCCCTGCAGACAAACCAGGCTTCAGAATCCAGCAGCCCTTGCCTAACTTGCATTTGGTTTCACTCCCATGGATGGCTGCAGATTTACACAGAGGTAAGGACATTATACATATTTAATTATCTACTGCTTTGGGGGAAAAGGAGTGTTTTTAAAAGGGCATATCTCCATCCCAAATGTGTTTTTAGCCCCACAATTACCTGTCCCTGCAAGTAGGGGAGGATGTGTTCGGTTCACAGACCAGTTTGAGAAAAGCAGGGCCTCAATACTGAGGAAGCAGCAGCTCCAAGAGGATTTGGAGGCAGAAAATCATGGTTTGAGCTGCCAGCAGAGTGCCAAGCTGAGAAGCACTGGCTGCAGCTGCACAGCAAGACCCCAGGCAGCAGGGGAGAAGCTACTCTGCATCTACATTCTACCAGCAGGGCCATTACCAAAAGCATCTAGTTCTGGCACTCATAGCTCAAGAACACTGATAAAATAGGGGAGGCTGTAAACCAAGAGAGCAGTCAAGGAGGAAAAACTTTGTTTTATGTTGAGATAACTCAAGGAACTTTCCATCCTCAGTGAGGAAAAGGTGGCCGTATCTCCACCTGCACAGGGAACAGAGACCTCTCCGACTAAAGGTTCTACAATGAAGACCTGACTCAAAACATGAGAAAACAGGGTAACTAAAAGAGACAAAAATAGTAGATTAGATTGGTAGATTAGATCTGTGTATTAGAAATTCCTGCATTTGTTTTTCTGGTTATAGAACACAGTGAGGATAACTAGCCAATGAAAGGAGTTTGAAAGTCTGTAAGGGGCTTTGAGTCAGTCGAAGTGCTTTCCGACAAGTACAGATGCTTTCTAAAGCATGGGTTCAACTCACACAGGAAGTAATTCAGAGTTACCCTACAGCCTGCAAAAAGCAAGAGGTAATGAGCAATCAGAGATCATTTCTGGTGTTCTCTATAAAACCTTAAAACCAATGAAATGGTTACTGATGAAATTGGTAGTGTTAGGACAGTGGCTGGACTCTGTGAATTTAAGGTTCTTTTCCAATCTAAAACATTTCATGTAGCAAGCATCAAGCAGTCAATAAAACACATCCCAATAAAATTAATTTTTTAAGTTTGCAAAAAGACTGCTTTCCTTTCAAAAAGCACATTTCAGTGCAGATTGCTTAGCTCAGGAGGCATTTAATATGGTTTTATGGCTCTATGTTTAATGTTTCTACATTCAAAACAAGATTTACCAAAAAAATTTGTTCTTTAGAAATCAAAAATATATTTATAATATAAGCTATAATTGTATTCTTGAATGTTAATATAGACAGAGAGAAGAAATCACATTAAAACAGCTTCTCAGAGCACCATAACTGAAATAACTTACATAAAGACCACTTGATAAGACTAAAATCATAATCAATTATGCTTTTCCAGAGGTTTAATTTTACTACCATTCACATGCTGAGTTGTAAAAAGGCAATTTGCAGGTGCAAAATCTCACACTCAATTGCACTGATGTCAATAAGAGTAATTATTTCTTGGATTAGATACAGGCCACTCTGACTACAAAGACAGTGCTGCAACTTACAGCATGACTCAGGGATTTCACCCTGTGAAACAGAAGTTGCACTTTAATGGTGATGCTGTTTTACTCTTAAGTTCTGGAAAACTAAGTCTGGACCAATTCTAAAAGTAACAAATTTTTTCTCCTATCTACACCTGCGGATGCTGCCAACTCCTTTGGATCAGCAGGAGCCTTATGTAAGTGAAGTAACTTGAGGAAACTGAGCTAGCTTAAAAAAAACTGGCTGTGTGGTGGGGAGATCTGTTCCTGTTGATACTTTTCAACTCTCAGCAGGAATATTAATGCTTACATAAGAACCAGCAAGATGTAATCAAAGAGAAGCGTGAAGGAGAAAGTCAGCCCCTTTCACAGCACTCTGAACTTCAGCTGGCTGCAGCTAAAGCTAACTTCTTTTCTTAAGATCTCTTCTTACACAACATTATCACTCATTTACAATCTGCAATTTAAGGACACTTTCTTTGCATGAGTCATTCTGCAGACAGCAGAATTCAGAGTTTTAGACAGAAATAAGGATTTTGCATGGAATAACAAAATTTGATATCCCTCAAACATTTCAGTTGGGAATGTACTTGTACTTAGAAATTGTTCTGTCCTTGAAGAATGCAGAATCTTTTCTAGGAGCTCTAGAAATTAAGGAGAGTATGCAGGGGGTAATTTAGCAGTACAATAAGAACATCTGGAGGCAAGGTTTAATAATCAAACAAATCCATTTGCTCTTACTCTCTCCATAACAACTGCATATCTAGGACTAGGTAAAGCAGATTAACTGAAGTGTAGGTCCTCAAAGGTGCTCACCTGTCCTCTTCTGCTTCATTACACATCACACTCATAGCTATCAAATAAATAACCATAAACCTCTGAAGACACAACCTAATTTTTCAAAGGCAGCATATCACAGTGGGTATTTATAGTCCTCAAAAACTTTAGAGGAAGATAAATTCCATGCACAAGTTTTCGCAAATGCTCTTCCACAAACCAGTGCAAAGCAGAGCACATTTTGGAAATAGGGAAACTTTTTGCTTCAACCTGGAGGATTTTTTTTTTCTTCTAAGAAAGCATTCTGTGAGTAGCAAAACTAATGAAACCTGTTTTCCTGCACTGCTGCATCTCAAGACTATTGACTTTGACACCTAACTACATAGAAGCTGTGACAGCAGTTTTCACTGCAGTTGGACCATTCATAATGTTTGTGTCCCTGAACTCCCTGGAGTCTTGTAACATAACTGATTTAGGCAGCCCTTCCCTCTCCCTTCTGCCCAAACTGATACCATCAGGAAAAGTACAACTGACCAACAAACTCAAAGGAACAGAGAAGGGGAAGAATGAATGGCAGATGTAGCATTAAAAGCATCACTTCTTTAATAAATCAACCTTGCAAAACAAAACTGTACACTGCCCTTTAATGCTTGTGGTTTAGTTTATACCTTGGGAACTGTGCTGCTTGAAGCTCCCTGCAATAAAAACACAACCTGCTCACCCACTGGCTTTCCTATCTTTCACCCAGCAAAATTCCTTTCCTCTCTCTTTTTATAACTAAATTTCCCTTTTTTATTTTGGTTTAAAAATGGTTTTGCATTATTTTGCAGTAAAGGTGAAGGGATGGAGGAAAAAAAAAGGTTGAGAGATGAAAGTAAGTCAGAAAGTCAGAGCTGCATTCAAATATCCAATCTGGACAGAGAGTAAAATAATTTACCACCAGGCAGTCATGAGGCCTAAATCTTTCTGAATAGTGACTGACAGGATTGTGAATGCCCTGCAGTAAGAATAGCAACATCTGCATTTTTACATGATTTACCACAGGCTTCACTGTAACAAGAGTAAATTCAAAACTTGGTAAATAAGAGAAATAAAATAGCAAAATGGTGCTAGACAGTCTCTTGGCCTATTTTCCCCACCCACCCACCTTTCTTTCATCCAGTGCAGAGCAACATTTGCAAAGCAGTTTACTTAATCAGTAGTTCTCCTATAGGAAAAAGGCAAGGTTACCATAGTATTGTCAATTAATTTTGACACCTGCTTACAAAGATTGATCAATTATTTTTGATGTCTCTCTGCTGTGTTGCTGTTTCTCAGTTTAGAAGAGAAATAAAACAAAGCCAAAAACACTACACATCTCTCCCCAAAGAATTAACGGTCCCAAGACACCCTCAGGCAGAGCATTTCTCCTCTTACCACAATGTTCCTGGTAGTTGCTAATGCAAGTCACTCATTCCCAGAGAGTAAAAACAACCATACCTCACTTACACGAAAAAAAGGAAAAAATGTTTTATTTTCCAGTGTTTTAAGCCTACCCTTGAAAATCTGTTTTTTCTCAAATACTGTAGTGACAGGTTTTATACATGTCCAATTTAGGTCATTAAAAGTTCAATTTACATCTTGGGTAACAGGGACACAGGCAGGCACTTCAAACAGCTGCGACTTGGAAACCCCGTAAATGTTTAGAGTAATACACAAGGTTCTATTAACATCTCTACAGATCGTATCTACAACCTCCGAACTGGCTGTTCATGCAGCTCTAACAGCCTAACACACTTCTCAGTCTTTGCCATTCTGAAACGATCTTCATGATAATCCTTAATGACAGAAGCAGAAGTGATGTACACCCGACAGGACCTGACAAACCCCTGCTGCAAAAGTCCAGCCGTGGCTACTTATGGGTAAAAGCGCATAGGAAATAAACACAAATGTTCCGCGGCAATAAGGCAAAGCATCGGTTGCCACAGAGATGGGGAAGGTCTTTAATCACCCAGCCCTCAGGCAGAGTAACCTTCTTTTTCCAACTCTTCAGGCGGAAATACACGGAGCTCGTCACCCATTCCACACCCATCCGAATTTTCAGGATTCAAAATACAACCACCCCGAGCTGCTGCTTGCAGCAGTGTAAGACATGTTTAACATATTTCACTCCATCCCCAACTCCCAGGGCTTGAAAAGCTTTAAATCTTAGAATGCTTATTTTCAGTGCAGAGTATACTTTGCTTCCAAGAATAAAGATTAAAGATGAGCTGTCAAAGACACTGCTATGAAAAGTGTCCTCAGTAAAAAATAGCTCTCCAACAGCTTACTCCCGTGAGAAAAATCATAATGCAAATGTCACTGTCATTCCTAAAGCTAAGCATGTAAAAACACAGAGGAGTTGATGAGAAATCTCTTCCGATTTCACCAAAACCCCTAACAGCACTTCAATTAAACACTGTGTTAGCTCAGCTCAGAAGAGGAGCCCTTCCAACACTCAGACAGAACTTCCTCTAGGTGGGGATGGATTATTAACTTTCTACCAGAAGGGAAAATGTAACCACTGTGCTTCCTCACTTGACAAACACAACCAAGGTAAAAAAACCTAGGTGTTTTAAAAGATGACAAAGATAATACCTCTAAGGATGGGATAACAGCCCAGTAACAACTCAGAGAATACACTCATTCATAACAAGCTTGAAAATTCAAAAAATCACCATTAGCTTTGGTCCTGGCACTGTTAGGGTCTGTTATGAGCAGCACCAATACAAAGGATACAAGTAATCTCTTTATAGCCAGGAAAGAAGAGCTCTACCGATCCACATACGCCAAAAGACTCACCTGGGCCTCCTCTCATCACTCTCCAAAATTAGCCCATTCTTCCACAGCAAGACAAGCCCCAAACATCCAACACACACACGCAACAAATGGCCAGCTTCAAAACCTTATTATCAAGGTCACAGGCAAAAAAAAAAGATGCACTGTATTTGCCTTGTATTAGTTTTATAACTAGGTTATAATCTTACTGCTGCAATATGCACCAAATATCAGTAACTTGGCTCTTTCTCTGCACTGTGACCATCACTTCAGCCACCATGTCTGACTTCAACTACTCCTTAACTTCCCAGGCTAACAAGTTATTGGATTTACTTTTTGTTTATTTAGGAATGAGTGGCCTGGTATTAAATGTTTAAAAGAGATGTAAATTGTACAGCTTAATTTTAGTACTCTAGAGAGAAAATCTGAATTTAAACACAATTTTAAAACAGACAGTTATTGATATTTAATCTATAAAAAGTAGCTTCCCAAAGACAGAAGGAACTTGACTTCTCTAAAACACAGTGTCACCAGTGTATTGCTATTAGTTAGACATTAGAACACTTTCCAGCTATGTATGTCAACATACTTAATAAATGGAGTTCCTGCTTATAAGGGGTGTTTTACAGGGAATGAAATGAGATGCCCTGTCCAAGATTATATAGCGAAATAACAGCAAACAGTATTCTTCACAGCCAGTCTTTACACTGATACCAATGGGGGCGGGAGGAAAGTGACAGCCCTATAAATTAAGTCTTCTTTCCCACTCCATAGAGAAAAGCAAGTGTCAGGGTAGGCTTCCTTCTCACTGATCAATGACTCGGTATCACAGTGACTTTTCAGAATGAGAAGGTAGTTAGACCTTGACTGAGTACTCCTTCCCTCGCAAAAATAGGTTAGTTTCATATTTCCCACTCTCTCCTGCAAACCTTGTCACCAGGGATGTACATTTCACTCAGTCGCACTTGTGTTGTCCTGAATGAAACTGACTAATGCCCACTTAGCTCAAACAATTGAAAGAAAAGAAGGCTGGAAGGAGCTAAACCTTTCACTCTTCAGGAGGAAAAAGTAATTAAAATCCATTACTAATCCTTGTTCCCTGGACAGCCCCTGAAGTGCACATGTCATTTCCATGACATTTCCAGAAGGGACAGCAGCGACACAGCTTTAGGCCGATTTCTCCCGTCTCTCAGTTCCCATGAAGTGGAGCAGCCTATTTTCAGCGATAAGTCAGCCGGAGCTGTGTCCTGTGCTCTTAAGAGCTGGAGAAGCCTATTTTATCCATAACTTCTGCCACATACTTCCACCACACACGAACAAAATCATAGCAAAACAAAACAAAAAAAGGCAAGTGAAAGTGACAGGAAAAGGATGTAGGGACGAGAAGAAGAAAATCACAATAAGCAGAACCTTACTTGAACCTGCCCTGGCAGTGTTGGCACTGGTCTCCCACCCAGCCCTGGTCGCAGACGCAGGTGGAGTTGACACAATGACCCGAGAAGCAGGAAATTTTGTCGCAGGACTTGGACTGGGACACCTGGGCATAGAGGGCCAGGTAGAGGAAGCCGTAGAAGAGCAGCCAGCTGTTCACATCCAGGAGCGAGGCGAAGCAGCAGCAGCAGGCGGAGGGGAAAGGTCTCCAAGCGGCCGGGCCCGCGGGGGCAGCTCCCGCTCTCCGGCCGGCGCTGCCCAGGTCCATCTTGGCCGCGGGGGCCGCGGGCCGAGGCGCGGCCGGCGATGGCAGCTTCCCCTGAGGGGAGTTAATCCAGCCAGGGAGATTCAAACCCCCCGCTTCCTCCTCGCCTTCCTCTCCTCCCTCCCGACCCCAGCGCTGCCTCCTCCGGCCCCTTCAGCCCTCCGCTCTCCGTCACTCCCGAGGGGAAGCCCGGCAGCGGCAGCCCTCAGCCATCCGCCCCTTCTCCTCGTCGTCCTCCTCAGGGCTCATCGCTCCCGTCTTCTTCCATGGAGGAGGAGAGCTGCCTCTTGACCTTGTGTTTTCTCCTCGCCAGATACGCCCCCACGGCCTCGCACACGCCACCCTGGACCATGTATCCCGCGGCTCCCCCTTCTCCTTTGTATCCCGGTGCCCGCGGCACACACGCAGCGGCGGCGAGGAGGAGCGCGGGAGGCGGGGGACGCCGTCCCCTCGCCAGGCGGCCAGCTGGGAAGTGAGGGCGGCCGGGCCCGGAGCCGCTACGGCATCGCGCTCCGGCGGGGCGGAGAAAGGCTGGAGAGCTCTTGTCCCCGCTCCGTTATTAGCCCTGCGGAGAAGGGAGGCGGGAGGCAGCGAGAGGAGGGTTAGCAGCCCCTCCGCGTCCCAGCTGACAGCTTCCAAGCAGCCATTTTTAAAGGCTAATTGTCGCTGCCGCTCGGAACTGCCTCCCGCCCCTCGGCCCGCGTGGATCCGTCCCTCGCTGGGAGGGGGGTCCGGCGGGGTGACCGCCCCCCCGAGGCTCCCGCGGCCGCCTCTGCCGCCCACGCTTCCAGAACAGGAGCCGGGGGGAGCTGGAGCGGCACCGGGAATGGAGCGGCACCGGGAATGCAGCCCCCGCCGCCCGGACCCCCGAGACGAGCCCCCCCCGTCCCGTCCCGTGCTCCTTGGCGGCCCCGCTCCCCCGGCAGAGCGGCCGGAGGCTCGGCTGTTCCCCGCTCTGCTGCCTTGGCTCCTCTGCTCGCCTCAGGTCCTGCAAAGTTCAGAGGCGGTTTGCCTTGAGCTCCTCCCGGCTGATAGCAGGAGAGATGGTACAGCTTGTCTGGGGAACCTCACCTTCCTGAGGTTTGCTCTGTACAGGAAATCACGCTATGAAAAGCCAGTGTCCATAAAGGAGACAGAGGAGTCCTGCAACTTTATTCGATTAAAGGAAGAGAGGTTTTCTCTCTCGAGGTTTTCGAGGACACAGGTTCCTTTTATCCTAAACTCCCGGCCTCATGTTGCCCTTTTGCTTTCCCCATCGGCTGAGGTACTAGGAAGGTCCAGCCTTCCCGAACCACTAACCCACATCCCCCCTTGAACCTGTTATTCTACCCCAAAGTTCAGAAACTCAGGCTGGTACAGACACTTGTCTGCTTCAGGGGCCAAACTGGCTGGGCTCTGCAGCAAACCTGCCGCCCAAAGTTAATAGATGTATTAAGCTCCATTCCAAAGACCACCCGTACCTAAACCCATCGAATTGTTTGTAAAGACATTAGCACGCATCTTCCCTCTTAACTCCATCCTCCAAATTTAAGGTTCGAATCAAGACCTTGCCTCCTGCTTACGGCATGATGAGCAGTCACAAAGTTGCTGCCTTTGAAAATTGAGCAATACAAAAGTTGTCAAAAATGTCCTTTTGGGTTTTTTAAGTGTTCCTTCCACAGCCTTTTTCAGCTCTACTGTAACCTGTTTTCATTTTACGATCAGTCAGAAACTTTTTCCTAACACTGAAATTGGGAATGCATGATGTGATGTCTCTGTTCCAAGCAGATGAAGAAAGGTATTTAATTTCATCTCCTGGTACCCTCTCTAAATGGATCCAATGTGACCCCATTAGTCTGGAATCATATCCAAATTGACCCCTCCCCAGATTCTTAAATTTTTACCCTCAAAGCCCATAGGTATTTGTTTGGGTTTTGGTTTAACCTGTTTTCCCAAGCACACCATTAAATCTTCATCTGACTTTCCAAAGTCCATCTGTACTCCTGTAAGGGACACAATAACATCCAGCAGCATCCATTTGAGCTTTGTGTGGAAAAAAAATCAGGATGTCAAAGTCAAACACAAAGTACAAACATCACAGAAAAAGAGTCTGTGCCTGAAGGAGTTTACAGTCTTAATGGAGGGAATCTCTCCATCAAGTATGTGGGGAAAACCAAGATGAAAAGTGATTTTCCCAATTTAATTCCAGAGGATTTAAGGAGGTCCGCAAGTTGCTCTCAGTCCAGGAGTACATTGTCTTCCTACCAGAGCTGAGATAGATTATTTCATTGTCCTGCATCAGACACGTTTCTTAGCTATTAGACATCTCTTTGTATGTGTTTGGTAATGAATTGGTGAGTTCATGCAAAGAGGGGAAAGGGAAATTGTGTTACTGCTTTATATTTTATGATAAAAAGCCGAGGCCGAAGCCTTTGTGAACAGTCTGCTAATTGTACAATATCACATGTGATTAAGGCTGCTGAACAACTGTCCTCTGTTCAATACCATTATGGGACCAGAAGTGCGGTTAAAAGGAGACCACAGTCCAAGACACAGAGTCAGTTCAAGAATATTCTTTAATACAGAAACACTTTAAGAAATAGTTTTGCTCACCATGACAGGGAGATACATTCCTTCTCCGCTTTCTCAATTCCTTTAAACCAACCAAAAAGTTCTAAAGCCATCTGAGTAATTTTTTCCTCAGCCTGAAGGAAGATTTTGTTTCAGATCTACAGAAATCAGCCAAGTTTTTGAAAATGTTTGAAATTAACTTTCAAAACTTTTGAAATTACCATTCACAGCAAAGCTAAGATCTCAATAATCCTTTACGAGACAAGAGATCTATTCAAAAGCATGAAACCAAAACCAAACAAAACAACCCAAACAGGCCAACAGAAAAGGACTAGTGTGGTTGTAAGAGATGCAGAGAATAGCATGATAGTACTTTTACTGAGTAAACAATCATAAATAAAAATCTAAACACAACTAGAAATGTTTCTAGATTTAGAGCATCAAGGAAGAAACACTGCACCACTGATTCCTGGCTAAGAACTAACACGCTATGAAAATGAAGGAAAGCAAACATTTTGGCTGCTGTGTGCCACAGCAGTGCAGTAGAAATTTCATGAATCTAGGAAAGGAATGATGTACAAATGCCAGTATTGGTTCACTTCTGTGCTCATTTGATGGGATTTTTTTGGTGTCAGATGAAGTTAACAAATCTGGCTGAGAGAAGTCAGATCTGTCAATCCTTTCATCATTGCATGCATATCTGTAAGTTCCACTTTTCTTGCAAGTGTAACATTTTACACCTTTCATCCTTTCAGTTCTTGACACAGAAATCATTTACACTTTTAAAGAACTAATGTACTGAACCATCTTGGGTAGATTTAGAACTTAAAAGCATTTGAAAAAGTTCTCAAAAGTTGCAAGTTACTGAATAAAAACATAATGAGATTACAAGGTAATGATGTAAAAGGCTGTGTGAACAAAGCCTTCCAAAAAATACATCCATTGTAGTAGGAAAGAAAAATAAAGTAAAAAGTATTATAATAAAGTTTATTATATCTTTATATTATACAGTATATATATTATAATAATGTATATTATGTATTATAATACTTTATTATAATAACGTATAAACTTCTCGACTATTACTATCAAAACTTAAGCCCCTGTATAAAATGTTGATACATTTCCATTCATTAGGTAAAACAGTATATTTAAAGTTCTCTGTAGTTGCTGTTGCGAGAGAGTGGAATAGATAAAGCAAAACAGCCCCCAAACACAGACTTCTCCAGCTGCTCAGAATATCTGCAAAACTCGGAGGACAAGAATAAAGCAGAAACCATGATTCCTCCCTCCTGCCATGCGCACACAGAGGCACCCTCCCTGCTCTGCTGGCCCTCTCCTGCAGGCTGAGATCAATGAAGCCTTGCTGCAGACATCCCCCTCACTTAAGGATGCTCGGTACTATTTACAGCATCCAGCCCAGTGGTTTTGCAGTTCTGTTGAGAACAATGTAAGTGGCTGAAGAGCAGAGGGAGAAAAAAAAGAATACCATTGGGCTTGACCTCTTTGCAAGGATATTAAGAGAAACAAATGCTTCCTATGCCCTTTCCTTTCTCCTTGGGACAGATATTACTGGGCTCATTAAGTGCAATGGGCCAAGCTCTGCACTGCTTCTGGACAGGGATATATAGACCTGCCTTGGCCTTCTGACACATTGGTAAAACAGGAGTGTAGGCAGGAGGAAATGGCTGCACAGAGTGGTTTGACAGCTTCAAGAGCTGCTCTAGCCTAACACATCAGAGCAGTGCACAGGGTACAAGGTTCCTACTGAGCCTGACAGGGAACCTGAGTGCAGCCTTCCCCTTTGCTTTCCAAATATGCACCCAACACTTTGTATAGAGGACAGCAAAAGGATTTTTTTCCCTATAAATCCCACACTAATTTTTCATTGAGAAAGACTAAGCCACCTGAGCCACTCCAAAATAAAATTTTAATGTAATGGAAACCATCAGTCTCTTTCCTGAGGTAAAAGAAACTTGTGCCTACTTATTGGATTCCAGTGCTAACAGAATAATGCATGTTACAATTTTCTGTTCCTATTGTCTTATCTGGTAAGTCAGCTCTTGGGAGGTATCAATTTTATAAGATTAAAAGTATAAGCTTCCCCTCACCTACTCATTTTTTCAATATTTAGAAAGAAATGTAAGCCTTCCCTTGCCTAGTTATTTTTTCTAAATTTAGAAAGAAATAAAATTCACAGAAAATTCACTGGCACACTTCTCAAGCGAAACCTTGATAGAAAAATCTTACCTTTCTTAACACCCATGTGTGTATTTTGCTGCAGTAGTCACATTTGTTACCATCATTTCCAAGAAGAAAACTGCTATACAATAAAAACTAAGTGCTGTAAGAAGTTTACCAAACTCCGAAACATCTACAAAACAACAGAGGTGGAAATTAATGCTTATGTTATTTTTTTCCATTTTTTTCCTCACTTTTTATGTGGAGAAAAAATTTAGAGTCAGATCTCTATTTTTTATGCATATGCATGAGCCGAGGTGTAAAATCTATCCTACAAAGAAAGAGCCAGATTTCTATTGGAATGTTTATTCTTCTGCAGAATTTTTTCATGAAGAAAAAAGTAATGATATTTTTTGCACTCTTATTTTTAAATTGTAGGCTGTGGATGAAGAATAAGAGGATAAATTGCAATTTGGCTTCAGGTCCATTTAAAGGTGAAAGATGTTTCAGAAAAACAGAAGACCGGACAACACCAAGTTCTATCAGCACTGATAATGACATCTTTGCTACTTGAAACACCTCTCTACTGTCAAATGAAAATCTACCAAGCCAGGAAATAAAATCATGTTACATTTTTCTATATTCTTTTCTACATTCTTTCTGCACAAAAAAAAAAAATTAAATAGACAATCTGATAGCATTTCCATCTATGACAGAACCAATCTGCCGACATTGATCTGGACTCTGAGTATGAACCTCTTATTTTTTAAAATACAAAGTTTTTAAAAGTCTTCTTACTGAATAGATGTGTAATTGTATGCCATGCTGAAGCCTTGATGCATCTTGCACTGACATTTCCCACTGCAAATGTCGCTTCTGCTGAGGTTTTTTCTTCCTTCATTCAGCTGCCTTTTATTTTCCCTGCTATTCCTTCAGGAGTTTTTCACAATCCTGGTTAATCTTGACTAAGCCAGGGCATTTTTTCCTTGTCAGCAAAGCTCCATCTCACAATTCAACCTTTCTTACACATCATTAGTAGGTGTACTGAATTTATCCAATACCCTTTAATGATCCCAAAGGGACACTGCTATTAGATTTTTTCTAGCTGAGAAAGCATTTACTTTGAGTTATTTTCTCTCATTCTTTTCTAAATTAGGACATGATCTTTGGGATTCGAACCACTGTTGCCTTTATTTCTGTATTTGTTCTTTTTATTCATAGATACAACAAAATACTGAAAACATTATTAGAAGATAATGAAATTCCATTGACCTTACTGGGATTTACACCCTTCCTTCAGAATTTAGCAGAGGTTTCCACATTTTTCTGGCTAGTTTGCTGAATGATATAAAATTTTAAAAAACTTTACTAAAAGATTTTGAAAATAAAAATAAATTATCTGCTCCAATTTTCTCCTATTCACTATTTTTTTCTTTGCAAGGCTTAGAAAGAATGCATTTATTATTGGTGGCTTACTTATTCTTAGTCATCACATTATACTTTAGCCAGGAGCTTTTTAAGTCCTACACCAATTTCTTCCAAGGCTATTTAAGTGTGACTTCTCTCTTTATGTTGTCAGGCTGACACACTTCATCTCTTTTGAAATTAAAAAAAAAAACACAAAACAAAAAGTAAATTGTTGGGTAACTGTTAAATCAGCAGTATAATCAGTATTTTGATTAATACAATTTTCATCTTAATATCACAGTTCATCTCCTTTAGAGTGGTGCTGCCTAGTCCTAGTGATTCTACTTCAAAATAATCTCATGTAAATTTCTTATTCTTCTTCTAAAAAACCCTAACCTTCTAATAATGGCTACATTGGTAGCCTAATACTTTAACACCTAATTTTACAGTATGTTTTTTAATACTGCAATGAAATTATTTGCTTTTCCTGAAATTACCTTTTCCTTTCCAGTTGCTACTTTTGGAGCCGACTTAATTTTCCTGTTTTTTTCCTTTTGTGTATTTAAAAAAAATTACCTCTTTCTTTTTTCAGTCAATACTTGGATAGTGGTACTATTAGACTCCGGAAAGTGATAGTTGCAAAAAGTGGAAAAACAAGTACATCAAATAGTCTGCAACAAGGATAGTAAAACAATAATTGTACTAGGCATAATGGACTAATGGAACAAAATTATGCTCCTTTTTTGCCATTTGATTTGCATAAAATTGGCAAAAATGAGAGGCTATGCATGCATTGATCCCTGTCTTGTCTTCTAGATGTCATAAAAGAATTGAGTAGATTAAATTTTCCCTCAGTATTAATGTTGAAACAGACATTATATGCCAAGAATCTAAGTGGCATATTGTATTCATTCAATGCAACTATTTTCAGTAATTTGAAGAAATAACTCTCTTGCATAAATATAACACTTTGTCAAGCACACAAACAGTTATTTAATTAGCTGAAGACATTAATTTCCATAGCTTCAGATAACAGTAGAAATAATAATTATTAAGAATTACATTATTTCCTTGAAGTAACAAGATTTATTGCTCCAAAGGAGCCCAAAGATGCGTGTGGCATCTCCTGTTTGTGTACCTGGCCACTGGTGGTGCTGCAGGGGGAGGCTGAAGAAGTGGTGAGTTGAGATGCTGACCTTATCCATGGCCTCAGCCAGGGATGAAGGCTCAGGATGTGCCATGGGCAGGTCTGGCTGCACAGGTGGATATGCAGGATGGTTCTCTCTGGGTGCTGAGGGAAACCTCACGAAGCTTGATGAGTGGTTCCTCGTGAGCAAGGCTTTGGACCAGTTTTAAAAGATGCCAGAGAAAAAAGTCTGCTGGCCTTTCTCCCTACTCTTTTCAGGTGATTTAGAATCTGGGTGATCAAAGCAAAGGAGGGCAGGAAAGAGTGAGAGAACTGAAAAGGTTCTGAGAAAGAGATGATGCAAAGTGAGCCATCAAACACCTGCAGCACAGATCCACAAGCAGAAACGTAGAATCAGTTCGGGTGGAAAAACCTCTGAGATCATCAAGTCCAACCTATGGCCCAACACCACCTTGTGAACCACACCATGGCCATGTCCAGTCTTTCCTTAAACACCTCCAGGGATGGTGACTCCACCCCTCTGGGCAGCCCATTCCAAAATCACCTTTTACATAATTAAATTCTTCCTGATGTCCCAAACTGGTGCAGTTAAGACTTTGTCCTCTTGTCCTGTCACTGATTGTTTGGGAGAAGAGGGTGAACCCCACCTGGCTCCAGCCTCCTGCCAGGGAGCTGTAGAGAGTGACAAGGTCATCCCTGAGCCTCCTTTTCTCCAGGTTAGACAGCCCCAGCTCCCTCGCTGCTCCTCAAAGAAAATGCACTCCACACACTGACAGAAAAATCCAGACAAACACCACTTGAAAAATTGGAGAGGCAAAGTGCACATAATGACAGGTTTGAACCAAAGATTTTTCTGACCAGAAGGCTCTTTCAATATAGAAGCTACTGGAGGTATCCAAGGGGCAGAAACTGGAAAGACCTAAAGCTCAGGACCTCATGGGAATGGGAATACATTCCCTGGTAGGATGAGGATAGAACTCTCTGAGGCTCTCTTTGAAAAAGCATTAAGGCAGGACGTAGTTGTCTATTCAGTTCTTCAGATGTGCTAGGGACTGCTTTTTTATTTCATGAAGTGGAGGAAATTACACAAAAGTAGCTATTTTAGATTTAATTCTAATTCTTTAGGAGGAAGTGGTTGAGAATCTTAAAGTAGAAGTTAATTCAAGAGAAAAAGATAATAAAAATGATAAGTCTTCTGTTCTTCCTTTAAATTGCAACTAACAAAATAAGGCTAATGGACTTCAAATAGCTCAGGGAAATACAAGTATCTAGCAGTGATAAGGAACAAAAAAGAATACAAGAGATAAAGACAGGACAGCAAATTATCCTAACGTGGAAGAAAGATTAGAAGTACATCAAAAATTAAGATGATTGCATCAAGAATTCTTTAACAATCTGAAAATCTAGAAGAAAACCATAAAATATAGAAAAAATACACATCTATAATGGCAAGTGTAAAGAAACAGCACAAGCAAGTCAGAATAAAGTGAAAAAATGGTGAAGCACAGAATATGCTTGAAGCCACAAGTAGCATGATGATATTCATATTCAGTTCAAATGGGACAGATGTTGCTGGAAATAATAGTAACTTCAACTGTTTTCCACAAGGATTATACCACATTACAATGCCTTGTCAATTGTTTTTGACCCATTTGCCTCTCCAAATTCTCCATCTCATACGAACCTGTAGCTCTTGAATTCCTCTAAAAGCAATTTCACAACTTGAAGCAAAGACAGATGGTGGCGTTTCATTTCCCCAGGTGCCTTTGCCAGTCACGTTGACTTTAACTGTCCGCTGCCATCAGAGGATGAGACATGAACCTGGCCCACTGAAATGAATCCCATGTATCACAGTTTACATCTGTCAGAGTCTCACGTGGTCATATTAAATATTAAAATGATGTTCAAAACAAGATTATGAAATACGATTTTTGGCTGTGTCTCACAGAGAATATCTGTGGCTTCATCACTGCTAAAATAAAGTTATTACCTGTGCAGCAGTATCAAGAGAGCCACACACTGAAAAGTAATACTGCAGATGGGTTATACCTCTAACTACAAATAGTGTTGTTATGCCATGAAGACAAACAGCTTCAGGCTATAAAAAAGTCTGAGAAAAGGAAGGTTTAATAAAATCTTGTGGAAAAAAAAAATTGATGCAAAATATTCTTCACAATGTTCTTTTCCACTGGAATATAAATATCTGTATTTTGTGCTTCTGTATTTTCCTCCTTTCCCTCTGTTTTCTAGCCTATGGGAAGATTGCTTTGTCATTTACCCAAAAATAAAGTGAGAAAAATCCTAATTTGACCTAAGTTGCTTTCCATCCATTTAATTAATTCAAATGTCTAATTAACACTGACAGATAATTTTTTGTAATAAACTTTGTCTATCTAATTTTTTGGCTGAAAAGCCACTATAATTTAAGGCATATTATAAAGTTTCATCCTAATGTCAAAAGGTTAACATACCTGTGCAAACACATGAACATGAATGTGCACACAACACACACATAGTAGCAGACTTTTAAAATTTTTTAATTGTTCTAGGATTTTTTTTAGTTCATCTTGCTTCACCTACATACACAACTTATTCCACACTCTGCCTTTATGAAGTAGAAATATACAGGTGTTACTTCCCTTGCTGAAAGGAACTGTCTTCAGCAAATACAAATAATGCCTCAAATAAAAAGGCTGTTTGATGTCCAAGGTTGGGTATGAACACCTGCCAAATATAAAACAAATGGCAATTTTATAAATAACTGATAGTATTCCTGTGAGTATTTTGGGCAAAAATTAATGCTCACATCTCCCTGAAGAATGTCAGAAAATTGTACCTGCAGAACAACAGCACGTCATGTAAAGGGTAGGTTTATACCCTGAGCTTTCACAAGCTTGTATGGTCTAGAATTAAAGAGAATAAACTCAGGAATTTCAGCCAGGGCCTCGAGGGAAAACTGTTTTATGTGCCTTCTGCCTCCTAACTAGAAGAAAATGCTGCAATACAGTCAGCTTGCTAAAGGAAAGAATGCAGAAACCTCTCTGTGGAATGGTGGTAGCAATTCACACCTGAGGAATTCTAAATCCAGCAAAGGCCCGTGTAACTGCTGAGCAGCTGGTGCTGTCTCCACCTCCAGAGGTAGCATAAAAACAGAGGTGATGAAATCCATGTGGGAGATAAAAAAATTCTTCATGTTTAGTGACCTCAAAAAGAAGATGAACATTGAAAAGACAGACCTCATCTGAGCATGGAAATGTGACATTGTCTCTAGCAAGCATTCAGCCAAACTTGTGAAAAGCTGGAGCTTTTCTCTTGGCTCCTCCAAAAGAAGACATTTCACATACAAAATTGATTTGTAAAGGCTTACAGTAAAAACATTCATTCAAGAAATGAATTTTTCCTTTTTTCCTTTCTTGATCACCCATTTGGGATCAAGAATCAGAGCAGAAAATCCTCCTCCATGTCCCTTTATTTGCATCAGGAGTTAAGATCTGATTATGTGGTGGAGAGCAAGGGGGTAGCTCTGGAAAAAAGTTAGGAAAATTTTGAAAAATAATTATGGAAGGGAAAAAGTATGTAAACAAATGAGTGCATTACTTCAACTCTGGGCAAAAATAGAGCCTACAATCTCCAAACCTCAAGAACGTCCTTGTTTTGCAAATTTGGTGCTTTTCTTTGCCTAATGACTGCTCTCTGGACTTACTTCCAAAACTTTTGATGTCGTGTCTGTGCAAAAACCACCCCATTGTGTTTTATACAGGGGCTGTCTCTCACATGCCTGTGTCAGAGGACATCTGCATCATGAAGCAAGACCAGAACAGCCCCTAAATTAAGGGAGAAAGAGGGGGGGAAGGCAAAAGTCTGTCACACTCTCTATTATGGCAGCCGATTTTCACATCTGCAGAGAAATAAAAGTGTAATTCAGATGGTTTGTCAAGGGAAATATGATTGAATTATCTCCACAGCCCAGCTGAAAGGTGAAATGATGAGCAACCTGGAATTAAATTAAAAACCTAAACCCATTAAAGTATTCAGATTTCCCAGACTAAGATAAAAGTGAAAACCTTTGAAATTAAGCAGTCTTCCTACCCTTATCTCTGAAGCTGAAGACGCTGCTGCTTTGGATAACACAAAGGAAGCCAGACTGGATTATTGCTCATTTGAACACTGGTTCTCAAATGCACCATATTTTCCTCAAGAAATGAACATTATTCATTTCAGCTTATGCTGGATATCAAAGTAGCTGTAGAAAAGGACACAAAATAAATTACCAACCATCCTTTGATCCCAACACACTCCCACTGCTCCACTTCCCCACTCCAGAGAACAATATGAAGGAACCAAATCTCTCTTATTCTCAGCTCAGAGCTGCACATTCCGAATCTTTCACAGCTCCTTCCTTTTCTGAAGAATGTCTTTATTCTTAATAAATTTGAAACTATGCACAAGATTTCCTCAAATGACAGTTTTCTCACATGATTTCTCCCTTGCCCTCAAAGTGATTCCTCCTGAAATCTAATTTTTAAGTCTCCCCTTGTCTGGCTTGAAGAGACAAACAAATAGTTCTCTTTGAGGAATCAAAGTCTGTTCATCCATCCCATCACAAGGAAGTACATTTCTGTACAGACTTATTCCATTCTTATGTGCAGTATAAACAAGAAAACAAATGTGGTTTTCTGTTTAAACTTATTTTCATGTTGGGGGAATTACACTTTAGCCACATGTGAAATAAATTCTTGTCTGCTTTCATACAGTCATTTAGAGAATAATAATGACTAAAAAAACTACCACGATCTAACCTTTATTCTCAAAAGTGCAGTTAAAGGCTGGTCACAGCCTAACAATTTAAATTAATGCAAAAACTTTTAAAACTCCTATATAATCTCACAAAACCATAGTTCAAATGGAGCCACGAGGCATCAAAATCAAACTTGCTTCAAGGGTAACAAAGTGGGATCCATTCTTCTGTGTATTTATTTATTCAGGTGATGCACCTACATCCCTTTCCTTCTGTCTGTTTACAAAGACTTCAGGCCAGGCACTTTTTCTTTGAAACTTGCATGGCATTAACATAATGAACCGCACTCCCAACAAGGATCAATGGAAAGAACACTAATAGAAATATTTACTTATATTATTTTATAATAATAGTTATAGCTATTGGGTAAAAGCTGTTGCTTTTCAGCTCCATTTCGAATACTAGAAAGATTGAAGGCAAAACTGTTTCATAGCTCCTGATCTCTTCTACCTCCACAATGGAACCAGCTCCATTCTTCAGTGACTGAGGAGCAGTAGCTGACTTACCCTGATGTGAGCTACATCAAAGGGCACAGAATTACCAGGAGGAAGCTAAAGGAAGAAATAATTATTATGATCATGCTTCTACAATCAAAATTTTCCAGTAATATTTTTACAGCCTTCAGAAACTCTTCAGTGGAGAAAAGTCATTATTGTACGTTGGTATTATTCCTCAAGCACTTGCCTATATGCTAGATAACAATGTGGATATCAATGGAGATTCCCTTAACAAACATTTTTTTTAAATTAAACTTTAAATATAAAGCATCTAAAATGGTATTACTTCTTCCATCATCAAAATATTATGCTGGTGCAGTTAAATTTCCCTTTAGCCTTGGGTTTGGATTCTACAAAATTAAATATTCCATCTCAAACCACATATGGTAGTTCAGTGATTTACACCTCATCTAATTTTGCCAGACATCAGAAAACCTTTTAATGAGTGCTTGGAGGGTTTCATTCCATTATAGTTCCAAAGAAGCTGATGCTGCATTTTCTTTCAAATTCAAAAATTTAGTTGGCTGACATCCAGCTTGCAATCAAATAATAATGAATTTTTAAAACAACTCCTTCCCAGGCAGAATCTCAAGAATAAAATGGAAAAAAATTACAAGAAAAAATGTCTCAGATTTATACGCCTCTTTGCTGCAAGACGATGCACCCATGTCCAGAGGATGAAGCACATTGCTAGAATCTCCCAGAAATAGAACCAGTAAGATTTTGAATGCTTCTTCATCTAAAAAACTGAAAATAATAACAATTTCACATGTTCACTGTTCCTGCTTGATTCAAAAGAATAAGCTAAAAGCAAACACAATCTGAAAAAACATCTATTTAAAACCTTCTATATTGTTAACTGTTCATTGCACTTGCCAGAAGGAAAGCACAGTAGAAACCTAAATATATATATACAATCAAGGAAGATAGACAGGATTGATTTTGAGTAACCATGGCAGAGAATAAACACTAAACAAGAGATTCAAGTACTAGGCTCAATTCTACCACTGGTTTTCTATATGGGCAAGTCAGAGAATTCCATTTATCTGCATTTAATTTCAAAACCTACAGCAGCCTTTGCAATGCACCCTTTCTTCTACTCATCCTCCCCCTCTTCTGCCTACCTGTTCTCACAACATCAGATATGGAAAACTCCCTGCCACCCAAAAAGAAAAGGTACCTCTGTGCATTCCTGCAAGCAAAGCAAAAATAAAAGGACCCCAAGTGTTATCACAGACTGTTTGGAAAACAGAGAACAGAGAATTTCCCAATCTGTTCATACCAGGTTTGAATGAGCTCCCTTTCCTCTGCCTTTCATCTGACGGTGTGTAAGAGTCCTTTCCCTGTTAGAAAGATGATTTTCATAAAGGAAAACACCATTCATTTTCCCAGTGAAAAGTATATGTCCCATTGGAATATGCTTCATGTGTATAATTGATGAGCAGTCCTTCTAGAAAGTTGGGTTGTCAGGAGCTGCTGAGGTGGCCAGGTGCTGATGATATTTGAAAAAACATCTACCACCAACTGTTAAAAACCAGATATTTATTTACCGTTTTAATACCACAAACTTCCAAGTATCATCTGATCTGGCAGCTAAATATTTCTACAATAAATATTAACAAAACAACAAATCAAAGATAATTCTAGCCAGAATTTAATCAAAACCCCACTCTCCTCCATATAAAAAAAAATCTTGCCATCCCATGCACGTTGCTTTCCTGCTTTTTCTGTGAGTAAAAGGACACTAATTTCCCCTTATTTCTTCATGTAAGCCTGTAGGTTAGGTGGCAATTCAACTTCTATACAGAAGCAATTTTTATTTCCTGAAAGATAGGATTATGTCTTTGGATGCAGTGACCCTCCTTCAGATCCTTTTATTTCCATAGAAATATAAAGCTGGAAGGGAGATCACCTAGCCCTGGCTTTCTCTCTTTTAATCTAAAAGAGTCCCAGTTCACACAGTCTTTCTTCAGAGATCATATTTTCTAGACCTCTGACTGGTCTCTAACATCTCTCACAACTCTGTTCCAAAACCCTCTTTGACAGTTATTCCTTTGTTCTGAAAGGGAATTGATTCTAAGGCAAAATTAAATTATTATTAAACTTTCCTTTTCCCTTTTCCTTTGTACTTTTCCTTTTTATTTTCAAATTTCTTCACTGGTAAATGCAACCCAGGTGAAGATTCTTTTCCAGTTATAACATGTCCTAAGTGTCAGAGCAACTTCTTCCTCAGTTGCTGAGCATGCTCCCTTTTTATATGTGTGCATAATTTACTAGCACATAACTAACATTATTTAGAGTTTAACATTCATCAACACACTAAGTATTTCCTTTGTGAATAGCCCCAAAAGATATTTTTCATTATTTCAAAGTGCACTCCTTTACTGTGGACTGGAATTTCCTAGACAGAAAGCATTTTGCAAAGTGTTTTTCTATGTTATTACATGCATTAAAGATTAAGAAATTGAGCAATATAATTTTTACTATTGGATAACTGAGATAAATATTTTCTTATGACTAGCTGAAGAGATTAATGCACTGACTCAGTACATTTCTACTATTTTCATGAAATGAATATAGTAATCAGCCCTGGAATTTTCATAAACATCCTAAAACATAGGCAAAAATCAGGTCACTGTGGAATACTGTGATCATTTCTATGCAAATGCCTTGAAGTTCTTTCTGATGTTGCATTTTTTAGGTTGTTATCTTGGAAAGTTCTTGAAAATATTTCTCTTGTGGAGATATTCAGGACGTAGTGACTCTATAGGGTTTTTCTAAGTGAACGTGCTGCAGAGTAAGGATTGGTCTTGTTCTCAGCCGCATGGCTGAGTAGATATGGAAGCAATAAATGTTCCAGAAGGTCCCAGAGGAAGTCGTGGACTGGTTAGGGCAGGGAGGGACCTTAAAAATCATCCCAAAAGTTCCAATCCCCCTGCCATGGACAGGGACACTTTCCACTAGACCAAGTGGAAGCAAAAGACAACATCTAAGTTAAGTAGCTGGGTGGAAGGAATGTTTGCAGGTAAATGCCCTCACACTGCTAGAAACAGCTCTTCCAGAGCAGCACATTTTTGAGACTCTGCAGAAGTTCACAGGTCCTGCTTGACTCTCATTCTCTGTCTCATTGAAGGAATTTTGTCTCTAAGGCTCTCAAGCTAGAGTTGGACTTTTCAATTTTGGTTTTAATCAAAAGGCATTGGTGTGCTTTGTAAATAGCAGAACAATTTTTTACCAGCCACACTGCAGGTATTTGATCTTTTCCCTCTTCTTTAAAGCCATTTTTAGCTTAAAAATCAAAGAAACCTCACCCCATATTTACTGAAATATTTTACCAAAAAAATTAGTGATGATGAAAAGTGGGAGCAAACCCAATGGCAGTGGTTATGTTATTGCACATTACAAAAAATGCCAAATGTTTCACCGGGTGGAAACCACCATTATTTTGAAAGAAAAAAACTATCAGCAGAACCCCTGTAAGGAAATTACTCCTGGAAGTCTGGAGAGTTCATCTGTTGGCATAGCAGGTTTTCAACATGTGAGGGCTGTCAATTTTTCTTAGATTGAAAGGTATGAACTTGTTATATATATATTTTCTCCTGATGGCAAAAGCAAAGTATGAAGGTGGGATTTTAATTTCAGCCTACTGGTTTAAAATGAGCACTGTATCTTCTGGTGGTTTCTTTTTTCTTTCCAAACTGCATTTCTTCTGCTTCCAAGAGCCCTGAAGCCAGTAACTTTCCATCCTCTGGAATCAAGGCTGCAGCATCTAACACTGTTGGACATGGGTACTTTTCTTTGGATTTCAAACCAAAGTTATGATATTCTGACTTTTAAGTAATAGTATAAAATATCCACTTTCAGTGCAGTTTACAAGAAAGGCTTTTTAACAAATTACCTGTACATTTAGGCTTCTTCTGTCTACCTGCCAGATAATAAATGCTTAGCACAAGGAGCTCTGCAATCGGCAGCATTGAGCAAATTTGCCCACTTACCTCTTTATGATTCTCTGAACCCATATTCCTGCATGTGCTGCATTAACAGATTCAAAACCAGTAATGTGGAACAAAACCTGGCTCAACCACTTGGCTTAGGAAGTCAGTCATTTTACCAGGAAAAAGAACAAAATAAACCAAACAAAACACAACCCAGATCAGTGCCCCCGTGTAATTCAGAATACAGTTGCCGTATCTTCAGTTAACACAATTGCTAGAACCACTCAGTTAATCAACCCTACAGACTGCCAGTCATGCTAGATAGCCTTGTTTTGTAAATACCCATATTCTCACTTTGGCACTGGACAAATTCAGATACAAAACCAGTCACACATTTTCCAAGTTGTTGGGAAATAGCCCAAGTGAGATTATAAACAATGGAATCTGAGAAACTGGCTGGATGCCTTTGCAAAGGCTTTGATACGGGCTGCTGGCTCGCTCCAGAATTTTGAAAACAGTTAAACATGTTTTCCTGGTAGCAATGTTTTTCCATTGTTGTGCTATCCCAGCATGGGATCATAGCAGAGAGTGACTCTTTTTAGGCATAAAATAGAGTCTGACCAACCAGAAATGGGGTGTGAGTGTGACAGGAGTACAGAAAGGGGAAGAGGGAGGGTGTGAGTGGTTCAGCCCCTCCAGAGGCAGAGAGCTGCACAGAGAAGGTTTATATCTTCTCCAGAACTGGATTGCTTTTGAACTGGTAGAGTAAGCAATCACTGTTTTGAGGAGCTGTAAAATCACCTGCTGAAATTACTGCATGTCTTGGGAGTGAGAAATAAACTGTAAATTAAAGAGAGCACAAGACTGGAGCTTTGGAAAGCAACATGGATATGCACTATGGGTATCTTTAAGAAGGCTGCTTTGTGTCTGGGAGGAAAGTGAAATTTTATGGATTCTAGACCCAGAAAATACCATGACAATTCAGGGGATTATGGCTCCAATTCAGAGGAATGGAAACTTCAATGAAATCTGAATCTGGGCTATAAGCAGATATTCAAATTGCTCCTTATTAAGCAAAGGACTTAGCTGTTTGTTTAATTTATATCCAGTCAAAATGAAATTTCATCATATGCTTAAATGCTTTTCTAAATTAGAAATTCACAACCTTTTTCTGGAAACTGATAAGGAATATTTCCAACAGCATGGACATGGTGTAGCATTTTTCCATATTTCAGTGTAGCCACAGTTCTACAGCTACTAAATGCAGTCTTTGTCTACTTTTAAAAATTAATGAATCCTGTGGGAGCTTTATTAATAGTCAGAACTTAATTGCTTTACAATGCCTTTCACTCCAATCAAGAGCATTTCTAGCAGCTTCCTGGACTGTAACAGTGAGAAATCATTCATCCCAGCAGTGAGGGATTATCCACAACTAGTGTAGCACTGGAGAAGGTTTTCCTCCAACAGAGTTTATGTTGTGGATTTTGTTACTGTGTTTGCTTCTACCTCACCTCACCTTTATGCATGAGAAAAACTGAAGTAAATCAATATTTTCCCTGGTTTGTCTTTCTGAATTTAACTACAGCTTGACCTTTCTTGTCCTTGTCAAATCCATTCTGTGCAGTAAGAGGGGAATTCACTTAGTTCTTGCCCAGCTGAAGGTAAGACTTTTAACTAGCTGAATAAACAAAAAAATAATAGGCAATTTTTTTCCTCTAGATAAGCAATTCTTTTCAAAACTGTCTGTTCTTGGTTTTACACAGTGAAACACTTGAAAAATCTGACTTACCACTCATTGCAGTAACTAAGAACCTTTTCTTAACTCCAGCGGCCTTTGGATCATGATCTAAATAAAACCATGGTTTTCTGTTTTAAGAAAAATAAGAAAACAGAATTTAAAGGGACACATTGTTTCAAACAGACACATTCAATTCCTTAGCAGCCTGGCTGGATGCCTTTGCAAAGGCTTTGATACGGGCTGCTGGCTCGCTCCAGAATTTTGAAAACAGTTAAACATGTTTTCCTGGTAGCAATGTTTTTCCATTGTTGTGCTATCCAGCATGGGATCATAGCAGAGTGACTCTTTTAGGCATAAAATAGAGTCTGACCAACCAGAAATGGGGTGTGAGTGTGACAGGAGTACAGAAAGGGGAAGAGGGAGGGTGTGAGTGGTTCAGCCCCTCCAGAGGCAGAGAGCTGCACAGAGAAGGTTTATATCTTCTCCAGAACTGGATTGCTTTTGAACTGGTAGAGTAAGCAATCACTGTTTTGAGGAGCTGTAAAATCACCTGCTGAAATTACTGCATGTCTTGGGAGCGAGAAATAAACTGTAAATTAAAGAGAGCACAAGACTGGAGCTTTGGAAAGCAACATGGATATGCACTATGGGTATCTTTAAGAAGGCTGCTTTGTGTCTGGGAGGAAAGTGAAATTTTATGGATTCTAGACCCAGAAAATACCATGACAATTCAGGGGATTATGGCTCCAATTCAGAGGAATGGAAACTTCAATGAAATCTGAATCTGGGCTATAAGCAGATATTCAAATTGCTCCTTATTAAGCAAAGGACTTAGCTGTTTGTTTAATTTATATCCAGTCAAAATGAAATTTCATCATATGCTTAAATGCTTTTCTAAATTAGAAATTCACAACCTTTTTCTGGAAACTGATAAGGAATATTTCCAACAGCATGGACATGGTGTAGCATTTTTCCATATTTCAGTGTAGCCACAGTTCTACAGCTACTAAATGCAGTCTTTGTCTACTTTTAAAAATTAATGAATCCTGTGGGAGCTTTATTAATAGTCAGAACTTAATTGCTTTACAATGCCTTTCACTCCAATCAAGAGCATTTCTAGCAGCTTCCTGGACTGTAACAGTGACAAATCATTCATCCCAGCAGTGAGGGATTATCCACAACTAGTGTAGCACTGGAAAAGGTTTTCCTCCAACAGAGTTTATGTTGTGGATTTTGTTACTGTGTTTGCTTCTACCTCACCTCACCTTTATGCATGAGAAAAACTGAAGTAAATCAATATTTTCCCTGGTTTGTCTTTCTGAATTTAACTACAGCTTGACCTTTCTTGTCCTTGTCAAATCCATTCTGTGCAGTAAGAGGGGAATTCACTTAGTTCTTGCCCAGCTGAAGGTAAGACTTTTAACTAGCTGAATAAACAAAAAACAATAGGCAATTTTTTCCCCTCTAGATAAGCAATTCTTTTCAAAACTGTCTGTTCTTGGTTTTACACAGTGAAACACTTGAAAAATCTGACTTACCACTCATTGCAGTAACTAAGAACCTTTTCTTAACTCCAGCGGCCTTTGGATCATGATCTAAATAAAACCATGGTTTTCTGTTTTAAGAAAAATAAGAAAACAGAATTTAAAGGGACACATTGTTTCAAACAGACACATTCAATTCCTTAGCAGCAATTTAAGAAGTCACAAGGGAAATGAGTTTTCACGGTCTCATCATTTCTTTGATGTAAAAGTGCACACTCCATCTTTTTGGCATTTTGCTCAACAGCAGAGCACATGAAAAAAGAGCCCCACTGTGCATAAAGAGAATAAAATATGTTCAAGAAGAAACAGGAAAAGAAATTCAGGTTAATATGAAGGTCAACCTTTTTCTGTGTCTCAAATCTGCACTTTGCTGAGATTATAAAGAGAAATAAAAAAAACTTCAATCTTCATTGCTGTCATCCCTTGGCTGGAGAAGAATTAAAATCCAAACAGAGATGTTTTGGCTGATGTTTGGGTGGTAAATTACTCTTAGATTTTTAATTGTCTGTCCCTGAAATACCAGACCTTATATGGCACACACTGTACTTTATATAAAATAAAGGCAGTACCTCATTAAAGGTATTAACAAGCTCCCAGGCCATTTTTACATTCTGCTCACCTCTTTCAGCACATCAGGGCAGAGCAGCAGCCACAACAGAGCCACTTTGGACAAACCATCTCCCATGCCCATCTCTCTGACTGTCCCCACACCACATCTGAGCTGAACCCCAGGAACCAGCTGGAGTCTGATGGGGTCTCTTTAAAGGGCCCTTCCAACCCAAAGAATTCCATAAATCCAGAACTGTAAACCCAGGACACTCTCACTCTCCCCAGGCTCAGATATTTTAGGTTTGGGCTAAGGTTTCTTTTTCTCAAAAAACCCAAACCAACCAAACGCAAAAAAACCCAAGCAGGACAGGTTATGACTTGGAGCATGAGCTGACAAGGCTGCTAGAGAAATATTTCATCAGCTACTTTAAAATTTAACTGAAAATGGTTTTTTAATGACAATATTTTATTAATCTACTCAGTTAGCTCGCCTTTGCAGGAGAACTGCTAGACAATGACAATGCCTTCTATTTATAACTTATCAGAGCTGAAAGTCAATTCTCTCAATCATGTACTGTGAGTATGTTTTAACAGTAGTGGTGGAAAGAGTGAAAATTGTTTCTTCTGCCTAACTGCATTCTTTTCCCCTTAAAAGTGAAACAACAATAAAAAATAGTAGTGACCAATTTAAAAAAAACCACAAACCTGTCTTCCAAGTATTGTACTATCTGGGTTGCATTATATGAGATAAAATAGAGGCAGGTAAGAATCTGTATTTGAGGTAAGACAAGGATGAGGGAAAAGGTTTTCACACAAATAAGAATTTCCTTGTCATTTAAAACTGCTTGGACATGCTAATTGGAAGCGTTGGGAAAAAACAAGAATAAGTCTTACCTGTGATACTCTTTAATGGCTAAATGTTAATAATTGTAATAAATCAGAGGAAGCTGTTTGGCAGTTTTTTAGAGAGAAGACAATAAATATAGCATATTTTTCTGATGTCTTTGCATATTTACTTTTAGCAGTACTCCCTAGGAATAGCCCCCTGAACAGGGAAGCTGGTTTCCATGTTCTTCTTCTGCTGTCTAACCACAGCTGGTTTTTTCTTTTTCCCTTTTCACACAATCACCTGGGAAAAAGTTCATATTTCAAAAATTGAGAGCTTCCAATTTTGGTCCTGTATCTTTCTTTCCTGCACTAGTCTTCCATTATAGTTCACTGGAGGACAAAATGTTCCATTTTTTCCACTTTTTCATGGGAGGATCCATAATTAACAAAATATTAAAAATTTAACTACTACTGGAAGCATAGCTTAGGGCACCCCCAGAATGAAAAAATAAAAAAAAAAAGACAGAGACTTCATAGATGGCCCTGTTTTCCACCTCATAAAAAGAGCTGTTTCAACTCTTACTCATGGAGTAGGAACCGCTTTAAATGGATCTGGAAAGGTGAATAACTGTTTCTGCTTCCACCCCATAGCTGCCCTACTGTGCCCCAAACAGCCTCCCAGGAGCTAATTTAAATGATTATAGAGAATATCCCTATCTGTGCCAAATAGTGCCATCCGTGAAGAGGAGTGAGAAAACACAGCCATTCTGTTTTATGAAAGCCATGCTACAGCACCAGTGGCTGCTATATTCCTCACCATTTGTTCAAGGGAAAAAACCAAGCAGTATGAAGATTTTTCTAACTCTGATCCAGATGTAAAACACGTTTTATTTAGCCTGCCTGAGGCCAGCAGCTCTCTGTGAGAACAGAGCTCAGCGTTGTGCTACGTTAGCCTGGAGTAGCTTTGAAATAAAATTCTGTTCCCTTTGATTTATTTTTTTATTGTGTTAATCTACCCTGTTTAAAATGGTGGTATTTAACTGGGGGAATTCACCAGCTCAAGTGTTTCATGGGAATATGCTCCCTTATTTGGCATCATCTAGGAAAGAGGGTGATTGAATGCACCACCAGTTTCATGATTTTTAGAAGAGAAAAGGGAATAAGCAAAGTCACAAGTTGAGATAAACAGCAGCATGAGATTACAGCATGAGAAATAAATTTTTTTGCAATAGAAAACAAAAAATAAATATTTTTCTCTCCACAGTGAACAAACTCCTCATTTCAATTCTCTGGCCTAGTGCCTTTAGGTCTCATTTTAGGCTTCTTGTTCTACTGAATAATTTTGCATCAGAATTCTAAAATCTAATGTTTTTCCAGTACCAATTTAAAGCTTTTCTTCACACTTTCATCCCTTGGTAACAAGCACAGACACAAACATACCTGTTCTACTTTTTGTTCTTCAGTAGCTCAAGTGCAATTTATGCTTTTCCTTGTTCAGTCTTCAGTCCCTCAAGCATATTTAAATGATGCAGCTGACTGGACTCCTTATGAAGAATTTTGAAACTATTTCTGAGCAGAATATTTACTCAGTGACTAGAGAAAATCTCCCCAGTATTTTTATACAAAATATTTGCATGTGAAAGTGGGACATTTAAACTATGCAGAGATCATATCCCTCCAGTTGAAAAATTCACGGGTGCCCTGCAAAAAATATGAACCAGTCCTTCTCTGTAGCTGTATTAAATCCATCTTGTGTAGGGCTATGGGGGTGTTAAAAAATGCTCTTTATAACCATGGATGCTGGAACTGATGTGAAAAATGGGCTTACAAGAGGCTGCAGAATCTGCTGCCTCACCCTGGGAATTGCACCATTATTGATTTCCTGCCCATGGCCCCTTCTCCCTCGCCCTTCAACCCCCTCCACAGTGGCTGCACTCATGAAGGATATCCAATTGAGAGCCCCTCATGCTCAGACTGAAACTGCACAGCAGCAGGAATATGCAGATATCTGTTTGTGGGTTTGGGGCTTCTTCTTGTTTTCTAAATCAAAATGCTCTCCAGGATTTCTGTTTTCCATCCATACTCTCACTTTCCTCTGCCTGTGGACATTGCAGGGATGCACTGGGCAGCCTGACAGGTTGTAATTCCACTGCCCAGGGAATGTTTCATGGGCCACTTTGGCATTGATTCCTGGCCAAGTTTTGAAGAAGGTCACTGCAAACTACTGCTTGCTATTACATCACCACAAACTGTGCTGGTTTTGGCTTTGACACTCACTAGTGGAAGGCAGAGTTGTGCCAAGTGTCAGAGAAAGTGGATTTCTTTAGAGATGACACCTATCAACACCACAGTGAGTGCCAAAATTCCTTCTCTATAAAAATAAAGAAAATATCCTGGAAGTGACTGACTACAATTAACAGTGCACAAGCAGAACCACTGAAGAGTTCCTCAAACCTCCCAGTTAGAGCACATCTACATTGATTTGGGAAAGCAGATAATTTTCTCATACTTGCTAAGAAGAAAAATTGTCAAGAACACATGTAATAGTTAATAACATATAAACAGCAATTTTATAATGCTTTAATAATGGTGATGAATATTAGAGACACAACTGGCACAGAAGAAAGAAGGAAAACCATCATCTTAAAAGTGAAATTGGTACAAAGCCAAAGAACAATATTATTTTAATAAGAATGCTGAGGAATATCACCCTTCTAGAATTTTGTACAAATTATCTGTCAAACTATTTAGGAATAGATGTCGTGTCTTAGCTAGAAATATACATTCAGGGGAAAAAAAAAACCTAACCAGCTGCCAATCCCCTGACTTATTGTCAATCAAATGGTTATAAATGAGAAAGAGATTATTGTCAGGCCAGTCACAATGAGGAGTTCAAATCACAGTTCCCTGACTTATTGTCAGTCAAATTGTATTATAAACAAGAAAGATATGGCTGTCAAACCAGCCACAGTAGGATAGCCCATAATATAGACTACAAGACAAAGAAAAAATTTATATCTAGCTTATTATAAGAGAAAATTCATGTGAAATGGAGGAAATGCTGACTCTCATATACAGCTGGATTTCTCCATTTTGGCTTTAAATGTGTCTCCCCTATGTGCCAGGTGGAGGAAAAGGGGAACCACCTTTCCCACCACTCACCCTGGAGAAGAAACTTGTCCCCATCAAGTGCTGTGGGGAAGAGATTGTTGCATCCACTGCAACCAAAATAGCATCACTAATCTGTCTGCACCCTGGGAATCCTTGACAGGTGCTTCTCAGCCAAATGCTTTTCTTTTCTTTAGATTCCTCTCCCTTTGCCAGCAGGCTGGCCAGATTCTGGCTCTTGCGTGTGCCCAGGCTGTCTGGAGAGGAGCAGGGCACCAACAGGAGGTCAAGGCAGGGGAGCAGATGAGAATCTCTTGCTTGGGTAATTAGTTCTGATCCTTGCAAGGCTAAGCAGAAATTTGGCCAGCAGGGCATGAGCACCCAGATGGATGAAGTCTAATTTGGGACTGAAAGAGAAAGAAGAAGCAAAAGCAGGATCACAACCAATATATCCATTCACAATTTAGTCCATTCACTCCTTCTGCTGTTGTAATTTTTTCCTATATTTGTAAAGAGATTCCTCTGGGTCACTCTTTCAGCCTCCCTCCATCCTTGTCTTTTCCTAAGATGTTATTTAGCTTGACAGTAATGCTGCCTTTAAAACATTAGTGTAATTGAACAAAAATGTTACATCTTCTCCTTCATACTTAACCTTTAAAGGACACATTTATTCAAAAATACTCATCAAGGCCCCACTTTTGACTTTCTGGCTGAATACACCTGCAGGATTCCCCAAATTTATCATGAACATAATAATGCAGGAATGAAAAATATGATAATGCTTGGTCTATTTTTACATTTTAGCTGAAAATGTAATGTTCATTTGTGGAAAAGGACGGGATACTCTATAGGTTTTTTATGTTCAGTGCACAGTTTTCACAGTTTCTTGTATACTAGTTATACAAAGATGTAGTTTAATCTGGTTTTCACCCAGGAAAAAAAATGTTAAGGAATCAAGACTGACCTGTGAAACAGGAGGAGTCTTTGACTTGTTGGGCAAAGAGATTGAGACTAATTTCTGCATAGAGAAAGTAGGAGTAGTGTGGCTCTGGGAAATTATATTTTTGATTTAAAAAAAAATTGAAAGAAATTAATTTTGAGGCTGGGCAGGCAAAAGGACTAGAATTTTAGATGTAATGTTTATGATGATGCCATGGCTGCAGAGATCTCAGTAACACAGCAACAGCAGTGGAGCCATTCAGGAGATGCTGATGAAAAAGGAGATTGCTGGGATTAAGGGAAAACCTCTCCTTTGCAGTTGTCTCAGTCTGGAATGTTCGTCCCTGTCCTGCACACAGGGCTGAATCACCATCCAGCCAGAGGCACTGGGTGGGGTTTTTGTCCTGCTAAAGGCAAACTAATTAATGTTTGCATACTCTTTGCAATCTGCTGGTATCACTGCAACATATCAGCAGTTTAAATACTCGATATTTTAAGTACATAGAGGACTGCCATGCTGCCAGCCTGATAAATAGCAGAGGATTAAATTTGCTTAGAAAACTGAAGTAGTTGCAAATTAATTTAGTATATTTAACCTGCATTTAGGAGAAGGAAAACCTCTTCATTTTAATATTGTAGCTCCATAAGATTTTATGTGCATATCATTTAAGTCTGTTCCTAAGTACATAAGAGGCAAGTAATGCTGTTTCTTTGGGTAGATGGATACATCACTAAAAATCACAAACCCATTAGATCAACAAGGACTATCTAATTATCATGGGGAAATAAAGCCAATAAATCTATCTGGTATAAATTGTAGGCTTGGTATAAATTGTCATACATAATGAAATAAATATTTAATTTTTCTGAAATCCAAAATCTCGCTTTAGAAACAGGAATATTAAAAATTAATTTCCATTTCTTGTGATGGGTACAGTGTGGTTGAGTGGTTTCAGCATGTGCATGTACTCCCAGGAGCTGCTGAATCCTATTCCTGGTTCTGACAGTGATTCATACCCTGGACTGAGACAAATCATTCAACCTCTCTGTGCTCCGTGCCCATCTGTAAAGCTGAGATAATGCTGACCTGCTTCACAGAACCATTAGAAGAATTAAGAAACATCTGTTCTGCATCTTGAAGACATGAAATGCTTTAAAAATGCAAAATACTTTTATTCCAGGGCTTGGAGACTTTTGTGTTGTCACCAAAGTTCTTAGCACCTGGCAGGAGCGATTTCTCCTTCGGTGATTTGGCCAGCTCCCTGTTTCTGTAGGATTTATTATTTTACTTTCCTGACTAGGTCTGTCAGCATTAAGAGAGAGATGTTTACTCTGAGGTGGCTCTTCCCTGCAAATAATTGGCAGTGAGCTCCTTGTGGAGGCACAGCAGAGACTCACCCTCTGCAAAAGGCTCCAGCCCTGACAAGGCAGGTCCTGCTCTGCCAGCACAGGCTCAAACAGAGCCTTCTTCCTAATTATGGGGAAAACATGAAGGGAAAAGGCCATTGAGGGACAGAACCAATGGCAGCACACTCTAAGAGAGGAAAGATTTAATAATTAGAACATCCCCTGTGCATCTCAATAGGAGCAGCTTCTCCACAAGGGATGAAAAAAATATTCCTTTTCATCAAGAGTTTTGCAAGCTGCATGGAATAGTGGAGAGCACATCTGTGAATAGGACTGCAAGATTTGTATTTCAAAAAAGAAGTGTAATTGGCCTCCTTTTTAAACAATCACATTTTATGCTGTATTTCGTATTCAATCTACCCATTCTATAGAACAGACTTCCAAGATTATTTCTCTGTCTTCCTGCCTACTCAGGCAGTATCTATTTATCTCACTTCAGTATTTATTTACTTTTCTGAAGGAAAAGTTAAACAAACTTAGCAATACCATATTTTTTAACTGACACAATTTCAAGCAAATTCTGTTTGTATGCCTGAAATTCCAGTAAAATATTTTAGATCTGTAGGAATGGGCCTTATATTCTAAAGCAGATATTCCTTCAAAAAAAATTGAGAACTGTACAACTGACAAAAATAACACATTTTTAAATTGACTAGTTGGAAAGATAAGATTTGCAACTCATTTTAATCAGAGGTGGTTTAGAGGTGGCTTCACCTGTCTGCTCTGCTTGAGTGGCATTAGCAGTGACCTTTGCATGATTAACTGGAAAGCCTAACCTGGAAAGATAGCCAGCTCTACCTTAATTGCCATTATTATGGTATTCACTTTGGCCTTGAAGTCTTTAGTAGGCTGTAAAATAATGTCTATCCCAAATAAGCTCTGTTCTCTGCTACCTATCCATCTCCCTTATACACAGTCACAGATTACAAGGGCAGAAGTAATTGTTGTCATCTCACCTCCTCCTTCAGACTGATCTTTTGGATGTCCTTGCTGCTGAGTGTCCTTTAGCCCTCAGGAAGTCAATGGTCTTGAATCAAAGATTTCAAGTATCCATTCTGCTTTTGGACAGCTATCTGTTTATCTATCCCATTAGAAATATTGTTTCTTATTTTTGAGAGTAGTGTGGCTGGATATTGTTATGCTTTTGTGGGAAAGAGAAAGGAGCTGTCACTAGGAATGACAGAGTAAGTATTTGTAGGCTGATCAGATCACATGGTAATTTTCTTTTAAAGAAGAGTGAGCTAATTAAGCCTCTAAATACGTGGCAGGTTTTCCAAAACCTTGAATCATTTTCGTAGCCCTGTAGTGAACCCTCTCCATTCTGTCAGCTTACTTTCTGAAAAACCTTATTTTAAGATGAACTTAATCATTTCACTGCAGCTTCAGCTCGAAGGCAAACGTTTCTAGAAATCATAATTCTCCCCTGCTCTTTCTGTGGATATGTAAATCTGTGCTCACAGGAGAAGGATAAAGTGACAATAGCTGAAATAATAATTTTACCATCCAGCAACGAAACTAATTCCCTCCCAAGGATGTCACACACAGAACTATTTCCAGCAAATAATTGAAAATGCACAGGCTAAGCTTTGACCACCCATAACCAAAACTGACCTGAAGCTGTGTGGGCCAGAAAATTGCTTCAAAAGCAGTTTTCTCTCCTACAGCAATGTCCTTTCTTTTTAGGCAATTCCCAGCATTTCACCAACACCATGTCAGAATTCGCCTACCCAGGCATTTCAAAGGGGCTCACGGGTGTTGTGCTTCAGGTCTGGATGAAGGATTGTGCTGCTGTGGCCCAGGGAGCTCAGCTCTGAAGATGCTGCTGGGCAGGGTTGGAAGAACAGGGTCACAGGGCAGCTGGAACCCAGCAGAATCTGAATTTACAGAATCGGTAAAGGATGGGGCAGCCCACCAGAGCACAAGTGTGGGCTGTCACACCTCAAAGCGAGGAGATGGTATTCCAAAAGTGGCTTTTTTCTGTGCATTCAGCATTCTGTATGCTACTGTACATACCTCCCTCTGTGCCTACCAGTCTTTATATTCTGCCTTTTCTCAGTGCCAATACAGCGCCTCAAACAAGTAATAATTTCTAAAATATGTAAGTGCTCAGCTGACCTTATGAACAGGTATAAAATTGTAATGTAAGGGTTTGAACTCATACACAAAATGGCAATATCTGAGAAGTCCTTCTATTCTTGTTTCTTTCCATTAAGAAAAAAATAAAAAGGCAAAAATATCTAAACTCCCCAGAACAAATTCCACAGCCTAGGGAAAGCAGAGTTCATATGGAAGCCATTCCCAATTTTACCATGATTGCCAGCAATAAATATGCTTTAGGTAAATATTTCAATTTCCTTTTGCTCCATTCTCTGGCAGTATTTCACATTCTGCCTTGGGCACAGACCTCAGCACAAGGGGCTGGACAATGCAGCCCCACTTCATGTCAGATGTACCTGTGCAGTGAAACCCCCACTGCCTTCAGGGAGATATTGGTGCATCTGAGGCACACCAACATGGGCAAGAGTTGATGACTAACATGAGCATCTGCTTCAAAAATACCCCAGCTTGAGCTAAGATATTGTTATAGACAGTCTATTGTACTTGCAAAAGACAAGTAAAGAGCTCCTGGTTGAGAATACATGTCAGAAAAATGACATGTTTTCATCACTCCCAGCCATAGTTAACAGACTCTGAATACATTAACCACCTGAAGGAAAAATACTTTCAGCTTTTGTATCACAGTGGGAATCCGTTAATGCAAGTTATGATGTAACAGACAATTACCGTGAATTCAACTGTTCATCATTTCTAAAAAGCTAATAATTTATTTTTTCTAATGTACACAAAGGAAGGTGATATTTTTCACCAAGTTTACAATGCTCCAAGCTAGGGAAAGGAGCTTGAGGTGGGCAGGACTGACTCAGTGACTGCAGCTGAACAGTTACTTAATACAAAGCTTTAAATCATTAGATATCTCAGCTCGAGTACATGCTCCTGCATCACTTTTCAAAATGATCCAAGTCCTTTTGATGAAAATCTGGTGGATAATTCAGCCTGCCAGCTGGCATGGGATCCCAGGCTCTGCTTGCAATAACTTCTTATCAGTAATAGCTGTTTCTTCTGGTTCTTCTCCTAAACCAGACTTATTTCCTGTATGCAGAAGGCTTCAGCCACGCTCCAGAGACCAAATTCCAAGAATGCACAGCTGGTTGTGCTAGCTCCAGGAATGCACAGCGTTGTTTCTGAAAGGGACTCATGTGCTGGCACCTGCAGGCACTGAGGATGACTGGTTTGAATAAAGTTTGCAGTCGTGTCCTGTCCCTTTGTGTGCCCAGGAGGAAGGACAGCCAGCTCCTCCTCACTGCCCAGCTGACCTGGAATCTTCCCTGCATCCACTCCAACCACACCCTTTGATGGAGTGCACTGCCTTGGCACTGCAGGAGGGAATAAAAGTATTGGGAGCGGCCTTTGGGCAATTTGGACTTTCAAATAAAATTCTGATTTAAGAACTGAGCCTTATTCTGGGCCAGTTGTAAACAAAATTTATTATTTTTATTTATTATTCTTTATATTTATTATAATATTTATTCTTTTATTTATTATTATATTTCATTATATTTTATTATATTATTACTAAAATGTTATATAATTATTTTATTTATTATTATATGTTTATTATTTTATTTAATATTCTATATTTATTACCATATTACTGTTTACATTTTTTGGTTTATATTTTTATTATTATGGGCCAGTTGTAAACAAAATTTTAAAAAAGGAAATTACTTTTTGCTTACTTGTAAGAAGAAAAGCAGGAAAAGAAAAAGGTGAGGAAATATGTGGCCATGCAAGGAAAAGGTGTGTACTCCCCTCAGGCTTCTGTGAAAGGCACATCCTCAGCCATGAGCATTGCTGAAATGGCTCAAAGGAAACACAAAGGGATTTGTCCTACAGAAAGTCTGGAAACATGACTATGTATATCATCTTCACCCAGGAAGAAAAACAGCAATTTTCAAGTTTATCTAGAAAAAGAGAGAAAGTAAACTGAAACAGGTTTTGCTTGTTCCATTTAAATTCTGATGGGAAAAAAGGGAACCAGATCCCTGAAAATGTTGCTGTACCTGTGCAGATCCTTATCCATCCTATCCATGTTGGTACAATCCTCTGCTGAGCTTTACCTTCCTGTCACAATTCTCATTTTTTCTCATGCATTTAAAGCAGCACCAATGTCACTATGACATACAAAAAGAAGGAGAAGAAAAATGTTAATGTAAATATGGGACTATGAAGCAGGAGACCTGGTTATTATTCCCTGCTCCTCTGGTGCCTCTCTGCCCCTCAGGCTCCACTGCACTCCTCGGTATCTGTGAAATCTTCAGACAATGGCACACTGAAAGAAAGTGAAACATAAGCACAGAATCAATATAAAATGCCACCAGCCATCAGTGTATTTTATCACTATGTTTAGTTGATGCTTTTTCCATGTTTGAATTAACCATGAGCAGACCCTTGTCATGTCCTCCATCAGGCAGCCTTTCCCCCCCTTCCGCTGTATCCCTGCAACACCCCTGAAAAGGAGACAAAATTTAGAATAACATTTGTAATGGCCAAATTAACTGGCATTTCCAGGCCACCTCAGCTGTCAGAGCCTCTGATGGCAGGGGATGTTTTGCCAGCTCTTTGATGAAAAGATATATATTTATATACACATATATATAGCCAAGAACAGTGTGGGAGCTGCTTCCCAAAAAATGCTGAAAATCACTAGTGACATAAGAGTTATTAGAATATATGATTTTACAGTGTCAAATAAAAGAAATCATGAAAATAAAAGAAAAGGTGCTTTCCTGGAAAGTAAATGCTATAAAGCTGTTTAATTAATATGATGGCTTAGTGGGTGCCATTAAGCACCTCTTTAGGTTAATTTTAGTCTCAGCAGGGGTGTGGATAAATAGGAAGTAATTTTACCTTGTTCCAAATATAGCATCATTTTATTAAATCAGATGGGACCAGGCTTTCCCAGTCATTGCATTTATTTGACTGCATTATATGGTAACAAATTCTCTCTTTGTTTTAAGCATTACAGTAAAATTAAGACCATTATTAAAAACAAAACAAAACCAAAAAAACCAAAAAAACCAAAAAACCAAAAACAAAACCAAAAAACCAAAACCAAAAACAAAAACAAAAAAAAACCAAGACCTCACCAATAAATAATAAATTAGGCCAAGAAATGTGAGAATTTGAGGCCAAACTTGAAGCCAAAAGGTGCTGTCCATCTCTGGAGCAGAATTATATTTCTGACCACTCTTTTGCTCTCAGCCAAAGCCAGATCAGCTCATTTTTATTTAAGTCCACAGCATGCAAGAAAGGACAGCAGAAAATACAGAGATTCATCCAAAGATGGTGTTTCCAGTGAAGAGCTCTCTCAGAGCTTCTGGTCTCCTAATCCAATTTCTATTTGGGACACAGAGACACATCTCTGGTAATGCTTCCACAGTGATGTTCCCACCCTTTCCTAAGCAAGCAAACTTGACATATTGCTGTCATTTCACAGATAAAACCATATCTTTTAATAAATCCTACAGACTTTTTCAAGCATTTCTTAAATATGCAGAAACTGAGAGCACCCTTGGTGCTCTCCCAGACTGCCTTTCTAGCAAGGAGAGCTATTTTATATGAATTGGCATCATGAAACAAGTAAAGAAACACTTTACAAAAGTTCAGCAATTGATTCTGACAGCAGTGAAGTACTGAAGCTCAAGTGCAGGGTAAATCAGATGGTACAACCTGCCTGACCTTACCTTACACACTGACTGACAAACAGATTTACAGGGCTTCAAATTTATGCATTCATTTTCTGATACTTAGAAGTTTAAATATTTAAATCTGGATTTACTTGTTATCCTAAGCAGCCTCCTGCAGGTTTACAGGCCTAAGTTCTTCAGATCTGCCTAATTCCAGTCTGTCTTTTCCTGACACACTGGAGCAGGTTTCAGCCAACACATTTGTTTCTGAGCTGCTGCAGCACCTTCAGGCTGTTCTAAAATGAGTGTGTGGCTCCTCCTGGGCAATGCTAAGGAATCTTTAGGGTCCAAGCCTCAGTTTCCCCAAGATATTTTGGTATGCATGTTAAAACATTAATTGAGAAATATGTCCAGTAGTACCCAGGACCCAGTGTCCAGTGCCCACCTGCCTGTTCCCCTTCCCAGAACCACAAGGCAGTGGAAGAGAGAAGTAAAGAACAAACAAACAAATAAACAACAACAATAAACAAACAAAAAAATCCACAACAAAAAACCTCCCCACCTTTTAAAAAAGAATTCATTTCCTTGTTATCTCCAGCATCTCAGAACTGGAATACAACAGTATAACAAACCACCTCAATACTTCAGAAGGAATAAATAGTGTATGAGATCATCTTAATAACACACTCAGTGTAAGAGACAATGAAGCGATAAGAATTTTAGGAATGTGTTTATAATAATCAAAATAAAAAGAGGACAGAGATAAGAGCACAGCCTAATACACATTATTAGCATTATCTACAGTCCATGCCAGTCTCAGTTCTGCTAAATGCTTTTGCTGCTCTCTTACTAGCAGGCACTTTTGTGGTGTTGGTTGTGTCCCTTTCCCCCCTGCAGTGTGAGAGTTTAATATAGAAGATAATATCAGTGTTCAAAGCCTGCCACTCTCTCTCTGAGGGTGTACCTGCTGTGATAGGATGTTGATTTCCAGTTCTGAGGAAGACTCTTTGTCAGCCCATTCCCAGAATTTCTTCACTCGTGTCATTGTGAGTAGATCACAGTGATAAAGCAGCCCCTGCTCACATTCACACTCCTCTTGCTGGCCCTGATGAAGAAGCTCCTGCCTTGTTCCAGCTCTTGGCACCATGCACTGGTTTTCCATTTTGATGCTGTAACTGTTTATTCATTAACCGCATTGTGTCTCATGACATGACAACATTTGGGGGAGCAGAGGGGGGGCTAATTCCACACTGCACCCTAAAGAGCCTTAAAAGTGTCTCTATACACTATAAAATCTGATTTTTCATCCTGAAAGAATGGCTGCCTACAAGCCCAGCCAAGCAATACAGCAGTCAAAGATGCTGTTGTCAAGCCTCCCCTTCAGAGCAGCTTCTTTTTTTCAAAGCTTGAGCACCATTAAAAGAAACACTGAATTTACACCTGAACATGTGTCAGTCAGGTGTTTCTCTTCTTAGATGTAAATATATTTCTGTCACGTATCACCATAGTGCTGGTTACCAGCAGGGTTACTGGGATAGCTTATTTGTATTGGAGGGAAATGGCAGCTGAGGAAATGAAGATATGATGCAGGAAGCTATAAATTATTTCAGCATCATTTTAAAATCCTTGTGTTGGCAGTTATTAAAAATAAATATATATTTTTATCCTTCTTTCCCCCTTTATTCCACAAGACAGCAGACAGTTTGTGACAGAACCTGAACTCTGTAAATACCACATTAGCAAAATTCAGGACCTGCCTCCCCCAGCACAAAGCTTTGATTTTGAAAGTTACACGAGATGCAAAACTTCTGGAGACTGAGGACTGAATCAGGCAGCAGAGCCTCAGCCTGGCTGCCTGCAGGAGAAATGCCCTAAAACACCCAGTGCCCACTCCCCACAGCCAGTGTGGCATCTGCCCAGGCAGCTTCCTCTTGCCATTGCCTTTATAAATCTATTTGCAGAGCCAAAGACTTCTTTAAAATCAATAAAATGTCATTAAAAATAATTTTAAAATGCCTGGTTTGCACCCAGGCTGTACCTGGGGCACGTGGCTGTAGCTCAGCCCTGGAGCCAGGGCTGTGATCTGCTCTGCCTCCAATGCTTTCTGACATTCCCTGGCATTTACTCCTCTTCCCCACAATTCCTTCCTGGCTATCAATATCCACATTCCTCTGACTTGACTTCACTAAGATGGACAATCCAAGCTCTCAGGTTTTGATTTTCTGGGCCCAAGTTTTCTAAGCTGAAGACATATATCTATGTCATGAATTTCTGAGGTGGAATCAATCCCAGTTTTTCAATGTAAAATCTTGCAGGCCAATTTTCTGAAGTGTAGCACTGTCTGCTGGATGTCTCCTTGAGCACTCAAGCTCAATAAAATTGAAGAAAAGCAACGATCACCCCTTGACAAAAGAAATTAATGTTAAGCAAATATTCTTAACAATTTATTGAAACAAGTCTTGGAAAATTAGCTTTAACACCAAGGGGAACCCAAAACCTTAGGGAGTTCCTTTAAAAATATTAATGGAGGAAAATACAGAATTTTAATGAATATATGCTAAATATCTTATGAATTGAAGCACTTAAGATGCAATTGATCTCACCACAGTGGTGACAAGTTAGGGAGCAGCGAGAACAGAGACTTATCATCAGATAAGAAGCTCAAAACAGAATTACATTCTTTGCTTGTCACCAAAGCACTAATACTGAGAGGGTGTGGGAAGGCAATTTACATACAAAATTGGAGCCACATAGCTAATGTACTCTGATTTTTCACTTGAACTACATTTCACTGACAGAAGGGTCTTTTTCTGTAGGAGAAAAATGGGCGATTGTGTTCTGCATGCACTACCCCATTTTCTATAGCACTAGAGAATTATTTTCTTCTGCTGAAAATTGTGAGGTAATCTAATGAAAACTGGCCATCCCCTGTCTTCTCATCATTTCAAAGCCCCTACAAATACTATTTACAAAGTATGCAACTGGAAAGCTACGCTGAATAATGTATAAAGAACACATTTCTTTGAATTTCATAGCCTTTTGATGGCAAAAACTTGACAGACTGAAGGATGTTATTCTGTCATGTGGCAAGCTAGATGAGGAGATGTGCAAAGTTTTCTTTCTTCTAAGCACATCCATCTTAGATGTAAATACCTGTAAGTGCATTCATGTGGCTTTTTGTTGGTTTGGTGGGGGTTTGATGGGTTTTTTGTGATTTTGTTGTTGGTGGTTGTTGGTTGCTGTCTTTGTTGTGTTTTTAAAATATATACATTTGGTAGCCTATTCTGAAATATTTTCCTGAATGCTGAACTAGAATCACCTCTTCTCCATCATGAGAAATCCTTTCCTTGATGACTCATGACTGATAGCACAAGTGAGTGACCTAAATTCCAGGGAACTCTCCTGTGATGCTCCATGGCAATAACTCACCTGCTCCGCCTGGGTCCTGGCTCCTAGAGCAAAGGGATTTTCCAGGGCTGAGGGCAAGGCCATGCCCAGAACAGGCTGGGTATGCTGGATTCAGCCTGGCACTGAGGAAAACATGCAGCCAGCAGGCACACAAAGGGACAAGGAATGTTCGTCCCAGTGCAACACCTGCCCTGGGAGAACAACCTCCCTTTCTCATGGATTGATTTTCCTCCTCGCCCGTTCCTCCACAGCCACGAGGCAGGAAAATCTCCTCAGCATGAGCAAGTATTACTGCACACTTCATTCCACAGTTCCAGGAAATTCCTCAACAGCTCTCTCTGCTAACAGGCATGCTATTACCTGTGCTTTATTCCCACTGAAAGAATTAGTCACCATGCACCATCTGTTTTCCCCTTTAGTCAGCAGCCAGTACACAGCACTGTGCACAGAGCATCAGGCCATTCTTTCAAGGTGCAGATATATTTTTAGAGATCATTTTGACTTTTTCATTTGTAGAAAAGCAGATTTCTCCCTCTTCAAGGATGATTGTTATGTTGTGCTTTTTCTGAGAAAGCAGAATTATTAATTTAACCCCTGCAGCAGTCTCAGTTACAAAATGCACATTGCATATGAGATATTCAATGCGCACAGCTGGTGTGACCATTTAAAAAAATTAGGAAGAAAATAGCTTCTTGGTTTTCAATTTCTTCCCCAAAAGAATTTTAAAAAGGCACATTTTGTTCTGCTCTAATTAGTATGTGTGCCAGTGCATGACTTCCAAAGCAGGCAGATGCTTTGAATGAAGTGTAATGTAGATTTTCATTAATCTTCTTTGGCACAAGACTTTTCTTCTGCTATGTGTATGCAGGAAGTAATGACTAGAAAAGATGAGCAATCACAGGCATTTCTAACCAACTTAAGCTGGCTTTTATAAAGGGCAAGACAGGGTCATAAAAGAATATGGTTTCCTCAGTGTCTGACATCTCTCAGTTTCTGGTTTTTCATAATAATGAAGGGTTGGGGGTAATTCCTTTTTAATACAAAATATCAAATTCAGATATGGGGACTCTAAAGAAATTAAATATCAATGCACTGACAAATGCATGCATTTCAATCAGTTCTGGGACCAACACAAGAGAAAACCACAGATATATTTTCCTGACAGCAAGCAGAGAATTCAAAATTGCATTTCCTGAAACCAGTTTTCTGTTTAAAAACAAGTAAGGAGAATTCTTCCATCTTGCTGGAAATGAAAGCCTATCAGTGAACAGTTTCAGAGTAAAGCTGGAATGACTTTCATCATTTCCCACCTCAGTTTAGGGATATTCCATTGCTTTAGATATGGCTAAAGCAGAAAAAAGCTTGAAGTGGACTGTGCATGTTTCTTCTTATTAAGCAGCACAGCTGGGTTATTCTTGCAAAGATCCCATTTTGGGAGGAGAGAGGTCCATGTGCCACAATGAGAGCTGATGCTGCTTCAGGCTCATTTGCCAGCAGCAAAACCCACTCTTGTCAGGAGAAGACTGACATGGAGAGTGAAAGTCAGACATAAACAACTCTGAACACAGAGATACCCTCCTAATTTTGAGCACATCCTGAGGGCATGAGTTTTACACTCTTGTGTTCTCTCATTGAGCATAATTAATTATTATTTTTTAAAATCTGCTATTATTACTTTTTGCTTTTCTGCAGTCTCTTCCATGTCTTCTCTTTTTCTTTCATGATCCAGTCACTGATTCCCTCTGCACTTCTTCCCCTCACTCCTGGGCTTTGCATCTTAGCACTTCCCTTCTCTTGTAAGAAGAGACTGAGCAGATTACTGATCTATACATGAGATTTGGGGATGAGCTCCTGAACTGGAATAGGGGGACTGGGAAGTTCATGCTCCCTCAGAGATGTGGACTTGGGCAAAGGCTGCTGCTCAGCTCTTTGATTTCCACTTTGAGAAGAGCCTTTCTCACAATCATGAAGTCAAAAATGTAGCTTCTTACCTGAAAGCCTCAGCTTTCTCTCCAACAAGAAACAGGCCCCTAAACACACTCTGCTGGATAGCTCTGGGCTAAAGATAGCATGTTTGACAGCTATGCACAAGAGAAATTAAATTAAAGGGGGAAAAAAATGTTCCTATAATAACAAAATCATTAATTACACAAATGGATTTCTATTTACAGTGCAAGTGAAATGATGACTTAAGAAGATTACAGAGCAACGTGCAATACAGAACATTGCTTTCAGGAAGAGCACAAGCCAAAAAAGGAATGAAAATTATATGCAATAATTTGAGATAATACACAGGGGATACAAAAGCAAGTTCTAAAAATGGAAGGAAATGTCGTTCTTTCTGACCTCTAGAAACAGGCAAAACCATTAAGCAATGGCACAGGAGCATTAACATTTCCTGGCAAGACATTAAAATAACAAAAAGAGGGAAACTTGGATTTAATCTGCTGTAAGTATTACCTTCTACAAAGGCCACAAAAAATAAAACAACACTTTTTCCCTAAAACAACAAGAGGCCTAAGTGGTGAGTATTTCTAGGAAAAAGAAAGAAAAGCTATGTTTGGGAAAGGTATCTGCTTTAGGCTGCAAGTTATGATGGTAGAACTGGGCAAAATATTTTTTGGTTTCCCAGAAGCAGCAGGGTTTTATAATATACATTTCATTTTCTCTTTGCAGAGTAGTATCAGTTCAGCTTTTCTTTCTGTTTCTTTATTATGAGTTAACAGGTACACGTACCTCACTGGAGAAATAAGGTCTCATTCTGCTCTCAGATTTGCATTCTGCATGGAATCACCCACCTGTGGCTGCAAAAGCTGTCAGAGCTCCCTGTGAGCACTGGTGTGAATGCACACTGCTCAGCTATAAAAGACATCAAGGCTCTTCAGTCTTTGCTCTTTCTTCAATGGGAAATTTTAGAGATGAGGGATAGTCAGGCTGATGGAGGGAGGAGGACTGGCAAGCTGTCTGGCCTCAGATCTCCTCTGTTTCTCTGTCTATTTGTCTAAACTCTTAAATGGATGACACCTCTCTACCTCTTCCCACTGGCAACGCTGCTGCAGGAGCTGAAACATCACTTACTGCCCAGAATTTATAAACACACTGCAAGCTGCATTTTGTGTTCACTCCGCTCTCTTGTCAACAGTTTCTCTAGCACACACTGAAGATGGGCATGATACCCTTTATCAAATAAAGGACTGAAATGCAAAAGAAAAAAAGCACTCAAAAGTTAAGGCCCAACTAGAGTTTCTCTGGTTCATTCAAACAGTAAAAATGATCACATTGTACCTTGGCTTGCAGTGCTGTTTTGTGAAGCTGGCCCTGTTGGAACCTGGACACCCTGGCAGAGACAAGGACAATTTGATCTCTTTCCTTTAAATATTCTGGTTTTGGGATGTTCAGGGTTTTCTGTAGAATTTTTCACTATGAAAAATTGTGTTAATCCATTAGTAGTTCATTTTATTGTGTGCATCTGTATCTATTTATCTATTTATCTATTTGTGTAAAGCGGTGATAAATCTGTCCATTTCATCAGTTAACATTGAATGTAGATACATAAATCAGTATAAAATCACCAGATTCAACCTAAATAAATCAACTGCTCAAGCTCAGAGCATATATTTAATATCTGAAGACAAAAAAAGAATCTTCTGCAGGAACAGTTCACAACTTTCCAGCAGGTACTTTCACTGATATCAGTCTCTACTAAAAAATTACTTTAGGTGACCCCCATTTCATAACTTAGGCATTAAAACCCCTGTTAATGACAGTAGATGCATAAATGTCTACTTTAGCTTTAAACTTATTTATAAAAACTATAGATTCAGTAGATTATTCTGGAACAGAACACACTAAGACTGGGTTTCCCTTATTATCTTACCAAACTGAAATGATGTAACAAACTAATTAAAGCAAAAAAAAGCAAAAACACAATTAGGTTTTTCTTGAGGTTTGAGCCTCCTATACTGTAATATCTCATAAATAATTACAATCATGAAAGGACATACATTACTGTGTATCTAAGTGGATGTGGTTTTAAAGGAAAAATCTTGCTTTTAAAGCTGGCACTGTAACACTGGAGTGGCTCAGACAAATTATATTTTTTTAGCAAAAAGAAACCCACCAAAACCACTCTACAAATAACCTTTGTTTCATAAGGAAAGTATTATATACAACCTTACAGGCAGGAGAGAGACTCATGTGAGCTACAAGCTCCAAGGCAGATAATTCAGGAGAGGAGCAGGGGATGGGCAGGGAGCAATGCCAGGCTGACAGCTCTCTTCTTCCAGGAGTATTTTGAATTGTTTCAGTTGTCATTACCTTAAGGAAGTTTTCAGTTTGACAGCATAAATATTAAATATTTTTAAAGATTAAAGTTCCAAAGAAACTGTGAGGAATTCCTTTCTTTCTCTCCCATATAAAAGCAGTAGTCATTAACTAGACTGCTCACGGGCTACAGAGAGATAAATAAACCTGCACAATGTGACCTTAGAAATGATCAGCTGTGGATTGCATTAATGGGACTCTAAGCTGAGCCCTAAGAATTTTAGCTCTGACCCTTTGTAATGTCAAATATTTTGGGCTATGAGGCCTTCTCAGACCACTCCATGTATAAATACCTTTAATGTGCCAAGAAAAAGAGCCAGTCATAACTAAGCAAACAATCAAGAATAACCAAACCACAACAACAACCAGAAAAAGCCTCCACATGCCATGTGTTCAGTTATCTGTATTTAAAACCCCATCAGGGAAAAATCTTTTAAAGACTCAACATAAATTTCATTTTTAAAGTGATACTTAGGCTATGCAATAACATTCAGGGCAGCAAATGGTGCCCAATTAAAGGATGAAAGAGAGTAAATAAATATCCTTCTCTGAAGAGTGCAGTATGTCAGTATCCCAGGGCTTTTTGCAAACAAGTGGGAGATTCAGCACCCATACTCTATTTGAAAGTTATTTTCCACCCAAAAGCTGATAAAAGACTTAAAAGTACTTGTTAGAGTCCCAGAATGAAGCTGGGGCAGAACATAAAGCAAACAGGAGCCAGAATCGCTCTCCTGGGAGGAAGAAAGGTGTGACTCATTTGCTGAGCAGGAGGATCCTTCCCTGCACACCTTGGCAGGCTCAGCTCCTTCCTGCCAGGCTGAAAGGGCTCAGCTCAGCCCTGACACAGCACAGAGCTCCTGAGAAGGGCTCTCCTGCTGGAAAACAGACCAGGGTGTGCAAAGCAGAGGACAGCAAAACAAATGAAGCTGCCAGCATCACAGCTGGGCTCAGGGGGGCTTTAGGAAGCAGCGTGGAAGGGAATCCTCGTCCTGTGGGAGGGGAAAAAAAGCCCAGAGATAACATGGGATGGCCTGAAATACAACTTCAGTAGGGACAGCTCCGTCTGCCTTCCCCAGCAAGCACTGAGCAGTGCCTCAGCTGCGGATCCTGCTGCCCTGGTGGTGGAGGAGACTCTGTCTGGGGCCAGATTTAACCCAGCACGAGGAGGAGAACCCAGAAACGCATCAGGGACAGGTGAGACAGGAGCTGGAGGTGGGTGCTGGCATCAGAACCCCCACAGCAGGAGGCAGGAAGGATTCATGGATCCATTCCCCTGGCCGCCAGCCCCTGCTGGGTGCTGCTGTCCTCAGGAAAAGCCAAGGCTGCTTGTGCCTGCCAGGAGAATGGACCTGCTTTGAGGACAAGAAGAGGTCTGAGCAAAGCCTCCCACCAGAAATCTGAGCTTGGAGACAGAGAGGAGCAGTAAGAAATGTCACACATCCCACGTGTGGGTAGCCTTGTTTCTGCAGTCAGATCAACCAGGAGAAACCCACTGATTTCAGCAAAATCGTGGTTTTGCAAACATTGAGAATGAATAGAAATTTGTGCTGTAAAAATATATAAAAAAATGTAAAAATGCAAACTGACAATTTTTATTACTCAGGGGCAATAAAGTTATATATTTCAAGCATAAGGAATGACAATTTATCAAAGTTCCAACCGCAGCTGGAGAATTCGTGACTTCTGGAATACAAACAGTAAAATCCTTAATGAGACAAGTTCCACAGCCTGAGCTGCTGCTTCAGAACCACCCTGAGCAGCCAATTTATCAAAGTTCTGGCAGGAAAGAGCTGGAGAATTCCCCATTCAGCTTACAGGAAAAATACAAACAGTAAAATCCTTAATGAGAAAATCCTTAATGAGACAAGTTCCACAGCCTGAGCTGCTGCTTCAGAACCACCCTGAGCAGCCACACTTACCCAATTAGTGATCTGGCAGGAAAGTGAGCACATTCCCCCATTCAGCTCTACAGAAGAAAAATAAATATTTAATGTATGTAAACTCAGTCACTGACTGATCATTAAACATTACCCTAAAGAAACAGGAATATCTTATACACTCACACACAATTTTTTACAGCTTTTCTCCACATCTCTGTGAAGATTAAAGAACTTTTGTAGGTTTTAAATTAAGAGCGCCGAGTTTTCATGAAATAGCTTTGTGTGGTTATCGTGCTGCAAATAATTATACATAAAATACAATTTATGAGTGAGAAAAAAAAATTGCTCGTGATGAAAACCCCTACATTTCCTACAGGGTTTTCTGGGGAGCTGGGAAAAATATTCTCTTTTCAGAGGAAAAGGAACATTTCCCTTGCAGCGTCTCAGCCCTAGAGCTAAGGAAGGAGACAGCATGGGCAGTGGTGGGTGAGGACAGCGTGGAGCCAGGTCAGGCAGGGCTGGGCAGCTCTGCCCACCCCCAGCCCCAGGGGCTGCCCCTTCCCCACGGGCTGTCAGCCTGCAAGCTGTGCCCAAACGCTGCACATCTCATTAAATGTTCCCACAGCTTCTCAGAACTGCTGATCTGTGTGTCAGCTCTGCTCCTCGGGAAAGGGAGGCTGCATCATTAGTGGCTTTCTGCTACAGAAAGGAAAAAAAAAAAATTGTAACACCCCTTCAGCACAGACATGACTCAAAACACTGAAGTTTTCAGGACAGCAGCTTTTCACATGGAGAATGAAAAATGTGTTCCCGGTGAAACAATAAGAAACATAAAGAAACGGCATCAAGAGGTCAACATATACTCCTGAGGTGGCTCCAACAACCACCCACTCTCACTGTGCACCTTCAGAGCCACCCTCCCACCAGCTCTGCAGGACTAGACTGCCATGAGCATCCTCTGCCTGCAGATGCTGTCACACCAAAGCCTAAACCCCAGCCATTTTGTGCAGACAAAATCAAAACAGAGCTTGGTTTTTTTTTTTTTTTTTAATTTTAAATATTTTTAATATTGATTTTTAATATTTTTGAATTAATATTATCTTCAATTATCACCAAGTGTCAGAAAGAAGTCCCTCTCCTGCATCAGGGTGTCCATGGCACCACCTGCTCCCACCCAGCTCAGAGAGCCAGGGCAGCCACCCACAGCCCAGCAGCAGCAGCAGAACTGCTCTTCACTGCAGCAGCACCTTCCTGACAGCCCCAGGAGGGTTTGTACTTAAGGCTCTTTTTGTTTCATCCAGAGCACGATGAGCTTTTGATTAATCATATGGTGATTAATTACTTGCACTCTTTCTGGTGTGGATCCAGCACAGCAATCAGCTCCTCCCAGCAGCATCCCTGAGCTCTGAAGGTGGGGATTACCTGACACTGGCTGCACAGGGATCCCTCTGCACATCCCTCATGTGCTTGGGTTCTGTTCCTGGAGCTCTTGCATGGAAGAGGCAAAAGTCATCCCATTAAAGCATCAGCCCTCTGCAGTCAGCACCACGCAACAAGAGATATTTTTAATACCTATTAAAATATAACTGTAACTTTTCACCAATGTTATTGAATCAAGAGGGTGACCCAACAACATTTGCTATAAATAATAAATATATGTGGCCAGACAATGTATTTTGAAAAGCAAATTTTTCTTATATACACAAATATCTATTTTAGATTAAAATATTTCATATCATTGAGCAGAGACCTGTGTGGGTGAAGACAAAAAAAATAATGTCCAACTTAGACATACAATATGTGGGACATACTGCTTGTACCTGAGGCTTAGCTATAGAAAAATTCCCATTTTGCAGCTATGGAAAAATTCCCTCTGCACAGGCAGAGGGTAACAGGCCCATCCTTCTGAGGAGCAGTGGACTGACAGCTCCAGGAAGGACAGATGTTTGTCCCTGCATAGGCCCAGCTGAGTCAGGTCACATCCAAGGCCATCAAACCCAATAAGTGATCTTTGGCCATCCTCCAGTAAGGAATCAAAACAAAGAACCAGCACAGGGAAATTAGGGAATGATTAAAGTACTGTTCCCATCTCCAGTAGCTTGTGGCTCAGACCAACTCAGCCAGAGAAGGTTTAACAGCATTCAGGTAGAGAACCTGCAATTGTAACTCTGCCTTTTATGGGTTTCTGACAGTTGCTGAAATCCCAAATGTTCTTTCTAATTAGCATATATTTAAATATGCATGATCCATCTATACTCTTGCTTTGTTTGGGGCCTTGGGGGTGGCAGAGTGCAGGGTGTCTTCTCCCATTAGTAGGAAGTTACCATTTTTGTGAATTATCTGTTAGAAGCAATTCTTCTTTTTTTTAGTGTTGAAAACACAACCCAAAATGGAGGTTAACTACAAACCTATGACATCTATTGTCTGATTGACATTTTAAGAAAACCACTGCTTCTTACTTCATTCACGCTCTTTTCCAGGTTTAGGACTGCAGAGCTGGAGACCCTGCATCAGCACAAAGCTTTAAATTTTGATTTTATTTGTAGGTAAAGCATCGTTGAGCCTTAGACAGTGCCACTGTATCTCCGCCTGCTCACTTGGTGCCATTTCCCCAAGATCTGATACAGTATTTGAGCAGAGACATTGCCAGAGTAATTTTAGAAGTTTCCCTGGTAACCACTGCTGACATCTCTAACTCAAAATTTAAGAGTACAGCTCTCAGCAACACCCTTACATGGCAAAGTGCCTCGCATCAGTTCAGCTCAGGAACCTGGCAAACGACAATTCAATTCCTTCTGCTGTTCACAGAGTTAAGGTACATGCCCACAGACATTCCTCTCACTTAGAGAAAGCTGCCCCCACCTTCCCCAGGCTGCAGAGGGGGGAAAGGCACAGATGAAACCCTCAGAAAGTGATTCAAAGGAGGGAAAGTGAGGCTGGGAAGAGGTAGATGCTGGAGAGAGACACAAGGGAAGGGTTAGGAGCAGCAGCATTTAGAAGGCAACAGGAACACCTGAAATGTGTTGAGCTGGCAAGAGAGAACTGAAAACAAATGATTTTACAGAAATGAAGAAAACAATAAAAAGAGGAGGAATAGTATTTATTTAATCAGTCATTCAGTGTATTTTCTGGAGGATGCTCACCTTCCTCTCCAGGTCTGGGAGGGAGGTAAAAGCAAAAGAGGGTCACTGTGAGATGCTGTTGGGGGCCCCTGTGTGCCTCAATGCTTTATCTCTGGGCATGGATGCTCTCCTTTCAGTGGGTCCCACAGACAGCCAGGCCACAGCCCTACCCTGCACATTATTTCCCAAGTAATACCTTTAATGAACAATGCTGCCATGCTGTCCAGACCCTGCAGTCCCTTTCTGTGACCCTGGGAGCTTTCCCCACTGCTGTCCATCCCAAAGGCTCCTCCTGCCCCTGTGCCCTGCTCTGGCAGTGCTCTGGCTCTGAACTTTTCCATCACTCATGCTTTGGAATTCTGGTCCACAGCAGGCTCCTACTGTTACATGATCCTAGGTCAGGGTGAGACAAAGAGAAGGATGAATACCAAGAGACATGAATAAAGAACCAGGGGAAAAATCACTTTGAATAGAGAATATTGCCTTGTCTTCATTCTCCCATTTTCCATGGTACATGAGTGCATATTGGAAGAAATCTCTAGGAATATATTTTTCCCCTCACTCATCTTACTGCTTTTGTTTTAACTCCTCAGGGACTGGAGTGCTGTGATTCAGCGCAGGGTGTTAAAAGGAGATTTCTTGGGCACCACTCACCACTCTGGGCCCCATCTTTCCTCCCATCCTTCATCTCCCAAGTTTCAGTGTCTCTGACATAGAACTTCTCCCTCTATTAGTGTATTGCTTGTCACAAATGAAGTCCAGTTTCTTGTTTTGGAGCTGACAATGGAGGGAAAGAAAAAACAGTAAATAATACAGCTAAGGGCAGGATAATTTAAGAAAATGCCAGAGAATCCCTGTTGATTAACCTGCATTGTACAGGAAACCTAGGGAGTGTGGTGCTCATTAAGGTGTAAGGAAAACTAGACAATACAAAGGGATAGAGGAAAGGAGAAATCCAGCTGTTTGGGCCCTTACTACAGCAAAAACCAACAAAAAAAAACCTCTCAAAAGTCACACCACAGTGCCAATCAAGGACAGAAGGAAAAAAAAGAAACAACAAAAAAATAAAAAATGTGTATAGAAACAATAGAGTGGGGTGAAGTAGAGACCAGAGAGCTCTTAACCCATTACAAAAATGCTGAGATAGGGAACTAACACTGCCACCACAGAGGTCACCAGGAAACTGCTGGGGGAGGGGAAGGAGGAGTGAGGGGCATCCCTGAGACAGAATTCACCCTGAAAGGGTCAAAAATAGCTCCTGCCAAAGCAGGTTAGCTATAATTAGTGCATGGGAACAGACAGTAAAAGGATTGTGATGCTAATGTCTGGGATGTTAGAAGCATTCAGAAAGCTTTTTGTTCTCCACCACCTGAAGTCCCTCATTGTCTTTGCACCCCAGGTTATTGGTGGTTTCAAGCACAATTTGAGTGCAGGAGGAACACAGAGCTGATCATCTCTGGCTGCTGTGGCTGAGCTCACCAGCCCTTCAGAGTGAGAAGCAGGCAGTGTCTCCAGGGATGAACATTTCCCCTCTAAAATCTCTGAGCCATGTACCACAGCCCCAAGCTTGCAGCATTCCCCCAGAATCCTTTAACAGGACTTTTTCTTAGATGGCTAGATGTGAAAATGCATTTTCCACTCTTATTATTACATTGCTGTGCCTTCTTTGCCTCCACTCCTTTGTTTTCTAACTGCTTTAACATGTTTGAGAACAAGCAGTGCATGAGAGTGCAACTTGCACTTTAACAGGCTTCCATAAATTTAGACTTGAATTACACTGCTGGTGCCATGCTGTGCAGCTGCTGGGGGGAAACTAGGCCAGAAAAGAGTAGTTACTGACAGAAGAGATTCTCCTGTAATGGCACTGTTAGCTACAATTCAAGGGTCAGCATCTCCACTTTCCAAATATCTGCGATGAGGCACAAACCCCCTCAGTCTAGCTGCATTCCAATATTGCATAAAATGAAAACCAAGTAATTTATCTTCCAGAAAACCTAGACTCATCACCTGAACTTCATGGGATACAACTCCCTTGGCTGCAACACCACAGACATGCCCACGAGCATATGAAAAATCAAAGTTTTACTTTCTGCAGTTCCTACATTATTGGATGTCTCTCTCCTTCCTCCTGCACCAGCCTAAAACCAAACCAAACCTTCCAACAGCATCTGACAGGGCTACGGGAGCCACAGAAAGAGATCTAAGCTAGCCTGACCTTTTAACTCTGCTTGCAGGTGGCATCTGCAGAGTCTGAATCAAATCTTCCTAACAGAAGACACAATCCTGCAACCTTGGCAGTGAAACTACAAGAAATTTTGGCTTTTCCCTCAGGATAATGGATAACCTTGCTCCAGGCTTTAAATCCCTGTCTGTGGTAGGGAGAAGGCAGGAGAAGATCCTCAGAGTCCTCAGAGCAGATCCCATCAGGAGCCACCCATGAGGATGATAAGGAGCAAAGAACAAATTTCCAGCCATGAAGTTTCTGGTCCATATTCTGATGAGTGCGATCTGCAGCTGCAGATGGAACAGCTCTGAGGTTTACCCTTCATCAGCAGCACATTTCCATCGTTTCTTAACATTTTCTCACAGAGACTGATGCTCCAGGGCATCACAGCTCCAACAGTTCTTCAACATTTCCCAAAATGCAGGTGACTGCAAGGCTGTGGATGAGCTGCTCTGTCAGGGCACAAGCAAGGGCTGGGTGATAGAGCTTGTCCTGTTTCCTGCTCAGAGCTGGGAATTGCTCAGTGTCTTCCCAGCCTGGGAAGCCACCCCAGAAATCTGCCTGCAGCCTCTGCCGAGGTGGCCCAAGCTGCAGTGGTGCCACAGCAGAGCTGTCTCATGCAGCTACAAGGGAGGTTTTTTAAACAACACAGTCCTTCACTATCCTTCCTCTCTGCTCAGCAGAATTTACTACCTGCTAATCAGGAGCTGATGATAAGGTTTTCCTTAGGCTGCTGGAAAAGCCAGCAGTGTGAGTGAGCCATTGTTCAGTGCTCATTAGGCACAGAGAGCCCAGCAGCACACCAGGACACAAACAGAGGTGGGACTGCAGGTGCTGAGTTTGCTGCCAGCTGCTCAAAACTCTCCCTGGATTCTCAGCTGCAGAGCTGAGGGCACCTCACCCCACTGCTCCAGGTGTCCCCAGCCCTTGGCTGACCTGCAGCTCCCCTTCCCAAGGAGGAAGGAGGCTGTGCAGGCACCTGGGGATGGAGCAGAGAGGGAGGGAAGGCACAGCTCCATGGCACCCATGCTCTTTGCACAGCAAATGTGACACAAAGCTCAGGCACAGCTTTGCTGGCCCATGAGCTGCTCCTTCTCATGGATCCACCAGCAGATACCCCACTGAGCCCACAAGCATAAACCCATTTATGTTATGGTGTTCCTAAAGCCCAGAATGAAAAAGAGTTTGTTGTTTTGTTTTTTTCCCCACATTGGGAAGGTATTTTTTGCCATAAACCACTTCAGAACAAAGCAGCAGGTAAAGGAAGGGCAAAGACAGAGCAGTCAGGAGAGGTCAGGGTCAGTGAGATGGAACACAGGACCCTGCACTGCTCACCAGCCCTCCCCCAACTCATTATTTTCCCAGAGAAAATCTGTCAGTGCCTTACCACTTGACTAAGGTGGAACCCTTAATTAACATTTGCAAATTATTTTCATATCCCCAGGTAAGAGGTGCAATACAAATATGTGGCATTATAAAAGAACAGCCCTTATGCCTGAACTCCTTTAGTAGTGCTGAGTAAAAGGAATTACTTAGAGAATAAAGAAAATAGTAAAACCCAGACTTTGAAATGGCATTTGCATTTTTGACCTCAGGAATATAAAAGTATATTTAGCTGGGACATTTAAAGAACGCCAGAACCTTCCATGTTAGCTTTATCTCTACCCAAAACAGGACAGAGGTCATTGTTCACTGCATCAGAAGATGACTTGTTAAAGTGCAAAGCCCTTCTCAGAAAGCTCAGTGCTTTGAACATAACATCCTCGATTACATTTGAAAGTAGCCAGTTAAACAGGACTCAGATAACAGCTCTGGCAACCAGCAAAGGCACAGGACAGGCTGATTTAAAGGGACTCCCAGCAGCGACCTCAGAGATCAGCCCACTGCTCAAAGAGACTCCTGGGGGCTCTGGGCTTTCTTTTGGAACCAGGATTGAGCTAGCAGCTAATGGCAGAGCTTCCCTGCATTCCTCCTTTATAACTGGGCACCAGCAAATGGGAGACAATGACAAATGACATTCAACTGTAACATCTTCTTTTTGTGTTCTTATTAAAAAATGGCTTTTGTGAATGCCTTTGGGGTTCCACATTCTCCAGGGCAGATTTCTGCTCTACATCACACACAAGTATTAATCTGGAATAATGTCAGTGAAGTCAGAGGAAATATTTGGGCATTACACAGACAATTTTGAGCTGAACTGGTTAAGACTGATCTAATTACAAGAAGGGACAAGCAGATATTCTGCCATTAGTGAAGGGGTGAGGGGAGCACTGCAGGTTCCACGTGTTGTTTTGATCAAATTTGACTTTATCACATGCAAGCTGGAGGCTTTAAGGCACATAAAACTACTCCCCAAAATATTAAAAAATAGTTTTATACATTTCATACATTTTTCGCATTTCCTGCCCTAAGGTACCAGTTTATATTTCCAATAACCATATGTACATGAATCCTAAATTATATGGCAAGCAGAATTTCAGTTTGGAGGAACCAGGTAACTGCTAATCTCAGACTGACTAAGAGATCTGTTGATCTTAATTGCTGTTAAGAGTTCACACCCATAAACATGGCTGTTTATTTCCTCTCCTCATGATTTGTCTGGCTTCCTACTTCAACTGGGAAACATATGGAGAGGTAAAACATCATCTGCTGTGATACACACACTGTCTGGGAAGCAACTCTAATGTTTCACATTAATGCTGTCTCATTCACAAGCCAGATCCTATTCTAAGTGAACTAAAATCCTCAATAATTGCCTTAAAGCCCTGCTTGACACCCTTGTGACCATGAGTCAACAGTCCTGAGTCTACCATTTGCTTATGAAATTAAAGCAGATTAATACCAACATTTCCTGGACTCATCCTCTGTGAAGCATAAGTGGGCAGATGAAGAACTTCCAGATGTGCAAGACAAGCAGGTAAATATTAAGTAATACCCAAAAATGCCCTTACATGACACAACCTTATGACACTGGCAGTTCTGCAATTAGCAATAACAGCTCTGACCTGGAGAATTTCTGTGAATTTGCAGCTTCTTTTCATTCTACCTTCAGCCTGCCATAGACTGCATAGACTAATTTGAGTAAACCAAATCCAAATAAATTCTAATAAAATAGAGTTGCAAAAGAAATCCAAAAAATTCTCTCCTCATTTTTTCCCTGCATACCTGATGCCTGCTCCAACTTTTGCTCCTTCATACAATGCATTTTTCCTACAGAGTTAATTCTGATCACTTGGACTCAGCCAGCTGTGTGGAAGCTTTCAAGCTTTGATGCACCAGGCTGTAACTTTGACAGAGCAGCCAACAAACTGACCAAGTTGGCATGACAGAAACACAAGCTCGAATTAAATCCTGTTGACTTAGCAGGAGCCTGTGAGGAGCAACCCCTGAGCTGGCAGTCAGGCCTGAGCAGCTCCCTGAACCCACTGGCCAGAATATTCAACAGCTTGTCTAAGAATCCTCCTCTCCAAACAGACATTAATCCCTGCTTTGGAAAAGTTCCCCGCTAACCCTGAGATTACTGACAGGTTTATTTGCCAAAACAAATATTTCAAAATACAAATATTTTTTCCTCTTTTGAATCATTCTTAATACTCACTCTCTTTTTAAAGGTTTTCATCCTCAATGAAATAACAAGATCAGCTGGGCTTGGTTGAAGTTCCTCAGCTCACACTGGAGTCTACAGACAGCAGATTGTAGAGGCAAGAATCAGGTCTCTATCTGCAGCCATACACTGGGATGACACAGCAATGGGGTTAAATTATAATTATTGCAGAATTAAAGTGATCCCCCATAATGCGAGAACATCCCAGGAAATGAAATAAGCTGATACAACAGAAAGTTTCTTATTCCTTTATGCAAATGAATTCAGGTAACCGTAGCCTAAAATCTCTTCCATTGTGGGCACACATCTGGTATTTCATCAGTTTTGAGAAATAAAGTGTTTCTTTCCCTTGGCTGCAGCTCCTCACTGGTCTCTCTGGGTCAAATAAATCTCCAGAATGGAAGATGAAGCCTGTGGCTTGGGTTATATATAACAGACAAGTCACTGGGCTGACCTTACCTCCAAACAAACACTGAAAGACATTTTTCTCACTGAAGGGTAAAATACACTAACACAGAGGCCAAAGATTTCTTTTCCTTCCCAGCTGAAGAAAATTCCCTTAAAATGCCTGAACCTTCATGAGCAATGATTTTGCACCCCACAGAATGGAGCCACAGGGCCCCCTGACTCCTCCAGAGCTGCTCATTGGGAAGTGCACTGGAATTCACTGGAAAGTTTGAATTCCAGCTGAAGGATTTACATATACAGAAAAGGTCTGCCAGAAAATAAACAAATGCTGCATCAACAGAGCTTCCCAAAACCTGCAACAGTGTGACTGGATACCAATAATCCCACTTTTCTCGGAGTGCTGTTACATTGCTGAGAAAGAACAAAGCCAAGTGCTTTAAAAACACCTCGGAAAGCCGAATCCCATTTTTTTGCAGCCTTGTACCACACCAGTGTTTTCAGACACCAGCCATTTTTCTTGATTTACCAAGACCTCTCAGGTGTTTCTGCCACTCAACAATTACTTGCTCCTGGCCATTTTTTTTTCTCCCTTCCAGACCACAGTCAGCAGCATCCCCAGACTGTAACTTTGCTTTATAGCCTCGGGGCAGTTATGAAACCAGCTCATTGTTGCAGTGAGAGATAAATGGTTCCAAGGTACCAAGGAGCAGAAGGGCTTGGGAAAAGCTGTCCAACTCTGAAAAAAACCCCCAAGCATGCACATGATCCAGAAGTGATGGGAGAAAGTTGTGTTTTTCTTACACAGGGAGAGATTCATGGGATGGCCTCTCCTATGGCAGGTTTACCTGACACAACAGCACAAAGCAAAAAGCCTGTGCCTGAAACAGAGATGCTGCCAGGCATTCCTTTTTTTTTTCCCTCTCTAAACTAAAAAGGTGAAAATTTAAAAAATGCAGTGTCAAGAGATGCTCTCTGAATCACATCTGGTGTGTACAGAGTCACAGAAAACTGCTTTTCTGTGAATTTTGAGAGCTGACCAAAGAGCTTGAAAACTGGCCTTGAAGTGTGAGAGTCAAACAGAATCAGTGAGCTCCTTTAGCAAAGGAGAGGTGAGAGTTCACCCAATTGCTTTGATAATCCCACAGAGAAATGGTGGGAGCTTTACTCCTGTGATCCTGTACTCCTGATGCTCTTCTACAAGATGCACTTCTTGGAAAATCTCTCTGGTGTGGTGTGTTCAGGATCAAAATATTGATTCATGGGATAGGAAATCCTGCTGAGTTCTCCCTTTGCCCCCATGAAACATGCTCTGCTTCCACAAAACTTCATCTCCTGAAATCCTAATCATTGCTTTCTCTGTGGTAAGATGGCTTAGTTCTGGGCTGCTTCTATAACATTCTGAAGGACCAACTTGGGATTTGTTAAGGCAGGGGAGCAAAGTGGGGATGTGCACTCCCTATTTCTACTGCTGGAAAGGGATGGCTGAACAGCAGCTTGGATTGTACCACTGTGCTCTTTCCAGGAATTAACATCTATGGTACAGCAAAGAAAAACAGACAAAACTGGTACAGAGGTACAGGGATATGGCACACAATTCAACAAAAATGTTCCTAACTCTAGAAAAAGATCAACACACTCAAATAAGTTTCTCCACTCTGCACAGCTTTAAAAGCACTCCCTAGAGAAATTAATTTCCTAGATAAACACATTTTTTAAAAAAATAGCACTAATTCTATTCTGACAATTTTTGTGTTTAAGTAGAAAATAGAACTGCTACATATTCATAGACATGGAACAACTCTAAGTGTTGTGCCACACCATTAATATTTATTTTAGTCTCTTTTTTCTCCTGTAGAAGCAATACAATTTTTCAAACCATCAGTTCACATTACTAAAATGGGGGGAAAAAAACCCTAAAACATGATAGGTGAAAATGAAACACACAAGGCTTTAATTCAGTGAGTAATAACTTACATAATTTCATAAAACAGGACAGGAATCTTCTCATTGAGGTCAAACATGCTTTAAGTGAGCTCTGTACCCACAGACCTCACTGCCATTTCCCATTGATTCTTACTTGGAGGGAGAATTACTGGAAAATTCTTGCCCCCTGCTGCTCTCTTAATCTTTTGCTGGAGGTTATCAGCACAACAGAATGAGGCACAGGGTCTTCTCCCAACATTCTGGTTTATTTGCACCATGAACACGTCACAGAGCAGCCTATGCCTGGGACAGGGGAGGTGACCATGCACTCCTTTCTGCTGGCACTGCGCCATCCTTGGGAATCCTACGGAGCAAATGGAGAGGTTAAAGCCAGGAAAGTCTCTGTGTATGCAGCAGCTGGGGGAAATTAATCACCTGGACAAGAAATCAAGAGTCTGCCAGTGCCCTTTGTGAAATTAAGAGTAAAAAACTGTACACAAAAGCAACTCAGCACAGCAGCAGCGAGGTTTAACGCAGCCTGGATGTTATTTTACCAAAAGAGCAATCTGCATAGCAAAGATTACTGAGAATTTGTCCTGTTTCCTAAATACATTTGGTGTTTGTACAAAATGTTCCATTTCCACTGGGAATGCCTACTAGGTACCTGCAGAACTTGAAACAGTTTTGTGATCCCCAGGACAGCCAGCTGCGGGAAATGATTTACTGTGAACACACCACTCACAAGAGGAAGTTATGGCAAGGATTTACTGCAATTTCATACAAGCAAAAGAAAACACTGCCTTTTGAAGGGCATCACAGAAAACTATCTTTTCAACTGCTGAAATGAAAATAAATGCCTTTTTTCACATCAGCACACAGTAACAATCTCTCAAGCATTTCCACATAAAAGCTTCTTAAGCTTTGAAATGGCATATTTAAGCTAATTGTTCTGTGCTAAAAGAAACAGAAAAGGCAGTAAAAAAATGTATTCCTTCTCTTTACTTTTTCTCCATTATAACACTTGATGTCTTTTCTTACATAATTACCAAAACTGAGTTCATCTACTTTTAAAATATAAGAACTGAAATATGCATTTACCTTTTGCTGTTCCTTTTCTACCCCCTCCTTTTAAGCTGTAAAATCATGTTCTGAAGCCACTAAAAGTAGCGTGACATCTGTGAAATGATGCATTTTGTTTCTAATGCATGCACTCAGCTGCAGATTTGACTTTGAAGTACTTAAATCTGAAATATCTAAAATAATCCCATGTCCCAGGGAAATGGCACTAAAGCATTCAGAACCACGTCTTTCTTACAAAAGGGTCATGGTGAGAAAAGGACCAGACACACCTCATCCTTTTCAGTTCTGCCTTGTTACCAGCTTTCCTGTCCCCCAGAAACCACACAGCCTCCTTGCTCCACACAGGCCCAAGGCTCCCAGGTCCCCAGAGAGGAATTCAAAAGACAGGATAAGAAAAGTTTTAGGATGAGCTGTCTCAGACAGTAGATAAGGTAATGGGATGTAGAGTGGAAAGACCAGACTCAGAGCTGTAACCTAAAATGAATATGTGTGGCAAGAAGAAAGCTATTTTGTGTTTATATTTCAATTTCCATTGCCTCATTTTTTGTCCTCCCTATTTTGAACTCCCTAACAAGTTCCTGTTAACTTCTGGGCAAGCCACACAATCCCCTTTAGAGCCCAGAGTTTGAGCAGGAGATTGTTCCAGCACCCACATGGAGCAAGGTGACACGGAGAAGTTGGGGAGAGGCTGCAGCTTTGATTTATTCCACTTCTTGGAGCTAGAGGTGAGGAGGGACGAGGATTGAAGTCCCAGACATTCACACCCATAACAAAACCATAAGGTGTTTATCAGGCAGCCACTTTCTCTGAACCATGGCATTGTTTCCAACATTTCCCCAAAACAGGAATTGCAAAATATGGTGGTTTTTCTTGCAATAGAGTCCTATTCTTCTCCAGCACTGCAACCACCCACTGCCAATTACCAACTTCTTGCTTTGCCTGTTTGCACCTATATGATATTAGCAGCTGATGGCAGAGAGGTGGCATCTCCTCACCCAGAGCAGACATAAGCATTCACATGATAAACTTGCTTGCCTCACATGCCTTTAACTATTGGTGATTTACTTAATCAGGTCTCACAAAGAAGAGAATTAAACCCATGGCTATTAGAAACAATGACTGTTTTTTAATAGAGACAATAATTTTGCCCAGGTTGGCTGAATCCATCCACTGTCTCTGTGATTTCCCTCTGGCTGTATATTGCAGTCACACCCTCACACACTCACTTTGCTTGTGCAAGGACTTTTTAATCAAATTAACACCTCTGCAAACTCACTCCTTGACTTTGCCAAGCAAGCATCATGACCCTACCCATTAGAGTTAGGGAACCATTCATGCACAGAGTAGAAAATTCATACACAGAGTGGCAAACTCACCATCTATTAAAATTTAAAAAAAAAAGTTATCCCAAAATTGGGGGAGCTATTCAAAGTTTTACTTTTCTGGCAGCAGAAATACATTATGAAGTGAAAACTACCATTCAAATAAGGAAGAAAGGCAGTTAGCTAGGCAGAGACATGAAAGGGAGACAAATTCTGAAGCCCTTGTCAAACTCACCAAAGCAGCAGCAGCACTGGAGCACTCAGGGCCAGGCTATGGTACTCCCATGGACTGAAGACAGCAAGTCCACATTGAGGACAGACAATATTCAGCTCAAAAAGCAGGACACACTTTTGCATCAGGACTTTCTCCATGAACAACACTCATTTAAATGAGACAAATCTTTCAATCTGTGCCATGGGTATATTTGAAATGGTAAATCACAGACACATTTTCTGGCCAGAGTACCATAGAATTTCTATTAACTACCATTTGCTTCAGCTGTGATCTCAGTACTAACTCTAAATCTCAGAAATATTATATACACATTTTCACATTTTTCCTCTTGAATGTTGAGATATCATGACTGTCAGTAACCGAATCCAGGATCATGGGATATTTTCTTCTAACAAGAATACATTTTGCTTTGGATATAGCTCAATTCTGAAGTCTGGTAGCTCTGGGATAAGTTAGTAAGAATAAAGAAGTTAAAACAAGTATTTCCCTAGGTTCCCATGGGAACACAACACCTCCAAATCTGGATAGTTTCAAGATACTGGGTTAAACACTTATTAAAACATAACTAAAAAGGCTATTCCTGAACTTTTCAGCAGCTTCCCAGTTACTATTCACTGGAACTACAGGCTCAGGACACAAAGAACCATTAAAGCACAGGGGAACTTGGGATGAAGCATACAAGTGAGGCGCAGCACACAGGGAAAGCGCTGGGAAGGAGCCCGAGGAGTTGGAATGTTAGAACAGATAGCTCAAGTGTTTAGGAATGGAATGGGAGTGACACTCATCAGTGCTTATTGCATAATGTGTTCATGGCTTTATTGCACTCTTCACACTGTGTTTTCCAAGAACACTTCCTGCTGCCTGCCATGGGTTTGTCCAGCCACTCACAACTCCAGCCAAACACACCTGCTACCCAGCTGCTGAGGGAAATATCTGCTGTACTTCAATAGGAGTTATGTGCGGAGAAGTTGGTCATTAATTTGAGATAAAGAAATTCTGCCTTGATTTCTCATGCACCGGGGAAGAGGATTCCAGGAAAAAAGGCTAAAACTGGTGAATTGGTGGACTTGGCACTGTTGGGGTAATGGTCAGGTCTGATGGTCTTAAAGGTCTTTTTCAACCTGAATGATTCTGTGCAGATTCCTGAACATGAACAACTGCATTCCATCTCTCCCTATGCTTTCCATATGCATCAGGACTTGCAGCCTAAGCCAGAACTTGTTGATGTCCACAAGATGCTTTTTTTAATTACCATTTCATTCCTCTCCAGTGACTAGACTATGGAGCAGATCCTGTCTTCTCAAGATCACAGATCTGTTAGCAATAATTACAGCAGACCAGTTGCAAGCTAACCAAAAAGCTGATGGAAATAGAGTTCTTTTGAAACTAAAAATATCAGGGGCTCTTAAATGGAATAGCAAGAAAGGCTTGGTGAGCATTAAACAAACAGATGAGATTAAGAATGTATTAGACACTTACAACACTGTATCCAAATGTACCCTATTAATAGAGAGATTTCTCAATTGCACTGATTTTTAAAGAAACAAATCCCTGAAGATGAAATAAGGAGACTAATAGAATTATATCTACTGTGCTACTTTTCAAAAATCAGGAAGATAAATGAGAACTTAATCTAGAAAACCACTGGGATAACATAAACCAGGAAAATACAGATTCGGACAGTAAGAGAGCTGTGTTTCAATGAAAGGCTTTGATCATTCAAGATAAGTATGCTGGAAAACTAAATTTTCTGTTTTTTTTGATTTCTTTAGGAAAAAATCTCTTCTCTGTTTCTACCCAAAGTACCAGAAAACACACCTCAAAAAGAAACAAAAATCTCCCACTGCTACCTCACTGGACACAAGCTTTTCTCCCATCCTTGAAATCAGAATTTCTTGTATGCATTACTTCATCCATATTGTACCTTAAATATGCTGCTGCTATAATGCTCTAACATTTCAATTTGCTTCTGCTATTTTCAACACTTCCTTTAAGTTTTCTACAAGAATATACAAAGGAAGAAAGCTGTTTACTGAATAAAACAAAGTCTATCCTCCTTCTAATAAAACCTTCATTATTCTTCCATAGACTTCAGTTTCTTATTGTATAGAAAACAAAAATAAATCCTGTAGATGTCTGGAAGGGTATCCTGCAATGAGGAACTTCACAATATTAATTTAATTTCTTAGATTGAAAATAAGTTTGGAACCAACACCTCATGTACCACCTTTTTGTAAGATGCAGGCACAAAGCCATCATCTTCAGGCTTAAAACTATTCCCTTAACTTAAAATATTAGCACCTTCATATACTGCATTCTAGGAACATTTGACTGGGGAACAATCAGCATAGGAAAAACTCTGGTAAAATGGATATATCCTGAAACGAATTTCAAGGAAGCAAATTGCCACACTACATTCTTGGGTCCTGTAAGCTATGAGAGACTTGTCACCATGGCATTTCAGGATTTGATTACCAGCTGCAAAGAAAAAGAAACATTTTTTGGAACACATTTATCAGACATTATTGTATATAATTTTTTATTGATGAATTCTCAACAGCAGCCATCTTGCACCCTGAAAGTCCTTTAAAAGTCTATAAAAATTTGGCATCAGTTATAGTGTGCAAGAAGGAAAGTAAACAATCAAGAAACACTTAGCACTGAATATTTTCAGTGCACATTCTAACCCCAGGAAACAAAAGAACCATTTCTCTTGTGCTGCAGTTTGTCACCTTCCCAGCAGAGACTTGTAGATTTACACAGGAGGCGAGACAATCCCAATCCAATCTTAAAACATCTCAATCATCCAGTCTTTTTCCTTGATCCAACTTATCACTTATCCTCACAGATCACAGCAGTTTCACCAGGATGCTCTGTCTTTAATTTTTTCCGAGCTGGCTCTCCCAGGAGCAGGGCTGTGCAGTGCTCCAAGGACTGAGCAATTTCATCAATTGTCCACTTGTCTTCGTGCAGGGCGTGTTCCTCCAGCGTGAACGGCCCCTGCTTGGTGCGCGTCAGCTCCTGCACCGAGGCACAGGTGGAGAGCTCTGGAGAAAAGGAGGAAACAGGGATTGGACCAAGCACATGGATAAACTTTGGAAGTGTAACCACTCCAGCTCACTTAAAATGTATTTTTGTATGTAGCCTTTTCCATTATTCTGCTTTGTTTGACAAGGAAGATCATGAAGATCCATCACTCATTTGTATCTTCTTAAATTTGACCCAAGGATGTCCTTTGATTTCAATAACTGTCCAGTGTAGTAAAGAGTTCACAAATTGACAGAAAGCTGTCAAGAGTTTTCCCAGATTTAGATCAGAATGGAAAGCAAGGAAAAAATGTTGTAAGATGCAAGCAGAACATTCTGCATTCTCAAGTGACCTTGAACTATTTTTCTACACATTTTGAGGCCTTAGCACTTCTTGCCTTTAAGAGGTATTTTTAACATTTTTATCCTGTGCTGCCTACCAGGATAACAGAAACTAAGATAAGGAAAAATAAAAAAATATATACAAATGCTCTCCTATGTTAAATGAATACCAGCAGGACATAATTACATATCAAGAAGCTGCAAAACATAACAGCAACAAGCACTGACTTGTAAGCACACAGGTACACTAAAATATTCTCTCCCATCCTTTCTGATGCAGGAAGGTTTTTATTTCATTTTCAATTTTTGAAAAGAAGCCAGCCACGGACAGACTTTATCTTGTTTTCATTAAAGGGCTAAACATAAGCCAGTATGCTCAGAAGGCAGTAACAGAAACTTGGACTTGCCTAAGCACAAATAACAACATTGAAATTCATAGGGTTATCCCACATTACTTGCCTTCCTACAAATGTATCATTTAAAAAAAAAGGAAGTTAGAAATGGATTATCTATTCTCCATCATGCAGTTTGATAGATACAGAGCACAAGACAAATAACCCTGTGGGAAAGCAAAACTATTCACTGTTCAGGCAGAGGAGAAAGAAAACACTCAAAAAATCACCACCAGTGTGGAAGTCTTTCCAGCAGATAGGGTTTATTATGTGCATGGTAATGTTCTGTGCAATCTGTTTTCAAAATGTGATGAATAATGTTTAAAAAGACAGTATCTTTCTCCTTCTCATCCTTAATCTGAGTTAGCTTTAACACATGAAAGAGAGTGGGGGAAAAATTCCCCCCCTTGCCTTGCATTATCTTGCTCAGTGCTATTGCTTGCTCCATTTTTATCAGCTCGCCCCCAAGGTCCCTGGCAATTATTTAGCCATCATTCCCCCATGCCCCTAAGGAAATTACCTGAGTATACAAAAACAAGTGATAGCACTACAGTTCTGCAAAATAACACACAAGTCTAGTTACTTGAGATATACAGAATGACAAATTTTTTCCATAAACACACACTTGTTCCTTACATTGTCATGCAGTTTTTTCCATGCTTACCTTTGCCAATGTCATTGACCAGGCTCCTGACATAAAAGCCACCACCACATTCAACATCTGGAATGTTAAAAGTGACATGGTAAATTGCCAGTGCCACGTGAAATCTACATAGAAGACATGCCCCCACATAAATGTAAAAATGCGCTAAGCAAACAACCCAGTGATAAAATATTTATAGGATGCAACATCAATTATTCATCCTGGAACATATGTGAGGGTGAAATTGCTAAGCTAGACAGGAGGGAAAGCAAATAAAATGGCAACTGTTCTAACTCACCAGAATTTAAGAACCTGCTATGGCATGTTAAGAAATGTTTCAGTCCTATTCATTTTAAGCATTTCAGGTTGATTCCATATTTCTAATGATGAAAGCAAGTTATTTCAAGTATAGCCTAAAATGACTGTCATTGCTGCAGACAGGCAGCTCCATTAAAATTTTAAAATTCACCTTTAACTTTCCCTGCTCTCTCAGCCCTTCCCTTCCCCCTCTGCCAGTGATCAGCTCCTTGTCACCCAACCATAAAGGGCTGAAGTCACACAGCACTGAGTTCTGTCACTCATACCTGCTCATCATAAAACATCTGGTCCACCACAGGACTGGGGATAAACTGGGCAGACAGATCAATTCAAGGCATCATCCTGACCTTACAGTACCATTAAACATTTACAAGAGTATTTTCTGGTTTATTTATTAATATGCTTCTTAATGTACTACCCAAGTTTCTTGATGAATGACAGAAGGAAGGATAAGAACCTGCCTGCTCAACAAGAAAGGGGTCTGACAATAACTGAAACTGGTCCTGAGAGAGATGCCAGCAGGTCTGGGAATCTGCGTGTAAGAATGGCAAAGTGAAGTAAGCAGACCTGAGAGAGGAATGAGCTGGAGGTTGCAAAATCATGGACAGATGCAAATAATCCCCTGACCAGTCTCTCAGAATTTTGCCTCACTGAGAGATTAGATATAATCAGCTTAACTTAAACCAAAACACGGTGCTTTTAATACAAAGTGAAAGTCTCTGCACATGGGCTCACACCAAAATAAGTAGCTGAGTGAAATGAAACCCATTTCACTCTGTTAGTCCCATTCTGAGTGTAAATAAACATTAACAAGCTGGGAGCATTGCTCTATGTAATAATCTTTGACCTTTACCCAGCGTGAACAGTGGTGGCTGGAACTGCTGGAGAGAAAGGCTGTACACTCTCACTGGACGAGCAGGCTTTGCTTCCACTGCCTCCCCTCTCTTCATCAGAGTTGAAAGCCTTTCTCCATCCTTCTTCAAAGCAGAATAGCTGATCAGACAGAGCATGAAAACATGTGTCATATGGCTGTAACAGAACAGGTTTCCCTTTCTCCAGATCCTGGATATTGTACTAGGGTAGCACACATTTTACAACCCTCCAAGTACTCACAAAAACCCACAAAAACCCAGCGAGTGCTGCTGAAATCTCTTGGACACAGAATCATCCCATTTACCAGTAGCTACATAAACCAGAAAACAAGAGATGGCCTTGTATTTCTCTCTTGCTGTACCGATTTAAAAGCATTTTATCACTCACTTTGCAGTTTATGAAATAAAAGTGCTTCTATACAACAGTTGCAGCTGCCTCTAGCATTCCATGTATCTCAGCAGTCAGCAGGGCATCCTCTGTTTCAGTGTTGAGCACTGGGAGTCACTCAGGCAACTCCTGTCATTCTACACTGCCCCTTTCCTTGTTCCACACCAGGGTCTTTCCTGAACAGCAGTTGCCATGCTCCAGAATGTTTAGGGAACCACTACAGAACCACAGAGACTGATTTCACTGATTACATGGAACTTTATCCAAAGCTCCAACTTTGGTCATGACAGAAAGATGACCACAGAAAAATCCAAAAGGATCTTGCTCACAATGTTAGAGGAAAATTTGAAACAGGTCACATGAAGCAGAACATGTGGGGCATTACTGACCTTACAGGGCTCACACTGGAACCACAGTAAGTGACACATGGCAAATGCACAGGAAAGCAGGCTGGTTTAAACCACCATAAAAGCCATCTGTCACAAGTTAAGACATACACACTGCCAGCTACTATGGCTCACCTGACCAGATGAAATTTGCTAAGCTACAGAAGCTCAGTCATTAATCACTCATTCATACTCTAAGTTTTCAAAAAACGAATTCAAAGTCATTTAAGGCACTTCCACAGGGATGTGACTGGAAGACAAAACACAAGCCCTGCAAAGCTGTTTAAGACTTCTGCTACTTTACATTTACCCCAAACACCCACAGACTCCAGGTCACCATTCATGCTGGATCCTCAAATGGGCATGACCTGCCCTTGCAAATGTTAAACTCCTGACTGCCTGGCCTCTATCCTCTTGTCAAAATGTGTCTTAATACTACTGAGAGAACTGACTTCTCTTGGCAAGTCCTGACAGCTGAACACAACTGTGAAGAGTGAGTGAGTATCATGGAACTTACAGTGGGGGAACTTGCATGATGTCCCCTGTGAACTTTTGCAGAACATTTTCAAGATCTCCTTTTGTTACCTGGTCTGTGGAAAGAAAACAGTCAGTATGTTAGTATTGATTATTCACATGGCACTAATGGCATCAATCACATTCTGCAAGCAGACACAAGTGAGAGTTCCCTCTCTTCAGAATTTAGATGGGGTGAAAGACACCAAAGAAAAGAGATAAAAACCAGATTCTAGTGAGGAATGTGAATTATCACAAAAGGAATGGAACAAACTGTCCAAGGTGATCAGGACAATCTGGATACTTTTAGAAGGGCACAAATCCTCCTTAATGTTTTCTTTTGTAATTACCCTCTCTTAAGGCTGCAAACTCATCTTTCTTGGAAACTATATAAAAGCTGCAACATTTGGAATATTTTTATTTTTTAAAAAAGCACCAAAAAGAATAAAATGCTCATCTAACCCTGGGAACTTCTCTCTAAGAGAACCTAACTGCAGGGAAAAATACAACAGATTATTAGAGAACAAAACCACTGGTGTAGAAAAAGACTTTATCTGAAACAACACATCAAAATTTCCCTGTCAAACAAGTAACCTGCGAATGTACTCTGGGGTATAGTTACATATTAAGTAAGGCAATTTTACTAACAAAATTCTGTAAAAGAAAGACAGCTGGTTTAGGCAATGTACTTTCTTTTAAGAGTACACATAGACATCTGTCCCACTTTTATTGGAAGACTATAACCTAAGCAGCTCATTGCACTGGTCTTCTGAAGTTCTATTCAACAGAAATTACATTAATCCCTAATTTTTTTAGAGAGTGCAAACATAAGATCTGCAATCACAATGCACTTCAGTGCATTTCTTCTGTCTAGGGTTTGACTAGCCCTGTTTCTCATAAGTAATATTTAATTAGTGTCGTCCCTGCTAAGTCAACAGCATTCTGGAACATAAAACAACCAAATTTATTTTTCAAGCCTTTGTTGTATTTTGAAACGGATATTTACTTGCAAACATTAAAAGCCAGATGTACTTCATGCTGTAAGTAAAAAACATGAGATTTCTTTTCACAGCAGCTCTGGGAGATGATCCTGTGGTTCCTCACTCCTGTAAAGCACACTCTGCAGCCTCAATGGCCCAAGCAGCTGTCCCAAGATGTGTTATTAACAGCAAGGTTGCAAAGCACAAGGCACAAAACTCCAAGATGCTGAGAGAGACCAATTTACATCAGAATACAGTCTAGAACACCAAAATCAATTGTACAGTAACCCTGAATCTTCTGGAGAGTTTCTTACACTGTTATTTCAATCTTGTTTCTATTTAACAATGTATCACAACAAAACTATATGGTGGAAAGTCAGCATGACTTGGCCCCGTGACAGTGATCCTGTCAGCCTTCTTGTGAACCCCAGGCTGCTTCAGGTTAAAATTCAGTATTTAAAATGTAAGCATAAGTGCACCTTGGAGTTCTCCTTCCAATCTTCACCCCATGAACTGCATTTGTGGCCAGGGCATTAAATGAGCCATGTGAGTTCAGTTCTGGCTCTGATCTCATATTCCCTTGACTGAGAGGATACATGTGGCCTCTGAGGAAGTCACAGGCAAGCTCTCAGGAGAAAAAAAATAATCCCCATGTGAAGAATGATGCATTAAGCCATTAACAAACAAGAGTTGTGTTGTGTGTTATCAAACTAAATATTTACAGATGCATTTGCTAAGATCTAGTGTGCTTTTGAGTACTGGTGACTACTGACTGATTTTCCTGCTATAAAGGAAGGAAAATAAAGTTACCAAACCCAAAGGTACCATTTGTGCCACAACCCCAAAAAGCCTTCACTGAAGGGTGATTCTGCCCTGTGCTTGTTAACAGGCTACTCCAAAAGAGAACACAAGAATCATCCATGACAGTGTATCAAAAGTTCAGCAAATGACCTCAATTCAGTCTGATCCAGCACAAATTATTTGAAAACAGACAAGCAGAATCCTGAAATGCCTACACTTTTCAAATTATTAAGGTAGCTCTATTAAACATATATTTCAGCATAATCATCAGAGACCTGAGAAAAGCCTCATTAGTTTTGTTCTGCATGTCTGGATATAGCCTGTAGGCAGCTGGAAGGAAGTGGCTTTCAGAATGTACATTCCTGTACACAGTTACAAATATTAAAAAAGGGCTACCAACATTAATGTGCTCAAAAAAGCATCAGAGGAATACTAAATGCTACTTGCTTCCAAAGTCAGCATCTGACAGCCTGGCAGCAGTATCAAACCATAACCTCATTTCATGGGCAAATGAAAACTCGTTGTCTGGTAAGAAACAAAAAGCTATGAGAAGTTCAGAAGGGGTTAAAAGCAAGGAGCTCTCTTCAGTACATCCTGACATTGTGACTAACTGTACAGTTTGCTTCCTAAGCTGCTGTCTAGGGACACTTTGAGGACTAAAATGTAACACTTCCTTACAGTTAATATAGCTGGCAACTTTCTGCTGGCACTTTCCTCTTATGTTCCAATGAAGTCACTCAAGAAGAGTTTTGTACATCTTGCAAACTGGTTTAGTGCCCTTTCCCTGCACTAAGGCCCAATCCTGGATGATGTTGGCACTGCAGGATTTATATTCCCTTGCTCTGCTTCTCCAAGGGTCCTTGTAGGTGTCAAAAGAAGACTGAAATTCAACTCAAACATCTGGTCTGCCTTTTCTTGGAGTACCTATCAGGGTTAGAAATTAGGGATGGTGGGCCAAAGAGACAATCCTGCAAAAAACCAAACTGTTTTGGAGAGGACACTGGAAAAGACGAGGAATACAAAACATGTAGGTACCATGGAGAGCAAAAAAGAAGTATCCATGCTCTTCTCTTTCTGAAGAAATCACATCTGACTGATTTGCACCAACATGGAAAGGAACTGAGACCAATGTCACGAGCATTTTCCTTCAGCCATCACTTTAGGCAAAAGGAAACTGCACCCCAAACAGCACTGCCCCAGCAACGCCAATGCTGCTCTTCATCAGATCACATGATGAACAGGATCATGCAACTGATCTCAGTTTAAAATGACAAGCAACCCAAAAAAGGGGATATTTTCAAGCCAAATCAGTTCCCCAAGCACACAGCCTAACAGATAAGCTGGTGCACAGAAAGCATACACCACAACAGAGCTGGTACAGAGGTGGGAATGCTGCAACAGGAGCTGCCAGGGAGAGAAACACACACAAAAACAACACTCTAAATTCTGTCTGCAGTAAACAGCACAAAATGAAAAAAGCAAAATTAGTGTTTCAAAAAATGGATTTCTATACAGATAAATAGCAAGAAAGTGAATCATCACTTCATTCAAGCACCATGAGGTATTGGCAACTCTAACACCATGTGGATGCTCAGGCCTCCAGAAGCTTAGAGACTTAGAGCTTGATCCTGAAGCATAAATAAATGATCCAACATCTCTGAATAACACTGCCTAGTAATTAACACTATTTAGAATGTGGACAAGAAACTATGCTTGCCTGCCTCATGAGAAAAGGAAAACTGCAAAAGAAAGGAAATTGGAAGTGAGAAATGAAATCCAGGCTTTTCATCACACCATTAAAAAAGATTATTTACTTCATGTACCTATTACCAGAATGTCAGATGTGTAGAGTTGCTAAGCAACTGGTTACCTATTATTTTTTAATTTTTTTCCCCAAGGTTGTGAAAGAACTAATAACAAATACATTTACTGTGTTACTACACTGTTTCTAAGATGCCCAGCAAAGCCACAGTCAGGATGAGTTTTGAAGCTTTATAACCTTGCCCTGTGCTCTGTCAGTCAGAAAATTTCATTTATTAAAGATGTAAGCAAGACCAAGATCTGGAAGACAGCCATATGTAGAATGTAGTTTATGCCATCCTCATTAAATGTTAAGCAGTCTGTAGGTGAAGTGGTGTCCTAGAGGGAAGATCCAAGTACTTTATTCCTCCACTGGCCTTAAAGGGTTTTACTAAAAGAGGACTCCTGGGACCACACTGTGAGAGAGGAAAATGTTACTGGACACAGCACGTCATTTGTCAGCCTGTCAAAGATTTAAAATGACACAGTCCTGCCCAATTCTATTTCCTCCCTCCTAATCTAATGCCTGGTTTGTTTTTTTTCCAGCAGAAATGAACACTTGCGTTGGACATAATTGCATGAAGCTGGTTTGAATTATATGAGCACTGAAGTTGAAGATGAAATAATCTTAGTTTAATTTCACATTTAAACTTAATTCAGAGTCCCAAACATCTCTTCCGCTTTCCTGTGGCAGAAACCACTTATGTCTTCAAATTGCATTGAGTGTATAGATACATTTATGCTTACCATAAGGTTTTTCTTCAGTTACTTTTCCTGTAGCATCTAATGTATCAGTAGCCTTGCCCAGCATTCCAATGGCAGTGTACTTCTGGGAAGGAATAAGAGAGAATACTGAGTCAAATCTTCAAGGTTATTTCTTAGGATTTTTTTTCTTTTTTCTTATTTTTTTAAGATAAAGACTGCAACTACCAATTGCTTCAAATCAGAACAGGAAGAATACTGCCTAAGTGGTAAATCCAGCAACTCTGGGTAAGCAGAAGTCAAGATGAAAAAACATGGAATCGAACAAAAAGTAAACCTATGTTATATGTGCCTGTGATTTCAGTTTTAGAAACCCAAGGAAGAAGCAACATGGAATCTAATTTTTACTATAAATACATCAATACCATAAAGAAAATAATAGGGTAGCAACATCAAAGTCTCTGTGGGGTGTCATGTCACGGCTGAAGCAAGGCACAGAGGAGTATCTTTCCTTTCACAGACAATTTTTCTGTTCCTTTGCACACTAAAAAAAAAAAAAAGACACAAAGACCTTCACTTGTGAAAGCACCCACTGCCAAGACAAAGCATTACAATGGCTCTGCCATGAAATACAGGGATTTGCAGCAGCCTGAAGCTGCAGTTTTGAACTCCTGGGATCTGGTAAGGACCTTGTGATCAGTACAAGGAGTTCAAGGTCATTGAGTAACATTTCTGTTCATTGTGAGCTCTCTGAATATTTGTTTCAGGGTTTTTCAGGGTTCTTCTCTAAAAAAGTCTTCAGTGTAATTGTCTGTAGTTTTCAGAAGGAATCAACCTGACCCCAGGTCAGCAGCTCTTGTCCCTACATTTCACTGGATGCCCTCCTTTCCCACGTTTTCACCCTAAGAACTGCCATGCTCTGAGCACACAGCACAACCTGCTGAAGCTGACAGAGGCTTCCCCTGCACCAGCTGCTCCGTGACTTGTCACAAGGCTGTCAACACACCAAGGCTCACTCTGTAACATGAGTCTGAGTCAAGTTTAGGGATACCATCAGGTACTACATCAGCGGTTTGACTCACTGCCTATCCCATTCCAGTCACCTCAACTTCCCTATGGTAAGTCCAGAAGCCTTCAAATAAAGCCTGGGAGAGAAAAATTGAAATGTTCCTCTATTTCCCAGTAAGGTTCTAGTGAAATTACTCCCAGCTGAACTAATAAAAATCTGAGGATCTATCTTTTAGAAGCTGGCTGACCAAACTCTACTGGAACACATCCAAACAGACATAAGCACTAACATTTTACTGTGAGAAGCAATGCATCCTGCTTCATGTACTTGCAAAGTACAAACAAGCTCAAGTAATAGCAGTGTAGGCATATAAATCACACCCACACCACTGGACTAGTAAGACATGCCTTGATTTTGTTCCATGTGACAACCTGCCACTTCAATGTATTTCTTCAAGCAACTGCTGCAAAATGGAAGCAGCAGAAATAGACAAAAGGCAGCAGAGTGCAGACTTTAAAATAAAAATAACTGTATTCTTTCCTTACCTCATGTGCTGGGTTAGGCTAGGAATACAGAGAATTTTCTTCATAGTAGCTGGTATGAGACTATGCTTTGGATTTATGCTGAAAACAGTGCTGATAACACAGATGTTTCCATTACACTTATTAAACTGCCTTTATCACAACCTATGAGTTTCACAATTTTTCTGATTCTGTCCCCATCCCACTCCAAGGAGTGAGCAAACAGCTGTGGGGTGTTCCAGCTGCCTGCTAGATTCAACCACAACACCACATTAGGGCTACGTTTTCCCTAAATATTGCAGATGTCTGATAACTCTGCAAAATTAGGTATTTTAAAATAAAATTCTTCTGAGTTAACACACTTCTGGAATGCATGAAAAAATAAATGAAAGAAATAATAGATGAATGCTTCTCCACAACAAATATTTAAATAAACTTTAAGGTATATCATCTTTTACTACTATATTAGCTGTTAGGACCATAAAATTGACTGCTTCCTGAGACATTTAATGATCTGGTTCTGAACATTTAATTGCACTGCCAGAAATACACTATTCAGCACCTAACCTAGAGGTTAATAAAAACACGTGAGGAGATCATCATTATAGTAAGCATGATGAATGATCTTAGCAGTTCAGTAAAATTCTAAATCTGAAAATTTAAAAACTGTCACTCTGTCTTCTGATGTTTCCAAATCAAAATACTCATACTACTTCAGTTTAAATTATTTCCTTTCCTTTAATTCTGGTTTTGGTTATCTTGCTTTAGGCTATCTGTTACAATAACATGTTGTATTTGATCTGCCAGCAAGAGAGAGATAATGTCTCATCTGTTAATATGTAAACACGAATGGCATGAACAATACAATCCAAATCTCAATATTTCCCCTTTAATTTCTGCAAAAAGAGCAAAAGGGTTTACAGTTTGTAAAAAGAATGCCCTTAAATGTTAGTCACAAATCCCCATTCCTTACAGGAGCCTTTGAAGAGTCACAAAATACTCAAGCCAGAAATGCAATAATCTGCAAAGGAAGTTGTAACAGGGTAGGAAATTAAGAATTATAGTTGGTTTATGATCAGTCTCTGGAGTGCCCTTGGCTACCAACAATTATATATCATAATTCTTACTTTCCACTGGATAAGGTTTACTTCTTCCCCTTTGATAGGGTTCAAAACCTGGAGGTTGTAGAAGATAATACAAGAGTCCAGAATTATTTGTGTCAAAATTCAGCATTAACACTCTTTACACTCTCACTCACGCTGCCCTCAGCAGCACCACTGGATTCTGAGTCGTTTCATAAATGTTCAGTGACCTTTTCTCACCTGTGTTGGCAATCACTTATTTCTTCCAGTTTTATGAAATACATCTAGGGGCATTCTCCCTGTACTCTCAAATTACAAATCACTGCAGGAACACAGACAGAAACTGCTCACAACACTCTGCCTTCAACCCACTCAACCCAAAGCAAAAAAAGCAAGGTAGTAGGTGTTGCAGGCAGTGGCAAAGCCTGACAAGTGCAGAATGTGACAGAAAGCACCCCTGTGCTGCAGCTCCTCAGAGAACATCCTGCCAGCCCACAGTCCCTACAGCCTTGCCCTCTACTCAACTCAAGAGATCAGGACCCAAATCATTTAAAGATTAAAAGCAGCATCTCAACTTCCCTATGGATTGCAAACATGCAATTGCAGCACACTAAAAGCTGAGATCCAGCATTCCCAGTCACGACTTAAAAGTGCTGCAGCATTAATTCCAACACAGAATGCTGGGCTGGTCCCAAAGCAGAGCCTCACAAATGTACAACAGCACCCTGAGGACAAACAGACCTTTCCAGAACTATCCTGCAGCAGGGAATGGCTGTGTCTCTCAGCCAATCAGAAAACCACTTTATTGAAAAAAAGAAAACCATTATGGCAAGTGCAACAAAAGGCAGCAAAGTGACCAGAAGCCCTTGAGTATAAGCAGCTCCACCATTCACAGCAGTGAGAAGAAAGCCTTAAGAAGATGCTTTACAGTGACAATGCACTGCACTCTGTCAATGAAAATGCACAAACTCTGTCCCACAGACTGGGGGATGTGCTGGCTGCAACCCCAGCAAGACCAGACACACAGTGAAATGCTTGGGTGGTCGTGCATGTGCACCATACCCATGACCGGAAAGAAATACACCATAAAAAGTCAGCACTGGATAAAAAAATAGGATTACAGGAATCTATAAGAAACAAATTACAAACCTCTAATAAATCTCACAGGTCTTGGGAAGAGGAATTTTGTTTTAGTGTCACAACCACAGGGCACAGTCAACATTCTCACAAATAACAAACCATATGTTTACCATAATATTTTTAGTAAGAGAGTAGCTATAAGTTGGCTTTTTTATTTTCATACCCTGTTTCAGAGAAGTGCTTAGACTAGCAGAGAAAGAGAAAGAATATCCATAAAAAGAGAGAGAATAAAGGCAAGACTTTGTCAGCATGCATATTTAACTGAGAAAGGGGAAGAGGAGGAGGAGGAGGAAGAATGCCCTCGCATTTGAGGGGCTGCACAGCCAGCAGAGCTTTCAGCTGCACAGCCCCACCCAGGGGGGCTCCAGGAGGCTGGAGCCCCTGGGCTGACTGCCAGGCATGTCTGCCCCACTTATCAGTGCAAATGCCAGACAGACCATGCAACAGAGCTTCTCAGTTTTAACTGTTGAGACATCAAGGTTTTATTTGGAAAGAAGCCAGAGACTTGAAATCTAAATTATAATGTGTTTTAAAAGCTTTTTCATACATGGAGAAGCAACACTTTAGAAGAGCTAGACAGAACCATAAGTAATTACAAAACAAGGTCACCAGTAGCTGTCAGGAAGATTTTAAGATGGCTCCCACTACAAGAATTTCCCAGGCAAGCAAGCTCTCTGGAAGAGGCAGTTCATAAGAGTTCATCCAAGGATGACCCATTTTCTAATCACAGCAGCAAGTGAACACAGAAGTGTAAAAGAAAAATAAATAAATTAAGGCTACAATCCCCTGTGCAAGAGACTGAAAGCTGGGAAAGAGAAGTCATATTCAAGAGAAACAGAAATTCAATTTATGTAAACTGATGTCTGTGTGTGGTTAACAAGTTTGAACATAAACAAACATAAAACAAGAGCTCTAGAGAACCTGATGGAAATCAGGGGGAGCACACAGCAGGCAAGCACTGATCAGAATTAGTGCTCCTGTGCCAAAACCATTTGCTCTGCACTTACAGATTTGTAGACTTAGGCCACTGAGATAGTGAAGAGGCCTTAAACTCTCCATTTTGTAATGACATTCAGTTTGTGTTCAATGATTTCTAATGCACAAATAAACAGTTCTGGATCTAATATTTACAGAACTTATTTTGTTGTTTGTGTAACATTAGCAGCTACCAGTGGTTTCCAGTATGCTAATCATCCACCAAAATGGAGAAGTACATGAGGTAGACAAATAAGCTGGAAAAAACCCCAAGGGTTGCCATAGTTTCAATTATTTTCCAAAACAAAGCACTCTCACTAAGCAGATTCCAATATATTAAGAGCACAGAGCCCTAATCTCTTAAAAGCAGGTTGCACAGAGGGCAAAATAAAGACTGAAGGATGAGGGAGGAGTTTCATGTTTTACAATAGAGCAAATTCAAAATTATCAAACACCAAACATGACCTTTTGACATACATAAACATTTACTACTTCTCTACCATTCATTTTTTTCTCCTAAAAGAAAAAGCTGACTTTGTGCTAAGCCTGCACTAAATTGCATTTAGTGCTGGATGCTGTAATTGCACTGTCACTGCTGAAGAACTATCTGATCTTTACTTTGTGGACTAACAGGATTTTCTGATCTCTTATGTCAGCTTATTTTAAAGAGTTCAAACATTATGGGATGACTAGACTTTTCATGAGAAGGAAGGACCAGAACCCCCTCTAACAGGAACCCAACAGAAGATACTTTGCCTGTAGCTGAGAGAAGCTTTAAGGTGTTAGCTAAAAACTGCATCAAATTTAAATTTAGGAGCCAGAGGGAGCGCAGGAAAGGGGGCAGGTGGGAGAACAGTGCCAACAGTCACAGGAACACTGCATCACCTGAGACAGCACCAGGCCACACATCACCTACAAACACAGAGCAGGCTCACACATCCAAGAGGGGATGCAGGTTAATGTGCAAAGGTGGCTGTTTGAAACCCCCAGTTTCTTTATGCAAACCTCTCTTGCAACTGCTCTCTGTGGAAACCTCCCTCACTCACCAAAATGTCTCAGGGTGGCTCTTAAATGTCATCCTTAGCTTTAGTATCTGTTCCACCATTCTAGTGCCCGTATCACAGATAAAACAAAATAAAGGAAGATGACCTCCAAATTCTACCTGGGAAACAGAGTTTTAAGGAAATATATAATTCTCTGTCCAGAAATAGAAGACAGTCCTTCCAGAAAGGTAAGACTTTATAGCTACATACAAAATCACAGATAAAATTGAATGCATGAAAGTCTTTGGCTGAATTCAAAAGCATTGCTAAGGCCAAGACGCCGCAAATTTTAAAAGGCAGTGCTAAGAGCATCTCCAAATTACTAGAAATGAACACTAGAGAAAACAGTGTAGAATGGCTAATATAAATTGGTTACCATTCTTTTTATTTTTTGGCTATTTTTAAGAAGAATGAGAAAAAAGCCTTGCCATCTTGCAGTCGTGATTTTATTAATGAAACCAAGCAAGAACCGCACATGAAGCACACCATATGCACAATTATAGAAAGGTCAAGACAGAAGAAAGCACCACTGACCTCGTGAATGGAAGAACAGGAAAATCACACCAGAATATGCTCTTAAAATATTCAGCATTTGGGGAGGAAAGAGCAGCACAATAGGTGCAGTCCCCTCAAGATTTTCAACAGTTTAAAAAAGAGTGTGAATATTAATGGAGCATGAAGCTGAGCTATTAATAGATTAGGCCCCTGGGGTGAGCATAAAAGAGACTTGAGCACTACACAGCATGTTCAGCCAGCTTACCAATAGTATTACTGCAGTACAGGATGTATCTATACTATTCAACAGCTTCTTCTTCTACAACTTTGTTTCAGAGATATTGGGCAGGGCAGAAAAGACAAGATATTAAAATCAGCCTCTTCTCCTATGATTTTTTACCCCAAAAAAGCAGGTTAAAAATGGCATCATATGTTTTGCAGTAATGGGTAACTGAAGATGTTGACAGTGTGTAAGGCCATTTCACCCCTCCAACATATCAGCCCTTCCCAATTCCTGCATCCCCCACTGTGCAGGCTTAGCATTCTCTCAGTGCAACTTATTTTATACAGACACTACTTCAAGTTTTGCTAACACCTTCTACACATTCTCAAAACACATCAAAAAAATTTTCATTCATGCATTTTCCCAGCCTTCCTTTTTGTAAGCATTTTCCTTTTGACAAAATAAGGAAGACAATCACATTGTCTTCAATGTGATTTCAAAAACTGACACTTATCTAATATATGCAGGCATTTGGGGAACAAGAAATTCATTGTCAATAAGGTAAAATAACACACAAGACAGAAATCAGTGCCAAGTCTGCATACACAACAATGGTCTGAACCAATCTCCTCTGCTCTAGAGAGCTCATGGAGTTATAGTACAAAGTTCTGGTTCTGCAAAAACCTCCTCAGGTGCCAGTAGTGGTTTAAAAACCCCACCAAACTATTACAGCAATTCCTAGATGTAGCTGTTAAAGGCTACAGACATTAAGTAGGACAAGTTTTATTAATAGACATCTTTGCACTGAGTTGTGCAAACATATGAGGAAGTAATTCCTTGAATGTTTGCACAATAATAACAAATACCACAGAACAGAAATGTCAGGACTTCTCTGTCCTACACCTATATTTCAGGAATGTAATATACTTCCTCAAAATGGTAACTAAATGGGTGAAATCAGGCAACCAGTACGTGTCAGGAGGAATTCAGCTAGCCAGTCTACAAGGGCTGAAACATATCCATCTGCCCATGGGTCAACATCTCTCATAAAACAGTAACTCCATCTCCAATCTGCCAGTCCTGTTCCTCAAGGAAAACCCATAAAACATCTTTCAAAACAAGTCTGGGAACTAAAATTCATAACTCCACTGGGTTCAAAAAAACCTATGGACTCTAACAGAGATATTGTATTTCAGGCACACTATGATGTTATCTCATATTAACCCCTCCACATGCCACAACATATCATTTCCCAAGCTCTCTCCCTCCCCTAGGAAGGATGATAACCTTATCATCCCCTTCTTCCCTCCTCTACCTCCCTTGTAAGAAAGCAGTAATTTCTTTGGGCTTGAGCAAAGGCAAAGTAGTGACATTTTGTGTAGCTACAATCCATTTTCTTCAAATGAGCAAGTCACATTCTGCATTTTATTTGTTACCTCTCCCATCTCACTACAAAAGTAAATTCAGTCAGACCCTTGGTTATTCTGGATGGGATACCATGAACAAAGAGGTGTAAGAAGGTAAACCTGTGGCATAAACCATAGAGTGAAAAATGACAAGGTGCTGCAGATGAAAAATTTCTGAGGGAAAAGGTTAAAGAGCAAATAAACAAAAAAAGACAAATACTATAATTTGAAAGCAAAAGCAGATGAACACAAGCATGGTGGATTTGAAGAATCATCAAGCTAGCAGTAAGTCCTCCTTGCCTTGTGCCTGAGAGGTTTGCTAATCCATTGTGAACAAATCCTTGCTGCCCAACTCAGGGGATAAAACAGTTTTCTTAATGTATTTATTAAAGCAGGTAATAAAATGTAGCCTATCTTTGTGGAGCAGTCTTGGGATATTACCTATATAACTGCTTCCCACACAGAATTGTTTGTAAACCATACACACAAGCATTACCTACTTTTTATTTCAGAAGTGGTCTAAAAGATACCTATTCCAATAAGCTCTAAACAAATCTGAAATATGCTTAGTTTTAAAAACTATGGCTTCTATTTTAGATCTGAGAGAGGGCTTGAATATCCAAACACCTAGTTTTCTGTGCCATAACAATTAGTCTAATAAAATTATTACCACTTCCCAAAAATCCTCTCCTTCCAAGACAATGTTAAAAGTAGCAGAATCTAAAAAGGAAAACAGAACACATCCCTATGCACTGTATGAATAAGTGGGTTTGGTTTCACCAGCTCCAAAAGAAATCACAATGAAGCACAGAGCTCAGCTGGTGATACTCTAGGGACATTTTTAAGACTAAAAGTAAGAGCACACACCACCAAGAGGAACCTTTGAAAGAAAAGTCAACTCAATTTTCTTTCACTTGCAACTCAAAAATGAACTGGAGCACAAATACTGAAATACACTAAAAAGAAAAAGCAACATACCAGCACAGTGAGACTACTTAAAATGAAAATTAGAATTTCAAAAGAAATAGCACTTACACCATCATGGTGTGCATGTCAATGTGCAAACACACAAATGTTGGCAGAAGAATAGAGGTCTCAGAGATGCCGAGTTCTTATAAGCCTCCTGAAAACAGACAGATAGAGGAAATAAATCTATTGCAGCTTCTACTAAGAAGAGTCCAGAGGGAGCCCCACTGAATTACTGGATACCAAAAAGTCCACATGGGGCTTTGGTGTCTAACGAGCTGTAAACAAACGAAGTCACAAGCAAAGGCTTCATTAGTTTTGCTGCTTGTAGAACCACTGGATGTGCTTTCTGATGTCTTATTAATGCATTGCACTCACTGCCAAAAGATGCAAGCAAAGGACTTAATTAAAAAAAAATGAATTAATGAAGAAAGCTTAAAGTATGAGAAGTTAAGAGGTAATAAGTAAAAACTTGATTTTAGGACAGTGAGGTAATCACAGGAGTTAAAGAAATAACCTTCTTTATGGACACTTTGTTCCGCAGGATCTGATGCCACCCCTCCAGAGAAACAATTTTGCAATACACAGGCTCTAATCCCAGAATCACACTGCAAAAGTAATTTACATGTCTCAGAAGTTCTGCTAGGTGATTTGAACCAACTCCTGCTCAGACAAGCCTTCTCTCAGAACACACAAGTGTAACTGGCAAGATTTAAAACCTGATCACTGATCTAGCACTCATTTTCTATCCAGGATTTATAAGAACACAAATTTTAACTATTACATGAAATGAAAGTTGTCACATATCAGGTCACAGATGTATCTTCATTCTGCCCATAATCTCTTCTTCCTTTTCTAAGCTTTGAGAACACTTGGAGTTTGGGTTTTACTCTACACAGAGATTTGGGGGGTTTTTTTGGACAGCTTCATTCTGGAGAAGCCACAACTTTTGAGATTAAATTTTATATTTCAATCAGCCATTGCCCAAGCTTGTGTGACCACCACAAAGTACTCAGGGAATTTCCTTCACACTGAGCACTTGGGGAGGTGTTTTGTATGTGGACCATGACAAGTTGCATCCGCAGATAAAACCAATATACCCCAAGCTTTCCACTCATGGAGAGGCAGAGGTTGCAAGGACAGTTTGATGGATGGTCAAGTTCTTCATTCACACCAGTATGACTAAAACTCTCTTAGGCTGAACCCAGGTGCTATCTCACTGAAAAATAAGCAAATTAAGCACAGAACTGAAGCCTGAAAGTTTCAGTTATCCATAAAGGCTCAATGTGTTGGGAGACATCTCCTCCCCATGGAAAGTATTACATTAATGAATAATTTCATTGCTTAGCGCTTCTCATTTTTTTGTTCTCTGATTAGCACATGATTATTTCCCTCATTGCTTCTGTGTAACAGCACATTCTCCTAGATGAGATGTTTTAAATAGGACTACCCACTTTGGAAACTGTGTTTCCATTTTCTAAAACATTTCCTCCCAGAAAAAACACACTTCTGCATTGTCTTTGAGACAGACAAGTCATAGCTAAGACTGAATTGTTCAGAAACTGTTTACCATAATAAATATTGGTATCCCCCCATCATGTTAATTTTACTGGTGAAGCATGAAATTTTTTTCATTCTATTCTATTTTGCCAACATGGTTAAAAAAACAAATCTTTAGAAATCATGAAGTGCAAGAAGTCCAAACAAGACCAAGCGCAAGTCCCAGAACAAGAAGTGATTCTCCTATCAAGTGGAACATCTATGAAGTGTTCAGTATTTAAATTCCAGATCCAAGAGCATTCAGCTTCTCCCTCTTACTTGGAACATTTGAAACAACAAAAAGCAAACAAACAAATGCTAAGCCAGCTTGTACATATTTTTATTTCTGGACAAATATTAAGAATTCAATGAGAAATCTGGAACACTAAGCAGGTATTGCCCTTGGCTGTACATTTCTGTTTGTCTTGAGTTCATTCCTAAGGAGGTCAAACCGATGAAGAATTCAGTTTACACATCAAGAGTAAAACTCTTGCAGAACATGTGTGAGTTGCACACCAAGGGATAATGCTCAGAGCTGCCACACTGAGTCAGGAAAGTTTCACACAATGTCTGGGGAAAAGTCAGAGCCAGTCCAACTCCTGGCAGAGTCACCATATGGAGTTTACTGCAGTATCATACATTTTGGCCACTCCACATAGCTCTGCTGCCAGCAATGATAGACTGAACTGTTTCTTTACAAGCTGCATTCCTAGAAGCAAACAGTAAATCCTGGCCAGAGAGGGTCAGACAGCTCCTCTGAATCTTTATAATAACAACAGGAACAAAAGAAAAACATCACATTTCAACAAACACTTCAGCATCCAAAATAGTGGAAAAAAATTAAAGAAGAGTATAAATTCCAAGCACATGGTGTGGAAAGCAAAAAGATACTCAAACCTATTTAGTCATGAATGTATCTCTTGATTCATTATGACTTGTCAGTGTGGTCAAAAAACCCAACAGGCAGACATCTGTGAGAGATCCTTCAACCTCCTTAAGCCTCACACATTATTGCATGCCTAATTTATTGCAGTACAAATAGAAAATAGGAAGACAGAGAGGAAATAATAAATGCTGCAGATTCCATGCTTGGCACGGATGTCAGGTACCTCACATAGCAACAGCTGCAGTGGAAGAGCTGCTGAGCTCTGTGAAGATCCATCTTTCCCTCACCAAATCAAGTGCCCAGAGCCATGTAAGGGCAGGAATGGATCTGCCTGGGGTGGCTCACCAGGCTGCCCCCACTGCACATTCTCCCCTCCCTTGTCCCTCAGGAGCAGCTCTAAGCCCCTGTGAGCCATCTGGGAACCAGGTTTGGCTGGATAACCCTGTTATGGGCTACAGGACTTGACAGTGGTCAAGGAACCCGAGCATACCCTCTTCTGCCAAAAAGGCTGCAAGTACTTCCTCCACCCCAGCTGCTTCCACTGTGAACCTCAGCTTAAGAGCTAATTCAACTGCTTTACATGTTTTTAAATCAACAATTTACACATTTAGCTGTGATGACTTAATTCAGCTGAAGTAAATCTATGACTTCTTCTAACTTAGAAGTTCTTTCAAAGGAGGTGTCAAGTGGTAACTGTTTACATTTCCACTCTAAGTCCACCTGTTTACTGCACATTTCAAACCACAGATGCCTCTGAAATGCACTCATGTAAACCAAATGCAAACCCATTACAGCCACTGCAGAGACTGGCACTGCCTACCTTGAGTTTGGGATCAGACTCTACAGCTATGTGCTTTTATCCTGGTTGTTCTCTTTTCTGTCAAATTATTTACCCCTGAGTTGAACTGAAAACTGTCAAACAAATTTTACCTTTAAGCTATCAGCTCAGCAGCTGTAACAGATCTTAAGTGACCAGACTAGAAGAAAATGGGGAAAATGGCGGAACATAAAGCATTATTGACTTTTCCTGCATTTAAGATTAAATTTGGAAGGTTTAATTAATTTCTACATCTGTCATTCTTATTTAAACTTCTCATGTAAAAATAATGGCTAAACCCATAGGACTTGACTTGTGAGGAAGGAATCAACACTGGGACATTACTCTTGGGAGTACCTGCACTTTTTTGTGTATGTAACACCTACAGTCTGAGGGGTCACCAAAGTAAAATTAACACAGTAAAATTAATCAAAACCAGCAATGAACAAAATTTCTATCTGTCAAGGCTCTGGTGTGGATTCTCTCCTGCAGCCACAGGACTTTTGCTACCTTTGGCTTCTCACATGTGTCTGTTGTCGGGTTGGTAAAGCATCCTTCTACAGCACCACCAATGCAATCCGAAACACTCTAAATTCAAAAAAGTGCCTCTTAAGGCCTCATGGTTTTTAAGAAGACAGAAAAGAAACAAAGACTATCTGTTACTTCAAGTCAAATAACAATGAAGTTATCTACACATAAGGAAAATTACCAAAAATTGAACTGTCATTCACAACTACATCCCCAAAACATCAGTTTCAGCGCCATCTTCATTAGTTTTTCTTTCTTTTTTTTAGTACACTAAATAGTATAGAAAACTTCCTTTAAAATGGTTATTTGGTATTTATTAACACTTCTTAGAAAACTGAGACAAACAAAGTTTTTTAAATAACCTTTCTGGACACTGAAGTCTGACTAACACATTTCTGACTAACTGCAAAAAGGAGTTGAAGAATACATCTGAGCTAAATATATTACATGGCTGACATATTTGCATGTTGGTTCAGCTCTTCACTGACAGAAAAAAAGAAAACCAGCAAACAAAACCCCCTGCTAATACAAGTCATTTAGCATTCCTTACCTTGGAACCTGCCAACATAGTCCCCAGCATTTTTGTTCCTTTTCCAATACCAACCACTGCAAAGACAGAAGAAGAAATGCTACTTCAAAACAGCCCTGCAGTTCCCTTTTTCAACAACATTCAATACTAAATATTATGCTAGTCAGAAACTCCGCCTTTCATGCTCTGTTAGAATATGAAGAGAGTCAACACTTTTTTGAGGAAGCATCTCTGATGTTCAAACAACATGGAACTAGTGAAAGGAAAAGAAGTCTAAAGCAAAAGATAAATAACCATCTACTGTTAAAATACTTTAATTCAACCGCTACATTTATTTATCTTTTAATCATCAAAGAAATGGACAGTGCTATTGACATTGCCTCTGGTTTGATGAAGGTTATGGCTCACCGATAATGAATGAACCCTTCATAGTAACCAACAGTCCTTTTAAAGGCTGACAGCGACCAAGAGTAATACAGCCAAGACAGCATCACAGAATTGTTTATCAGACTTGCAGGAAGAAAGTAAAATAATCAAAAGGTCCAACTGTCTCTTACTGTGCATGTACAGATTACAGTTATTTCAATCTTAACACCAGTATTCTAAAAAACAGCAATCAGTCAGCTTTTCATAAAAGAAAGACAGAAAAAGAGGTCTATTTTATATTTTACTTTAAAGCTCTTTACAAGATGCTTGCCTTTAAAATGCTTTCCTATTGATTTTACCACATACAGCAATCCGAAGAAAATTTTAGAAGGAAATTAGTTTTGTGTACAACTCATAGAATGTGTAACAGCTTATGTACTTTATTTTAATAAAACCAGAGGAGTGAAGGGAGCTTTCAGGAAATCAGCTTCGTGTTAATCAAGAGCCAGGATGGAAAACATCAAACTGAAAATGAACTTTGAAAAAAAAATTTTTTGACTTGTGTTCTAATGCTTCTCAGTTTTTATGCTCTGAGACCCATTAGATTCCTCCTTGTTCTCAATTACTACTCCTCTTATTCCCGAGGGTTTTCAGTCACACATGTACTTGTGCTCTCATGCATCTTCAGTTCAACCTGTTCCTGTTATTTGCCAGATAGGAAAGAGCTGCAAGAAAGCTGAGAAAAGGAGATAAGCACACAGATAAGACTTTATAACCAAGCACTTTTCTTGCAACATAATGACATAACTGAACACAACTTCAACAGCTGAGCTGAAATTTGCTGAAGAGTGTCAAGAGAATCAATGGAATAATTTTAAAGAGACATTGAGTGCTTTTGTGAACAAGATACTAACCATTTTCTCCATTAATCATCAGCTTATGGAGAATGTGTTATTGAACAGTGACATAAACCCCACCTGAGAGACTACACTGAATGTAGAAAGATTTAACTGAATTTTAATTTTTTTAATACTTTTTCATGTTTTCTTCTACTGTGGAAACATAATTCATTTCTGCCATATAAAAACAAACCAAACAAAATTCTCATTACACACCAAGAAACAGCAAGCTGGAACCACAGCCCTAGAATAATACCAAAAGAAGATATTCACCAAGACTTGACCTTGCCTTTCTCTCACAGGTCATAGATCACTGACCTCTGCCTCCAAGGCTCTTCCTCACTTACATCTGCTGTCAGTAAGAGAAGCAATATAAAAGTATGTTTTCTGACAAACAGCACTGCTCAGTGACTGGCAGTACACCTGGCACACTAAGCAGGACTCTGTATCAATCAACTAAGCAGGACTCTGTATCCCAGGAACAAAGTTACAGACGGGCAGTGCATAAAACCCGGGAGACAGCAGTACAGATCACAAAGGATTTCAGAAAATTTAATACTTCTGTCACGCTCCTGTCCATGAGGAAGGAAAGCTCCCTGCTCCATCACTCCATCCTGAAAAGCAGCACATATATTCTGAATAACTTGATTCTCTTTTATCCTTCCCTCTCTCATCATTACCTTACCTGAACATACAAGAAATATGGGTACATTCCCTTTCCTACTCCTCTCCAGTTTTGTCCCTTCCAGTCTAGCTACCATTGATTTTTTCCTGTATGTTTTGTATGGCAGTGGAATGAAAGATCCTTTTTTCAATCCATCCACAGCTAATTAAGGTGATGTGCTTCTCTATCTACACCAAGCACATCAAGCCCAAATACTTTTTGTCATGCCACAGAAGCAGGCTTTGGAGACTGCTGGGTATCAGAGCAGTTGGAGAAGCAATTAAAAAAGCACAAGTGATTTTGCTTTTCCTATGGATCAATGCTGTTGACTTTGCACAGTGAGAAGCAGTGTGCTCAAAGGGAACACCTGTGTAAAAGGAAAATGTCTGCTTCAGGAATGCACACTGAATTCTCTAGTGAGTGGCCACAGAGTACAGGAAATTCAAACCAAAGCAGGCAGTGCTCCATTCTGACCCAAGAATGTCACTTCCGCCAGGTTCACAAGTGACAATTACCAGCTACAGACCTCTAGCAACACTTGTAGCAACCAACCTCCCCCTGAAGCTGAATTCTTCCTGAGAGAAGTCATTCACGAAAACTCAGAGCATTCACTTTCAGGGTATACTCAGAATTGTACCTGTTTATTTTCAACAGCAAAAATGTATTGCTGTCATTTCTCCAAGCCAAGGAGAGCAACAAGGTTATGATCTGAGCAAGCTGTAGTCTGCATGTTACTTATCAATAAAACTGCTGGTGACAAAGTATGATGTGGGAACAACCACACCCACAGCTGAGATTTTAACACCAGCAATTGACACATCCTGTTCTTTAGCAAAACAAAAAAAAATTCAATACATGGATTGCTATTGAAATGAAAAGACAAAATATCTTTGAAGATTCTTCTTTATGAAGCAAGAAAGGACAGGTACCTAAAAGTTTTTTGTGCTGAGCTTCAAGAAAAACAGCAGCGGAATTGTTCTTATACAACTTTTTTTTTGGTATGTATTAGCAGCCCTAAAAGCTCCCTCAAAATCCCACAATAGCATTACTTTGAGACAAAATAATTCAACAGATTATGATGACTATAAATCCCCAGCTTAAGTTAAAAAAGCCATCAATTTCTCAGGTATTTTACAATTCATTACACAAGAGTTTATATTTTACCACATGTAATAACCCAGAAGTTATTTGAGGATTTGGAAAAGAGGAGAGAAGGCAGGAAGGAAGAATACAGCCTTCTGTTAAGAAACATGTTACATGCATGTAGAACCATATGCACAGGAAATCTAACCCAGAGCACTCTTGCACAGTAATCAGTCCTTCCCCCAGAACCTGCCATGTGTATCCCAAATTGTTCCTCCACCTGACTTCGTGCAGGCATGAAAATGTCTCCTGAAATCACATTTTGATGACTATAATTATGTTTTTCATTACCCAGAACTCCTGTGGCTGCACTGTCCAAAGTTCCTCCATGTCCAATTTTCAAAACCTGATTTCTTTTGTTCCCTTTTGTTTGCACACCAGCTTCTGCAAATAGAAATTAAAAGGAAGCATTATAAAATAACCTTAGAATGTAGGAAAAATGGCACACATTTCCAGACCGCTAAAGTAAATAAAAATCAAATATTTAAACTATTAATTAGCAATATAGAAATTACTGTACTGCTGAAGACCAATGATTAATTTAGATTTACTCCTGTAAAGGTATTTGCAAAGTATTTTCACTTACATGCTAATGAAGTCTCACATACCATTACAAACAGATTTTTGGGAAGTACTGGTAGCAAACCTGTGAAGTTTCATTAACAAAGCATGGAAGAATCAGCAGCAGAGTTCCCAAAACATCTACTATACACAAATTTTATGCTACATCTGAGCCAATTCTTCATGTATTTACTGCCTGATATTGGGACATGTTCATTTGCATATTCACAGCCCTATGGCAACTCCGCAGTGAACTGAACTTATCCACTGCCACTTTCAAGCTGTCAATGTCCCAACCCAGCAAAAGTCCTATACAGCTGATGACCCCAGGAACTGTGCAGAGCCCAATACCCCTCATTTATTAGTATTAAATATGACACCTGGTCTAAGCTCCCTTATCCATATCTATTACCTCTCCATATGGGGAACCTGATTCTTCCATACAAAGTGTGTGCCTACACTACAGTTCACTACAGAGTAAAATCAGGCTAAGCTCTCACTAGTCTGAAAGTATGTTCTCACTTCATCAGCAAGCGCCCAAAAGCCCAGACTAGATGATCAATTCCCCATATCCATTATAAAAAGAATCTAGGCCATAGTCGCTCCCACTTTTGCAATGATCTCACTTTTCTTTCCTTAATATCTGACTGCTCAGGAAGAGCAGTTTCTGCAGACTTTGTCCAGGACTCTCGAACTTTTTGAAACGCTATGGTTTTCCCTTCTTTAGCGATATTTTTTTAACGGCAATAGGCAGTGGGACTGCAGCAGAACATCCTGCCGGTGCTGCGCTGCAGAGATGCTGCTGGCACTGTTCTGGCACATGGGCACACGCTGTCCTGGGACCCGGCCCCAGCTCTGCAAGCAGCCCGGGACCCCCTGCACTGTGCCCCGCAGGACTGGAGCTCCCTGCTGGGGCAAACCTCATCCCCACCCAGCCCCATGGCTCCGTCCTGCTGCACCCTGGGCGGCAGCAGGGGCCTGCCACAAGCGCCATGTGGTGAATGTGGTGTCACAGCTCACCGTGCACTGTGACCAACCCTGCCCGGCTGGCTGGGACAGTCTTTCCTTAAAGGCCTCCAAGGACACAACTCCAGCACCTCCCTGCGCCACCCATCCCAATGCCTAATCGCGCTTTCTGTGAATGAATTGCTTCTAATATCCAACCTGAACCTCCCCTGGCGCAGCGAGCCAGGAACGGCTCCATTCGCCAAGGTGGGCCATACCATGGCTGTGAACTACTACCAAAACAAACAAACAAAAAACCCACAAAGAGAAACTAAACCCCGCTCAGGCTCCAGTTTCCCGAGCGCTGAACAGAGGATGAAGCGGTTTGCCGAGTGAAGTGGTTTGCCGGGCGTTGTAGCTCCCTCACCCCAAGGACCGCACACACCCGGCCCCATCGCACAGCCGCGCCGGGCAGGGCGCGCCTGGCCCGCACTCTCCGGAGGTGGCGGCCCGGCCGCCGCCGCTCACCTGCCAGCAGCCTCTTCTTGAGCAGGTTGAGCACGGCGGCCGAGGTGGGTCCCTTGGGCTTGCGGACGGCGAAGAGCCCGCTGAGCGAGAAGAGCTTGTCGGCCGCGTGGCCCAGCGCAGCGCCGCCCGCCTCCCCCGCCATGCTGCCGGCAGCGCGCCCGGCCGGGGCCGCCGGGAGCCGGGGCCGCGCGGGCGGGACGCGAGGGAGGAGCCGTGAGGGAGAGCTTTAAGGTCGCTTGGAGAGTCGCCGGCGAGGGCATCGGCGGATGTTTAATGTGAAAACGAAACTAAATTCGTTGCTAAAATCTAAAATCAATCAATCTAAAATCTAAACCAAAAATCACCCCCAAAATTGTCTGGAGGCGGCTCTACCAGACACAGAGCAATTTGCAGACGTCGCTGGGGAAGTTCGCTGACCAGTGTATTGCCGTCCCTTCTATGCCCAAATGGAAAGAATTGTATTCTGACAGGACAAGAGGACACAGTTTCAAGCTGCGCCGGGGGAGGTTTAGTTTGGGTATTAGGAAGAATTTCCTTGTAGAAAGGGTGATTAGGCACTGGAACGGACAGCGCACGGAGGTGGCGGAGTCGCCGTCCCTGAGGTGTTCAAAGGAAGGCTGGATGTGGCACTCAGTGCCACGGTCTGGTTGACACAGTGATGTTCTGTCACAGGTTGGACTCGATGATCTCCGAGGCCTTTTCCAGCCTAATTGATTCTGTGATATTCTGCTGACTGGTTGCTGTGTCCATTAATCTTCCTGCCTCTTTAGGTGTTTTAATGTAAAGAGAGCATTGGGAAGGCTTCTCTCAGATCTCTCGCCTCCATTCATAAGTACAGTGTGTGGGTTTTCCTCTCCATGTCTGATTCGTACAGACTCGTTTCTCTGACAACATTCCCAAAGCATTTAAACAAGTCATGCTTGAGCAAGGCACCAAGAGCTTGGATGCTTCATTCATGGATTTAATTTATTCATTTGCAAGAGCCTGCAGATGAAACCATGAAGAAGCACCTAACAAAAATACCGTCTAACTAAGGGCTATTCATGTTCCCAGACCTTTCCAGAGCTTGAGAGAAGCAAATCTTCCTGTTGAAGTCAATGGCTGTCTCTGTGCGGAGCGGGATCAAGGGTCCCACAGGGCACAGAGCTTCCAGCTGCAGCTGCCACCACTTTGTCCATGAGATGGGGAACGGCTTCCTGCCTCCAGCAATGCCAACCAGCCTCCCCTGCACTTCTCTTGTGCATATTATTATCCAGGCAGCTTATTTGCTTGGATCTCATCTGCAGAGCTGTAATGTGGCTGTGGAAATATTCCCTGTTACCATAAGCTGCGAGGGTGGATTCCCTGGTGAGCGGTGCAGGTCTTTGCAGGACATGGAAGAGAGGTGTGAGAATCCTTGTCTGGAAGATAAAATGGCAAAGCCACACTGGGGAAAGAATTCAACAGGAAAATCACTACTGATTTACATGGAGTTAAAATCCAAGCACTGTGTGGAAGGCATATTGTAAATGGTGATGGAGCTTTTGTTGCAGGCATGGTTTAATCAGGTTGTTTGAAAACCAATTCTAGCCAATTCCCTGCTAAAAAGCTCTTGAACACAGATTGCTGTGTAAGTGGGCTCCAGCAAAACTATTTAAACATGACCATTAAGAGATGGTGTTAGTGAGCTTCCAGGCAGGGAGATTGCAGCACAAGGACTGAAATGCAAACCCGTCACACTGTCATGGCCAGCAATATCGTTGGGCAAGCAGACTGCTCTGAGCACATCACAGAGGATCAGAGGGAGATCATAGGGAAATGAGAGCTCCACTCTTAGCATAAAGTTGTCCTTAATTCATCCTAACTTTCCAAAAATGCAGTAGCAGACAGGCCCTGTGACAAAACTCCCTGTGCTGCCTTCTCAGGATTGACCTAAGCTGAGAAGAGTCTAAAATGAGGCCATTAACCTGACACAGGCCCTGGCTATGAGCTGAGGGCAGTGGCAAATGGCTAACAGCTTTTTTTTTTTTAAGGAGAGGTTTTCAGAATTGAGCAGGAGGTTCTTGTAGGTCTCCCAAACTTCTGCATCCGCAATTAAAACACAACACTTTGTAATTGCAGCAGATGGAGTCTTTGAAGGCTTAGAAAGAAGAGGTTTGGTTTAACTTCAGTGGGCATTGGATAAGGGCCCAAAATAAAAATTGTGAAAAACAATTAATGACTGCCAGTGTTTTAGTTTGCTGGAAGTGTATGTGTAGATAAATCTCACATGGCTCTTTGTGGGGCAAGGTTATTCAGCATTCAAAATGGTAGGAATGATGTACCAAACTGTTCATCTCAAGGGCTTTATTTCAGATTTTCCTTGTGTTGCTTGTGATTAAAAGTCATTACCATCTGCTCAGTAGCTTATTTGAAATGAGATGTTTATTTCCAACAATTCCCAGCCAAGCCAGGATTCACAATGACCAAAAGCATGATTAGAGTTATTGACTTTATTTGCAACCCTAATAAAGTGGCTCAGTAAATGGATGAAAGGATGATGTTGTTTTGTGCATGGAACATGACAGGTCTGGTAGAGGCAGCCCAAATCCTCCACTCAGGTCACTGGAACTGCACAAAGCAATGCCTGGAGGACCTGGTGCAATTGTACAGAAGAGATAATGGGTACTGCTGTACATGCAAACAGCAGGTGAGTGCTATTGCAGGAGAGGAGAATTCCCTGACCTGTTTGTGCAGAACAGATGCAACACTTCCTTCTACCTCCTCCAACAAGATGTTCCCTGCTTTGTGTGCCTTCAGACTGACTTTGGATGAATGCTCACAGACCACAAGAAGAAGAAACTGGTGCTGCATTAGAGCTTTGGAAGCAGACTCAGCAGCAAGAGCCCATTCCTGTGTTTGTGCTCATTTCATGATTCCAGCTTCATCATCTGTACCCAGACAACTGCAAGGAGGTCAACCACAGCTCAGGGTCTCCTGTAGAACAAAGAGTTGCAGCTGTTTGAAAGTTCAGGTCACAGTCACGTAAACAGCTCCCTTGTCAGAGAGAGGGATTCTGTCTGGAATAGGAACTATCAAAGCCTGAAATATTTAATTTTTTCCCCTTTAACTGTTCCATGTGTTTGCATAAGAAATTGTAGATAAATAACAGCAATTTGTTTGTTCATTCAGACCCATTCAGACAGGCATGAAGCACATAATTCATTCATCATTTGTGAGCAGCTCTTCTGAACAAAGGCAGGTTCTTCAGGATCTTGTTGAACTGCAGCAGGTTTGAAAAAAGAATGTCAGCTACAGAATGTGAGGGAAAAATAGAACTACCCACAGCATACACCAATGCTAGGTTTGGCAATTAGTCATTCTCGCCATGAAAACAGATTCCCAAACTGCAAGTATTTAATGAGCAGATTTTTGCATTTTGTCCAGAAGATCAGCAGTCAATGTTTACACCAATCTGGATTTTAAGTCTAGACTTAATTATTTATAGAAATATTTTCTTTAGATTTTTATACTGGATTCTCTGTTATTAGTGGGATTCTTTTTCATTGAGAATAGTTTAGACAAGAGGAGGTTTTGGTGAGCTGATTCAATGCAGACTTAGAGTGCCAGTTTGAATTGGACTGGACAAACCACAGTAGGATCCAAATGTTTTTAGCTATTTCTTCTTTATGTGAAATGCAGTTTTGGCAGTCAGCTAAACAAGAAAACAGCAATTTTTCCTGACCATCGGTACTTGTAGTGAGACAGAAAAATATGACAGAGTTTTCAATTGCTCCTTATGGACCCTTTAGAAACATATTGCATTAGTGAGGGTGGATCTGGAAAGTTACTTTTAATCTCTGATATGTGCCCAGGTCTGTCTGTAATGACAAAGGACTATGCATGCTCTGGAATCAGAAGATTCAGTGATGCTGAGGGGGAAAAAAAGAAAATATATTTTGCAGATCTTTGATTTTTCTGCTAATAAAAGTCTCAGTGGGATTCTCAATTCTTGTTTAAATTCACACCATCTCTTGCTACAGATTCTGTCAAAGAAGTAATTTTCCATCAACCTGCATCGTAATTAGATATGATGAAGAACTCACCAGATGTGCATGTGGAAGAAGGCAGCGTATGAGAGATTGTTTGTATAGACAATTTAAGTCCAACTTGCCCCTCTGTAAATTCAGAGCATAAGGTTAAAAGGATCTAAACACTTTTACAGCTGAGAAGCTGTAATGCCACAGCTACAAAATAAATTCAGCAATGAGTTGATCTGGAGTGTGTTTTCTTAAAAAATACTCAATCTTGATTTGGAGATTCTGGGAGACAGGGAAAAAATTAGATCTGTATCTTCACTAGCAGTTCAAATTTATACTCGTTTTCTCAACTGACTTTGTACAATTTCAGCATTCAGATAAATGTGTTAATTATCAGCCCTTTGGCAACTCTTTCTCATCTTGTGAGCACACATACAGACTCTGATTAATGGTTTATGATTAATGTGCAGAAAAGAACACACCTGAGCTCCCCTAGTGACCTCTTTTCCTCACCTATTCACTCGAGGGAAGGAGGAGATTGGTTTTTTTCCTCCAGGAAAAAAACAAAACCAAAAAAACCTCCAAAAAACCCTAACAATAACAACAAAAAACCCCTGCCTTCTACATCTACCATTAAACTCATGTTCAAGTTAAATAAATGTTGTGTAATTTTCTTGGCACAAGAAAGCTGAAGTCTGTGGGGGCCCCACCTGTGGAGAGGGAGAAGCTTCTCTCCCAGAACACTCCTGCAGGTCCAGGTTCAGTGGGCTGTCCCTGCAGTGGTGGCAGAGCCATCTCCTGTGCAGAAACAGGGGCAGCTCAGGTCCCAGTGCCACTGCCTGAAGCCTGAGGAATGGCTGGGGAAACAAGAATGGCGCTGCTAGGAGTTTCCTTCTCCCCTGACATAACTCCCAGCTTTTTGTGGTCAGCAGCTGGAGGTATTTTTAGCCAAAGCTGGAACATGAGCCATTATATTTGCCCTTTATCCACAGGTCTTCTAGCTGTTATGTGCTCTGCCTAATTGCTCTGAAGCCATTAGCCCATTCAGCTTTTACTCTGTACAGTGACTTTCTCAGGTCAGGCAGTTGGAGGTTCTATGAAGGAGTGCTATTTATTTTGGCCTCTATTTTGGGCTCCCTTGACTTGCACTAAGTACTTCCCAGTTCTAGTACAATAAAAAATGAAAAATTCACACATTCACTTCCTCCATCTCTTTCACGACTTGAAAGGTCTTAAATCATATTTTGCTCATCCCCATCTGTCTCCTCTCAATATGAAGAATCCTATTAATTCTTTCTGAAGTTTCCTATTGAGTTGCTCCTTGGACAGAGGATATCCTTGTCTTATATTCTTCATGATTATATCTTCTCCATCTATTTTTAGATTTTACAACATCCTTCTCGATATGGGGTGGCCAGTGTTTTACTAAGCAGGTAAATCTGGCCATGCTCTGGTTTTATAGCATGACCTTCTGTTGTGATTTATGTTCCTTCCCAAAATTCCTAACACCCAATTTAATTTTTTGATCTCTTTACAAGGTGCAGATCTTGACCTCCTGGGCAAAGCTCTTGAGCCTCTTTCTGCACCTGGAGCATCATTAACAGAGCAGGGCATGGATGGTTGCAGTGTCCCTGGCCCTCACCACACTTCCTGACTGCCTGACACTTCAGGGATTGCAAGGGAAGCTCTGATCCCCGAGAGCTGTTCTCTTTCTCCCTGCATCCTCCATCTTCCATTGCATGGATGCTTTTAGGGGGACAACACACAATTATTGGAGGAAGGTATAATTCTCTGCAGAAGTAGGGTATCACACATCATTTTTTTAAAATAAATTTTTCCTCCCAGTGTGCCAAGCCTGGACATTCTTCCCAAGAGTGGCTTGCACAGGTGACTCCCAGCAAGGAAGTGAACAGCCAGGTGAAAACATTTCTGCTTGAGGCAGCCAGACAAGCACAGAGATGAAGGTTCACTCCTCATGAAGGTCCTGAAGTTACAGCCCAAAATGTAACAATTGCTTAAAAGGTCTGGTCTACTGTAAGCTCGTAGGAAGAAAGAAATCTCTCTCCTCATACTGAAGAGGAAGAGCTGTCCAGAAACCCTGCAAAGGGCAATGGTTAAGCATCTCAGGTTCCTCCTGCCAAAAAGAGCAGGAACGTAAAAGTAGATGACCAACCCCTAGACACGACCTCAATCAACAGATCTCTCCAGAGACATCCCCCACATCAGTCATCTCACACATGGGCACAAACTGGCCTTTCGCTACCCTGGCAGCTTTTTTCCAAGCCACCTTTTTGGTATATTCCCTGTAAGTATTCAATCCTTTTGACCCTCTTTCAAAGACAGACAGCTCCCATATTCATCTACCTGACCATTTATCCCTTACAGTTTCTTCCTACTCTCTGCCCAGTGAAACATCTTTGCTGTGAGTGGCTTATAAACATTACCAGCAACTACCTGGGATAAGAAACTCAGATCTGTGGATTTGCTGTCCTTTGTCCCAAGAATGAACCTGGAGCTGAGGAAGTCTCTGCTGCGTTCCCTGGCCAGAGGAGTCAGTGGCCATTCCAGCAGATTTGGCCTGGAAGATTCTGTCCTGGCATGAGGGCGGCCAAAGCCCACTTCCTCCGCCCCCTTTTATTGTCACAATCTCCCGTGAATAAGCACAAGTAACCACAACTTAGTTACAATTAATTCAGAAGTGCAGGCAAACAGAAGTAGCCATTGCCCAGGGGTAGGGGCAGCAATTGCATCACTAATGGGAACTCCAGGATCAATCATTGAGCAGCTCCAGGCAGTGAAACATACTTCAAATGCATGTTACAATACTGTTGACAGAAATGGTTCCATTTGCCATAAATTATTCAACTTTTAATTGTTTAGGCTTCAGAGTCTGTAAAGATGCTAATTGCCAACTGTAGGATTAAATTGATAATGCTTGCTTTTTATTTTCATAAAGTTGCACTTAAAAGTGCAGAGAGAAGAAAGACTGATTTTACATGTAACTTGTTAAAAACAAAGAGATCAAAAAGTTGATGACTTCTGCTTTTCCATTCTGGGTTGCAATCATTAAAATTATGTTCCATATTTATCATGTCTGTGTGAACAAAGTAATAAATATTTTGACCAGCACACATACCTAAATCAATATTCCACTCACTCAGGGTTATCCCATCCCATATCTTCATCAGGTGCAATGAGTACCCTGAGACTATATTTTTACCTGTCATATCTGAAGACCTATACTTTTCTTTGAAATAGGAAAGTAAAATGGAGTCAAGTATTTTCCAGTTTTCTGGCATCTCTTCCAGGTTTTCATGTATTTTTATCATTCTTTCATTGGCTATTTTATCTTGCAGGATTAGTAAGGATGTTGTCTAGACAGCTGACAAAGAGAAGGTCTGGGGTTTGTAGTAAACACTGTGGGGAAGTGGTAATGGAAGTTTATTCAGAAATATTTTTGTTTAGGAAAATACCCAATTTCCTAGAACTGCAAAACTAGAAAGTCAGTCATTTAAATTTTTTTTTTTTGTTTAATTTGAATCTCTGTTTAAACTGTTTGGTGAAGGAAGGAATTGATCTTCTAGTATCCTGATTCATATTCCACTTCTGAAAGGAACATCAGTGCATCTAATCTCCAACACACAAAAATAAGCTAACGAATCTTTTCCTCTATTAGATGTTGAAAACCCCTTCCTGGAAAGCTGAAAAAAGGCCGAAGTATTTTTTTTTCTTTTAGCTCAGAATTTCCCTTTGAAGCAATATTCACTTACACAGCTGAAGAGCTTGATCCCAGGAGTGCTATCTGTTGAAGTCAGTGAGAGGTAAAGGATGCTGAAAATCATGCCCTAATTGCCAGCCTGGCTTGAAGGTACGTGCTCTGTCCTACTAAGGAGCACAATCACCCTCTGCAGGGGTGAAATCGTGGCAGGCTGTGGTGGCTGAGCTCACCAGGGAATAAACACAGCACTGAGAAGAGGCACTAAACAGGGCCACCAGGGCAGGGCTGTTTTGACAAAAGATAATCAAGAGGGATGTACAAAAGATGGTCTACTTGAGTTAGAGCTTCGATGAGGATACTCTGCTTGAGTACCCGCTTGCTTTAAGCCCCCTCATTCATAGGAAGGTCATTAAATTACTTTCTTTCTGGAGTATATTTATTACTTTTAAATCCAGTGCAGTCTATTTAGTCTTTCATGATGGTAAATCATTAATGAGAAGCTCCTGCACACAGTCATAGAATTTGTCTGATTACTCCATTCATATTTAATAAGCTTGCTGCTTACACTTCAGAGTAACAACAGAAATTAGATAGTGCAATACTTCAGTCCTGGAGTGCCCCTAAATTTGGCTCTAAATTATTCATTATACTGGCTGAAGGCAAGAGAACTGTTGCAACCCTAAATTTATCTAAATCCTACATTGTCTAATCTGTGCCTCTTTGTTGTTATTCTCACTTTAAAAAATAACTAATTTTTATTGAAACAGAAAACATCTAGGTTTTGCCTGTTGTAGATTTATCATCATTCTCTGCAAAACCACTGCAGTCAGCTAAAAGCAAAGATCCCTTACTTGGACTTCAGCTGTATAGATAAAATGTGAGCCCTGCAACCAAGTAGGACTGTGAAGATGTGTTTTGTTAAAGCAGGGATTGCGTTTTCTGGCTAAGACAGTATTTTTTTTAACTGTCAATTAGACAAGAACACAGAGATTAACCAGCTGTGCTCCCACATTTTTTAGGGTTTTATTGTTTCATTCTATAAACTAAATGTCTCTTTTGTATGGGTTATATCTAGAAACACACTATCAATGTAATATTTTTAAGGTCATTAAAATAAATAAACCTTCTAAGATAAAAGATCTAATCTAAGCCTAGGTGGGCCCTCAAGCAGAGTCTAAAATCATAATGTAAATGTTGATGTGCTCATAACTGATTTAGCTAAATAGACAGAATCTGCCCTATTTTCAGATTTCTCACTGGGAATGTCCCAGTCTTAAAAGTCATATCTGAAAACAGGATCACAAAATATGTATCCCAACTTTGTCAAAAGCAGAAACTTCATAAAAACATCTCACCTAAGGAAAGGACTTGTGTCCTCTGCTCCCATCTTCTAGCAGGGATTTCCTGTTCTCATGGGAATCATTCATGAACCACTTCTAAGGTTAAACCTTTAATGGATTATGTACAGCTGCTCAGCATAAAAATGGATCAGGTGTTTATGGCACTGGCTCTGAGGTTTGTTTCTCAGTGTTACTCAAGTCCAGCTGTCTAACACTGTGGTAAAAACAGGCTCATGGGGAGGGGTACTGAGCATCAGAGAAATACCAGCTCCTCTCAAAACACCTTGGAGGAAAATAAAAATGAAAAATAAAGTGGGATTTGACCAAATTACACACAACCAAGAAGCAGCTACCCACACTTCTTCCTCAATGCCTGCACTGCTGAGTGAAATGGCTCCACTGTGGAAAGCCCCAGCCCGGATTAGTGGCAGCACAAAAACCAATCATTCATCTCACACCTCAGCTTGACCAAACAACCTGGTCTAATAGGCCAACATGAGGAAAGAGCATAGAAAATGTTGTTACACTATTTCCAAAATGCACAAAGTTTGCATTAAAAGGTTGGAACCTCTTTTTACTCATTGCCTGTAAAGTGACATGCATCGTAAATGTGTCGTTATCATCACCTGGTCTTAAGAAATAAAGTAACACATGTAAAAATTGCATTTTATCACATCTCAAGTACTGTCTCAGTGGAACACTCACGGAGACAGATTGCATATCCTGACAGCAGTCCAAGAGGGAAAAAAACAACTTTAGGAAGGCAGCACAATCTAAATTTCTTAGAGTTGAGCCAACAGACAGATGGCAGGAACTAAACGTCCTTAAAAAAATCCCACGGCCGTGGTTGTCCTGGCATCAGTCTGATACTCTGCCAAAGTGAGAGCCCCAATGAATGAACTGCAAAGAGTTTACAGTTGTTTCAGTCAAAATCAACTTAAGGGGTAAGAGTTGGAATAGATGAAGTGGTGCAAATGACAGCAACTCAGAATGTCAGTGTAGGAACCTGCCCATTCAATACTGTCAGTGGGAGGGAGAGACTCTAAAAGAAATCTGTGATTTGACAGTCAAATTAATAAGTTAATTTTCAGCAATAGTAGATCAGTTATTGTAACTGCTCCATGGCCAGCAGCTCCAGCTACTGGAAGCTTACTTCTTATACAGAAAATAAGGACAAGGCTTTTCCCTGCTTCAATCATCAAAAATAAAGCTTAAATTAGATTTGTCTTGGATATAGCAAAGACAGATTTATGGAATAACAACCTCTCTGCTTTCACTCTCCAGGACTGTCTGCACAGCACACACTCCTGGGCAGGTACCAGCCATGCAGCTCCCCCAGCCACCCCTGCTTCTAGTGCCATAGCAGAGCTTAAAGATTTCTCTTTCAGAGAAATCCCATTAAATAATGCCTTAGCTTTCCCCTGTGTCTTGCAGAGCAGGAAATACCAGCTGGGGGAGGAATGAAATCTAGAATAGCAGCTTGTATTAAACAAGACTTTTGAGACCTCTCCCTCATTCTTTTAAGTACAGCTTAATGGTTCAGGCACTAAAAGGATCTGCTTTCCTCCTCAGAAACATTCATCTGGGTTTAGCTTTGAAGTCCAATAGTTTTAACACTGAAAACTGTGGGTTTGTGAGTTTCAGCAGCACAGTACACTTGATTTCTCTCAAGGGATCTGTACATTGTCTGACCAGCATAAAACAAGAGTGGAGCCATAGGAGATGCTCACAGGAAGATGTTTGTGTGTCAGAATCTCCATCACGTCTCTGAAATCAGCTCTGCTTTGAGCTTGGGCTTGGCAGCCAAAACAACAGCCTTGTATGATGCTGGTAGGCCACGCTTCAGTTCATAGGCACACACTTCCAAATGTTTCTGAAAATCTTCTGAGCTCATTTCAGAGGCTTCATGGGGCAGGGAACAGATAGAAAAGATGACCTTCCCTCAGAAGCCCTCCCCTCAATGGGTAGACTTGGCAACATCTCCCACTCGTAATTCGTATTTCCATCTGTCCTCTCATTGAAGGATGAGGGTGAGCACATTCCTGGGGGAAGGCTGGCCACAGAGCTATGATTGGTTTTCCCTGCATCATTGCTGTCCAAAGTGAAGGAGACATCCTGGCCAGTGGCAGGCGGGCAGAAGGGGCTGCAAACACTTACAAACCACAGAGCTGATTAAACTGGCTTTGATCATCACAGTAATTCTGCATCAAAGATGCTGTGTGGCAAATCACTGCATTGCACAGATCACTGTGCTGGAGCCATTCCTGGGCGAATGCTTTTCTCCCCAGTGCCTGAAAATGGGCTCTTTATTCCACAGAAAAGGGAAAGATTGAAGCAAACTATGGGCACAATGAGCAAACTGCAGGGTCTTCTCATTTTCACTGGGGCCAGTCTTACCCAGCCTGTCCAGGAGCAAAGAGGACACTTACAGCCACTTTTCTTCTTTCTGGTTTTGATTGCTGTGTGCTTCTTGCCTGGGGATCCAGGCCTTTGCTGTTCTGTTTACCCTTCCCAGAAGTGCACTTAGCCATTAATGGAAGATTCGAATTCAGGCACTCACTCTGGGGAAAACATAGGTTACAATAAATAATGGTCACAGGTTAAGTCATCCAGGTATTGTGTATGCTCTTAATGGGTATCTAAGAAAAAATATGACATAATGCTTGCAAATAAATTTTCCCCATCACACCACCATCCATTTTAAATTATATCTCTTGAGAGTTTTCAGTTATTTTCTTTTCTTTCAAACACGGCTTCCCTGTGTGTCTGGACTCTGAAGTAGAGGGCTGAATTCAAACTGCAGAGAAATCTGTTAGAAAATGCCTGGGGGTATATGTGGCACAAAGACACAGGAACTTTATCTTCTTTTCTGGCTGCTCTGAACTGATTGTGGGGATTAATGATTTATCTCTCTTTAAAGAACTCCTTGGAGCTACATAGTCTCAAATCAGATAAAGTATATACTATTCCTCAATCAGGCACCTGCCAATTTAGGTTCAGCCTTTAATCTGGGCAGTTGTAGTTTTACAAAGATTTGACTTCAAGAAAAGTTTCCTGAGAGATATCATCAGTGTTCATCACTTTTCCAAAACCTGTATGATATTCCTTCTGTTAGCCTGGAATAATTACGAGAAGAAAGGAGAAATAGCAGAAATCTGCCTTTGTGCTGAGAACAATGCACAGCCACACATCTGTCCTGGGTAAATCCCTTGAACAGTGCGTGGGGCTTGAGCTGGCTCCTGACACAAGGACAGAGGTGGCCTGGGAGAGTTTCACAGGCACATTTCCTCCTGCCCTCGGGACCAGGGTGGTCACCCCTAGGGCTGGTTTCCAGCAGGCACGGGGAAAGCAGGGAGCTCTCTCATCCAACCAGTTCCAGTTTGCTGCAGATTTACACATCTGTGCAGAAGGGGAGCAAGGGATTAGTCAGGAGCAGAAATACACAATATTGGTCTATAGACAAGTGTTCCAGAGCTCAGTATGGGTTTTTGTAGAAATGCACCCTTGTGGCTTGGTGACATTAAATCTGATTATTGACTCCCTTGTAACGAAGTCAGTGGGAGTCATCTTGTTGAAAGCATGTTTGGACCAGATACTTGTCTGATTCATGTCCTTATTTATATGAATCCAAAGTGGGATTTGCTGTCTGTGGTAAAAAAGAAAACTAGCTGTTTACCCACATATACAATAAAAGAGAATTCACACACAGTCAGAGGTCTGCCAAATGCAAGACAGCTCCAGAGAAAAATGGCATTGTAAACCACTTCATAGCTTAAAAGAAAATAAGCTGGGTGTACAACAAGGTAGGAACCATCTGCTTGGCTTCAGTGGGAATTTCCCCAGAGTAATCATTACAGGGGGGGATAGATCATGAAATAAAGGAATTTTTTTTCTATCTCTCATAATTAAATTTACTGGGTTTCTGCAGAACAGTTCCTGGCACAGAGTAAGACATGTAGATGCAATACCTTATCATTGTAAAGCTGCATAATTACAGTGATAAACAAGCCCATTTAGTTTAGCAGAGTCTCACATTTTGTCTGACTGACAGACCTGAATTTTCTACACACCATAAGTCCATTTTTTGTAGTCATGTCAGATTTCCCATTCAGCCGCTGCTCCATGCCTTTCCTCCTCACAGCATCCGAGACAAGTATCTGCTTGATGTAGTACCAGTTCTAGGAAACTAAAATTTGAAGGGGTGACCTTATTTGCCTCATTCTTCTTCATGACATTCAGACAAAGTAGTTCACCTCTACACAGGTCTTCTGTAGTTAGAAGCAGAGAACATGAATCAGGAAGGTGGAGGTCTGTATGACCTTGTAATAAATTAATATTGTCCTTAGGCTTGACGCTTTTGGCCCTGCACAATAAATTCTTGATCACAATGTAAGTTCAGACCTACTCCTGATTTGCTTCTGCTGTGGAATATGGAATTAATATTGCAGGTTGTGATTCTGCTATAATGCAATTGGAATTAAATATTGCTGTCAATCTAAGTACATTTAATTAAGCAATATTTACAGAGCAGTTGGATGCTCTGAGGACTACAATGCAGTGACCTGGAATCGTTCAAGTCTTCATTTTCTTTCTTTTTTATTGTCATAATTCAGCATTTCAGCTTCGTTTGCCCTGGTAATTTGACACTGTGTCACATCCTCACCGCTGACCTTTAGAGGACAAGAAGCTGGGACCATTGTGCTGGTTCTGTGCTTTTCCCCTTACAGTTTCATATAACACATATTAGATTTACTTTTATTTTCTATGTGAAATGAAACCAGTCTTGAGAGTTACACTCTCAAGAGTCAGAAATAACATTTTGTTGAATCATTTTGAATATGCTAAGCTTCATTTTTCCAGCTTCTATGCTAAGTGGAAAAGGCCAAAAGAAGTAACAATAATTGTCCAGTCTTGTCTGTACTATTAATTAAAAATTAATAGATTACATATTAAAAGAAACATGAATAATTTATCTCCAAGCAGTGTGCCTGACTAGGAAAATCCACATTCTGGCTGTATTTTCTCAAAATAAGTAAAATACAGAAAGTAATTATCTCGCACAAAAAAGTTTAAAATTATATTGATTATATATCTTGAATGAAAATATAGTCAGGTGAGTTTACAGAGAAAGACAGAAAAAAAGTAAAAATAAGGAAATATTTTTAGAATAGGTGCCTTTTTTTTAATCTTTTGCAATGTTTAATTGACTTTCTAATGTTCTTTTTAGCAATATCATTCTTTGTAATCAGAACCAGAGGAAAAATCATCAATAAGCAAGAAACCAGCTTTTCTAAGATGTCCCATTCACCATGATCAAAGTCTTTGAACCTCAGGGCTCTGGGAGCATTTTTCCTTCCAGGAGCACAGTGAGGAGTTTTTGCCTTGTGGCTGCAGGGCTGAGAGTCACCGGGGCTGTCTGAGCCCTGAAGGGCACAAGAGGAACCCACAAGCCCTCAGATGAACCCAGAACTCGAGGCTTTGCTCCACTTCTTCTTCTCCAGGCGTCCTGATTGTTCCACATTTAGAAAACATAAATGTTAGATGAATTTGAGTTGGACCATGAAAAACCTGCTTATGCACAGGGCAGTCCCACCACTTGAACCCTTGACTCCACTGCTTGAATCCAGCCACAGAGAATTCCCAAGCTGGCATCTATCCCGATCCACACAGCTTGAGTGGTTTAAAGATGCTTCTGTGCTCACAATATTTGGGTCTGATGTGACTTTCAGGGTGACAGCCCACTGTCGCTGACATCTTTTATGAAAAATCCTTTCCTTAGGATTTTTCCTCCTGAGAAGCTGAGAGGCCTCAGGAAAAAAAAATGTAAACAATGGTTATCTGCTGCTGTGGAATGCAACAGGGGGATCTGTGATTGGGCTCATGTGGTTGTTTCTAATTAATGGCCAATCACAGCCCAGCTGGCTCAGACTGTCTGTCCGAGCCACAAACCTTTGTTATCATTCTTTCCTATTCTATTCTTAGCCAGCCTTCTGATGAAATCCTTTCTTCTATTCTTTTAGTATAGTTTTAATGTAATATATATCATAAAATAATAAATCAAGCCTTCTGAAACATGGAGTCAGATCCTCGTCTCTTCCCTCATCCAAGAACCCCTGTGAACACCGTCACAGCCAACAGTCTTTGGTAATTTCATGAGTTCTTTATCAGCCTTTACAAACATGATATTTTGCCCTAAGAAGCTGCTTAATAGACTCAGAGTGCAGCTCCCCTTAGAATTCAGCAGAGCAAAGACGTTCCCACCTTCTCGGAAAGCTGAGGGCCCGTGTGTCAGTCCTGCAGCATCCATGGCTGAAATCAGTTCTGCAGGATGTACCAGCTGTGCTCAGGGCAGGAGCTGGCCTGGCAGCAGACGCATCATCCCCTCCTGCCACCCCTGCTCTGGGGACAGATCACCCGGGGGCTGTGGGGGCAGCGCAGCCTCTTGGAGCAGCACAGCAGAGCCCCCAGGGAACGCTGAATCTGGGCTTTGGGTCCTTAGGGCGGGGTGTCACAGATTTTCCCTCCATAATGCACATTTTGACATAAATACCAGCCGCAGTGAAGCGTTTTCCGTGAAGCAGTCTGATAGAAAACGGTCAGGCCGCTGATGCGCCCATTGCCGAGATAACCCAGGGCTGGCAGCGGTGGGGAACAGGGGCGGCCGCAATTCCCGGGAACACCCGGGTGGCATCGGGCTGGCTTTAGCACAGCAGAGCGGCAGTGACCGGGGCTGGCAGCCCCCGACTGATGATGAACTGGCCGTGCAAGCTTTAATTAGCCAGCGACAAGGCAGAATTACAAGCACGGTTTTACGAGCGCAAAGTAAATACTTGCTCCCCTGCTTTGGCCATCCCTGGGATTTATTGGGCGCTTGGATGTGTCCATGCCTCAGAGCCAGGGAGGCAGATGCTGGGGGAGTGAGGAAGAGGCTTTTGCAACCTGACCCCTGAGGAGGAATAGCTGCAGCCAAGCCTTTTATGCTGGCACATTTTTCTGAAATATTTATGCCCGATCACCCGTTGTTGTTTACCTCAGAGCCTCCTCTCCTTGCTCACCGCGGGTTGCCTCATCAGACAGTCTTTGCTATTTAGGGAGTGCAGAAAAAAAAGTTAGGAGACTGAAATTAGAGGAAAACCTTTCTGGCACACACTGAAGCTTCCACTAGGAGCTGTGGGGAATTAATTGCCAGGCAGGAAAGGCTGGGAGTGGGGACTGGCGGGCGCACCAGCAATGTGGTGCAATCATGTGAAGGGCAGAATTCCCTCATCTCGGCAGGCGTGACTGCTGTGGATTTAGGTAGGAACTGCTTTTCAGGACCAGCTATTGTTGTTTCAGCCAATCCATGCTGGATGCCTTCCCCTTGGCTGCTCGCAGAAAGGGCAGCTGCAGCCTCAGCAGCAGCCTCAGCAGCCACCCGCAGCAGGGAGATGGGGAAAAGCCTCAGAGCAGGAGGCAGAAAGTAGGTTAACCTGAAAGATGAGAGTGGGAACACTGCTCCATAGACATCTTTCTTACAGGATTTGATATATTCACTTTTTAATGTCTCAGAAGCAGAGGGTGTTGCTTTGCATCGCTGTCAGTGAGGAGGGAGCTGAGCTCCCTCCCTCCGTGCTCCCCTCTGTGGCCTGATTGCTGCAGGAGAAGGGAAGACCAAAGAAAGTCAATATGGATAAACCCCTGTTGAATTCTGGTATTGGTCAGACTGCTGGTGGAAGGGTACAGCCTCCCCCGGGTCACAGATTTAGCTGAGAATAGCAGATTTGTCCTTTTCAACAGTTTTGCAAGACAAGGTGCTTTTGCTGTGGGATTTTGGGGTTGCTTTGATCAGTTTGGGGCTGTTTTTTCTTTACTGTGTCTAGATCCAGGCTGCCTGAAGATAACCATGTGTTTGCCAGCGATTTTAGTGAAATAGGAATTTGACCTTGAAATATGCTGAGTTCACGGGCTATATAAACTAAAATATTTTGTATGTTTGCTCTAAATCCAGACAGCCAGGGAGCTGATGGTACCTTTCCCCACTGCAAACAGATCTGCTGAAAAGCATGAACCTTGATTTAAAGGAAAGCCACCACTGCTGATTGTGTGTCGTCTCTTAGATGGAGAGTGGAAGGAGAATTGAGATCAAATACAGTTTATTGACTTTATTCCTTCCTTAACTAACAGGCAAACTTCTGAAAATGTGCACAGTAGCCTTTTTATGAAATATGAAAGCGAGCACTAAATTACAATCCTCAAATCACCAATTCAGAGCCCACAGAAATATTTTTTTTTCCATTTCTTCATCTATAATTTCCGGGCTGGAGCTCTAGCCATTAATAGCAGCTACATCATTGCAGTGCCGACACTTCAGCAGCACCCTCATCCATTTCAGTCATTGATCCACTAATGTGTGCCGGATGAGAAAGGAAAGGGCGGCTCATTCATCCTCCCCCTCCTTCCTCCTCCTCTCACCAGGTGGCATCCACTCACCCATTGCTTTAAATCCCTATCAGATTTCAGAGGCTCAGTGTTAATTGTTCCTGTACAAGGACTGACCCCAGACAGTGAAACGAAAATTAAAGTAAAGGGGCCGTGGAAGTGGGGGAAATGCTGCAGGAGGGGATGGATCTGCACCTGCTTTCCTTGGCCCACTACTGCAGGCAGCGCTGGAAATGACAACAGAGCTGGAGCTGCAAAGCACACTTGTAGGCTTTGGGTTCTTCCTGGAATATGAAGCCAAACAAGGAAAAGAGTAGGAGAAATGCTAAAGAATTTAAGCAATAAGATTAAAGGTACAGCAAAGAAATGGCACTTTGAGTAGCATCAGCTGCACAAGTAATACTGTAATTCCAGTTGCATATGGAGCAAAAAATATTCTTCCCATGCACATCCATGGGTAATCCATATTGGAGCCCTGTTTGGGTGTTTTTCTGACTTACAGAAATACTGAGCTGAAAGATATATTGCTTATGTCTGTAGCTCGCTGGGATTTCCTTATCCAGAAACCTGATTTTTAAATTTTTAGTTTTTAATCTATCCAACTAACCTATAGGCACATTCTTCTTTCCCTTTCCACTCTGTTTGGTACTTCTGCTCTTTTGTTCTCATATTCCTTATCTTTATATTACTCATTTTGGGGATCAAAGTGCAAAGGAAATAAAAATCCTGTTAGTTTTCAAAGGTCCACACAGCAGTAGATAATTGGTTTCCAATCAAGCCCAGATTTCTTTGATCTCCAAAGTCCTCACAAAGAACATTTTGCTAAGACACAAGCATGTGTTAGCTAGCACTACCAGGAAGATCTAATTCTGAAAGTCTGTGATTACCTGAGCAGTGACACTCATAAAGATGAGAGGGACTGATTACAATGCTGTGTTCTTACACCACCTCCCATTACTCTTGCATTAATGGGACATACCTACCCCCTTCTGAAGAAACACTCTCACTAATAGTTCTCTCATGCTGTACTAACAGAGGTGATGGGTCATGCAGCAGGGTCAGGGACAGAAATCAGCTTCTTCCAGCTCCCCAGACCATGGCTCAGCCCCATGAACACCCTTCCTTCTCAGATTGCTGCTCTTTCCAGTTCTGCCCATGGAGACAAATGGAAATGTGCTGCCCATTCCCACCTCTGCAGCATTTACAATCTTTGCCTGTGCTGGTTGAACTTTCTGGGCTGTGGTGCAATGACCAGTGTAATGTTGTTTATGTAACACAATGCCCAGCAGCTAAGGATATGAACTTTTCAAAACCAGCTTTGCCACCAGAAAAACCATGATGTGAATCTAGACCCTTGTTCATCTTTGCAAGGACTGAATCTCTGCTGTCACTTTGAATCTCAGTGACCTTCACCTCAATTTCCCTTATTCACTTAATGCCTTTCTCTCTCCACCCACACCTAAACCCAATAAAACATGAGTGGGGTGGGTCTTTTTTCCTAGGTGACAGCAGGAAATGGGGGATATAGTATATATATATATATATATATATATCCTATTTATATTGGATATTAGGAATAAATTCTTCACTGAAAGGCTGGTGAGGCATTGAACAGGCTGCCCAGGAAACTGCTGGAGTGACCATCGCCTGGATGGTGGATTTAAAGATGTGTAGATGTGGCACTGGGGGACATGGTTTAGTGACACCACTAGTGCTAGGTTAATAGCTGGACTTGATGATCTTCTAATAAATCTTACTGATTTATTAAAAGATCTTGATGATTTTAAACAAGCAGAGGTCCTTTGCAACCAAAATTATTCCATGGTTCTGAATGAAAAATAAAATGTGTTCATGCTACAAAAACATGATATATGGTTAAATGATCTTGGGCTTGTAGGAATCTCTCTGTTTTTTTCTTTTCCCTTTCTCTTTTCCTTTTTTCCTTTTGTTTATTTTTAATTTTGCCCTCTTTTTTTTTCCTTCTTTCCTAGTCCTTCATGCCAGGGCTCTCCAGCAGCAAACATTTTAAAATGTATCAGAGCAGCATTATTTTGTGCAATCTGGAGAGGCAGAGTGCACAAGATGCACAGGTGTATACTTGTGCATGCATACCAAAATCTAGAACTGACTCTGCTTCTTTAAACAAACAGAATACATTCATTTAGCTTAAAATAGGACTCCTGTCAAGCTCCTGCCCTAGAGCAACTACCAATTGCACTGTCAAAATCACTCTCTGTGGTTCTGAATAGGTTTCTTAATGAAAGAGCAACATTAGCTCTTTAGAACATTTTGTCCCTGAAGGATGCAGCAGCAACAGCCACAGAATGGTTTCTGGCTCAGACATGCTTATAAATGGTGGAAAACATAATGGTTCAAATTGTGATTATCAGCTCCCTGGAAATGCTTCACAACATTCAGGGAGCCAAGAGACAAATGGGCACTAAGAATGGTACCCACTGATGAGAGAGAGTTTTGTTCCCCACATGCACACTGACCCCCTTAAGAATAATTGCGGTGTGAGTAGGTTGCCACTGAAACAATGCAAAAACCAGAAAGAAATTATTTGGGACCCAATCCAAAGGAAAAAAAAAGTATTTGCTTGATTAAATAATGATGATCATCTGAATGAAATTCCATGTTTCTATTTTAGCAGTCTGGTCATACTGACTGTCACAATAACGATTTTTTATTCTGGATAAACCTGGAGGCAGCAGTGGAGTAGAATATGACTTGAGTACATATGTTTATATTCAAACCAAAGAAAAAGAGCTTTTCTTATAAAATGCAAGGTTGGAGACAGGACTTGGGTGTTCTCTTATTTCTTTAATAGGGATGGTGTGGCTGCACTCAGCTAAAGTCTCCCAGTTGGAGCTAAAGCACCATTTAAATGTTGAAGAATGGTATTTGCCAACAGCCTCATGCATATCCCCAGTCTGGGCTCCAGACAGATTTCAGATCAAATGTCACTGATCGCAGGCAGGAAAAGCCCTCAAGCAGCTTTTCCACAGCATGGAGGGGATCAGGATCAAAACCAACAACAAAACAAATGACATTTTTCATCAGAAGATGGAAGCATTTGTCCCTGCTTTGTCAGAGTCTTCTCCCTGGCAGCAGGAGACTAAACTTTTCCTGGTGTGTTTTATTCTCTTACCTCCTATACTTGCAGCCTGTTCCAAGAGCCACATTAGCCCAGATGTATTTATCACAGAAAGAAGCAGCTTTTTCTAGGCACAAAAATTGCAGTGCCAATAATAAAACAGTGAAAAGTGCCCTTCCTGTGTTTTACCCCATTTTCTGATGTTGTGGTCCCTTTCCCTGCTCCTCAGGGCTTGGTGGTCATGCTGGTGCTGGTGCTGAAGGTCACTGGTGTCTGGAGCCTTTTCCCAGAAGGACTGTGATGTTCATGGTGATGCTTTTGTCTCAGTCTAAGACCTATTTGGGTTCATTTATACATTTGCTAACCCATTTTATACCTTGCAAACTCAGCACTAAACCTGTGGCCTGTTAACAGTGATGGCAATACAATACAACAGGGATTCACAGCTGCTGCATTATAGTATTTTTAAGTTTCTTGTTTGTTTGCCATACAACTCAGACCCTGCTAATACATTGCTCAAGGTAGGAGATCAGCAGAATACCAGGAGTTAACTTAATGAAAGCCAGCTCATTCCATGCAGCACTCAGCATTGGTGTCTCCTTGGCTGTTTATAAAATTCCATGGAGCATCTGGAATAAATGGCACTGAATTAATACAATGCTATAAATAGGTTAATCAGGTGGAATCTTCAGCTGCTGAAATAGTAGAGTTACACAATTATACTGACCTTGGCTCATTATGGTGCAAGTTTTCATCATCAAATTTCAGTTCCAACCTGGAGGACTTCTCTGTCTGGCATTTGGGTCAGCTTATGCTTGCAGTCCACACTTTTCCACTGAAGTTATAAACAGTGAGGCCAATGTTGGAGCAATTTCTTGGGGGCTTCTGGTAATTGTTCATAAACTGCTGGGCACAGAAAGTTTCTGTAGAAAACTGAGTCAGGACTAAGAAGTCAAGCCCCTTCCACCAAAGAGTTAAATATCTGAAGAGCTGAAAAGATGAATTTCACCTATATAGCTTGCACTTTAAAAATGTAAATGAAGTCTATACATGTAATTCCTCTGTGACAGCTTCCTCTATTAACAGACTAAGTCATCCATCTGTCACAGGGAGAGAAAAACCTATTTGCCACTCAAAACCACAAACTCAACAAAATTGCTCAGAATACTCAGCATCACCTCAGTGCGTGGTTGGTAAGCAAACTGCTTAAAAATAACGAAACAATTGGCAGCACAAGACAGTGATCAGGGCTGAAGAGTAAAATGTGCCTTGAAATGGCATCAACTCTGCAGAGGCTGGCTGGGATTATTAGCATGGCATTAATTACAGTTCCCACACCTTTGCTTCCTCCTGGAATAAAATGAAATATAAAAATAATGGTTTCCAGCATAAGTATATATACCATAATCTCAAAGAACCTATCATAATGTATTTCCACTTTCTACCCCATAAGTAAAAGGTAGAAACTTTTCATGTTGCAGCTTTCCCCTCTTAGGCAAGGTCAGCCAGAACAGTCCTTGCCAGCATCTAACTTGCCAGACATAAATTGAAGAGGGAGGAATCTGGGGTCTGTCCCACTGGTTGATCAGATCACATGTAATCATATCAAGGCATCTATTTTTTCATTATTCTGTTTTGTTGATATTTAGAAACAAAAAGGCAACCTTATTTTAGGAACTTGGCAATTAGAATTATATTAGTAGATCAAATTGACATTTGGAATTAATTATAAAAGGGGGAAAAAGGGTTTGTGCTCACTCTTGATCTTTTAGAATGTAAAAATATGGTCTGATAAGCATATTTACCATCTTGGAAACATCAAGGTTTATTGTGATTTATTGGCTGATATTAAACCAACTCCTTATTTAGTGATCTAAGCTGAGATCATGGCTCCAGAGAAGCAAACATTATACATATATCTATATATATATCTATATATAAACTTCTCACCCAGTTTTGATGCATTATTTAGCCAGTATTACTACTACTTTTCCTAAATTTTGGCAAAAAGTCAGGGAACAGCAGAGTTCTAAGTGTTAATGGAAGGTCTTATTTACCAACAGCAAAGCAGCCTTCTGCTGGATGTCTCTGAGAGGGTAATACTTCAGTTATTGCTGGCTTAAGTATGTATCTTATATGATCCTGCTAAGTTTTTGCCAGTGTAAGCAAGGGGTGACTGCATGCCTTAGTAATTTGTGTTTGATTGTTTGAACAAAGAAACAGCATAAAATAATAAAGCTTAAGCAATTAGAAATATTATAGATATGACACATATTTCATATCTATTGTATATATTATATAACTGGATATGAAATATGTTTCTCCTCTCACTGGTTTCTCCTTTTCTTTGGTGGTAACTCTTTAAAATGCCCTCTGAGGGTTACAAACTGTTGTATTTCCCTTGGTCCCAGACAAGTTGTCCCACACATGCCAGAGCTGATCCAGGTCCTGTCCCTGTGCTGAGCTGGCACCAAACACAGCTGTTGGGAAGCTCAGAACTGCTGCCAGGTCAGTAGAAGATACTGGTTTAAATGTCTTTCTTTTAAACATGTCCAGGCTATCTGGTTTTTTTTCAGTAACCACTTTTTTCTTAATTTTCATCCCTGTTTTTCCTTCTGAAAAACTATTATCACAAAAGCCATGATGAGTTTGCAAAGCAGAGTGTGAAGACTGTGCATTCCTACTAACAGCAAGATTTACAAAGATTTGAGTGTGTCCAGGTTTTCCCTCTGTGCACTCCACCACGTTTGCTATGCAGATGGGATTTCCTCCTTTGCAGATCCTGTACACATCCTGTAGCTGGACCTGGGTGGGCAGAAGCAGCTCTGATTTCATCCATGCTGTCCATAACCCTCCCTGCCTGCTGAGCTGCACAAACTGCTGACTACTGAATCCTCAAGGTGAAGGACAAGACGAAAAACGTTCTCAGGGATTTGAAAGGATGGAATTAACAAGGCAGGAGAATGTAAGTCTAAAAGCCAGGATAAACAATACAAAGATTTTTTTTTCTTTCAGGAAGCTGAAAGGAAAATTGTCTGGAAATGTGCAGTGTTGATGGACAGCATGCTAACAGTAAAAACAGGAGGCTCTGAAACGCTAGGAAATAAAAATTCATGACCCAAATTAAGAAATGTGAACTTGACAGGTGCCTCCTGTGGATGTGGAGATGAGGGAAGTAGAAGAGGGCTTCTCAAGTAAAGGATAATGACGATGCAGAGAGCAGGTAATTTGTTTCTTCTCTCCAAGGCAGCTCAGCATGGGGGGATCCTGCCCTGCTAATCAAGCCGTGCCCTGCTGCGTGCGATGGGTGCTGCATCCGCACAGGGGCTCTTGTGTCAGTGAGTGCAAAGCTGAAAATTGCTTTCCTCAGGTTGCAGCAACTTCCCTCATTTACAGGAGACGCTCAAGGGGATCAGTCCCTCTCCCTGCTTTCCAGCAGAACAAACCCAAGTCATTTTGGAATCATTCATCAGCTGGGAGTCTGAGGATGTAACTGTGTTTGCCCCACCACCTCATCGACACAGGCTGGTTCCCTCGTGAAACATTTCATGGATTTTGTCCAGTCTGGCTTCAAAAGTGTGAGGTTACAGGCTCCTTCCACTTCTGATCTAGTGACATTCAAGGTCAGGAATTTTTCACTGATAAGGGGTTTCAGTTTGCCTCAACAATGTTACTCCATTCTTAATTGCATTCTCATAAATTAAGGTTTCATAATTATTTCAGTCTTGCTGCTTAAGTCTTCCAAACCTTTTTATTGGAAACTAACGTTCCTCTAACCCTAAGACTATAATTTAACTATGCTAAACTTAATTACCTCTGTTGCTGTCCTCTCCAAAATAAGATCTTTTGCTATTTTCTGCAGAACTTCCTGTATCCTGTCTCTTGTTATATGTATTACACAGCACAAAGACTTTTAACCTGCTTCATCTCTCCAAACTGGAGTTCAGATACCACACATCTTCAAATATATAAAATAATTACCACATTTCTGCCATGCTCAGGGCAAACTACTGAAGCAGGTTTATCTTCACTGTCTAGGGCTTCCTGTGGAGGATACCCTCCCTCTTTTTGGAAGAGAACCATTCACTTCAGAAAATGAGTTCCAACTTTTTGAAAATTAATGTGATTAAGAGAATATGTTCCCCCAGCCTAGCACAGAAACAGGCTTTCCTCTTTCATGTGTTTCCTTATTTTTCAGCCTGTAAATTGTTTCACCAGAGGAAGGGGACACCATACAAACCCCTATTGAGTTATGATGCTGTGGAGCAGAAAGGCAAAGCTAGCAAGATATATCTACTTTTTTTGTTGAAGTTCCAAGACACTGGCAAAGTTGTGAGTTCCACAGCACTGTTGTGGCAGATTTTATACCAGCAGCAGCATTAATTGTAATAATCAGCAGGAATTCAATGAAGCATAGTTGAGAATAGATGTGCCATCCTAGCAAGGGCAATCAATATCAGTGAGATATCATGTTCCAAGATTTTATTCTCACAGACCTGACTCCAAAAGCAACCAGTCAAAACATGTAAAATTTAAAATTTCACACTCCCTTTTTGGCATTTCCAAGAAGTTTATGACACCTGAAAATTTTAATCCACCATATGCTTCACTTGATTCCTGAACTGCTCTTCAGTTGTTTCTCTCAGCATTCAAAGGGAGCCTCAGCTGATAAAAGATGCACCCGGAACACACGGTTCAGGCTGAAAGGGCTCATACAACCTGGGACAGATTCACTTCACTGAGCATTAATCCACTTTAATCCAATTGGATCACATACCAAACCAGCAAAATCCTTGAGGCTTTGACAGCACCAGTTCTGCTGATATTTAAAGGTTAACAAAATCAGTAGATCCTGTGCTTCATGTATCTACACTGAGAACTCTGGCTGATAATCTGTACAATGAGTTAATGAATATGAAGTAGAGGCCACACACTGATAGCACTCTTCATTTTTTCCCCTAATAGGATACAGAGCCCCAAAATCTCCTATCAGAATGCAAGTGCCATAAGATAACCATGCTTCAATAACTCAGTAATTTCAAGAATATCAAAGTAAGAGAAAAATGTAAGATGCAAAGCATTCCATTTTGATACACCCTCCTCACTGCTTGAGAAAGCAAGTCTCCCTAAATCTCTGAATGCCTCATGCAGGCACAGCAGATAAATGATCAGGGGTGGGAGATGACAGTCTGAGACCAAGAGGATGGGAGAAAGATGCAGAGAGCTATAACGAAATCTGTCAAGTGCATCATCTTGCTGTAGCACTGTTCTTATTAAAGATGTAAGAGCACTTGCAGATGTTAAATACCGAGAAGGAACAGCTTAAAATCCAAGTGCAGCCCTCAGAGGGGATCCTACAGAGAAACAACATTTTTAAAGGCTGATGAAAACTAGAAGGAAACCCAAAGTAGAAAAAACACACAACAAACACAATTTAAAAGTATTTAAAAACATATATAAACTTTGTGTATTAAAGTCTTCCTAGAAGGCCCTAAAGGAAGAAACTATGCTCACTCACCACCATGACATTTGTCTCCACCAAATCAATGCTGTGACTGACACACTGCACTCAAATGCAATAGAAAACCAAGGCCTTGACCAGCTGCAGCCTTTCTGGAAGGATATCAGGGCTCCCAGGAAAGAGCTGATGTTAATCTGTGCCCAGCATGGCTCCAGCCTGCCCATTTCCCTAGGTTTTCCATTTTCCTGGGCAAGAGCATGCTGATTCAGTCCAAGCCCTGCACAGCACAGCACAGGAAACAAGTTTATCCCAGAAGATGCTGTAGTGACACACTCAAAATAAATGAGGACTTCAGGATCAAAGGCATGATGTAAAATGCTAAAACATATTCTGTCTCAAGGTCACCTATACAAAAATTATTACGGATTCTGTAATAATAGAAGCGGTTGCTTCACCGAAATTAATTTATTTTGAGAATATCCCTTTTAATCCTCCATGCATTTTTTAGCACAAAAAGTTGAGTTTTATCACAACCTCCTTCATAAAACTTAATATTGTATGTCTGGTAATGTGGCTGTTTCAACATTGGAAATTCCCACATCTGTGAAACCTTGGCAACACTGTTAGTAAGTGACCTACACAAAGTTTATTAGAAAATTTTTACTGAATATCCTCTGTTTAATGTAAACAAGGCAGGAGGCAAAACAAGGAGTATATATTTTATATAATTACACTATTTTACAGGGCACAGAAAGCATTGAGGACATGGTTTGAAAACCCTGTATGATATGCAATATCAGATATGGATTTTCCATGTAGCCCCAGGTCTACTCCAGGACCCTTTAATCTCACCAAGTCCTTCAGGTTAGTATTTCTTCTAGCAAGACAAAGAGCACTAATAAAATGTCACCAGTGAGATTGCACAGCAGGTTATGGTAGAAATTACCATGCACTTACAAAGCCATTCCATGATTACTTGTGCCCTGTAAAATGAAGTGTGGCAATCTTTACACTAATCATAGTGTAAGCAAGCTCGGGATTCTGGTCCTTTTATATATATATGTATATATATACACAGGTGATGTACAACCAGACTCAAGCTGTGCATCAAGTCACAGCTTTTATATTGCACAGACAAATATAGAGTAAGAACATTACACAGACAGAATCTGAATACCAGGAATATTACAGTCATAGGAGAACCTAAGGACAAACATGTTCTACCAGAGCTAGCACATGGCTTATTACAAAAATTTCTAAATCAGTCTAAATCAAATACATACTATAAATGAAAAAAAAAAAATAAAACAATGCTTCTATTTACACACATGTGCATCAGGATTAGAATGTGGTTTGGATCGGCTTTTTGAAATAAAAAATTATTCTATCCCATCTCAAGTATTTCTATCTAATACCAGTGGCCCCATTCTCTAAGGTGATGAGCACTTTCTTTCCCACTGACATCTGGAGGATCTTCACAAGCCATGAACTCTTCAGGCCAAGTATTTTCTCTGGTGGCCCTCTCTGGGTAATAAATGACCACATACAAACACATGCACACAGAAACAAAATGGGCTCCTCAATGACATGCATAGATCAAAAAGGTGAAAACATGGACCTGAACTAACTTCTAATCATGAAAAAAAAAAGTGCATGAAAAACATCTCCACAAAAATAATTAAATGAGTTCCATCTCTTAAGAAAGATTAAAGCACTTTTACAAAAATAAAGGTCATTGTCATCAGGTATGGTAATAAGGGTTTGTAGGCAGCACTCACAAAAGCAGTTTAGGCTAAAGCAACTTTAAGGATTGCTTCAGTTGTGTGAGGATGGATCCATGTCTTATAAATTTATCAACTAAGTAACATTTGGCTTGCAAGAGAACATCACCAATGTCACTGGAGACTGAACAATCATAGCCTGAATTTAAGGGTGATCATAGTTCTATCTACTTATCTTTCTCACGGACAAGCTTAAGGAGCTGTGTTTGCAGCTCTGCAGTGTTTTGCAGTAGAACACCACAGAGGCTGCAGCCTTTCAGGGTAATGAGCTCAGCTACCACTGAAAACAGCCAAAGAAAGAAAGTGATCTTACTGCTTTCATTTGACAGGCAATTCTTGAATGGCTTTATCAATTCTTATATTACTCGGAATGCTCGTTCAAGTTTTGTTTAACATTTCACTCACTTTCCTTTATAGCAGTATTATCAATTCCAGCTTCCACTGAAATTGGGACATTAGAGTATTCTGGATCATATGATTAAAAAAAAAAAAATTTTGAGGAAAAAGCAATTAAGCTCAAGCAAAACCAACAAAGACCAAAATTCAGTAAAGCATCAGCATTTCTGCTCAACTGCTTAACTTTGTACATGTAAAAAGATTGTGATTTTAGGAAAAATACTTGAAATTAAGATTATGTTTAACTGTTTTGCTGAATTGGGACCTTATAAATAACAAATATACGCATTAAACTTCACTCTGCATAGACATCAATGTGTTCTAAACTATGTGTCAGTTATTAAGTAAACTCCTAATGTGGACTGTCTGCAATGCAGATCACTAAAAATTATTTGCTATATTCAAGGTATGTTTCTCAAGAAGAAAAATGAAGTGTAATTTTTTTCAAATTTTGTCCTACTATGCTACTTGGACCTGAAAACACTTTGGAACTAAATGCAGAAAAAACCCAACAAGTGAAGAAGTAAAACATGCTTTTGTTTGCCAAAGAAATGCAACAGTGTTTGCAAAAGTGTCCCAGTACAGGGAGTTACTGAATACAGATTTTACCTACCAAAACATTTCCCTAATTCCAGAACTGTTTTCTCCAGCTGAACGTGTACTGGAAGCTTTTACAGCAGGATGCTCTTCACTGGTGACAAGAATAAATTTAGTCCATTAACTGTGACACTGCTCTAATTAACCTGCTAACTTAGAAGGTCTCTTAACATCCAGCTTCCATAAATATTAAAAAACAAGACCTCAAAGGCATAGATAAAGAGCAGAATCTGAGTCTAGGTACAGTCATGTAAATCCAGAGGAATTCTAGTGACTGAATAAATTAGTCCATGTTTGCATATGAGCAATGACATCTGAGATGGGCATTAGCTGTGCAAATAGGGGGCAGGAAAGGAGGAAAGACAATGTAAACAGAAGGAGCTGAGTTCTACCTGGCCTTGCTCAAAGGAGGGGAAAGGGTTCTACCCACGAGAGTGGGGAGCAGGACAAGTCACTGGGTGTGACTGCAAGGTCCAGCACAGCACCTGGCAGTGAGGACCCTCTGCAGGGCAGAACAAAGCAGCCTGAAGTGGCCCCTGCTTGCAGTGCCAGTGCCTGCCCTGGCTGATGGCATTCACAGGCAAAAGGAGTCACTGAGAGGCATTCCTGCATCCCAGCACTGTGAAAAGCAGGTGCAAATTTTGGTCCTAAATAAGTTATCGATGCTTTAACTGAGTTGGCATCACTGTGATGGTTAGATAAGCAATAAAAATGTCTCTCAAAAGAACAGAATGTTTATGCTGCTGATTTTCAAGGCACAAAAGATTCTTAAACCAATTCAGACTAATACCAATTTAAAAGAAATTAAAAATACTGTTTTAGCAACAACTACTGACAACCTATAATTAACCTATAATGTAAAGGTGACATGAGTCAAACAACTAGAGTTCCTATGTAAAAAGCTAAAGCAAATCTAGTTACATGGATGACCTGGAGATCAATCACTTGAATGAATGGCAGACACAAACATACTACAAGCACATACACTTCAGATATATTTGTTATGGATGTGATGCCAAATCAGGATTAATTTCTTTAGAATTGATCTTAGACTGATAGATTTCTTGGAGTAAACCAAGGAGGAATCAAGCTCAGACTTGTAGTTAAGATCTACCAAAAGCAAAATGATCCCTCATTAACATATCCTGTTGTATATGGATTGGTGGATTTTTTTTAACTTCTTCATTTTTAATAACATATGTTGCAACTATAGGTGTGTTTTTCTTTCATACATCCAACTGAAAAAAAGAATTAACACATTAAAATGTTATAAAATTAATTTGCTTTTTTAAAAGTAATATGGTCACAAAGAGCAAATTGGTGCACGTGAGCCCCAGGACATACAAGAGCCCAAACTCTCTAAATATTGTCATCAGAATAACCAAGGTTTGATGGCTGTGGTTCTTCATGCAGCTTTTGCAGATCTTCACACAGTGTCTAGAAATGCTGCCTGTTGGTTTCTCCCCAAATGCCTTTGCTCATATTCAAAGTCCATTTGCAATCTCAACATCTGGTGAAAGCAACTTGTCTCCCCAACATCCCCTTTTGTGCCACTTTGCGGGAGGCACCCCCTTGTCTCCTCCGGGTGTTGTCGGTGGCCTCCGGGGGTGGCTGGCCCGGGCTGCTCAGGGCGTGGCTGAGGTGTGGTACTTGACAAAGGCGATCGCGGCCAGCTCCTTGCAGAACTCCTCCAGCACAATCACGCCCTCTAGTAACGTCATGTGGTCAATGCTGGGACGGGAAGAGAATTGCAGGAATCAGGACTGGCGCACACAAACCCAGCCCCGCGTCTCGGAGAACGTGCAATGTGTTTACTCACATGGGCCCTTCTGGCTCCAAGCCCAGCAGGCGTTTTCTGACCAGCAGAAGTTTGGGAGTGAAATCCGGGATGCGCTGGATTCTAACCATGAGGTCCCCGACGACCTGTAAAACCCAGGCCATCAACACACAAAGTTAACGCCTCTGCAGAGTGCAGGCAGCAAGCTTCAATGGCAGCCTCAGTGCCCACTTCAGCATCCACAGGCTCACAGAACAACCTGCAGAGAGGCTGCTCTGCCCAAAAAGAGGGTGAGTGAGAGCAGAAAGTAAAGAAATATAAAAGCCTTACTTGCATTTGTCACAAATAGCATTATTTGCTTTAATTACATCAATGATTAATTTGTCTTTTTAAATGCTGACATAGGCAATTAACCAGTGAATTCCTGGGCCTAGGGAAAGCACAAGGGGAGAGAGTGAAGGCTGTATTTTGGAACAGGGAGGGCGGCTGGGAGAAAGGGAGCCAAGCCCTCTGTTACTCTTGGCAGCATCATTAACAGGCTTCTGACCAGCTTAATAACAGCTGGTGCGTGGGGTAAGCGAGGGACTCTGACTGAGGACACTGCAGTGTGACAGGCACCCAGCCAGCACTTCTAGGATGCAAGTCTGGCAGGAAGAGATGGAACTGGAGAAGCAGGGGACTTTTGACAAATCCAGGACTTAACTGTCAAGAACACCATCAGAAAAAAAGAGTATGAGCAGAGATACCCACATAGGCCCAATCTTGATTCGAAATCAGCTTTCAATGACAAACATTTACCAACTTAAAATACCCAGCAACTACTACCCCTAATGACAAAGTTATTAAAACATATTACTGCTATACTTATTGCTTTGTAATTGTGTAATTATTGCTGTGTTTACTCACCCTGACAATCACAGAGAAGAGAGACTTGCAGCCAGAGGCGAGGTTGACGTAGGGATCCAAAAGGTATTCGTGTATGTGAGGATGGGGAAACAGGGACAGTTTGGACAACACTGAAGTAACTTGTAAATTTACATCATAGGGCTGCAAAAAGAGGGAAACACAGTGCTTCGTTATTTTCATGCTGGCTTCTTTTCATCCACCTCATGTTTATTTAACTACTAGAACTTTTTACACAGGGTTATGAATACATAAAGATAAAAAGTTAGATTAGAAGACAGGCTTAACCTCTGCTTTTCACAACAGCAGTGCTGTGAGTATGACAGTTGGGTATTAGATGTTATTATCTGTACTGCTGCTACAACCACTTGAAGCTTTTGCACACTTGTTTATAGCAGGGCAAGTCCTCTTCCCATAAAATATTTCTTCAGCTAAAGAAATAGCATGGAATCAGCCTAGATTAAACATCTGCTTGCTTCTCCTGGGAAATTGTCAAGTATATGAGCTCAGGAAATTGCCAGAGACAAATCCATGTTTACAGCTAATATGTTATTTCTCTTCTACTTTATTTTTTTCTGGGAAAGAACCACTGCAGAAGGCCTGGCCATCTTGTGGCAGCAACCCATGGGAGATGGGACCAGTCCTGGGCTGGGAGAGCAGCAGGAAATTCTGAGCTTCTTGTCTACCTCCCTTCCCCAGATCAATCAAATGGGAGAGGCAACACTGTCAGATGCTGGAAAATGCTTATCAGTCATAAGGAATAAAACAGTACCTAAATTTCCAGGAAAAAAAAGTGCCTAGCTTAAAGGATTTGACCATACTAGCAAGAAACTTATTTCCATAAAAGCAAGCATTTTCACCATGGCTTGTTTATGTTTCAAAACTTTTTTTTGTCTTTGATTTTGTCATCCCAGTGTAAGCAAGCTGACATTTTAATTCAGCCCAGAATTTTCAAACTAGTGGAAACCTCCTTCCATTTTTTCAATGGCAGACCAGACTAAGCTGACAAGACAGGGACAGACATTCCTTTGGTACACCTCTGTGTCCATCAACCTTGCTGATCTAAGTGGATTACAGAGCCCTCATTTAATCTCTGACTGCATATTGGCAGTAATGCCCTCACTGGCATCATCACACTGAGAAGAGGAGGATTTAATGACCTCAAATTCTCATCTTTATGCTCTCAAGTTAGCATCCCACTGAAGAATAAGAGAACAGATTCTTCCCCTTTCAGATCTGGGAGATTTGGATGAATTCAGCCTCAGATTAAGACAGATACATTTAGCCATATCTGCATGTCTAAGCTCTCATTAGCTGACTCACCAGAGATCTGACACTTCATACACTGCCCACACACAAACATCTCCTGCCATCTCAGATGCTTACACAGGGTTATGAATACATAAAGATAAAAAGTTAGATTAGAAGACAGGCTTAACCTCTGCTTTTCACAACAGCAGTGCTGTGAGTATGACAGTTGGGTATTAGATGTTATTATCTGTACTGCTGCTACAACCACTTGAAGCTTTTGCACACTTGTTTATAGCAGGGCAAGTCCTCTTCCCATAAAATATTTCTTCAGCTAAAGAAATAGCATGGAATCAGCCTAGATTAAACATCTGCTTGCTTCTCCTGGGAAATTGTCAAGTATATGAGCTCAGGAAATTGCCAGAGACAAATCCATGTTTACAGCTAATATGTTATTTCTCTTCTACTTTATTTTTTTCTGGGAAAGAACCACTGCAGAAGGCCTGGCCATCTTGTGGCAGCAACCCATGGGAGATGGGACCAGTCCTGGGCTGGGAGAGCAGCAGGAAATTCTGAGCTTCTTGTCTACCTCCCTTCCCCAGATCAATCAAATGGGAGAGGCAACACTGTCAGATGCTGGAAAATGCTTATCAGTCATAAGGAATAAAACAGTACCTAAATTTCCAGGAAAAAAAAGTGCCTAGCTTAAAGGATTTGACCATACTAGCAAGAAACTTATTTCCATAAAAGCAAGCATTTTCACCATGGCTTGTTTATGTTTCAAAACTTTTTTTTGTCTTTGATTTTGTCATCCCAGTGTAAGCAAGCTGACATTTTAATTCAGCCCAGAATTTTCAAACTAGTGGAAACCTCCTTCCATTTTTTCAATGGCAGACCAGACTAAGCTGACAAGACAGGGACAGACATTCCTTTGGTACACCTCTGTGTCCATCAACCTTGCTGATCTAAGTGGATTACAGAGCCCTCATTTAATCTCTGACTGCATATTGGCAGTAATGCCCTCACTGGCATCATCACACTGAGAAGAGGAGGATTTAATGACCTCAAATTCTCATCTTTATGCTCTCAAGTTAGCATCCCACTGAAGAATAAGAGAACAGATTCTTCCCCCTTTCAGATCTGGGAGATTTGGATGAATTCAGCCTCAGATTAAGACAGATACATTTAGCCATATCTGCATGTCTAAGCTCTCATTAGCTGACTCACCAGAGATCTGACACTTCATACACTGCCCACACACAAACATCTCCTGCCATCTCAGATGCTCCCAAGTATCTGCTGGTCTCTGGATGGTTCCACCAAGGGTGGATCCTGCAAGATCTGTGTTGTTACCACAAACTTCTGGGAGTATCTTGGACACCACAAAAATGGCAACAAATACCTGAGCTCAGGCACCTGAGTGGAGCTTTCAGTCCACAGAGTCGAGGAAGCTGAGTGATTCACTTTGCACTGAAAGAGACACCTACTTGCCTTTCAGCCTAAGAGCCCCAGGGACTACTGGGGCTGCTCTGACAAAATTTCCACTGACTACATGTGCCCACATAAGTAATATTTAGGTATCTTATTCTTGAATTTGTTACCACACACTATTGCATTGCAAAGTTGCCTCATAAATCTTTTGAAATGAAAGCACTTATTTCTTCCAGTCAGTGGCAGTTATTTCTGCACTTGGCACTCCAGCAATAGATTCATCCCAATCTCCTAACAAATGAAGCTTTCAGCCCCTGGACCACAGATGTTACAGGTAAAAGAGATCACTACATTCTGAGTTATTATTGCAGAGTTATTCTGCAGAGAGAGACAAAAATTCCTTCCATAAATCTATTCACTGCCTACCTAGCTGAACTGTAGGAAAAGGTCTTTAGAGCTGTTTGAGTCAGCCAATTCATTAGGAAGCTTTGAAGGTATGAGCATTATCTGGTGTTCACAAGAAGAGAGGGAAACAAAGGAGTAACACGTGCTGCATTGTTCTGACAGATTGCTGTTGTGATTCCAACTAATTGAGAGCATTAAAGAAAGCTGCTTCTTCACACAGAGCTTTTATTTCTGTCCATATGTCAGCAGACTCAGTTAAATGGCCCCATATCAGATAAATTCTAAAAAAAAATCCCTGTAGCTAAAAAGATTAAACCCAGGAAATTTTGAAGTTCAGGAAATTAAAAAAAAACTTAGGGTACAGTCAGTTCCACAGAAATTTGTAATAGCAGGAGGAAGAAGGCAGTGTCTAGTACATGAGGTCTTTGAAACAAGTTACTTCACTTGTGTGCCTGAGCTATCTTCAGTCAGAAATGAGGTTAGTGAGAGCTACTTCCTCTGCAAAGCTTTCTGGTATCACAGATTCATATCAGAGTGTTCCCATGAACACTCACAGAGCTGATCTAGAGGCTACTCCTGGCTTCCTGCACATGTTCCCTTGAGCACTTATATGTGCAAATGGTTCTTGTCAGGCATATGACCAGGAAAGAGCACATTACACAATAATATGACCCTATAATAAAGAGTGATAGGAATTCACAGGACCTGATGATGATCAGCTCTTTAAAAGTGATGAAAGTATCAGAAATGGAATTCTTAACTTGTTTTATCTTACCTGATCAAGAATCCTGCCCATTCTTTCAAACAGAACTTTCAAGAAGTGTCCTTCAAAAAATGACGCTTCCAAATTGCACTTTTCCAAAGACCTGGGAGATCCAGGCCACTCCCACCGTAAGCAAATGACACAATAATCCCGGAACTACAAAAAAGTAGTGAGGAAAACACACTTCAATCTCCATGGAAACTGTTTCATTTCCTTTGATAGTCCATACACCTTAAAACCATAATCTGTAGCTAAATTATAAATCTAAACTCAAAAAGATCAGTCATTCTAAAGTAAAGACAACCAGTAAAACCACTATCAGCAGGCAGCTCCTTTTCCTGGGGATATTGCTGCTACTAGGGTAGTTTGAGAAGCAGTGAGTGGAGAACAGAGCTCCCAAAAAGCAGCTGGGGCCAAAACACAAAGCAACACCAACAATACACAACGTAATCAGACTTCTTTTGAAGCAGGAATAACCATCTTCTTGAGAGTAGACTTCCACACTTCTACTGCATTATGTGTAGCTGATCTTGCTATCCAAACCCTTCTGCTCCCCAATTCCCAGGACAGGAAAGGCACGTGTACATGCAGAACATATAAACTAAAAGTATTTCAGGTCTTCCTCTTCCCTCTCTTTCTTTCCTAACACCCCTGGCAGTCTTTCTCTACCTTGCCCCATATTTGCTTTGTGCTGTCTGATGCCTCACTTGCAAGGAATTACACCTTGAAAGGAGCACAAGTTGAAGCAGAGACAATAAAGAACACAGGAAGGAGTAGAAGCAAAAGAATCAGAAAACAGACTCAAAAATTCTGCATTGCTTGTAGCTTACCTACTACTGCAGGCTTCCAGGAATAGCAATAAGGAAGCAGAACAGCTATTTGGATGTAATAACAGCAACAGGCAGGGCTACTCTTAGGGGGAAAATATTTTAACAGTAGCCATATCATCGTCAGGAAGTGACAGAAACCAATTCTGCTCTCTAATAACTCCCAGTACACTCTTTTCCCAAGACATGAATGAAAGACGAAGATGATAAGTGGTTTCTGGCATCCAAAAATACAACATAGGGGAATTTTACATCAACCTTTGTTTCCATATTCTCTACTTTCTATTCCCTTTCTTTTCAGGAGAGACTACAGATGAAGACATATAAATACAGAAATCCAACGTCCCATCTTTAGCAGCTGATAACAATTCCAAGGTTATGGAATTTTTGAATTACCTACTAAATATAGCTCTCAGTTATTCTGTTCCTTTGCATCATTTTTTCTATTCTAGAAGATTCCCAGGGTTTCAATAAGAAAGCTGCAAACAAACAATGACTGTCCTCTGACCAAGGAAACTACACTTGTAAAAGCAAAACTTGCATTTATTTCTAAACAGTAAATCATAAAGCTTTCCCTGCCTACCCCACCTCCCAACTTCAAACCTGAATGCCTTAGGCTGTGCATTCCCTGAGATGAGCCTTTATTTGCAAAGTCCCAGATTGCATAACTCCTATGCAGCATTTTAATTTCTCTTTAGTTCTTTCAAACAGCTTGGCAGGCAATTCTCCAAGAGAATGCAGATAAATGCAGAAGCAAATTAAGAATCTATCTGCAGTTCAGGTTTTCTCTCACTGTATTTGCTATATGAATATTAATGCATTTAATGTCATCCATTATTCCCACTAGTGCAATACAAGGTGAATTCATCATCAAAAGATCTCCAAAGGTAAGTTTTCATTAAAAATGAAAATTGAATTTTCCCATCTTCCATTACCAAAAGATGCATTTAATAGGACTATTTACAGAACCATTTGTATATTCTCACCAGCATTTCAAACTCTCAAGGACTAAGGAAGAATTCACTGACTTACTTGTCTGTGGGCATCTCTGAGGTAAGTATCATAACCTGTACCCTCCACATGGTATGATGACTTTGCTTCATCAGGTACAAGACAGAGAAAACTGAAGAGAAAAAAAGTACATTAATGACTACATTCCACAGAGCACCAGATCAATACTTCCTCATCATCTGTAGCAGTGTACACACAATGCTGAACTATGCCAATTAATCCACAGACTCTACCATAACTTATGTGAAGAACAGAGAACACAAAATCTATTTAAACCTACCTATTCCAACTACTATAGGTAATAACAAGGTGTGTACTTGAGAGTTTTGTATCTGGCATGAGAAGCAAAGTCATCAGTGGAAACATTTTCTGAGAATCAGCAGACAGAGTGTAGATTAAAGGGAATAGTCATAAATAGGTCAAGTGTTTGCTAAAGGTCAGACTCCATCTTACTAGAGCTAAAACAAAATACACTTGGGAACAAATGAGCCAAAAGAGAAGAAGAATTACAGTTAAAATTCTTCTTAACCTACTTAATAGGTAGTTTTATTTACCAGTTTGTTGTGGCAAAAAATGAACATTTAAGACACACCAGGAGTATTTGCACATAAATGTCCCTGGTTACAACTATAATTGCCTTTGCCAGGTATGTAGTCAAATACTCTGTCCTTATTACTTCATCAATATCTGACGTAAAATGCATCAGGAAATTCTGAATAATACTAGTAACTTAAAAAAGATAAATTAAACCCATTAAAATTTCTGGACAGAAGATAAAACCCAGTCTTTGGACCCTGATTCCAAATTTCAGCCTTCCTTATACCCCAAGAACTGCTGGAGGCTCCTGTAGAATTTATATACAGAAATATGTAGTATCTGACTTTTCATGTGGAGTTCATCTATCTCAAAAAACACAAATTTGCAGGACACTGCAAATCAGAAAACATTTCTATTCCCTGATGCAGGTTACACGAGGTGAATTTAGGAGAGCGTTCTTCATGCCTTTGCTCCAAACCATGTCCACCATAAACTATAAATAGTGATACTGGGGGAAAGAGGGCAAGAAGTGATGATGTCACTGTGTCCTGGCTGTCCCTGGGCTGTTTGCTTCCTCTGGCTAACACCTTTGATTATTTCTGGGCAGGCAGATAGGTCAGCACTGACACACCAGTGCTGCTCTGCTACCAAGTATTGACAGAGCAAACAGCCCTCATCCTAATATTAGTTCCTAAGAGAATTACCATCACTAAGTTGCTTAGAGCAGAGCTTGTCCTCCTTGTGATATCCAATTTGCAGTGAGTCTGACAGGCACTGAGCTATGTCACAGGTGACACAGGTGCCCCCTGACTTTCAGGGAACAGAAGGTTATCTCTAGCATGGCAATTATTTCCTTTTATGTCTGTGTTTATGGAACTTTGAAGTTCTAAGGAAGTCTGAGGGTGTTCTTTCCCCAGAAAAGTTTATGGCTAGACTCCCCAGACTTGTTCAAGAAGGTTAAGTCCTGTACAGCATTTCAAGTACAGCAAATATTTCTGCAAAAAGCAACTTTTATAATTGTGAATTCTGAGTATTCAGCCATTAGCTGCAAAGTTCTTCTATTTTTCTCATTTATGTTGAATTAATGCAAGCCCTAATCTTTCAGAAGTAGCTTTCTGATAAAATGCCACAATTTCCTTCTGTGGAGTAATTTTCCCAGCTGGCACAGAATAACATCCATTACAGACTACACATTTAATTTGTACAGTGTGTGCAGACACCCACACATTCAGACATTTCCTCAAGTCTTTGTTTCAACTCACCTATTTACAATTTTATGAACTTCAGTCTTCCCATCATTTTTCGGATGTTCTGGACTGACAGGTGGAGAAGCACTGAGCCACTCCTGAGCTGACAATGTGTTATCTGGAGACAGATCAGTAAATAATGGATCTTCCTCCAGATCTCTGTGAAATTACATTAGACAAAAACATAATCATCCACAAAATGTTATGGCAGGCAGGAAAATCTCTGGGTCACAAGGCAGGCTGTTTTTCTTCTCCGAACAATGAGGATGTTTTCCAGAACATAACAATATCCACAATGTATTTCATAATTAATATGCAGAAATACCAACCTTTGCAAATACCCAACCATGTAAACAACAGACGGGACATTTTTTACTTGGACAAAATTACTGCATGAAGTCGCTTAAAACTTCTTAGCCGTATTTGTCATGTGAGAGAGTTCTTCTCCGGGGCATATTTAAATTATTCTAGATGACTAAAATAGTTTGTGTGGCCACAAACCTCCCCTTACCTCTCCTTCACTAAAACATTGAGTGATAAGAGTTACCTAGCATATACATTTTATGTAATGTCTCAGAAATGTTCTTCTATCAAAAATCACTAGGAACATAAATGTAAGCAAAACACTGAAGTTATTGACTGCAAGAATATTCTCACTGATTGCAATAAAATATGCATAGATTTAAGCTTGGTAATGCATAAATAAATTGAGACACAAAGACCTCTGAGTGTCTATTGTTCTGCAAAGAGGCCTGTGGTAATTTTAGATTTTCTGTTCCTATTCTGAGAGTTTCCATAAGTTGCTGATGTAAGAATTTCTGCATCACTTTACAGATATGGATTAATACATAGAGCACTCAAGTGCTCTCCAGGCTCACTTTTCTTTCAATTACTAGAAAAAAACCTGGTTTGTTCTAAAAATAAAGATCCAAGTTACTTGTTGTGAAAACTTCTCTTAAAAATGAAACTCACACTGCTCCAGCAATCTGTCCATTCTCTACCACATCTTTATCTTCTTGACAGGGAGGCTTGTATTCCATGTAGTTTCTTTCTTCCAAATTTCTCAGAACCAAATTATAAAGGATGTGCTCATTGGGTTTTTGCAGAAGGTGCTCAAACATTCGTAAAGTCATTATGCTGATCTGCAACAGAAAGAGTAAAAACTCAATAAACTGATGCACTGCTGCCTTGTGCATTTTGCCTTTTATCTGCTTTGTCCATCCTAGAACTTTGCAATTACTTATTGACATTATGGAAGGAAACAAAATCTTAAGAAAAAATAGGAAATTATGATGCTACATGTGGTATGAACATGGATGAAGAGTTCACATGCATTTGAAAATCACTATGGGAATGCTTTTTTTTTCTGTTAAAATACCTCTTCTGAAATCTGTCAAAATAACAATACAAAGAACATACAGAGAACTCAGAATTTAGCTTTCTGTTCTCCAGTTAGATCCATGCTGGAAGATGATTATCATTGTGCAAATGAGACCCACAACAGGACTTAAAGTTACCAATAACTACCCAAAAAAAAGAAAGTAATACTGGGATATTGTAACTAGATCTATAGGCTAAGATTTTTACATGGAAATGTTATGTAGGTTTTTAAAGGAACACTGACTTTAGGCAATACAAAGACAATTTTTCAAGACTGCTTGAGAGTGCTTAGCTTTGCAAAGATAACTGATTTACAGAGATAACTCATTCTGACAGGGTGAGCAGGTAGGCATACTGAATAAATGGATATGAGAAAGCACAAATTTTTATTTCAGGCAAGCTTGGTTTTTATTTTAAAAAGTAGAGAGCTGAGGTTGTTTCATGAAAAAAATGAAGCAAGCAGCTTCTGAGGAGGGATTTTACTGAAGTTAATTGTTTTAATGATGCTTAGTGTATGCAAAGAGCTTAAAGTTATCACATCATCTTTTAATTGGCATTGCATATATCCTCCCAGCACACGTAGTTTTTATCTGTATCATATATGATAATAAGACAGAACTGACACAACATGGAAAATAACAGCAACAAATTAAAATGCAATTACAAAAACTCAGTTCATTATATCTTACAGACAAGCAAGTCTAACTGGATATGCATAGTGGGCACACAAATTCACAAAAAAATCTTTAGCAAAAAAAAAAAAAAAAAAAAAACAAAGGAAATATTGCTAGGTGGAGAAAACAGATTTACTTCATTTTCTAAAGGGAATTTGGAATTTGTAAGGCCAGGAGCCAGAATTCTCTTTCTTGGGAAAAGATGTTACTGGACACAGATATGAGAAGTTCTCACAATGGCGTCCTTACAGACTCTCCACGCTCCAGAACTGGCCAGCAGACACTCCTGTGTCAGACCAGCCCTCACCTCATCAGAAATGTGATCACAGTGCTCGATCAGCCTGTGCCTCAATGGATGCCTGTTGATGTCCGCCAGGGTTTCTGGCTCTCTGTGCTCTCCAAGGATGAAATACACCAGCTCCTGCAGCAGCACATCTGAAGTCACCTGACGAACAATGCGGTGCAATAGTGCAGTTGATGTGAGGATTCCAATCTCTGAACTGAATGAAACATTTTCATATCAGATATGGAGTGATTTCCACTCCCCAAAAATCAGCTTGATTCAGACTCTGTTCTGCTGTGTCTTGTAGGATGCTACTCACGTCTGCATCAGCTGAGGTTCCATAACATCAATGAAGAATCGCTCCCGCACAGCTTTTGCCATAGCAACAGCAGTCATCTGAAACAAAAGTACAAAATGGTGTGTCTCAAACTCAGAAGCTAGGAAACAACTGGAACTACTTATTTGCTGAATATGTTTGTATCATCTGAAAACATTTCAAACCTTTTGTGCTTCTTTGATGAGTTGATCACAGTAGTCAAACCAAGAAAGAAATGAAATCAATGCTCTTTTCCCTGGAAAAGCAGATGCATCTTCTTTGTGGCTGTAGGAATCCAAACTAGAGCACACAGAGAAAAAATGTTTATTTAGTCTACAAGTAGTTGAAGAATCTCAGACTCCATTCTTACTGAACCTAGTAGAATAATTAATGACCTATTTGTAATGAAGGGAACATTAAAAATGCTTTTCTGCTGATCTCTATGGATCTGGCAGTGCCATCACAACACAGATATTCAGTGCATGCTGAAGGAAAAAGTGTTTCTGAAGTCAGAAGAGAAAACTGATCACCAAGTCTGTTTTCCCAGAATACACAGACTGCAGAAAATGAATCAGTAACTCCTGTAGTCACAGAACCATAAAATGAAGGCAATTGTTCTTCTCTACTCTGTAAGTGACCTCAGGCAAGTCGACCAAAACCACACAGTGTATACCTGAACTAGAGTGTATCTTTCAGAAAGAAACATCTATCTCAATTTAAGGGCTGTAAGGAATAACAAATATACAACTTTCCTGGGTAAAAAACTCCACTGTTTGTTTATCCCACAATTTAAAGGTGTGAATTTTCCCCACCTAATTTCAAACTCCAACCACCAGAATTTTGCTAGGCATTTTGCAAATACCTTCTTTGTCTCAGTACTAACAGATCAGGAGCAAGTCATAATAATGAAGGCAGAGTGGGGAAGATAAATGTTTTAAGAATCTAAATTACAACCAGTTAGGACAACAGGCATGTATCTTTTGCTTCATGCTAATTACTTATGCATTCCCTTTCCTTCTTTTTTCTGCAAAAATTTTTCAACAGCCTGTTAACAAATAGACCCTTCCTGCCCCTCAGAGCAGCTTACAATGCTCAATGTGTACACTGAGAAGTTTATGCTTCCTAAATCCTTGATCTCTCCATAAGAATATAAATCCACAGCTGATACTACAGTGACATCACTAGAAACTGCTGATGTAATCCAGTGGAAAAACTTGCCCCCTGAGGAACTTCTGCCAGGGACTGGCAGGCAGACCTGGCCCCATGTCAGAAATCACAGGTACACTGAACACGCAAAGTGCACCACTGTGCTACAGCTCTATCTCAGCTCTGCCCTTGAGGCTTTAGCTTGTGTGCGTGGGAATATTTTATATGCATTATCTACCTATCAAATTAGTTTCAGGGAAGGGTGTAAAGTCACTTTGAGTATTAAATACAAAAATAAAATTCTTACCCCCAGTTAATTGCCTCCACTGTTTCAATGTCTAAGGGATCCAGTGACTGAGGCAAGGCTTTGTAGAGGGTGGCCAGCCTGTCTGTCAACAATTCACATAAACAAGTGCTTTGAGTCAGGCACTTGGCAGCTGCTGGTTCTGGCAAACTCACCAAAAGCATGAGACCTTCACAGGCCTTCACTGCTATCCGGCCGTCCTGGCAGAAGGGCATGGAAGAATTAATCAGAGGGTGAACGAAGGCCACTGGAAATCAAGAAGCAAACACCTTCCAAACAGAACCTCTCCATTCCCCCACAGCGACTGAATGCATTAATTTTTGTCCTTCTGAGTAATTAACTCTAGTGAACTTGGATGCTACAAAATAAAGATTCTCACCTGATTTTGTGTGAAATACAAGAATGACAGCTGCAAGCTTCCAGCTGACAGAACTAGAGCTGTAGGTCAGCTTGAGATCAAGACACCAAATCCTGTAAACTACTCATGTAACAATAATGAGGTACAGTGGTAGACTTCTTTTTCTGCTCTCACCACTGCTGCAGCAATTACAGGCTTACCCAAACCTCTTCTAAATTTTCTGAAAGAATCTAAGTCTGAATTTGATGTTTGAGCTGGGTAAGACATACAACAGGCTTTTTTAAAAGAAACCCCACTCCTAGAGATAGCTCAGTGCCATTACAAAGAGACTGCGTTTGGTTAAGTCAGAACAATTGAAAGTAGTTTTAAAAACATTCTCTTGTGATATATTTAACTTTCTGTGATTATCCTGTGTAGCTTTTCTGTGAAACATACAGCACCCTATAGAAGTTACTTTAAAAACCCACTTATATTACCATCAACAAGATTAGTATTAATTTTCTAAACCAGTATTTTTACTTTAATTTGAATTTACAAAGAAAATTTCCAATTTAAAAAGAGTGCCTGCAAAAACTCTCACTTTTTATAGCTAAAATACAGTGTGTTTATTCACTCCCTCTGCCCACTTCTCACAGCATCCAACTATTTCATTTTATCACACAGAGTGGAAAAAACCCCAAAACCAAAGTAAAAAACCAACTCACGGGACTTTTAGTGAGGTTTAGTAGAGAATTCACTAAATTATAGTCTTGATTTGGACAAGCAGTGGAGGACTCAGGTGATGATGTGACATTGAGTTCATCCAGACTGAAGGAGAGTTCCTCTGCCTGTTGTGGGAGCTCATCCTCCTTCTCCATGAGCTCAGCTCCGGCAGCACCGGGCGTCTCCTCAGGCTGGCCAGGCTGCCCCGTGTCTGTGGTCACGGACTCTTGGTCTTTGATCATGTCTTCTGTGATTACACTAGCTGATCCTTGGAGAGCCATTGTTTTTAACTTACTCTGCAAAGCATTTTTTGGAATGACACAGCTGAAATTACTGTTCATCCTGAAGCAGGAGTTTACTAAAAGCAATTTTTTAACATCAACATTTGAAGTAGTCAAGGCTGGATACAGTAACCATGTAAAACCTACCAGGCTATGAGAGCGTGGGTGTTTTATAAACCTAGGACACTTTTAAATCTACTTAAATTTCTCTTAAGCCCTATACATTTTTCTTCAAGGCTGAATATGCCATTTACAAAGGATGGCAGCTTTTTCTTTCACTGCTGAAGGCACGTATTCAGTTGATTTGCCCACAATTTGATAGAGGTTTTTAACTTTTATGGGTGGCAACTTTAGAACCTAGCACTTTTTATAAAACATTCCTTTCTGTGTCAAGGCCTCACATTTGTCTAATGTCTGAAATACTATTTCCAGTTGGAATCACCCAAGTAAAATAATTCTAAATTTCTTGAGATTTTACCTTCAACAGGAAAGGGAAAGAAACACCTTTTCTGACAGTAGAGTACTCTCAAATTGTGTTTCTCAAGAAGAAAAAATTGAGTAGATTGAATGGACAAAGGTATTAGAAATTAGCATTGGGCACCGGATACTCTGAAAGGTCACAGAGAACCTTCTTGGAAGCTCCAAATCATCTCTGCTTTGCCTGAAAAAAGGCAACCCATCTGTCTTCCCATAAATCTGTCTCCAGAACATAAAAAGACATTTAAATTTGTGCTCTGTGATACCATGAAGAAACTCACAGAAAGGCAAGAATTCAGTGTTCTTCTGGCGTAAGTGCAGGTGAGGAATACTTTATTGGAATCATAAATTAGAATGCAGCACAAGACATTTCTTTCAAGTGAGAACTGCAGTGAGATTATAAATCCAAATGGTTCCCTTCTCTATGATAACACCAAAATTATTACAAATAAATCTCAAACATTAATAATTTAAAAGACTAACCATTTGGGGTTAATGGATTTTAGTACAGACAAACCAGCAGGGACTGAGTACAGGACAGTGAGGCAGCAAACTGGAGAGCTGCTGTGAACACTTGCTTGAGGGCCGTGCATTCATTGTGGGGAATTTGCACTGGGCATTGTGATGCACTCACAGAACCAATTCCCTGGAGAAGCAAACCAGTGGAAAAAGCAGCAGACTGCAGGCTATAAAATAAGGATGCTCTTTGAATGCAGTAGAAAAATTACTGCTTCAATATGTTTTGAGGTTTTTTTGACAGTGTGAAAAGCGCAAGGCTGGCAAAGCAACAAAAAGGTGTCTGCCTGAACCAAGTTTGCTATCACCAGAGCTTCTGCAGTCCTTCAGTATCAATATCCTCAATATCCTCATCAATACACAGAAATATCTGAATCACAAGAGTCACCCTTGCACATAAAGGTTGGAACAGCGTTTCAATCCTGGACTCAATGCTGTCGCTGGCACCACTCAAGCTGCAGGCAGAGTTGTTGAAGGGAAAAGCTTTTTTTAAAAAAAATCTGGGCAATATTCTGTAAAATACTTATTTCATCTTACAGTGGCTTATTACTTCATGTCTGGATTCTTCTGCCATTTGAAAGGCCGCTGTTAATTTAGTTAAAGCAGTGATGAGAGAACTAACATATATAAAGTATGAATACCCCTAGAAATGTGTCCATAGCTCATTACTCTTACATTGGCAGGTGACACAAAGCAGTTTGTACATTGAATATCACACAGGCAGAATCTTTGTGTGTATTTAAGCTTCCTATTATTTAATCATGCAATTCTGCAGCTCAGCTGCTCACCTGCCTCCTGCAAAGGTGCAAAACAGGATCCTGAATGACCTAATAGAAAAGGTTACATAAAACACATATTCAATGCTTTCTAAACAAAGTACTCATGAATTCAGCATTAATGAAAAGTAGATAATATAAAACCACACTTTTGTATTTTTGTGAGCTGTAAACATCAGTTTTAAAATCTGTGGTAGATGATGCCATGTCTAAATTCTGGTAAGATTTAAAAAGATTTCTATGAAAACATCAAGTGATATCACAGCTGATGAGAATCTCTACATAATTTGTGGTGAGAAATACAAAGGTGGTAATTCATAGTACTGAAAAGAGAAGTGAACAGTAAAACTATTGTTCATTTTATAAAATGAAGGTACAACTATTTAGCTGCTATATTAGAACTTTTTCAAGGTCTCAAGAACAGAAATTGAAGCACAGAGTTAAGTGTCCCTTTGCCAGAAACAATCAGTTGGAAGGAGTATCTCAACTAAGATGGGATGAGGGAAGTTTATCTTAAAATATAACTGAGGTAGAGGTGATAAATAAATATTACAATGTATATTCTTTCTCTCTGCACAAAAACTAGGAAAACTTAGTTTAAAAAAAAGGAATACATTAATACCAAAATAAAATTACTATAGGGATCCTAAAGTTTTTAAAAAGTAGAATGATGTAATAATAGTGGGAGAACCTCTCTAGGTAAGCCCGACTATTATCATATGAATGCCCAGCTAGCTCAGTACATCGAGTCTCTGGCAGAGACCCAATAGCCGAGTTAAGCAAGGGACCAAAAGCCGCCGAGCTCCTTCCTAGCAAGCCAGTGATATTCAGCTTAAGTGATTCAGCTCTTTCGTGAGTTCAGCTCAGGCTGCTAGCAGGATCGCTCGGGGCAGTGGCAAGCAGACGAGAAAGAGAGAGGGGAAGAGAATACGCCGAAATTCCGCAGAGAAGTTTATTCGGGGTGTCCACGAAGGGTACAGCGATTCTTCTTCTACAAGGGAAGGGGGTACAGAGGGCTCTTTTTATAGCCTTGGCATGGATCCAAAACCAGCCAATGGCCGCAGGTTTAAGCATATTCCTTAACTGACCAATAGCTAAAAGGGTTACAATAGTATTGTCTTAACTGATTAAAGGAAGGTTCTCAACACGGTCGGGTGAGAGGAACAGGACAACGCCCGCTCAGAGATGACTCAGCATTCAATTCTCCAAGGAGCTTTTCCTGTATCCTTGGGGTTCACTACAGAATGAAGTTTTTCAAGTTCTTATTTCCACAACAGACATAACTTGCTCAAGTGGTTGTGCCATGTAGGCTTATTGGTTAAGCAATACAGGTGAAAGATTTCACCTATACTGATTAACCAATAATATATATATTTGCATAAATTTAAAATATAAACCAGCATTCTATCAACAAACTACTTGGCATGGAATCATACAAAGGAAGTGAGTTTGAACACACTCAATTTTTATGTTCATAAAATCCTGTAGAAACTGATTGGAAACAAAGAAGGAAGCAAAACTAACAGATACTCTCTGGAGAGATCCATCTGCATTTCATCTTATAAGTGTTGGAGACTGGAGATAGAAATGCCACAGAATTCTGTAAATCTACACTTTCATGCATTTCAAAGTGATCAAGTCACAACAGCACCTCTAAGAGGCCAAATGTGAGCAACCAGAATATTCTATTCTAATGAAACACAATTCTGCAATCCACATAACTGATCTAGAAACAACCATCACAAGTTGTGAAGACAAATGCTTTAGGCTACAACACCTAGAATAATACTGTGAAGTAACAGGAGCTACAAGAAATGTTTGCCAGCTTGCCTGAACTCCACAGCCAGCATTCTGTGGAACTAGAGACCCCTTTGAAACTTGGAATCATCTGTTTCTCCTTGTCTGTTTTTAAATATTAGAATCTTGCTATTTTGGGGAAGAACACATAAAGTGGGACAAAACACTTGTGGTTCTTATGACTGGGGTTCTCAGGTTTGATTGCAAGGGCACTGTTTAAGAGGCTTAAACCACACAACTTACACAAATAACACTCAAAGTAATCCTGGTTTAGAATTCTACCATATTTTGCATGTAATATATGCAATAGTTTGCTTCTGAGTGCTTCTAATATTTAAACATTAACTTTTCAATCCTCACACCATTTCTGCTGCTTGTACAACAAGCAGCAGGAACAATGACATACAATGGCAATCAGGATAATACTTAATTGAGGTAGAAATAAATTCAAGATGGATTCTTTACTACTGACATGCAAATGATAATCACATACTTAATGGAAAATAACATCTTTTTGCAGTTTAGCAGCCTCTGCTGTCACAGATCTTGTTTGTGGGAAGCTTGTAAAATAGTCCTGAAGGAATATTTTTCAGCTAAGTATCACGTACTTACTTAATAGAGACTCTGTCACCACAGGAAACAGCAAAGTTGGAGCAAAAAGCATTTCTAAATGGACTTTTATAAACAAATTTTTTTATGCTTCTTCTAAATAGGGATGGAAAGTCAGTCTAGAAATTGTTTATCCTCCCACTCTGATTTCATAATGCCACATGTTAAAGGAGGCAGTAAAGACACAGGCTGTCTTGCAGAGAGATGGTGCTGTGTTGTAGACTGTGAGCTGGCACTGCAGCTCCAACATATGTGCCACTACCAAGTAAGGGCCCAATCCTGCAGAACACCCAGCAACTTGCAAGGTTTCAGTGCCCCCCGCAATCTGTCCCTTGGTCTTCAATGAGATGACAAAAACAACACAAGAAGGCCAAGGTCTCCCTCACACCATGTTTTACACTGCAATTCACATCCCTACTCTAAAGGCACTTTCATTGCAAAGGAAAAGAACCTTGGGCAGGTGTATTTGTGAGCCTTGAATGAAACTCCTGTGAAAATCAGATGTATAAAGTCTCTGGGAGAAAAAAAATTCTGAACAACAAGACTTCTAGTATCAGAGGATAAAAAATTACAGATGGAATGAAAACTAAGCTATGAATGTGACACCACCAGTTTTCCACTAGATTTTGTGTATAACACAGTAAATACACATGTAAAATTTTAAATTGATTTACTCACCTCAAGGAAGAAGTTGACCAGGTATGGATCCTGTTTCAGTTTTGCACATACTATACAGAGAAACTGAATTTCTTCATTTTCTGTTGGTGTTGCCAGAACCTCACCACACAGCCTGATTAATTTCTGTCACGTAAAGTGAAAAATTAAGACAGAAAGTTATTGCTTTTTCTATGAATAACAGACTGAATTCTTTTTCTGTATACACATTACAATTATGTACAAGTATTGACTGGAACATTTGCTCTGAATTTAGACTGCTATGAACAAGTTTTCTTTGTTATTTATGACTTGCATTGCAGTGGCAGTCCAAGACTCCAATCATCAGCACATTATAAAAAACAAACTGATATGGCACCCAAGCAATTTCCTTAATTCACTTGACAATGGAAGAATTAAAGATAACATTAGCTACATCAGAATAAAAGAAACTTGTTGTGCAAAAATACAGTTTACTTAAAATCTGAACAGTACCTGCACTGGCCTATGCACATTTATGTGAGGAAGAAGAGGTTGCCGAATTCTTCCAAGAAGTTTTGTATAAAAAGCCAGAACTTGCTGTTTCATTCCTGGAGGACACTGAAACAAAACCAGATGAACAACAAAAATAAAATAAATGTGGAGAAAAATACAGATGTACATTTTTCACTCAGAATGGCTAATTAAACAGCAATAATTTAACTAGAAGTATTTTTTACAGGAATCATCAGTTAACGTATTACTTTTATCATTATTAACAAAGATCAATAAAAATGTTGCATCTCATTACTGTTTTCTCTTTCAAATTATTCATACTTTCAGTTAATTGCTCTAGGGCAAACTTCTACTAATCTTTCCAGAAAATATTCCATACCATTACGGTGATAAGGGGAAATTAACTCAGAATTAATTTGCTATGGGTCAGATGTCTTTTAAGGTACTGTGCCACAAAATCCAGCAATCCAGTGAGTCGGTACATACAAATACAGAACAATAAACCATAAAAATCTTAATACCTACAGAAGGTTTCTTAAAGTCATGAGCAATTAACCTTAGCCAGCTAAAGTGTTTATAAATGCACAGATGGTCCAGGACAAGAGAAAGCTGCTGCTTTTCCTGAGGAGAATATAAATCACAAATATCTGTGGAACATGCAGACCCTTGTTCTACTGTCCCTAATGCACCACACCACATGAAAGGACTTTCCTATCTCCAGGAGATCTCATGGCTTGTGGGTCTTTATGTACCTTTGTTCCTAGCTAAATTCCCCCAAACTAATTAGTTAATAACCAATTTATCAACCATGTTAATAAATGCTGTTAATTTTAACCAACATAATTTCCCTCATCTGCCTGTCCAAATGCAGCTAAGGTGGCAACCTGCAGCCTAACCTAGCTTCCTTTCTAAGTAATTATCTCTAGATTTTTAATCCCTAATCATTGCTGAGTTGTCAAGCAATTCTTTGAAGAGAATGGCAAGATATGTACCATCAGGGCACATCCACAGTGATGCAGTAAGTCTAACTGACTGCTGTGAAAAGGATCTATTCATTTTGCACCAGATCTTTGCAACATCTTTCAAGCACTGAACTGTGTGTTTACTTCAGATGTATCAACTCACAAGTGGCAAAGTGTAAAGACAGGCTGTACAAGAATTGCCTGTACAGACATATTTGTGTGAGTACAGAGTGACTCCTCTCAACTCTTAGAAACACACTACTAATTACCCACTTCACATATGTCACCATTTCATCTTGGTTTCTTGGCAACATTTGGAGATTACTAAACGAGCTGGGTTTCTGAGTAAGTATCTTTAATACAGCAGTGTTGTGGTTTTAAGCCCAGCCGGAGCAGGTATTATAGCCTGACTGTAGGACAGCTGGTACAGTAACTGCAGGTATACTGCAGATCTCTGCTTCTTCTAGAGCAAGGAACATCTCAGGCTCAGACAGCCACTGTCCTGTGTTGCCTGTTTATGTAAAATTGATTAAAAACTCATGACAATGTGTAAAAGATTGACTGAGAAGGAAACCCTGGAGAGCTCCATTTATCCTTGGAACAGGACAAACCATGCCTCCCTGAGTCTGAACTGTGATACAAAATGTTCTTCCTCAAGGGCTGCCAAGCTAATTCACTCCATGATCCACCCAGCCCCACACATTTCAGCTCAGAAGTCTGCCAAGACAGACAGCAAGGAGGATGGACCAAGACCATGAAGGTAAGTTCATGTGTGCCACAAACCAGACATGGAGAACCACACAATACTGCCAAGGTATGAAAGCTGTCTGGGGATCAACTCAAATTAATGCTTTCTGAACAATAGCTCAACACATTCAGAAAAGTTAATCAAAAATTTGTATTTAACACAGCACTTTTCACCTAAGAATCACCCAACATTTAAGAAAGGACAGAGAGGGATAATACTGTCTTGTAGTAGCCAGAAAAACTCTAGACTGAAGAAAAATGTTTCTCCTACTTCTAGTTTCACCATCAGCATTATCAAGAGTGGTGAGTCTCACCACTGCCAGCACCTCAGGGGCTCTCACCCTGATCACACATGTAAAAGTCTGTTATTTGTAATATGCTGGTAATATACGTTGGTATATTTGTAACATAAGCAAGCAGCTATTTGCTAGAGTTCAGTGTCCCACACTACCACCTACTGTAGAACTTCAGTCTCTATCACAACTAGGAGCTCACACAAGAGATAATCTGTTCTGCTGAGAACACATACATCAGCTTTTCCTAGTGTGTAAAGTGTCTCCAAAATCTTGTGATGCAGCAAATATTCCATGCATGGTCCTGTTTCACCCGATTCCCTCTCATTTTCTTCTTGAACTAGAATATCCAACATCTGTTCCAGGTGAGAGGGAATGTTCGTATCAGTCACAGGAGCTTTGTCATCTAAATAAAAGAAGTAGGCAATTTAAGAATGATTCAGAAAGTGCCCTCATATTTAAGTTCAGTTCCAAATTTAAGATTTATAAACACAACATCCATTTAAATATTCAAATTTACATACAGTGCAAGTTTTTAACATGTCTTAAAGAAAACTTTCAGAACTGTATCTGAACACATATGCTGGAATATGAACTGGGCAGATATCTGACCTTGCAATGGGGAAAAGGTGAAGAGTCAGAATTCAAAACATGCAGTAATTACACAGTCAGAAAAGGAAAATTTCTACTGCCAGGGAGGAAGCCAAGAGAGAGAAAGGTACGACTCTCAGTCTTCTGTTTAGGATGGACTAGGTCTTGATAACTTCCTCTTTAACCCTTCATACAATATTCTCAAATCTGGCCTCGAATTTCCAGCTAATTTGCAGCTAATCAGTTCCTCTAAACTAGTGAACTAAATAAATGGCTTTTCTGTTGATAACAACAAAGATAATTCAAACTCTGTGCTATTTATTCTCCAAAAGCTTTTAAATTTCTCTTTTGTACGTTCTGCATTAAAATTGAATTCTGTCAAACTTTATGAAGCAAAGGGTAAGATGTTGATTTTATTATATTAAAGTCATGAAGCTGAAGTGTAGATTTAGGAGCTGGCATTCACATATTGCAAAACATATCCACACATGAAGATTTTCCTCTTTTATTTTTTTCAGTTGAATTCTGCATGAACAACTATCCTAGGGAAATGGTTACTACTGTTTATGCAATAATCTAAAAATAACTTGTCACTTGCATGCAACTGGCAACAAGATCACACAGGGAAACTGCCATGTCAGAATGATTTTGGTCTCTGCCACAAGCTCCAGTTAGCCGGGAGCATTTTGCTTGAATTTCCTACACATAATTCTGCTCCTACGGCAGAGGACAGAAATATACCCACTGAGTGGAAACTTCTTTTTCAAATCACTTCTGAAACTCTGGGAGAGAGGTCAGCTTTTATTCTGCACCACGTCATTGCAGGTGTCAGTTTTCCCTGCCACCCTGTCATTTCCACCTTTGGAAACATCACATAGTGTTCCAAAAGATGGCTATTTGGAACCAAGGGTCATATTGCAGTTTTACGAGTAAATATTGATATAAACAAGATCATCAGACACAAATACAGACTCAACAGCTCTTCCAGCAGAAGGTCAGAACTAATAGGCTTGAGGAAAGCATGGCAACATTCATTTTTAAAACATAACTGTTTCATAACTAGGTCCAAAATTAAAAATTTACAGGCTGCATAATTGTTGGGGGAAGAGTTTTTAAAAAAGCAACTACAGCCATATTTCATCATAATATCTATTTTTAAGAAGAGCAGTGTAACATCTGAGTAAGGTTCAATAAAACTTGTTGTCTGTGCTATCAAAATACTTTACACTGAGACAAGACACTAAAGCAAAAATAACTAATATTGAGCACATGGAATCCATCTGTGTCTGGTAAAATCTATGACCACAAAATTACTTTTGTTAAAATCTTGCAAAGAAAAAGAAAATCCCTGATGCAAAGCAATGAAAATGTTAACAGCAGGGACTGCATCTCTGCAGCTGTCTGTTTAGATTAAACAGAGTATGTGAAGGCAGAAACTGGGTCAGATGTAAAAAGGTGCAGTTCTCTACATGGTACTCAGGAAACAAGACTTCAACCATTTTTCATGCCTACTTTTACAGATGGAAGTACAAGATATTTTTACTTACTAGTTATTGTTGGTATTTTGATTAAAGACATGATTCATATTAGTATTTCTTGATCTTTACTTTTTAAAAACACTGTAGTTGTGAATTCTAGTTTCCACAATAAAAAGACAAGCCCAGAGTGCTTTTTTCTTTTACCTGAGGTCTCTATGTAGTAATGGGTGATTGCTTTCCAGTGATAAACAAAATCTTCTTGTAATGGAAGGGAAGGCGCGAGCTGTGGAGAAAAAAAACCCAACAAAAACCAGTTAGAAATGGAATGAACATACTTGCTCAGAGATTAAATTCAGTTTTATCTTATACTTGGAAGCAAAGTGCTGTAGATACTGCTACAGTTGTTACTCTCTGCTCTTTTACCTTTAACAAGGACTACATTCATTATTCATGGCTGAGCCCCATGCCACACTGCCTGCTTGTAAACATCAGTAATAATCTCTGTGATGTCTCTATCACCAGACAGTCTATTTGAAGCAACAAAAGCAATTGCTCCTACAGCAAAGCAACACTAAAATGTATAATTGTATTGTTTAAAACACAATTTTGTCCTGTAGAAAAAAATCATGTTCTTTTACATCTGCTCTTGATGTCTTCTTCCTTTCTGTACACTCTGTTCTCTTCTCTGTCTGCTCCCTTAAAAATACCAATTAGTTGCTTTATTCAGTTTGTACACCATGCCTTTTTTCCTGTTAGTCACAACTTCTTTTAAAAGATCTTTGTTCAGTGTTTAGGTTGGTTTTTTTGCAAATTTTTGTTGTTGTTTCTTTTTTTTTTTAGCCTATACCCAGAGCTTGGCGAGTTGTTCTTTTTTTTTTTTTTAACAAATATGTTTCTTATTTTATTTCTGCAAGAAAAAGAAGTTTCTTCTTTCCTGGAGGAGTTTGGGATGGCTGGCTGGGTGTGAGCAGCATCCAGGAATAACACCATGCAAGAAGGAAACACAGCCCCTAGGCAGTCACCATCAGCACTGCTCCTTCCCCAGTGAGACACAGGTGACCTGTGGCCCATCACACCACAGGCAGCCTGTGAAAAAAGGACCAAAATCATTTCACCGCTCTGCTCTCCAAAGTGAGAGCTGAGACAAGCACTGAATTTGTGCCCCTGAATGTTTTGAGCTGGTAACATCAGGAATCCTGTAGGAAAAAACCCCAACCATTCAATAGGTTACATGAGGATCTGTTGTTCTTGAGGCCTAATCCTACTTGCTTGAGGCTTTTTTTTTTTTGGACCATCAAGTCCTCAAGTCATTCTTTTACAGGCCATCCTGAAACAGGGGATTATCACTTGACAGGATGGCAGCGATGAGCCCTGTGGGCAAACAGAAAGAATCCCAAGTATAAACTGGTGTGTCTGTTTTGGAAGGGTAAGGAGCTGAACCATCCTGACAGGACATAGAGTCCAGTCCTTCACAGAATCTCAGAGGGGCTGAAGTTGGACGGGACCTCTGGAGACCATCCAGTTTAGCCTCCCTGCTAAAGAGTCACCTAGAGCTGGCTGCTCAGGAGCACGTCCAGATGGCTTTTGAATATATCAAAGGATGGAGACTCCACAGCCTGTCCAGGAACCTGTGGCAGGGGTCAGTTAACCTCACAGAGGAAGGTTAACTGAAGGAAGTTTTCTCCCCAGGAGCTGCAGATACCACATTTGAGACTAATAACTCTGAACTCCTCTAGTGTCTCCCCACAGGGTCTAAAATGTGCTGTGCTGTCTCAGTTCTTGGGCAAACAAGGGCTCAGGGTTCCTATACAGTCTGGTACAATATAGGCTCATATGGTCTTTACTGGCTACTGTTGGTTCCTTTGAAAAAGCCCTGGATGTTTTCCACATCAGTCTTTTCTTTGCCTTGAATTTAATGACACTTAAATTTATCTTGGTAAAGTTGTAAAGCCCAGTATATGACAAATATGCCATGCCAAGGTAAGTGCAATGCTAATTGCTAATGGCCCTTTGCACACAGGACTTTGGAATGCAAGACTCTGGAAAAAGAGTGGTGCTTGGCAACTATCTCTGCCTCCATCCCAGGTGGAAATGTGCCCTTGGAAGTGGCAACCAGGAAACGAAACTGACAGTGCTTATCCTCTCCCTGACAGGCTGGGCACTCACTGAGTTCCACGGCTGGGCACTCAGAGCAGCACATTAGCACAGCAGCTACCACCGAGTAGCTGAACACCCCACACTGCACAAAACCAGTTCATTTGACTGTGACATTTACTAGGTTATTGAAATTCAGAAGAATAACCAAACAAACTGAAGACTGAGCATATGATATTGTGTATCATGCTCTGTATGTCACACTGGCTGCACTAGATGTGTATTTCAAGCAATGTAATGATCATTTCTGGAAAAAAAAAGCTGTATCAAAACCTCAACGCCAGCTGATGAATAACCCAGGGACAACTTTTGAGGAATACAGGCCTCCCAGACCACTCTATTTCTAAAGTAACACATGATAGATAACATTAAAGATTTATCCTTGGCTGATGTGATTTTCCTCTCCACTTCTTCTCGTCTCATCTGCCTCAAGATGAATTTAGTGCCTCTGAGCAGTGCCAGGAAAAGGATTTCACTTCTCAGCACTGTCAATAATTTATCCATGATGGGAGAGAACTGTGGATATAGACATTCTCCCTCCCAACAAATGCCTCTAGGGACTCTTCTCAGAGGTGAAAAAATAATTCAGGGACAGGTCCTGCCCTTTCAAATTAAAACACCCAGTGATTTCAGAGTCTGCTCTGATCAGGACTGCAAGCCAGACATAGTAGAGATAGTATTAGCATGTTTGTGCACCTGGGCAGTGCAGCCTATTGGGAACACATCATCAGCATTGCCACCAACTGGAGATGTAACCCAAACAAAATTATTTTGAGGTAGGTGCTTACTGATCAAAAAACCCAACAAAAACCCACAAGAAAAAAAGCAAACAAACAAACATAAATAAAGCAAAAAAACCCCCCAAGCAATCCTCCTAACTTAGTTATTCAGACATGAAAGCCCAAGACCAAGAAACCAGCTCATATGTATACAAAGCCAAGCACTGGAAAGCATTAGGAACCTGTAACACTTGGCTGACATGCTTTAACCCTACTAGGACAGGTAGTACTGGTATGAGGTTATAGTTCCTATTTTAGGATGAATTATTAGGTATCAGCTGAGATGGAATACATGTTACAGCTGCCAGCCTCAATAACCACTTTATGGTGTAAGTACTTGTATGGAGATTCTGAAACAAACCAGAATTCCTTGTGAAGGCTATTAATTCCTGCTACTTGTCTAATATGAAGGAGTTACCTTAAAAATGCAGTTGTATCTCCCTGTTACATCAGCTGGCTAGGGCACGGTGCTAATAACACCAAGGTTGTAGGTTTGATCCCTGTATGAGCCATTCATTTAAAAATTGAACTTGATGGTCCCTGTGGGTCCCTTCCAACACACAATATTCTGTGACTCTGTAATTAATTCTGATGTAATTAAGTATGTTCTTAGTGATTCCTAATCTCAAATGAAATTCTCCTTTGCTGGGGAAAAAAAAAACAAACCATGATCTTCAAGCCTGTAGGTGTTGGTATACAAAATAGCTAAAATCCACTGAACACCACTGAACTGCAGCCCACTAGAGCAGGCATTGATTAGCAAGATCTTCCATCTGGTGCCCAGCTCCAGCAGTTGGGCTCCCTGGGAGTGAGCTGAACCTAACACATGCTGTCTTTTCTTCTGGTGATAATATGTAACAAATAATCAAAGCCCACTCCTTTCAAGGGCAGTGCTGTTCTCAGGAGAGCTACAGATCTTTGACCAGATGTACACAGTCTGCTCATGACAAAACCTGTCCAAAATACAATTCCACATTGTTTTCCAAAGCATATAGAATTTGTGTTTAGGCAGGAAAAAAATAACATAAAGAGCAAAGAAACTTTATATATATGCAGTATTTAACAGCAAATCTTTTGTGCATGTAAAAATCATTGTCACATTTTACATGTATGCTTTTCAGAAGTGCAATTCAATACTGAAAAGGATGGAAACATCAGAAGCGGGTGATATGTTTCAATATCTTTAGGGCAAATTCACAAAGGAAAGAGAACACTGTATAAAAAAATAACAGGTACTGTCTGGTCAGATGCCAGAGTAAAAAAAAAAAGAGTAGAAAACTGGGTCAAAGAGAAAGGAAGGGGAAGTGCATGCACACTGCCCTGACTGACACAGTCACTTGATGTTTTTCTTCAGTCTTACTACTGTACCAGTGTGAATGGTCTGAGAGAACATGTGAAAAGGGAATAATGCTTCAAGGTTTACTTGATCTTCATTTAAAGAAAGCACAGAGTTTATAATGGCCACTGCTCTCACATATAAAATTAAGACTGAACATGCTTGCAAGTCATGCATTAAATTATGTCATCTAATTTGTTAATAGCAGCACAACATTAAAACAACAAGTAATGTAAGGTCATTACATCAAATAAAGGGGGTTCAAGAGGAATAAATTCTGTTCTAATCAGTTATGCAGGTCATGCATTTTGGAGCACTGCCTATACCAAGTGACTTGGTTTCTTTCAAAGCTGAGTTTTGCTTCAAAATATAAACAGAAGCTACTTGTAAGTATGGTAATGTACCAGTGTCAGAGACACAGTGGAACAACAGGCTGGTAGAGAGGGGGTCTTGAGAATCTGCAGCAGACACCAAAATCTTCATTCATTCCATTGCATGGTACAAATATTCCTGTTTGACAGCAAATTGCAAAATTCAAGCCAATCAAAATTATATTTTTCCTGCAAGGTACACAGCTCAAGAACATCCCTTGAACTATTGAGGTGAAACATCCAAAAGCCCAAATCAAACACAAATAAAAGTCCTTTGAACACTGAGTGGCCACTTCACAGACAAGCTATTTTGTCTAGGGAAACATGAGTGAAAAGCACAAGATAAGAGCAAAATAAGTCTAACTTGCTGCTTTGTTATTGTATACTACATTTTGTTGTTGCTGACAATGAAGTGCTCATGGATAGCCCTTTGGGATGAAAGGATATCAGAAATGCATAGCAGAGAGAAAACATCTTGAGGACAAGCCATATATAAACTGTCAGAGATTTAACAATGTGAACCCCATGAAGCAACAGCATTTGTATTCTGCCCTGAAGTAACAGAACAAAGACAGCAGTCCTATCCACCATCTCACTAACACATCTAACACATCCAACTGAATTTAAGGATGCTCTGTTGGCAGGGTAACACAGCGATGCTTGCTCATCTGGATGCTGCAGAGAAATCCAAAAAGCGAAAAGTATCTAAAATATAGGCAGGACTGACATTAGATAAGAGGTGGCAAAAACCTAGAATCCAATGGTTATGAAAATCAGGAATATGGTTTCAAACACTTGGGCAACTTAGTCAGAAAAGACCAAAAGTTTGGAGTTATTCAAGGAGAATCATAGGATCATAGGTCTGGGTTGGAAGGGACCTTAAAAGACCAACCTGGCTCCAACCCCACTGCCATGGGCAGGACATTTTCTACTACATTGCTACATTTGGCCATGGTGTTTTAAGCCCCATCCAGGCTACTCCTTGAACACCACCACAACCTCTCTGGGAAAAAAGACCTTGGTAAGAAAACACCTTAGTAAAAAGCAACTGATCCCTTATGCTTGCCTCAAGCACAGTCCTGTCACAAGGGCAGTCAGTCCAAGAGTGATACACTGACAAGTAAAAGGCAAATACTGCCCTGTCTATCAGACTGCCAACCTTTGGAGCTCCTGTCAGAGTTCAGAGGTATGGGACATTGAGGGTAAGATAACAATGATTATCTAAGAGCACAGGAGCCCTCACTGTTTAAATGCACTCTCTGAAGTCTGCAGGCCTATGGGCCCTGAGGCAGGGCAGGAGCATTACAGAAGTGATGTGCAGGAGAAAGGACAGGGCAAAAGGGCTACCCAGACCTTTCTGATTTAAGCAAGTCCCATCCGTGAAAGCTAAACCCAGGCTCTTCAAGTGTATTTAAGCGTCCAGCACAGCTGAAAACTCTACAGTTGCAACTCTACCTACTCTGGGGTAGGCACCCAAAACTTCTGAGAACTGATACCTTAATTACTAGTTCTGTTGCTGATATTCAGGGTTAAGAATCCAATTGAGGTTGCCCATGTTACACTTGCTCCCTAGCAAAAACAGCAAGGGAAAAATGATGCTCGAAATTCTATTGGTTCTGAAAACAGGCAGCACCAAAGTGGACTGAGCTAATTAGTATTTACAACAGTTATTATAAACAACTTCCCCATAGCAAAGCTAAGCAGACCACATCCTACTACTACAGGGAGAATGAAACAAACGGACACCAAACTGGTTAAAATTTTGTATTTCTCAGTTTTGTCTTTGTATTAGTGGGTAAAACTTATAAAGAAACATTCTCAGTATCTTCCCGCTTTTGCAATTCCATGTTTCATTCCTAGTATTTGTCACAATCCTGTAAATGAAATAGCGCAGTATTTATCAGATCCAGCAGGGTGGTGGTAGCAGGATGAGGCAATTCTAAAAGGGACACCAGAGTTGAGCAAGGACAAACAGCATGTTGCTGGACAGCACTCACTTGCAAATGATGGTATCAATATATTTCTGTATTTTCGTTTGGATTTTTTTAATCAAAAAGAAGTGTCTAGTCCCTACTATCTCTACTCTTCTCCTGTTCCATTCAGCTCATTTGTTTTTCCTATTTCTTTACTGGATCTCAACTAAATGCAGTTCTTTTTGTTCATTTTCTGCACACATCAATAACGTAAACACTCTCCTAATAATAACTTCTGTTAGATCTCTTGAAATGGTAGGCCTGAAAGAATACCTTCTCCTCCACTCCTGCACCTCTCAGTCATCCACTCTTATTTCTGTTATTCAAAATGTGGCACAGCTCACCACAACAAACTTTCTTTAGTCAGGAAGGCACTAATTTCTGTTTCCTCTCCAATGAAAGCACTGTCTGTTGAAGGCATTAATGTGGTCTGAATGTTTTCAAGTAAAACGTTTCATCATTATTTAAAACATTTCCTTCCAAATGCCACTACACCATTAAAAAGCAAACTAGGAACCTGCAATTAATGAATACACGCTTGAGTTTTAAACCTGAATACTCCTGCAGAACTACAGGCTCATATAAAGACAGGCATATGCTCAAGTGCAGCATGGAAGCATACATTAATGTACAAAGGCTGCCCCTCAGATGAGGCAGGATTTGGCATGCAGGCTCTTATTTCAATTATTTGGATTTGGCCTGCAGGCTATTTTTTCAACCATTTGAACTTTTTTTTCTTCAAATCGTTCCACCTTCACTTCAGTATTTCCCTGCCGATTTTTATCACCTCTTCACACTCAAATCTCCTGGGTGTGCTGGTTTACTGGGAGAGGCGCTGAAAGACAGGGAATTACCACCAAGACCCCACCTCAGTGAAAAGCAAAAATAAATGGTGTGGCCAGGCAGTGCCGAACGCCGCCTTCAGCAATGGCAGCTCACGAACAGGCCCCGTTTCCTCTGCCCAGGGAACCTGGCTGCACACACAGCCCCGCGTCCCCCGGCAAACCTGACCCCCGGGCACAGTTACAAAATAAACCAGGGAGGGAAAGCGGCGCTTTGAAACTGACAGCATCCTGCAAAAGCAGGGTGACGGCGACTATTGTCTGCCGGTCACGACGAGATGGAAACGCCGGGGAGTTTCCTGATTACTCTCCTTTATTGTCGGTCTCGCTGAAAGAGCCGGGCAACGGCCGGGTGAGGGCCGGGCCAGGGCTGCCCTCAGGCCCGGCGCGGGGCACCGGAGCCGACAGCGCCCGGCGGCGACAGCCGGAGTCTGTGCTGGGCCTGCCCGGGCTGCAGCCGCTCCCTCCTCCCCCGACAGCCCCGGCTCTCCAGGGCCGCGCTGGGGCGATTCCTCCCCTTCCCGTTCTCCCTCCGGGGCCCGCCCGGGCAGCTCGGCCTCCGCCTCCCCAGCAGCGGGAGAGCCAAGCCGGGAGTGGATGCTCGCCCTGCGGGGCCCCGCCGGCAGCAGCGCCAGGGGCAGCGGAGAAGGGGAGCCGGGCCCGGTCCGAGCCCCCAGCCCGCGTTCGGTGCTAGGCCCGAATCGCATCCCCGGCGTGGCGTGGCCGGGCCCGCCGACGGCCTTACCGCCTCCACGGCATGCTGCAGGATGGAGGTGAACTTGGAGAACATCCTGTCCCGCGACTGCAGCAGCCGCTGCCGGGAGGACCTCGAGAGCTCCTCGATCCGCCGCCGCCGCCGCTCCAGGGTGAGGGCTGCATGCGGGGGCCTGGCCGCGGGGATCGGGCGGGCGGGCGCCGGCGCTGCCTCTCGCTCCCCGGCGGACACCGTGGCACTGACACCGCCGGCTGCGCGGCGGCGGCTGCCGAGGCTCTGGGTGTCCTGCAGGGGCCGCCACCCCCGCACGCCGCTAGGCCCGGCTCTTCCCGCCCCGCTCCGCTCCGCCCGGCCCCGGGTGCTGCAAGCCGGGAGCGCCGCGTTCCGGCCCGACCGGGCCGCCCGTGCCGGCCCCGGGCTGCGGGCGGCGCGGGACGCGGGCAGGGCGCGACAGTGCCGGGCTGCGAGCGGGCCGCTGCCGTGCCCCGAACCAGACCCGCTTCTGCAGGGCAACTCCGGGCAGGGAAATGAATCACAGTCCCAGAATCACTTGGATTGGAAAGACCTCTGAGATCATCGAGTGCAACCTTCGACCTTACACGAGCGTGTCAACCAGACCATGACACTGAGTGCCATGTCCTTAAACACCTCCAGGGTGCTGAGTCCACCACCTCTCTGGGCAGTCCATTCCAATGTCTAATCACCCTCTGTGAAGAAATTCTTCCTAATGGCTAACCCGAACCTCCCCTGTCACAGCTCAAAACTGTGTGGTCTTCTGCTGCTGGTTGCCTGGGAGAAGAGTCTGAGCCCCACCTGGCTACAACCTTCTGCCAGGGAACTAGAGAGAATGATAAAGTCCTCCAGGAAGCTCTTTTTCTCCAGGCTAAACGCCCTTGTGCCCTCAGCCACTCCTCACAGGACACGTGCTCCAGACCCTTCCCCAGTTTCTTTGCCCTTCTCTGGACTAATTCCAGCACCTCAATGTCCTTCCTGAACTGAGGGGCCCAGAACTGGACACAGCACTCGAGTGTGGCCTCACTAGTACTCAGTGTAGAAGGACAATCACTTACTTCCCTGGTCCTGCTGGCCACTCTGTTCCTGAGATAGGCTAGGATGTCTTGGGCAGTGGGCACACACTGTCTCGGGTGAGGGGAAGGGGTGCCCACCTCCACAGTCCCTGTGCCCGAGGCTGCCATCAGACTTCACAAAGGTCTCTGGGGTCCCTAAGAATCATGAGGGTGGGGAGATGGGCTGCCCCCACCCTCCTCCTGGCATGGCATGGATATGGAACAGCCTTGGCACGTATGGCAAAGGGCCCAGCTTGCTGTCCGCTGAGACATTTTGGGTCTGTCATCATCCACAGGGACGATGAGATCCTCAAGGATCACAAAGCAGTGTGAGGGTGATGAGCTCAGAAAGTCGGTAACAAGTTGTGGAATCACTGTCCCTGAAAGTGTGCAGAAAATGAGTGGATGTGGCACTTTGGTTTAGTGGTTATGGTGGCATTAGATCAAAGCTTGGACTTGACAATCTGGGAGGTCATTTCCAAATGTAAATGATTCTGTCTTGTTGCTGGTGGATGAGAGGCTGGTGATAGGGGTGGCATGGTCCTTGCAGGGTACCACAGATGAGAGGACTTGTGGCAGTGTGCACATTGCTCATTTCACTGTTTGTTGGGTTTTTTCCCACACAGAGAAAAGGAGACAAAGAGAGCTTTATTTCACCTCAGAATCAAATACTTCAGAAATAAAGACCATCCCTCCCCTTTTGTGACACCGCAGAAAAAGCAGAGGTAAAGTGAGGTGAGCAGAAGTGGTATATGGTGGCAAGCAGTATGATGTTTTGGGAAAATGTTTGGACACTGGGCAAACTGACACAGGAGAACAGGATTGCTTTGGCACTGGTAGCAGGGTGAAATGTTGGGAAGGTGATAGACCAGTATAGGAAAGGGAGAAAACCCTGTAGTACCAAATGAAGAAAAGCTTCCACATTAATTTTTGCAGAGGAATGAACACCACCTTCCTCATATGCTAGGAGCATGCAGAGAGAGATGAATCAAAAGACAGGACAAACCTACTATTTAACTGCTGTTCTTTAAATTGTGTCATCTGGGTAGTCTTACTAATGATATTGTGATGAAGTCTTACTAATGATTCTGCTGTACTGATTGCTGTTACTACCCCTGTGCTTTGCAGGCATGGAGAGCTACAGCCCAAATGCTCTATGGAAGTAAATATTAGTTGTATGTGGACACCTTTATTGCAGTTGTTAAAGAGCAGAGCTGTTTCCTTCTCAAAATCCAGGAGTCCCAGTATGTCAATATCAATTTAAAAGGTAATTATGTTGGGTTTTTTTAAATTTATTTGTCAACTTATATTCTATAGTGTTCATAAGAAATGTAAATTTTCTATGTGGGTAGCCATATGATGAAACATCTCTGTGTTTAGGTGATTATTATCTGGACAGGTGCTGCATTTGGAAGGTGCCTGGATATCTGTGTCCAAGAGAATGTGGTCATTTAAGGTGCTTTTGCAATCTGTTTTTTCCTGCAGAAATGTCTTTTAAATGTGCTTGGGCTGTCTCATCTCCAAGCAGCAGAATGAATAAAGAAACAGTAAGATATCATAAAGATATAAAAGAAGACAGTTTTATCACTGTGAGAGTATTCCTAATCGTACTTAACAATTTATGAAATCATAAATCACAGAATCACAGATGGTGAGGTAAAACTTTGTAATGCTTGAGGGCCTCTTATTATTCTAAGAGTGACTAATGTATATAAAAGCATTATTATTTAAACAGAACAGTTCATTGTGGTTGCAATTAAGATTTTGGTTGTAAAAGTGACTTCCTATTACAATTTCTCAATGTCAAATGCCTTGCAGTAAAGAAAAAAAAAATTACATGTAAATTACTTTTCCTAAGCCTATTAAATAAATTGAATCTCTGCATATAACCCTGCATTTACCAACCAATAGATTGGGCCTGAATTCGTAGCCATAGTGCAGAATCTAGTCTTTGGTGCTAATATGTTTTGCAAATTGGAGATTTTTTTTGAATGATCTTTTAAAGTAGTGTCTAATTTCTCAACCACATGTATGTATTTCTCAATGCTGGGAATACTGGATAAATACTAGCAAACCAATAGTAATGAAATCACTGGAAACGAATGGAATAATTATTTCACCACTGTCAGTGCAGAAGAACTCAGCTGAGGTTACATTTTACATTTTGTTTGGGTTCTTCTTGTTCTCATTTGTGAGGATTTAGTTGGAGATGCTGCAGTTATGGATGGGCTACCAATGTCATGTCATGTGCAACAATACATCTTCACCTGCTCATGCTTGATGTTGTTTCCACTGAAATAAACACAAGTATTACTGTCTATTTTACTGCCCTTGAGAGCACAGTTCTGCTGGCTTGGGGTTTTGGGTTTGGTTTTTTTTTTTTGGCAAAGTACATTTTTTTTTTTTTGAAAAGTACATGCAGTGAGCTAGTGTTTTGCTTGAATGTGAGAAGTGAAAGTGTGAAAGTGAGGTTGTTCTAATTGATAGAGCTTTTGGGAACTTTCTCCTTTCTCACAAATTAATGAAATTGTCTAGATTAAATCAATTTAGATGGTGTGTGACAGTGAGATAATGTGCTGGCCTTTTTATCTGAAAATCTCTCTGCTATTTGGATTGATGGCACCAGGCCAGTGTCTAATGGATGCATTTGTCTGCATTACAGAAGAAGTTCCTGCAGTCTGGACTTTTGCTTCAGAGAGTCTGAAGATTTGGTGAATTTTTTAATCCTAGATGAAAATTTTCCTGTTAGTGCTTTGCCAAATACCTGTTGATATTCTGTGCAGGATTTTATTGTGTTTGTAATAATAAGATTGACATCTATGTTTTCAGTGACTACTTGGATGAAATAAAGAATGAAGTTTTAGTGGTTCAGCATGGTCTCTTTTGAGGAGGGCTAAGGAGGAGGGCTAAGGAGATGTTTAACATCATTTTCAGACCTTTCTGATGCTGGGCTTTACTACAGAGAGCTGCACATCCACACTGAAAAGCATGCAGTGGAATTGAAGTCATTTTCTGTCAGGAATGTTCTGGTTCTGTGCTCTCAGCTGCGTGCATCACCTCCCTCCTTGCTGATTTGCTAGCAGCTCCATGTAATCAGCTCATGCAGTATTTCATAAATCCCATTTTCAGGCATTTCCTGGCCTGTGCATTCTGTTCTACATCTGCACATCTGCTCTTTCTGTGGGGACATTAATTTGTCTTCTGCTGGGTTACAAACTTCCCAGTCGTTCATCTATTGTCTGAGTGCTTACCTGTCACATCTGCAAGAGTCTCCTGACACCAGCCCTCATTGCTACCATGGAGGACACAACACTGGGCAAATATTGCCTGCCCTGCCCAGCAGCTATTCCTTGTTTGTGCTTCAGTTACACTCTCTGTACCACCCTGCTCTGTCTTATGTAATGCTTGTAAAGGAGACCACTAGGAGGTCAGAAGTACATGTTGTCAGTAAAACGAGACATTTCTTTTCAAATCACATCATGTTTTCCTCAAGTATTTCTGTTCCACTGGAAGCATTAAAATCCAGGCTTTCCTCTGTAAGTAAATATATGGATGTTCTGCCATACAGTATCTGCAAGTGCTAGCATATCATAAATTATTGAAAGCAGATAAAATACCCTCAAATGTGATCAGTTTAGCCAATTTCACTGCAGGCTGGCAGGAGCACAAGGATACTTTTTCTTGTGGTAGTGGAAGCCAAAGCAAGGAGATCAAAGATAAACTACTCGATTTATGCTATATTGCATCTGTAATGAATGCAAGGGTCTGAATGTGGTATAAATAAACATAAAACTGGATTTTGCCCTAAAATACTGGGGAAAAAAATTGAGTGGTCTACCTCATATAAATTGCTTCCCTCAATCTTTCATCTGAGTACTTGCAGAGAGGGAAGTCTGGAAGCCAGAATCTGGGTGTGTTTCAGGGGAGAATTTAGGTGCTTAGCCTTGACCCTGCTAAGAGATTTCGGAGTCATTTTCAGATCAGCTCTGACTGCATTGTTTGTTTCTTAATGCATAATAAGATTTCATTGTTACTTACATCTTTGGATTAAGGACTATAATCTGTTGATCCCTAAAATTTCATCAGATAATCTGTTTAATCATAAGCAAAAGCTGATCTTGATAGTCCATATGAGTTATGCAAATTAAATCAGGCACATTACTACCATGTACAGAAGCTTTGTACCAAGTATAGAAGCTTTCAGCAGAGCTCTCTTTCTCATTAGTCCACAATTAAAAGTAGGTGTTTCTCATACTTTAAATTCGCATATCTTCGTCCTGAGGTATTATTGAAATCTCTCATTTAGCTTGACATTAAATGTTGGCACTGTAAAACATCTTAATTTTGAAGCAAGTGTCTGAAATATTTATGATCCACTCGGTAGTGCCTTTGTGATTAATTTTAAATTATTGATTGTCAGGCTACCAGTTGTGGGTTTCTCTGGGTCTGGATTGAAGGCACTTGAGATGGTATTTCATGTTTGGACTCAAGTGTTTATTATTTCTTATCAGTAAAACAGTCTCACTACTGTGAGTCCAGCAGCTTTTCTTTAGAAGGCACAAAATGGCCAACAATCTCTGGTTACAAGGTCTTTTAAGACTAAACTATCCAATTAAGAGCTGACACTTAGATTATTTCCCCTTTTAACCCAATAACTGATCCCAAAGAGCTGCAATGTGGACTTTATTGCCCAATTACAAAATGCCACCCAAACCCATGAAGAAAAAGGAAGAAGAAGCATGAAGAAGGAACCCAGGACGACACCCTGTGCCCTCCATCTTGCTTCCATCCACAACATACTAAAAATCCCAAAACCTAAATTTCGCACCAAGTGACACACCTACCCTACTTTCTATAATCTATTTCACACTTTTGTGGATTTTAGTCTATCTTGATGTCTGGGAAACTTTCTCCATGAATGAGGGTCAAAGTCAGTGCTCCCCTGGGGGTCAGGGCACCCCAGAGCAGACAGAGAAATATTCCCGGTGCCCTGGGCTTCCACAGTTGATAGCACAATTACCTAGGCAGGCCCGAACTCCAGTGCCACAACGCGCTCCAGCGTTCCCTGTGCGTGGAGTTTGCTGAGACAATTCCAGCGGTGTTCCCGGTGCTGCAGCGGGAAGAGGCGCTGCCTCCCGCCAGTGCCAGCTCTCGGCGGCAGAGGGCGCAGCGGACCGGCCTTCACCGCTGGGACAAAAGGAGGATTCGGAGCGAACCCCTCGCAGTAATTTTTTCGGGAAAAAATATCCCTGTGTATCCCGTATAGAAGGAATTGGTTTGCCAGCCAGTAGTGTTCCCTCTGGGCTTAACTGCTGCGTATTACTTGCTTGTAAAAGCTTTGGTTGCTACACCTGACAGCCCATTGTCTTAGCAGTGCACTTGTCCCGCTTGGCTCTAGGATGATGTTATTTGAAGCTACAGGACTGTTTGAGTTTACAAAGACATTGACAACCCCCTGTGGCTCCCAAATCCCACGTGATATTTGTGTCATCTTCATTAGAACTAAACCTCAACGAATTTAAGAAGGGTCCTGTATTTAAAGACTGGCCCTTCTTGACAACTAGCTGGATTCTCTCCTCCTCACAGAGGAGAGAGTGACCATGAATATCACTATTGCCTTATTTTACTTGTGGGTGGGGGTAGAGGGAGAACCTGAACACTTCCTGGTAGAATTTCATGTTCAGAAGCTACACTCTGAGCCAAACTCCATTTCCAGAAAAAGTCAGTGCAGCTCAATCCTTTGTAATTTCTTTCTGAGTCATCAGCCCTGTAGGAACAAGTGTCTGTACTTGGATGAAGCCTTTAAGGAACTGAGCTGGAGGCACTACTGCCAATGAGCAGAGAAAATGAAGTCTGTAACAGACCCAGCATCATGTAGGAATATTTCTATTGCTCATCCCTGTTCTCTTGCCTCAGGCTGCTTTGGACTTGCTTGACATTCAGGCCTCATGTTGTGAAATGCTGAAGTAAGCAGACCTGTGTCTGCAATACAGCTAATATAAAGGAACCTGTTCCTGATTAGATCTTGGAGTGGTGCTGTAATCCACCGTACTTGATTCCTGCCTGGCAGCTCATGTGCCAAGTGAAGTATTTCCAGGCATTTAGCGTCTCTGGTTTTATGCTCACAAGCTGTTATCCTCTGGGTCTCCCAGGAAGTGCCAGGTGGTGTAGCTTGAGCTGTTATTTGTACCTGGAGTGTTTGACTGCTGCATCAGACTCCTGCAGTCTGCATTTCCTTCTTCCTCTGCAGCAGCAGCAGCCAGGCAGCAGAGAGCCAATTGCTATATTGGCATTACGTGTACATCATAAATCAAAATTCTGTGTTCAGATGTTGAAATCCTGTTCTCACAATAACCACTTTCTGTGTGCTGTTGCAAAACAATTTGTCCCAGATCCAGATCCCAGCCCGCAGAGGGCAGCCTGACCCCGTGTTTTACTCCAGTGATGGGCTTAACCAGGGAATTGAGTCATCTGCTGGCACCTCCACGGCGTGACTTGCTGTGGAATAAACAACTGAATGTTGTGGAGAATTGGCATCAGCTTTAAGCTCAAACAGATTCAAAAGTGAACTAAAAAAAAAAAAGCGTGACTGAATTAAACCTTCTGGTTTGTTGTTTTTTTTTTTTTAACACATTGAAAGAAAAATATTGCATGAGAAAACTCATCTAGATCTGAGCTTTAAATACATTACATGTATAACAGATAGATTTATTGGTATGTGTCAAAGAAAATACCCAGAACCTCTGTACATGAACATATTGGGCAAGACTAACAGGAAAAGTGTTGGGTTTTTTTTTTAAATATTTTCAGGAATCTTTCAGGATTTGAGTTTATTGTTGCCATGACTCTAGGACTGTGCTTTTGGCTGGTTCTTTCCCAAGTGTGTCCTGAGTCCTGGCGAAGCAGCCATCACAATTTCGAGGAGATTTTTGTCGAGGAGGGTGTGTCTACATGCAGGCATTTGCCTTGGCCATAAAACTGATCAGTGCCAGGTCAGGTACCAGGGGCTGATATCTTGACTTAGTGTGACAAGGAACAAGGCATTCAGCTCCTGAAAAAGAGCCAGTACTTTGTGCTCTCAAATCAAATTGCATCCACCAGCTAATTAAGGAATGATCTTGATATGCTCTGAAGGGAGGCCTGTCCAATTCTATACTTCTCAGCCAGAGGGCCCTGCGATGCAGAGCTCAGGATAGAAAATGCCTATAAAGAAAACACCATGTGAGAAATTAAGACAGTCATGTGTGAATTCCAGGAGTACATGGAGAAACCTAAGTATCTCTTATGATCAGACACCAAATTACACACTGAGGTACTTTCATGATGATTTATATAATTAATTTTTTTTGGCCTCAGACTTTCTACCCCACACAAGCCTGGCTGTTCACAGCAGAATGTAATGTATACGTCTCAGAGTTTGGCTCATTGTAATTGCAACCACAGGTGTATTTTCCCTCTGATTCAACAAACTTTCCTGTGTATAGCAATGCTGAGAGATTTTAACTTATTTAAATATTCTTTGCTACTCATTCCATGTTATTCATAATCATCTTTGCTAAAGTGAACTTTGACCAAGGAAATGCCTGCCATGTTTTACAAAGTAATTACTCTATGGAGTACAAAAATTACTCTATGGAAAAACACACTGTTAACAAATTTTAACTACATAATTTAATTCAGCTTGGCCACAGCAAATTCTTTAGGGTAAAGGGTAAAGCAGGCACATAGTGAGATAATGCCCTTATTTGATGCAGTTCTGCAAAGTGTATAAATAGCAGAAAAGGCAGTTTGTGGGATTGTCTCTGTCTGTCCTGAATGCAATCACTGATGCAGGTGCTCTGTCACAGAGGCCACCTGGTTGGTCAGGCAGGACCTGCCCATGGTCAATCCATGCTGTCGTTCTGGAATCACATCCGTGTTCTCCCTGGGCTCAGCAGAGCTGCTGGGGGGGTCTGCTCCCAGGCACAGAGGTGAGGCTGATGGCTCAGTGGTTCCCAGGCTCCTCATTTCTAGCATTTTTAAAAATAGGAGCGATGTTTCCCTTTCTCCAGTCACCAGGGACTTCACTTGACTTCCATGACTTTTCCAATATCATGGAGAGTGGCCTGGCAACTACGTCAGCCAATTCCCTCAGGGATGCATCTCATCATCTCCATAGACTTGTGCTCACAGCTCTTATTCACAGCACATACTTCATATGTGACCTTGGGACAGCCTGGTGCAAAACCTGGTCAAGTTTCTGACTCTGAGCTCTTTGTTGGCATCTTCCTGGTAAGGTTCACTCACAGGGCTGATGCTGAAGTTCTTCAGTAGTAAATGCTGCCCAACATTTAGATGACATTTCCAAAGCTGACTCTCAGAAAATAATTTGTCATTTTGGCCTTTGTGCCCTAAGTTCCCACAGGCACAGCAGTCATTGTGATGGAAGAGCAATATAGAGTAGGTATTCACAGGCTTATCTGAGGGCTTTTCCTTAGTTTTCCAGGATTGCCAATATTTCTGGCTTATATAAAACCTATTTATGTATTTATGTGATGGCATCATCTTACATAATCTGTGTAAAACTTTCTGGGTTATTCAAGTCTGGTAGTCAAGACTGACTCAGGATAACATAAATTCAATATTGTAACTTTAGCTGTTAAAGTGCATATTCCACAGAACAGTATGGAAGGTTGAATAGCATGTAGAAGAAAGGAGTTTTTTAAGAAAACCAGAATAAGAAGAAACCAGGAAGATGACTCTGGGATTTGTCTCACTCAGGAGAACCTCCTATATTTTTGAATTTTATTTTTTTGTAAATGGATAAGTCTCTTTTTATATATATGTGTGTGGGATATTTAGGAAAAAAGGAAAAAATTAAGCAAAGATTTCTATTAATATTTGGTGTGAAGAACTTGGAGCTCAGTTCTCCTTTGAAATGTAGAAAAGGAAAATTTTCTCCAAAGAGATTAGGAGGAATTGCCCTGGAAGCTCAGTGTAATCAGTGAGAGGCCATTTATTTATTTTAATATCTTGTCCATTACTGACTAATTGCAAATTCTAGTAAGAATCTTATACTGAAAGTAAGAGAACTGTCTTTCTTTCCTGTCATTCATGTCACAGGAAACTATTTATTCTGAGCTTATTAAAATTCTGATTTAATTATCAGGCTTAGTAATACTCTAGATTTTGTTAGGTCTGATTTCCCTAAAAAAAAAGCCAGTGGAATTATGGTGGAAGATATAGGAAAAAATTGTAGAAAAATCCAATAGTTTCCATCATTATTCAGACCAGTCTTGGTCATCCTTTCCATTTGCCTTGCCCACAGAAGTTGTTCTTGGAAACCTACTTCTGTAAGAATTTGTCTGTTCCAAAAAAATTCTGATTTTTCTCACAATGATTTTCAAGAGGAAAGATCCTGCACTGTGCAAAAATAGGTATATTCTGACTGAAGAATTATCTGCATCAGACAAAGATGCAATGCTGACTTTTACCTGGTTTTTTTTTTTTATTCTCTATGTCATTCTGTGCTGATTTTCATGGGAAAAATAGATTTACATACCACTGATGGGATCTTAATTACTTTTAAAACTACTATCCTACTTTGTAGAGACAAACTGGTTCAAAAGTGATTAAAGGAGAACTTTCTGGTTTATATTCACACAAAGGCTAAAGTGACAGCAAGGTATGCTGAAAAGAGAACAGTCAGTATTTGGGATACTTTTCTTTGAAGATGCAAGTTCTGTGCTTTGCTCTGACATAGATTTTCTCTGTGACCTTGGACAACACACTTAGCTCCTCAAGGACACTGAGACAGGACTTGGAAACACCAATTGTTTGCAAAATATATTAAAATATATTAATATTTGGGCATCTCTGAAAAATCATGAGGTGGCTCTTTGGATCTCTTGAAGCTTAAATACCTTAAAAAAATTACCTTAATGGATCCTTTAACACTGTGAGTTAGAAGCTTAGTCTGTACAGTCAATAGCAAAATGCAGGAGATAGGATCGTACTTCCCTGCTGACTAATTCAGGAGCCTCAGGTAGATGCCTGAAATAAAACAATGTCAATCACTGCTCCTTAATGGACTTCTAAAGTAGTCAGGAAATGGCTCAATCAAACAGCTCAACAGCTGCTGCTGCTAAAAAGGATCTTCTCTGTTGCCTCTAATGGTTCCTCACCCTTCCTGGCTGTGCAGTTCTGCACTTGGCTTCAGTCATGCCCCAGTGTTCATCTGAGCCTTTGGTTCAGACAGCAACTGTAGGGAATTTGGATACAGAAAGTGAGCAAGTCTTTGTTAATTAATGAGCTAAAGTAGCTCTGTGAGGATCAAGCCAGTGCTGCAGTGAGAGAAGCAGGAGCACAGGGGCTGGGCTAAGAGAACAGGGAGTGCATAGGAGAGTGAGCAAGCCTTGGATTGGCTTGTCCTGACTCAACTTCACCTGTAAAATAATAATAATGGTTCCTCACTTCTCTGTACCTTCCTTTTCTACCCTCTTCAGCTTCCTTCCACACTCCCTAGATACCTCAGGAGCTGATTTAGCTGCCCCCATGCAGATTGCCCAACTGGTACTTGTGGCTAATAAAGACATGGCCTCCAGAACTGGTAACTGTCTCCACTGCAGCTTTTCTCCTTTGTTTTAATTTTTCTTCTTAAGTGCTAGTTGCTACAAAACTCATAGGGGTGTCGAACTTGTTCTGAATTATACCTTTTAGTCAACCTGAATTGAAGTTCTCCATATCCAAATCTGAAAATTCTTGGAGGCAACTTGATGGAGGGGACAGACAGGAAAATAAAACTCCATCAGCCTCAGGTTCTCAGGAAACACAGCTAAAAAGCTCACTTTAAGAAATGAGTGCTGTATCTGACCCATTTTAGTATTCTCTGGCCAACATGTCTGTTCAACTTCTCTGCCACAGAGAGTTTACACAATGAATGGAATAAACTCTTTGTATTCTATAGAATCCCAAGGTACAAATGCCTTTCTCTTCCTATTTCCTAGCAGTATAAAGAAAGGAAGTTTTTAATTAAAAAGCTAATTTCTTCATGTTCCTGAACCTTCTTTTTAAAGCCATCTATTAAGTACCACACAGGAGAACCTGTGATAATGCTAGTCAGAAACTCACTGAGGAAGTGAATAGGAAATGACTTAATTAAAGATACAAAACGCTGTCATACTACATTGACTGAGGAAAACCTTGCCTCTTTTGGACAAGAAAGAAAATCTAAGTTATTTGCAAGCAGAAAAATCTTCTTATTTCAGAAAAGGAGCAGGGAAAAGAACTGTTTTTCAAGGGATGTCAGATCACCAGCTAAGGATAATGCTATAAGAATTTAGAGAGAGAAGAAAAACTTTAGATTTATTTTATTCCTGCTGCCAGATTCAGAAACATTTGCAAGGGGCAAGAAAACAGAATGATATAAGGAATATGGTTGAATTGAAGTGTAGGGAACACTGGGGTAATCCATGGCAAACAGAGCTGGATGTGGTTAAAGTCCGTGTAGCATGTGAGCATGAGCACAAATTCAGGCAAACAGATGTGCCAATTCATTTCTTGTGCCTGTATCCCCTGATGAGGGGGCATGTCAGTGCTGCCCATCCTGCTGCTGCCCCTGCACAAACACTTCCCCTGCTTGGCTGGCATGAGTGGGGAGGTGAGCAGTGCCAGAGGCTGGATCTGACACAGCAGAGGCACTGGCTGGGCTGCACTTGCAGACAGCATTGAGAATCCATTGTACATCTCCTACTAGCATCCATTCCTGACCTGTGGCCACGTGATAGTGCAATCTTTACCACCGCTCTTAGATCTGATTCTGGTAATTGTGGGGTTTTTTGATAGGAAAATTGTGTAGGCTTCTTGCTAGTATGAAGATGTGTAGTGCATGGTAGATCAGAGTGGAGGAGTGTGATTCAGTCTTTCCTGTCATTCAGTTTGCATGTTGGCTCCTTGCAGAACATCACAGATTGGGCTTTCTGTTTTTTACTTCATAGTTGCCCATTCTGAAATTGATAAAAGTCTGCTCTAATGTTTTAACTGCACTGTTCTGATGTGATCTTCGAACCTGTCATTCTTGACAAACTAGATTGTTGATTTGCTTAACTCTTGCCACCATCTAATAATCTGGTGGCGTAGGGGTTTTCTTTTTAGTGTGGCATGGGAATATTTGGCTTCACTTGGCTGGAGGCTGGGTAAAGGTGTCCACCAGATACCGATCTTGTTTTTCTGGTGCGCTGCATTTGGTCGCTTGGTACTTTTATTAAGGTGCCAGGAGGAATCTGTGTGCTCTTTTCTGTGCGTTAACGCCATGATTGCTTTGCAGACAGCATTGCTAGAAATTCTGTGTTTATATACAATTTACATACAGTTACGCAGGCATGTCTTTGCTGTTCGGTGCGTGAATTTCAAGTTGTGCCACACACTTCAGCGCCGGGTCCCGAACGAGCGGAGCTGCTGTCGCCCGGCGCTGTCAGCGAGCAGACACGCCTATCCAGCACTCCGAGGAGCTGGAGCTCTGCCGCGCTGCTCTCCTCGGCCTTCGCGGCTCTTGCCGGCGGCGCGGCTGTCCCCGACTGTCGCCCTCTACGGCACGGCGCCCCGCACCTCGCCCCGCCGCACCCGAGCGGGGTCACCGCGCCCGGCGGCGGCTGCGGCCGCCGTGGCTCCGCCGGCGCTGCCCCGCCCGGCGCCGGCACACGCACAGCCAGACCCGCACACACACACACAGAGCCCGCACACACACACACACACACACACACACACACACACACACACACACACACACACACACACACAGAGCCCGAAAACACACACACACAACCCGCACACACTGCGCCGGCACACGCACAGCCAGACCCGCACACACGCACACAGAGCCCGCACACACACACACACACACACACACACACATATAACACATACACAGCCCGCACACACCGCGCCGGCACACGCACAGCCAGACCCGCACACACACACATATAACACACACACAGCCCGCACACACCGCGCTGGCACACGCACAGCCAGACCCGCACACACACATATACACACATACACAGCCCGCACACACCACGCCGGCACACGCACAGCCAGACCCGCACACACACACATATAACACATACACAGCCCGCACACACCGCGCCGGCACACGCACAGCCAGACCCGCGCACACACACACACACACACACATACACACACACAGCCCGCACACACCGCGCTGACAGCCGCGCTCCCGCACACACACACACACACACACACACACACACCGGCGCCGCCCGCGCACCGCGGCGGGCAGGGCCCCGACCGCGGGGGCAGGGCAGGGGGCAGGGCAGGGAGGGCGGCGGCGGCGGCGGACCCGCCCGCCCCGGCCCGGCCCAGCATCGGCCGCCGCCCCCCGCATCGGCCGCCGCGGCGCGGAGGGCGCAGGGCGGTGCGGGCCGTGCTCTGCCGCCGCAGCAGGAGCAGCAGGAACAGCAGCAGCAGCAGCAGCAGCAGTTCCGCGGCTGCCAGCCCGAGGCTGAGCCATGTCTGCCAGAGGTGGGTTCTCTGCCGCGCCGGGGCAGCGCCGGAGCCGCGCTGACCTTGCCGCCCGGCCGCGCTGCGGTGCCCCGCACCCCGGGGCCGCGCCGGCGATATCGGGGCGGGGGGCGGCCAGGGGATGATCCCCCGCCCGCCGTCGCCTGCCCGGTGCCGCTGTGCAGCTGGGCCGTGCGGGGGGCTCCGGCGCGGGCTGCAGCGGGGCCGGACGCCGCAGAGCATCCTCCAGGGCCGGGCACCGCCGCACCTGCCGGGGGGCGGCTCTAGGGGCACGGGGACGTGCGGCGGCTCGGTACGCGTTAAGTGCCGGTGGGAATGGATGGATGTGTGCGGAGAAAGGAGCATGGTGGCGAGGGTGGGCGTAGGGTCAGACCTCGGCGGGTGCTGCTGCTCGGGGAATGGTAGCGGATTGGAACTGGGTTTCTGATGAGCGCAGTGAGGCATCCGGCTTGTCCTGTCATTGGTAACGCAAGTGCTCCTGGTAGGGTGTGGTGGTAAATCCAATCGTCGGTCTGTACCTCTGATGGACATCTGCATCTGGCTTGAAATTAACGTTTTGAGTTTTACTTTAGATTTTCCTTTTTTAACACTATGGCTTAAACTTGAATAGCCTTTGTCATTTGCGTGCATTTGTGTGTAAACTCCGGCTGTGTGTTTGCCCATTCTGGGCTGGAGATGAGCTGATCAGCCTCATTGATTGCAGATCTCGTCCCAAAGTTATGCTTCCAATATGAGAAACTGGCACAGGCGTGGCACAAAGACTGATGCTTTAGGGTTTTTATTATACTTAGTACAAATTAAAGGACTGGAGACATAAAGTTAACCATTTTCTGAATGTTGTCATAACAAAGCAGAAATACTTGTAAGCATCTCCTGAAGACAGACAATTATCTGCACAATAATGACAAGTGAAACCACTCCCTAGCTATCTCTGACTTGAAACAAATACTTTATAAAAATTACATATTGCAAATTGACAAACCCCTGAATGTAAGGGTGCATCTTATTTGTTCCTACTTTGATCTCTCTGCATCTTCATGAATACTGCTCAGCATGGACCAGTTCTTTCATCTGCTTGGATTGCTGTTGACATCCAAAGGAGCTTCATGCACGTTGAAGGCATTGTGTGACTTCTAAAAAAAAGGTTGTTGGCACTTTGTGGCTATGACCATGCTCCTAAAGCATCACACCCATTTTAGATATTAATAATAAATGGTGTTAGAGTGGCATAATTCTTCATGGAACAGTAGATTTCTTGCTTTAGGGAGAAATGGACTAAATTGGTCTCCAAAGAATCCATTTCTGGAAGAACACTAAGCATATGAGCATCAGTGCTGTGCTAAGGCTGCATTAGTACTTGTGGGGAACACCCAGCACAGCTTTAGAACCTGGAGCAGATTTGTTATTGAAGGGATACCTGAATTTGAAAAAATGACATAAAAACTTTGCAATTCAGCTTTGCAGATGACTCACAAAAACTGAACCATACAGAATGGGAAGCCAGGGAACATTTCCACTGGCCATATTTCCCTTTCCTCCCCCCACTGTCCCTCTTTCCCATTCATCTGCACAACACATGATGTTTGATGCCTGCTTAATTCTACTGGAGAGCTGCCTGGAGAAGGAAAGTGAATTCTTTCTCTCATCCCTCTCATGCCATCTAGTTTTTTCATTGTAATTAATTGGAGAGAGAGAGAGAGAGAGAGAGAGAGAGAGAGAGAGAGAGAGAGAGAGAAAGACAGTCCATAGATCTTTAGGGAAGTAGTGAACAAGATTCATGATACAGATGAAGATATTAATTTCTATCAATAAATACTTTTAAATTTGAAGAAGTAGATTTATATGGAAAATATGTGAGTCTAGGTAAATAAATAGATTTATTCAGTGCTGACCAAAGGCTGTTTGTGTGTGAAACATTATGGACCATTGTCATTATTAATAATTTTAAACACTATTGCTGTTAAAAGTCAACCTAGAAACTTTTACACATTTAAGTGATATGACAGGTCTTCATGAGGTTACTCATGAGAATGTAGCACAAGTAAGAAGTGAATGTTTATGGGCTTAGGGCTTTGTTTAAATGCCAGATAGGGACCCTGTGCTTCATGAAGGCATATTACCTCATGCATATGCAGTCACATTAAAGCCACGCTATCATTATGGTCTGCAAGCTCAGCGAATATTGGTTGTTAATATTTTATGTGGTCTTAGATGTCCAAAGGTGATCATTATTATTCTGAATGCATCAAGCACTTGGAGCTGTCTGCTGGTTGATTATATACCAAGCATAACTAGCATAGCAAAAGGGTTAAACATTCACCTGTGACATTTTTCTTACTAAACTGCAGAGGATATTCAAGGGGTAGTAAAAAAACCTCAAAGTATTACCAGTGTTCAATCTGTGCAGCTCTCTATTCATCTCTTTTGCTCCAGGAGGCAGCATGGCGTAGTGAACTGACTGCAACAGATGACAGAAGAAACTCCTGAAATCCAGCAGTACCTCGTGACTTTTGGACCATTCCTTTTAACTCTCCTGCTCTAGTTCCTTGTTATTATTTAACCAAAACTACCCATATAGTCACTGAAATTCTGACAAATTATAAATCAATACATAAATTATAACTAATAACACAAATTCATGTAATTTTGCCTTAAATAGAACTCTGGATTTAAGAGTTTTATGCTTCCCTACTTGTACAATGGAAATAATGGCAGCTAAGTTTTTAGAGGGGCTGCTATGAGGACGAATGTGTCACCTGTGCCTTAAGATGAATTTTCTGAAACCTTCCTTTTCTCCTTCCACTCTTCACAGACCTTGTTGTTGCAGTCCATCACACCTGTCTCTCAGCTCCTGTTGTTATGTAAATGGAAGGTCTCTAACATTCTTCCACCACTTTCCTTGTTAGTATGGCTTTAGCAGATGTGCTGACCAAATGCCAGATGAAGCAGCACAGACAAGTATTCCCAGAAGCTTGAACAAATAATCATTTTGGAAATCTTGTGACTGAAGTAGGAGCTGAAACAAACTTTGAAAAATCACTTTTCTCTTCCCTGTCAAGTTGGAGTCCTTCCCAGGGCACTTTCATGTCCTGCTCTACAGCCTGTTGGGATCAGTGGAGGGCTGCCATTGACGTCAGTCAGGCTTTTTAGTTTTGCAGTTTGCAAAAGGCTTAATATTCTACTTTCAGCTGTTGTGAAGTAGTTGCTGTTAGGACTCATACATGAGTGAATTCGGGTGTTGGAGTAAGCCTTATAGATTGTTGCTTACCTAAGGGCTTGTTTGCAAAGAGCTGTAAATTCCCTGGATGAAAGACATTTTTCTAAAGCCAAGTATAACTGTGACCTACTTGTGCATGTTATCTCACACTGCTTAAAAACTGTCAAAACTACTTGTTATCATGAAGGTCTAAGTTAATGGAAAAGTGGCTATTTTTAACTATTATAATCTTCAGTTATGCTAGAGCAAACAGGCACAAAAGGAAGTGTTTGGTGTGATCAAATACAAAGATCTTTGCTAATTTTTTCCCTAAATGTTGAAAGAATTAGCATGAGCTGTATTTAGTCCAGTAGCAACTACTTCAGGAAAACAAACACGTGTGAAATAGGAGGTTTATCAAGACTGGTATGCTTTTTTTTTTGTGAAAAAGCCACTGAATTTTGACAGAAGCCAGTGTTGAAGAAATATTATTGCTGTCCAGTTTTAACAAGTTGGAGTGTGCTACTCTGATGCTGCTAATGTGGGTATTGTAGAGAAGGCAGGTGCAGTTTTTAGCCTGCTCAATAGTCAAAGAAGTAGAGTTGTTTAGTTTAAGAATTTATTTGTACTACAATCCTTGTCTTTTCCTAAATGATTTTTTAACAAATGTAGATCAAAGACTTCTCATTTCAGACAAATAAATCACCATGACAGTAGTGAGAGAGAGCCCTCATTTTACAGGTGAGATGAGTCCTGAGCTGCTGGTTTTTTTTTTTTTTTCCCTGAGTCTGAGGGTCAGGTCAGAACAGGGGAATTTCTGCCTTCTGGGCCTCTTCTCAGGCTCCTCATTTGTTCTTACACAAGTTGATTATAGAGTTCTAACAGCAGATGAGAAACTTCAACTCATTATGTTGTAGCAATTTTTTCTTCCTGGACACTGCGCATTTCTTGGTTGATCTATCTCACAGTTGGAAACTTCTGTGTGAAGAAATCATCAATTTTTCAATGAGAAATTTGTGTACTAAATCTTGAGTTCTTCCCATTAAGAGTCTTTATTTATGTTTTCCAAATTTTCTCAGATGGCTGTAGACATGGCAGCTGTTGCTGGCAGCAATGATTTTGATTGAAGTTTATGCTGAGTGATTTAAAAACTTGCTGCTGGGAGCTTCTGGTCAATGTTTTATTACAGTCTGTGATTTTCAGGGTAATATTGCTCTTATCTAAAGGAACCAGCCACTGCAGAGGTGGCTGCTGTATCCTTTTCTGAAATCTAGTGCTCTGTTTTTCTCCTTGTTGTCAGAGGTATTTCTTTCAGGCATGTCACGATGTCCCTAATTCGTGATGTGACTATTTCATGGCTGTTACCAAATGCTCTCAGGCTGGGTGACTTGGAGAGTGGGGCTGGCTGGACATTTCCTTCATTTTAGAAGCTGGGAGTTTTAGCATGCTTATGGTAGTTAAGTATTGTAGTTTCAATACTTGCAGTCCTAGTGATTGTCCCCATTTTCCCTGCTGCAGGCTGCATAGCCTGAAGGAACGTGTTCTTGGCAGGCTCTGGGGCTCTGCAGCCCTACCTGAGGCAGGCTGTGTGTGCAGTCCTGCCAGCACAGCTGTTTCCTACTCAGAATACCTGTGCAGAGCAGAATTTGGAACTGGCTCTGAGAGCTTTTCTTTCCTCAGCTTTTGCCCCAGATTTCTTCTGTGCTGGTTTCATACTGTTATTTAATCCTGTCTGTACCTTCTGTTTATTTCTTCTAAATGCATGTAATGATTTATGATTTTTTTCACTACTCATTTTAGGGTCTGAACCTCAATTTAATGGCTGGAGTAGCTCAGAATCAGCACCTGGATTGTCAAATCACTGAAAGCTGTGCATGTCTGTACATGAGAACCAGTAGCTACACCTGAATCTTTAGGCCTGGTAGAGCTTTTGTTTCAGTGGGAAAGAAGAATATTTCACAGAGGTATCTAATTTAAACAGCAGTATCTCTTTTAAGCTCTTTTTAAGGTTTGATGCCTTGTCCCATTTTTTCCCCCTCAACAAAGTTTAGTCTGTGCTTTGAGATTAATGAAAATTAGTCCTGAATGCATGGAAAAAGTTGCATAGACTAATGGCAACAACAAGAGGAAACTGGGACAATGAGGTAGAGTCTATTTTAGATGCATGGTTTTGAAAGGAATTGCAAAGAAGGAAAATAAGCATCAACTTATGGAAGGAAAAGAAGCAAAATTGCTTTTAGTTGAAGAACACAAGAACCTCATGTGTTTCACAGTCTCTGAAAATGAGATGGGGATTTCTATTTTTTCTTTTAATAGGTTTGAATTGAATATTTCAGATTTTTTTAAATCTAATCTGTTAGTAATTGAAGATGAAAACCACACATGGTTAGTTCATGTGACTGGTGTATTTCTTATGTATTTCTTAGTTTTGCAGTGCTAAGTCAGAGTCACATGATGGAAACCAGACTTTTGCCTGTGAGTTCTGATACCAGCAAGTAGCCTTAAATTTTTTTACCACATACTGTTAGGCAAAAGTATCTTTATAATTAGGTGTTGTTCTTCATTAAAACCTAAAGAAAACTCCTAAACATGGCACAGCAATAGCAGAGAAAAAATGTGAGACATGCATTTTAAAAAACTTTTTAGATTTCTCCAATCTGAGTCTTTATTATGTCATGTTTTCAGAAAGAAATAAATATTCAGAAGCTCACACCCAAATAAGAGTCCCAGATGTTGTGGAGAGAAATCCTTAGTTTGTAAACAAGGTTGGGCCAGACAGGCTTCAGCAAGGTACACCAGTGTGATGGGGTTGCATTACATCCTTCTTTTTCTATTTGCAATCCAGAATTTAATCCAGAATTAGGGCTTTGCTGAATCATTTTGCTCCATGTAACTGATGAAATGCAGCCACATTCACAGTGCAGTGCCTGCTGTTCAGGTGCACATATTTGAGTTAAAGTGCAGAGCTTTAGTGAGAGCTGAATTGGAGCTACCTCTGACTACCTGCCCAAGTTCTTGTGTGGGTTCTGCAGCCTGTGATGCTGCAAGTTTTTATGGCCAGCTTACACATCCTTGGAGTTATTTCTTCATGGATAGAAAAAATCATATGCACTTCATGTTGAAAGCTAATTACTCTGCTCCTCTGAATGTCATGTTTTGAAGTGGAAGGAGGATCTGGTCTCAAAACTCTAAAAAAGATTGGTGTGTGAAAAAGTGTGATGAGCCAGAGTGTTTTGTGGCACCAGAATGCCCTCTGCCTCCTGAGAGGAGGCTGCTGGCATTTTCCTGCTGTGCTGGTAGGATAGCAGGGAGAGTCCATGGAGAGATGCCTGCTCTGTGCAGCTGTGACTGAGGGCACTCTGAACAGAAGTGTGAAACATCAAGAAGATGATGTTCTCAAAGGTGAGGCAGAAGGTGTTTTTATCCCCTGTGGTGTTCTTGCAGTTTCATCTGAGAGGCTGGTACAAGAAAACCAGTCCAAGCCAGCCAGCAAATTGTGAGGTTCAGGCTCCCTGAAGCCTTTACACCTGTGCTTAGCTCCCTTTGGATCATGCTGACGACTGCTGTACGTGTTATTGCTCATTGATGAAGCCAACAGTGGTTTTTTCTATTTCTTACAGACTTTTTTCCCGGTAGCTTAGTGCCATGGCACTAAGAAATGATCCTTTTGGAGGTCAGTCAGAGGGGTGGCCTTAGCACAGAGGGCTCTGCAGGGAGGGCATGATAAGATGTTCTGGCTTACTGCTTCTTTATTAATAAATACATTTTATTCTGTTTCTGGAATGGCAAAACAGGTAATGTGATGTCATAGAGATGGACACATTTTAATAAAAAGTGTGAAGCTTAAGCAGTTTTTGCATTATTTTTTTAGTAGCTGTCGTTCCCTTTGCTGTAACTGGTACCTCACCTTAATAAATGGGCTCTCATTTCATCTATTCCTCCAGTATAAGTCTTATACAAGTAAGGACTGTGAGATTTCACTCAGTGAAAGGATTCTGCTTTAATTACTGTTATTATAAATCTGATTTTGTTTCTATTACATCAGGCTCATATAAGGCATCTTTGATCAACAGAGAAGTCAGCAAAACTGCTGTTCAAATTACAGTTTCCTTTTAACTTGTGATGAAAGCTTTCAGTTTATTTTTGGCATTAGAAAGTCTGGGAGACAACCAGGTTATATAAGAGCTGAAACCTAGTTAATGATAAAGAAACATAGCTAAGAGCCTGTAATAACAGCAAAACTGAAAAAGATGTTCCAGCTCTAAGTCTTGGCCCTGCTTACAGAACCTGTAGATCAGTTTATGCCAAAGTAATGGCTTTATCTGGTGTCCTGGGATGCCACTTCTCTTAATCAACATCTGTGTGAGAGCTGACTACCAGAAAGACTCTGAAAGGTGAATGAATTTCCTCGAATTAGTGTGTAAAAGAAGAATGAACTTAAGTGGCTGTGTCACTGAAGATAACAGTAAACACCTTGTTCAGTGGAACAGGAACACAGTTGAGCCTGTGGTCAACAGACAGTGTGGAAATCAATAGTTTTCTCAGAATGGAAACCATTATTTTTCTTGACTGAAAGCACACTTTACAATTAAGTTTAGTTGCAAAAATGATTGTGCTGAGTATTATCCGTGTAGCAATATTTTATGCTTGCTAATGAAAGTCAACACAATGTGAGTATCCTGATTTTCTCTGCCTTATCCCAGCTGGAAGGGTTGGACAGGCTGTGCCAAGGTGTGTGTGTGACTGCCTCTGTCCCACAAGAGATCTCCAGATGTCTTGAGTGGTTTATAATGAGCAGAGGTGTAAAACCTATTACCTCTCACTGGAAGTATGCCCAGTCTTACTTTCCTAATCTTGGTTTCACCTCTTCCCATGAATGTCCTCTGCATATGAATGCAGATGCACAAGACACCATTTGAATGTTTCTATGGCCTTCTGCTGCTGCTGTATACATTTCTCTTTTATTGTCCTCATAAGCCAATAAAATAAATAAATGATAATCCAATCCATTAAAAACTTGTGGCATATGTAAATAAGAGCAAAACTTGTTGCAAAAAGACTGTATTGTTATATAATAATGTGGTTATCCAAAACTGTTTATTCTACTTTATAAGCTGGAGATAATCCCAAAATTATTCAGTCCAGACTTTGATCTAAGGAAGAATAATAAAACTTTGATCATTGTTGAATTGGCAGCTGCTATAAAAAGCCTATGTTATATTTCTCTCTTAGTAACACTAGCTAAATCCAAAATCACTGATAAAAGATTTTGATGATTGCAGCTTAAGGATGCTTTCGGACTTGACCTGAAGTAATCCCTGTCCAAAAATGTCTATAAATACTTTTTTTCTATTTTCTGTTGCCAGATGTTTTGATATTTGGGCTGGATGACAAAACTGTTTTGTGTCGTTAGATGTGCAGTGCATATTTGGAGTCTTATGTTTCAAAGAAAAAGGTTCTGGTTAACCAATTATGTTCATATATGATTTGATTAATTTGCAATAAAATTTCAGTACCCTTGTCTTTATTATTTATTTATTATTTATTATTTATTGTTTATTATTTATTATTTCTGAAACTGCCATTGAAATTTTTTTAATTGCCAGTGTCTGTGACTGTATTATAGTGGCCACAGTGATACCATATTTGTTTTCATGCTTGCAAGATATTAAATACTTTCCAACACGTTTATGCAGGAAACAGCACTTTTGATGCCCTTGCTTTAGAGCTGCAGCTGGAAAGGGCAAAATTTTCTAGCTTTATTTTTATAAAACTTGTACCAAAAAGCCATTTTTTTTTGTACGCCAGGATTTTGGAATTTTTGAATATTTGGAATTACAGGTGTCAACAGGCTTGCAGACGTTCTTTGGAACTTATGAATTTCTATACCAATAGTTTCAGTAAGGAGAATAGCTGAAAACTTAAACTCAAATGGCAGTTAGTTTTCGGTTCTTTAACATATTTTTTATTTCCAGATACAGCATGACCTCAGTCCATAGGAGGTGCAGGGGTTTTTCAAGTCTGTCTGGCAGGGGTGTAGAGGGGTTCCTGTATCATTTGCTTAAGCGTTTCAAGAGTCAAGTGGCATGAAAGGGCTGGATCTTGCCCTTCCTTCTGCCAGGATGGCCTGGCACTGTGCATTTGGCTTGTTCTGTACAGCCTGTGGTGGTACAAAAGTTCAGCAGGGCAGGAGCCGGCCTTTCCCTTCCTTTGAGTTTTCCTGCTGACCGGCTCCCTGCGTGACGCAGGTGCTCTGCACATCTGAGCTTTCCTTTAGGAACACTGGTCTTGTGGTTTGGCCAATAAATCCTATTGAGTTAAAAATGTTCAAAATTTAGGTTTGGGGAGACTTTGTGACTTCTTGCAATAGCAATCTTCCCCTTTTTCTCTTGTCCTCTGCTGACAGCATTTGTGGGTAGAGGGAGTCCTCATTTTTCCTTTCTGCAAGCACAGGCCAAGCAGACCAGCACTGTAAGATGCATTTTATACTCTGCCCATTGTTGCCACTCCATATTTATCAAAAGCAAAAAGACTACATGCCTGAAGGGGGATTAAGAATCCTACCATCTTGCTATTTATGATGCTCAGGAGGTATTTTTAGTAAAGGTTGTTGGTGCTGCTGCCCAAGGGGATGGCTGGGAGAGGAGAGGGGAGGTCAGGAGCAGCCAGGCAGAACTAAGGGGTGCAGTGGCAGTGCAGGGAAGGGGTAACCCCAGCAGGGATCCCTTTGGTGGCTGTGTGCATGCCCAGGGACAGTGCACACACAGACCCAGCGTGGGGGGAGTCTGTGTGGAGAGCAGCTAAAGAAACTGGAACCACCTGTGCAGCCATTTGAGGGAGGGATGGAGATTAGTTCATGCTCTGCTGCACACAATTTCTTTTCCTGAAAGATTTGTGGAGTTACAGAAATGGTTTTTTGTGTGATACTCAGCTTCCATAGCTGAACCTTTCCTCCAAATTTACAAATCCAGAGGGATCTGTATGTTGCTATTAGACTATGACTGTTTTCCAAGGAAGCAAGTCAAGATTGAGCCTTCTACCCTTACCAAATTTGCTTCCTGCCGTTTCCTCTGGAGGCTGAAAAGCCATGAGAGCAGTGGGTGAAGGAGATCTCACGAGCTGTGGAAAGTGGAAGAGCTCACCTGAGAATGGTGAGCAAAATAAACATATTTAAAGCAAGAGAGACTGTGTGTGGAAATCCTTCTTTGAGCTGGTACAGAAGCAGAACTGACACAGACAGAATGGCCCTGAATCTAAAAAAGATTAAAAGAAATGGGAATAGAGAACATTTAGAGAGCTACAGAAAGGAGTTGTAAGTGCTCTGGTGTCAAAAAGCTTTTTGTTTTTATTTCTTTATTTTTTGGGCCCCCCAAATAGCCTAGCAGTCTGTCAAGGGGAGTGTGTGCTGGAGCAACTGTCCTTGGAATTGCTGCAGATATTTTAGTGATTTTCTGAAGGGAGTGGAGGGAAGTATTGGAATGTAATACCCTGAGGTAAAATTCTCTGCTGCCTAAAACCTCTGAATGCTTCACAGACTGATCTAGGAGCTGGTGCTCTGCCAGATCCTATTTTTAAGCAATTAGGTTTATGAAGTTATGCTTCTCTAGCAGTATCACACCAGCATAGGGCCTGGAAAGGGAGTGGGGAACACGTGTGCGAGCATGTGATTTTGGGGGAAAAATGTAAAACTAACCACGGTGCCATGTTTCCTAGCAAAGGGCTGATCTTAAGTGAGACTCAACAGCTCCAGCCCTGGTGTGTTTCTATCCTCCTGAATTACATGGTCTGCTTAAAAGTAGGATCTTCTTGAATTTGAATACATAATGAATTTTTTTTTCTACTAATGCTTTCATTGTGCTGCAAGTTGTTGTTTCAGGCAGAAGTATGAGGAGTTTTCCTAGGGCAATGAGGAAACCCCATCAGTTGAGGCATGTAAAGAAATTAGAAAATATGCCAACAGATGTCCTGTGTTAACTCTCTGGGAATGGGTTTTATGTACTATGCACTTTGGATTTCTGACTTGTGTGAAGGCACCCACACCTGCAGGCAAAACTGAACAAAAGTGTTTCCATGAGTGTAACTGTAGTTTTTCTGTTTACACAATATACTTCATGTAATGAAATTGGGGAGACAGAAAAAATAGCAGGAAGAGAAAATAAAGTCCATAGGAATCACTGCTGCTGCCTAAACGCCAGCAATGTCATTAACAGTTCCAAATTTAACAGTTGTAGACAGAATCTCTCTTCTTTCATGCTGGTTGGAAAGCTCAGTTTACTTAGTGTGTTCTCATTTTCTGATTTCCAGCAACAAATGTTGTTTGTCTGAGATTTTTCCAAATTCTAGGATGAAAAATAATGCTTTGGCATCACAGTGGGAGAGGACTGCTGCATTTATAGTTCATATTACTGTGCCTACTCAGAATTTCTTTAAAGTGTGGAGTCCTTAATAAAACATAAATTGATGTTTCTTGCCCAGATTGAATTCCAGAAACAACACTCATCACGGACTGAAATAGTTTTTGGACTCCATTAAGTTTAATTTTCTGCCCCACCCCCCTTAATTTCTGTAATGCAGAATGATCCAGTAGGAAATCTTTAATTCATCTTTTCATTCTGTCCAACATGATTTATGGGTTTTGTAGCATTCTATTCTTAAGAGTTGGTCTTGGGACCACAGATGTTTAGTCCCAAATTCATTTTCCACTAGGAACTGGAAGTTAAAGGCTTTTCTAAAATGGTTGTTTTCCCATTCCAAAAATGTCCAGCAGTACTGGGCTTACACTTGAGGATAATCTGCAGTATCAGAGGGTGAGGCAGACGCGGCAATTTCATCTTTCCTGAGTGTTACAAAAAATAATCAGCATGCCTTTGATTTCTGATCTGTTTCTTGCCTGAACGACTGTTTAGAAACTGCAATGCTTATTTTATAGGCAAACAATATATTGGCAAAAAGTAATTTTTGGTGGTGGAGCTCTTGGAAGACAAGCTGTATTCTCTTTGGTTGTGTAAATCTGGAATAATAAATGTGGAGGCCAGTAGAATAATTCTAGATTTGTGCCAGATTTTTGGTGTGGTGTGAAGCAGAGGAAGGTACTGAGCATAGGACTGGTTGTAGGGACAGGTGCCTGGAGGCAGGACGAGGCACTCAGCCTTTTCCAGGCCGTTTCACCATTAGTCGTTTGTAATTGCTGTGGTTTAACCCCAGCTCATCCCCACTCTGCCACTCCCTCACTGCCTCCGAGTGGGATGGGGAGAGAGTCGGAAGAGAGGGAGAGAGTGAGAAAACTCGTGGGTTGAGATAAAGACAGTTTAATGGGGAAAGCAAAAACCACACACACAAGCACAGCAAATCAAGGAATTATTCAGTGCTTCCCCTGGCAGGCAGGTGTTCAGCCATCCCCAGGGAAGCAGGGCTCCATCGTGCACAGTGGTGACTTGGGAGGGCCAAGCACCACCGCACCGAACATCTGCCCCTCCTTTCTTCCTCCTTCAGTTTTCTGTGCTGAACATGATGGGCTCAGCTGTCCTGGCTGTGTCCCCTCCCAGCTCCCTGCGTCCCCCCAGGCTGCTCACTGCTGGGGTGGGCTGAGGAACAGAAAAGGCCTTGACTCTGTGCAGGCACTGCTCAGCAATAATGAAAACATCTCTCTGTTGTCAGCACTGCTCCCAGTCCAAATCCTAAACGTGTTCTCCAGCTAGATATACCCTGAAGAAATTAAATTTACCCCAGCCAAACCCATCACCCTGTTACTACACAGGGTTCTGTGCTAAGGGACATACAGTTTTGTTCAGGTGTGTTTTGTCTGAGCCCTTGTTTTGGAGACTTCAGAACAAGGGGGTTTGCACGTTTGTTATATGTTGTTTGGATTTTTAAATTTTTTTAAAGTTTTTTGATGTTTACATTCTTGTAAGGAAATTTCTCATGCACTTTATGTAATTAACTTATTGTTTTGCATTTTTTTATGGAGGTGGAGAAATTTGATAGACTGTTGGTTTGTCTAGTGTCATTGGAGAGGTGGCACTGTCACCCTCCAAGCCACTGTCACTTTTGGAAATCTATAAATGTTGGAGTCAGAAATTAAAAACCCTCTTTTTTACCTTGAGAGAATTGTGTGTCCACATAATTTTATTTCATGTCCTATAGTGACAGTTATATATATGATCAGAACAGAAAGCCTCAGGAATATATAGTTATTACAAAATTCAGCTGATATTGAAGGTAGCTATACTTTGGCATGTTTAAAATAATGTTAATTGTATACAGTGATTCATAAGCTACATGAAGCTGAATAAGCATTCCCATATTTGAAAGAATGACAGTGGGCATTGTGATCTTTGGGGAATCATTCATCCTGGCAGTTACAGGAGTGTAGGTAAAATCTGTATTTCATATAGAATCTGCTTTATCTGATCTAGGACATGATGTCCTAGAAGGAAGGTGTGAAAATTACTTTAAGCTGTTTCTGGAGTGTTATGACTGATGTCAGATGTAGGTTAGTGCAGAGAAGAGAAGTTGTATAAAACTTGGAAATTGATCCTACTCTTAATGAGTTCCATAATCAAAATATTGCTGTCCCTTCCTCCCTCTCTCCTTTCCTCTCTCCAGGCTAAACACTGCACTGAACTGAGTAACTCCAGTGAATTCTCTTGGCATCCTGGCATACTAAAAAACTGCTAAAACCATGAGGAACTCCCCAACTTGCATAGAGATGCTTTTATCCAGTTGACTAAACCACAGGCAACCCCTTTTTTGTGTAGTACATAGTTTGCTTTGTAGTCATGCCTTATCTTCTTTAAAGAACATGAATATAGTTGTTATTTAGGTTTAATACTTTGGAATTGTTCATGTGCTAGTAGGGGCATGGAGGTCTTACCCCTAATCTAGAGCATGGTGACTTTTTGTCTTGGAGGACATAAACACTGTCAGCAGGATGAAGAGAGCTGAGATGCTGCTCACTAGCCAGGAGTAGGGATTTATTGCGGGTTTTCATGAGCTTTACATCTTTTCATTACATTTTACAAGGTAAATACCTTGAGCTACAGAATAGAGGACAGCACATTGCATTAGGTTTTCAGATGCTGAATTCATGATCCCTCTTTGATTTCTTCTATATGTATATATATTTTTTTCTTTCCAGCAGAGATTTGGCAATCACTGTTTTTCAATTTCTTTGACGTTTGGCCATCTGGAGCTGAGCAGAGTTTTAGTCACACACAGTTTTAGATAGCTGTGTGAAGTGGAGCAATGCAGCATCTAGGGGACAGATCCAGCTGTAAAGTCAGCACAGTGCAATTAGCAAAGTTACATTAGGGTTGCCCTGAGTCAATCAGGTGGCTGTTTGCTATGCAGGTTACTGAGAAATGCCTTGGTGCTTTCTCAGCCCTGAGGGAGCTTGGTGTGAAGATGCCTGGGACCTCTGTTAAATTGTTGCACACCAGTTGATTTCCAGTTTTGTTTCTATCCTGGTTAAACCCAAATAATAAGTATTTCTGTCTTGGTAATGCTCTGTGGGGCACTTGGAACCTGCAAATGGCCCAGAGCTGGTGCTGACAGAGCCTATACTTTTGGGCTGCATTTAGGGTGTGTGTTATTCCCTAGATGTCTCCCCAAGCACTGTGTTCCTGTAACTCTCTGCCTCAGCTTTTCCAGAAGGCATGGCTCCAAAATCAGTAGTGAATGCAGTGGTATTAGGTGGTTGGTTGATTCGCTGTTGGCTTGTGAGTGAGTTGACTTTGTGTCCTGGGTACAGGGGGCGGCATTAAATACAGTGGACAAGTCGTCTCCTTGTGTACCAGTACCTGTTTTTCCTTTGATGATGAGGCCATCAACACACTTCTGGGCAAAAGTGTATATTCCACAACATTATTATTGGTGAGATTTCCTCCTTCCATGACTGTGATGTCCAGCTTTTCTCTGGGTCACATGAACAGCCCATAAGTGCCTGGAGCAAGGCAGTGATGGCCTTGTGTCTGCAATCTGCTGACTCCAGACAATCTTGTATTCTTCTCCATTTTGAGTTGGGCTGAACCATTTGAGCTCGGTGCTGTGTTTCAGTTGTATCTCCATGTATGCAGAACATCACTTTCACAGTGCTTTACCTCTACTAAGCTGTCCCCATGAGTGTTTTGATAGAACCAGAAAGAGACCATGGGGGTTTCTTGAAGACAGAGTCTGATTAGGGAACTGGGAATGGTGCCATTTACAGGAGTGTGAACTGCATTTCTGTTGCTGAAGTCCAGGTATGCAGGAATCAAAGCCTTCTGTTGCTGCTGTCTACACATCAGGGGTGTAATTGTAACTTGCCACATGTCACATGACATAATGTCTTTAATTGGGATAGTTTGGGGAACAGGACAAGGAAGTCACAGTGGCTCAATTGCCAGTAAAAACCTGTGTGTTTTGGAGAATAGCCTGAGCTGAAGTTCCAGTCACCATGACTGAATTGCTGTAATTTCCCAGGCTCCATTGGAGTTTGGGTATAGCTACTGCTCCCGTGGTTATGCCTTTGATATGGTTTTAGACAAGCCCCTGAGATTAATTTCAGAATTCCTTTATCTTTCTTGGTTGCATTCTTGCAAATTGCTGCCCAGTGTGCTGTCCAGCCTGTCACTGAACATTTTCTCCATGTGTGGCATAGCTGTACAGAATGAAAACCAGCAGGATTATAAATGTATATAGTGTCAGGTGTTACCTCGATTTTGTTAACACGTAGTTTAGCTAACACCTGGTGACTTCCTTTCCTCTTGGCCTTTTGGTTTCCCTGCTGAAGACAGCTGCTCACAAACAGCTGTGTTGGTCCATTTTACAGAGCTTTGAGGATTAATGATTTTAATGCACGATACAGTAAAGGAACTTTGTAAAATCAATGTTTCCTCATTTGGTGACCAGATTGTTTAACAATCAAAATGATTGCCCTTAGTGGTTTTCTGCCTTTCCTGATGTCCAAAAGAGTCATTCTTCTCTTGACACAGGTGCTTCTATTACTGTGCAGATCATCTGAGGGCTGAGTTTAACCACTGCCATACGGTGGGGTCAGGAGCTGCAGAACAACTTCCCTTTTCAGCTGCGGTGAGAAATGTTCAGGGACATTGCAGGAGCTGCTCTGTAAAGTCACCTCCCTGGTCTTTCCAAGATTTTCAGATTTTCTGTGGGAGAAATGTTAAGAAGTGCAAATTATCGGAGGTGAATAATCCCAGAGGTAGTTCACATACAAAATCAGTGAGAAAACATGGTGACACTTGTGCTACTGTTAGAGAAATCCATTGTCAAGTATCTGGTCAGCAGGCATTTCCTGAGGCTTTCATGTACCATCACAAATGGTGTTGTCAGACTGGATAATGGCAAATGCCTCAAAATCAGTAAGTTGGGGAATGAAAATTATTTGAGACAGCAGTCATGGAACACATTTTGAGCATGGCCTCTCCTGTCACAGCCATCTGTTGTCACCTGTGAGTTGGCCTTTTCCTCTGAGTGTGAAGTGTCAAGCCTGTCCAGTGAACAGCACTGCCTGTGGAGGATGTGGCACAAATGAAGTGGCTCAAGGCCTTGTCTGGCAACATTCACTCTCATGGTTTAAATTCATGCTGGAGTTTGCTGTGTGAAGTGGCTTGCATCACTAGATTTTTGGGATGAGTGAGCCTGAATTTGTGTTTTACTAATCCAGCATGTAATTTAAAATAAATAGGTCTTTATAGCAAGTCCCTGAGAGTGTGTTTAATGGCACTCAGAGCACCACAGTTAGGAAGTGTTGTCTGTGCTGCCCGTGCTGCCAGTCAGAGCTGACCCTGGTTCTGTGGTGCTAAGTACAGCCCAACTCAGCCTTTCCTCAGTGCTGCAGCTCCTCTCCTGCGCTGGGGCTCAGCATTCCAGGCTCCAGTGGTTAGCATGATCTATGAGGGCAGGTGCAGACCATAATATGGAGAGTTATATAAGAGGCTGGTGCGTCCAAGGGGGTAGAAAGCACAGGTGATAGCATAACCTAGCAATGCTGTGTTGTTCCTTCTCTGTCCCTGACACTACGCATGTCTCCCATTACCTAATCCAGAGCAGGGTTGTTTTATTTGTGTAGGAGGAATGTTAATGATATTTTGAACAGGCTGAAGTAGGATTGAAGTGTCATACAGATGTGGGCTGGTCCTTTGCATGGGACTGCAGTCAGTTTTTTATCCAAACACATAGGTAGGCTTTTTGCTCAAATGTAGATAGGTATAAAAACCTACACTTCTGAATTAGAAATACAAATTCTTTTAAGTCCACTTATTAGCCTAGAGAACATCACAATATCTCTAACACACTTTCCTGAAAAGATACAACAGATATTTAACCACTACATTTCATGATGTAAGTCTATTTATATCAAAGTGTCATATGGTTATAGGGAAAAAGAGATTTTATTTTTTCTTTGAACAGTGTAAGTCAAAAGACAAAACTGAGTTTTCCACATTTACTGCTTTAAATGGAGACATAATTAGGAAAATCTCTGTGAAAGTATTTTTGCTTTTATCCACCCAGTCACAAATTGATATAACAGATGATCAACTTGGAGGAAAAGAACCCACTAAGGATAACTTACAACCAGAGATTTGCATGGAGGCTACGTTAGGGAGCAAAATAGAGCAGGTTTAAAGCTGTGCTTGGATGACCTTCAAATCCCATCTGCAGCTTCAAATTTCAAATGTCAGCTGCAAGTAGATCATTGCACCAGAAACACTTAGGCAATAAAAGATCAAGGATGTCCTCTCTTTGCATTTGTTTCAGGGGAGAGAGAACTGTGTTGCCTCATTGGGAGCTGCTGTCTGTGGGTAGACTGATGTCTCTGGGAGAAATTGGGAGATCTTGCACACTGGGTCAGTGCATCAAGGGTGGAAATGTCTATCTCCACTAGATAAGACAAAAATATGAAAATCCATCATGTTACTGTGTTACTAGAACTGCTTCAGTCTGGTGCTTGGGTTTTATGCCATGAGGTGTGAATATCCACAGCTCAGAGCCATGAAGTTTCAGAGAGGGCAGAAGAAAGCCAAACTGCACTGGGAAAAGCTAAGTATAGTCAGACAGCTTTATGGCTTCTTGCCTCCTGAACTGCAGAATTCACCAGGATAAAATCCAAAAGGCAGGCTGAAGGGAGAAATCGCCCCAATTCCTGTTTCAGTTGTGCACTTTCCTCTTGTGCTTTCATTGCTTACATGAAAGAAATGGGGATAAAGGGGAAGTATAATCAAGGCACTGTTACTTCAGAAGCAAAACCTTAGGTCAGAGGTTTCTGCTGGCCAGAATGATCCTGGAGTTGAGGAAAACAAACTGAGCCTTAGCTGCCTCCAAGAGGCATTTGGCAGAACTGAAGGGTGGCTCAGCAAAGAAGAAGCTGCTCTGAAGGGCCGTAAAAACTTCTGAAGCTTTTAATTGTTACTGGTGTCATTCAGGCCTGATTCCCACTGGAACTTGCTCTGTGTTAATTATCATGGTCCTGAGGATGATAACTTGGCAAATGCAGCTGCAGCATTGCTGTTCCATCAGTTAATTAATCATCCAGGCTGGATTGGAAAGATGTGTTCCTTTACTCTCATTATGAACAGCTGTAGAGAAATGGAAAGGTTTTGAGGACTGAAAAGATCTTTCCAGCTGTTTCACAGTGTGAGGGCTGCTGGATCCTCAGACACATGTGCAGGTTTCATGTCCTCATGTTTTCAAAGGCATTGTGGTGCTTGTTCCCAAAAAAGAAACATGAAACGCATCAAACTGCAAAAGAAGGTCATCTTTGTCTCATCAGTACAGCTATAGGAAAAGGACTTATGAATTAAATTAATACAGCTTTAATCACCTTTTAAAGTAACTTGTACAGGTGAAGCAGAGAGATTCTGTGAGGAATTAATTGAAGATACCCAGAGTGGCTTTCTTAGGGAAATACAGGGGGATTATTTCTGGGCTGGTTTTGGGACTATTTTGCACGCTCTGGTGATGCTGATTTCTCTGTAGGTTGTTAGTCTTTCCTTAGTGCTCTTGCTGACCTGCTGCTTGAAGCCATGCAGACATCTGAAATACAGCTCCTAGGATTCCCTAGCAAAGCCTCAGCTATAAGAACCTGGCCTTTGGGGTGACCTCTGTCAGCTCACCCCTGCAGGGATGTGATTGTCAGAACCCTACCCCAGCCCAAACCAGCACAGTGCCTCTTTATCTGCTCCTGCTAATCACAGGGAATATTTATGGACTCTGCTGTCTGAAGTGCAGGCTGCAGCAGCTGAACGTTATTTCAGCTACACTTTGAAAGCCACTGAGGTGACATGTATTTACATTGCTGAACTGGGTCACTCTTTTTCTTTGTGTTATTTGCTTCTGAACATGCTTGGGAGCAGAAAAGACACTTTTCTAACACCATTATTTGGTTGTTTAGGCAGATAAAAGCCTCAAGCTGTTATGTGTAACGTGCCTCACAGATCCACATGGTGACGTTTTAAGGCAAAAATAGCTTCTAGAAATGTCAATAGAGGTGAGACATTATTATTTTTGAGCTTGTAAATTAAACTAACTGCACTAAAGACATGTTCTTTGTATGTGGTGACAGGAAACAGTGATAAATATGCTGACATATTTGTAGGGATAAGGATACCCTACAATCTTGTAATTATGTTCTTCCTCATTTGTTAATGAACTGATTTCCATGGAATTCTTGTGGAGGGGTGAGAGCTGTGTTTTATTAGTAGGGCACTGCAGAATCTGGTTTGTGTCCAGTGATTTTTCATGAGAGGCTTGTGGCTAAAATAGCTGTCGGCGTTGTCTGGGAGCACACCTGAGGCTGGAATGACCTTCCTGGGCTGATCTGGGAAAAATAAACTCTTGCAGTGCCCTGTGCTTGGACTATTCCCCAAGATGTACTAAATCATGCTACATATAGCCTGCATTTGAAGTAAAAAATAAAAATAAAAAGTGACCTGGCCTCCTGCCTTGTAGGGTGCTGTGGTGTCTGTTAGAAGGACCCCAGAAATATTTGTAGATCATTAAGTCCAGACTTTCAGAAAGATACTGGAGAAAACTGGTGCTGCATTTCCTGAGCCTCTCATAATCCAGAGCTGTCTTCATTTGCAGCTGTATTGCTTTAGATATGTCTTTCCTTCTAAATAGTAATTTCACTTTATTAATGTGGACATGATCAAGGTCAAGAGATTAAAAAAAAAAAAAAAAAAAAAAAAAAAAACCAACGAATTCCCAAACCATTGTCCCTTCTTTGACCCTAATCTGATCCATGAAGGCAGAGATTTTCTCAGTGCTCAGTACTGCCCTTTTTGGCTTGTTTGGTTGGCTCCAGGTCAGGCCCCATGCAGTGAGGTTGTACTTTATGCCTGAAGGAACCCTGACTCACAAGGTCCTGGGGACTTTGAGGGTGATATGAGAGAGCACTTGCCCAGCAGGTGAAGACACTGAAGGTTCACACAGTGTGAAAATGCTGCCCAGACTCTCCCTCTGCAGCCAGACCACCTCAAGAGCCTGTCTGGCAGTGTTCCCTGGTAGTGCTTTGTCCAAGCAGAGCCTGGGACCACTGGCCATGGCCAAAAATGTGCTGCCAACCTTGCCTTGATTCCTAAAATTGGGATTTTTTTCCACTTGCTGTAGAGTGATAGTGGGAACGAAACATAAAATGCTATTCCCTTTGCTCCTTGTTTTAATCTTTTATTGTAGACTGCTGTATGGCATGTTCTTGTTCCCTGCATTAAAGTCTGAAAATGTCAGTTGCTGAAGGGAGAAATAGTTTTAGTCATGAAACTAATAATTGCAGGCTTTGTTAAAGATCTGGATTTTGATTACCAGAAATATACTTAACATGAAAAGTTTGCCATGTGAATTTAAGAACTCATTACAGAAAATTGGGGAAGAATAATACCTTTTTGGTAATGTGGCAGGATTTCATTCTTGAGGAAGAAGAAAAGGTGATTAAAAGTTTCATTTATCCTAAAAGATATATTACAAGGGCTGATAAATTGTCTATGGGTAGCTTTTAATGTTAATTGGCGAGAAAGCTTTGATGATTTAGTGTGGAGGAGATACTTATCTTTTGTGCAACTGCTGATAGGTAAGGTGAATCTTGCTCTAAAAAAAGCCTTTATATTATAAAGATTTGCACTGGGAAGCCCAGCAAGGCTGGGGTGAATGATGGCCATTGTACCAAGCACCATTTACACACTGGAAGATCAGTGCCTGCAGCCTTGCTAACCTAAATAGACAGCAGAAACAGAGAAACAGTTTGTAGCCTTTATTTCTTTACTTATTTATTAATAAAGGAAGCTAAATAAAGCCTTTTTGCTAATTTGGGCTCCAAGAGGTTGTTGTAAAGGATGTGTACTGGCAGGCAAATTGCCAAGAGTTCATCAGAGGAGCAGAAACACAGTCCATCAAATGGATTAACCATGACATATATTATAGGTACATGTAAGATGTTGGAAAGTGAGTGACAGAATCTGAATCAAGTTAATAAAATTCACTTTGCATGGCAGAGTAGTTGGCTCTTTGTTGCAGCTAAATGGAGCTGTGCATATTTCAGGGATTGCTTTAAATCAGAGGTATGTGCAGCATTTTCAATAAATTTCTTTGGTTTATTCAGATCACAAGGTTGAAATAAAACTGCACTTTGCCTGATTGTAGATCTAATGTTCCTGCTGATCTTTAGTGAAACAGCCAGAATCACTCAGACCATCAGCATCTATCAGTCTATTGATCTGTCTGTATTTTCCTCAAAAACTGAAAGTAGAAACTGGTGTATGGAGGCCATTTGCCATCCTCAGATGGTGGCCACAATTTTAGGTAAATGCTGAGTGTAAGTGCTGAGTCTGTCAGATATTAAATACGACTTGGCCACCAGCAGAGCAGGTCTAGGCAGGAGTGTCTGAGCAGAGAGTGCCACAAACCAGCTCCTCTGTCCTCAGGCACAACTGCTGATGGGCCTGGGGCAGAAGTCAGCTGGCATTCACAGAACCATGGAATGTGAGGCTGGGAATTGCCTCCAAGATCATCCACCCAGCCCTGCCAAGCCCATCACTGAGCTGTGTCCTCAAGTGCCACTTCCACACGGATTTTTAATCCCTCCAGGAATGGTGACTCCACCACTGCCCTGGGCAGCCTGTTCAAGTGTTTGACAACCCTTCCAGTGAGGAAATTGTGCCTAATATCCAATCCAGACCTCCACTGCTGCCACTTGAGGCCATTCCCTCTCCATCCCGTGGTCCTGTGAGTTGTTATGGCTGATTTTCCCATCGTCTCCAAATATATTCATCATAGTTTCCTTTGTGGCATCATATAAAATGTTACTCATAAACTGCATGTTCTGAATTTTCCTCACCTAAAATTAATTATCTGAAAGGATACAGGGCAGGGCTACAGTCTATTTTTTATAAACTTTTTTCAAAAAGATTCTGCATTTAGATCCGAAGCCTGGGTTTAGAATTGTTTGGATCTCTGTTTTCTGTTAAGAATAACCACAGTTAATATGTTTTTTTCTCACATATTCTTATGATATGCCTTTACTGAATGGATTGTGAATGTGTTTTTTTCTTCAGTAGTTCGTGACGTTTTATGCTTCATTGTTCTAAAATCATCAGGTTCTACTGGTTTGAGTGCATGCAGTGAATGCAATGTGCCCTCATTTAGTGGGAATTTCCCATTTTGTAGCTGTATCCTGCTCAGATCTTTTCCTGCTTTGTCTGTATGTTCAGCACTGGATGTCAGCGACAATTAAAGTGAAGGGATCATGTGGATACAAGACTGCACACACTGCAGGCCTCTCAGAGTGTTGTACCAAACTTTCTGAGCCCTCTTTGCTGGCTCTCTCTCGCTACTCTGAGCAGTCATTTGGGGCGTTTCCCTGGGTGGATGTGGAGCCTGCTCCCACTGCAGCTTCTGCATTCAATCTCAGCCTCCTCTGTGCCAATCTGCAAGGCTTCTGGAGCTCTGGACATCTCTGAGTCGTGGTTGACCGGATTTGAAGTTGTGCCACTAAATAGTTACATTCCTATGGTTGTATTTCCACCCAGTTTAATCACCCTGCTTTCATGCTGTTCTTGTGTGCAACCAGTGCACCTTTTGGTAAGAATGAATGTGTTTTCTGGTCTGTTTGTACAGATTTGATTGGCATAGCTATCCCCAAACTCCTGCTAGTTTTGTATTCCTAGCCATAAAATGGGTTTGAATGATAGAAAGGTGAAGTGACTTATGGCCACTGTCAGACTTTCTTGTTTCTTGATGTCTGTGATTCAGTTTCTGAAGTCTTCTGGAGCTGTATCTACAAGTGGCCTAGCCCTGGAGCAGGTGAGCTTTGGTCTTTTTTGACTCCAGACATGACAGGATTTTAATTGCACTGTGTGAGCTCCTTTGAGCACCTCTGTTCTTCCAGCTGATGACTCTGGAATTACAGGCTTCACCTGTAAAGGAAACAGGCAAGTCAATTCTTCTAGCAATAGGCTGTTTTTATTTCCCAGTGTACTAGATATCAGCAAGAACATTGGGTTCTTTCAGATTTCTGCACAGTTTTTCAGAATTTCAGTTTAGTCCTGGAGTGGGGAATCCACATCCCAGCTATTTTTCCCAGTGTTGTACTTTTCTTTGACTCTCCCAAATCACTTAATCCCTTTTCCTTTCCCTTGATGAAGGGGGTTGGTGTCCCAGGGTAGGAGTAATTTTCTAAAGCATCTGGGTTTCTTCCCAGTTAACACCAAGGTGTCAGGGGTGAGTGTCTGCCTGGCTGGGCTGGGCTGGGCTGGTGCTTTCACCCTTCCCCTCTGTTGTGAAAGTGCTCTTGATTCCAGGGGAGAGAGCAAGGAAGCTGCAATGGAAAAGAAACACTCACACTTTGCTGGAATTCCTTGTTCTTTGCCCACTGAGTTAGGCTTTCCTTTGCTGAAATTGTTCTGACATACCAGAGAGTGTCCTACTGAAGCAATAGGATGGGGAAGGTCTCAAAGTACTTGTGTCTCTGTTGCTGTAGTGGCATTTTTTCCCCTGTTATATTTCCTTTTTTCCTGTTACTATTCTTTCGTGTAATAAAAGCAGAAGATAAAAAAAAAATCAGAGTTTCAATAAATAATTTATAACAGTTACAGGGTTTTTTGGATCCAAGTGCATCCTGTTTTATGCTTGTGGTGGAGAACAGTGCGAGAGGGCTGGTTAGAATCACTTATATTGCTTTTCCTGTTGTCAGTGTGAGTCGGTGGCCTGCTGAGATCCTTCTTCCTGTGCCCTCAGTTCTGTGTTAACAGGAGAGAAGCAAGCAGTATTTTTTTGGATCTCTTGGTTTGGTTAAACACTCTGGCAGGGATGGTATCCCTTTGCTCTGTCGTGCAGCCATTTAACAGTAAATTGTTCTTGCATTCCTCGCAGCAGTGCAGTCTGGAAAGCTCCAACTGATTTGTTCTATTTTCCTACCAGGGCACAATTTCAGTGGCAGTAAGGGAGCAGGTCCCTTTTTGTTTTGGGTAGAGAAATTTGAACTGCAAGACAGTTTCACAGCAATATGTTACATAATACTGCGCAAAGTGAAAAGTAACTAATGTGGAGGTGGAAAAGATACCCTTACTACTCAGTGCAAAGCTGGGCTGCCTTTCTGACAAAGATAGTTACCTCCTACCTCTTCATTTCCGTGAGAGGCTCTCTCAGAATCCCAACTGTAAGGAAAAAATAATTGTAAAATTGTCTCTTATCTTTAGCGCAATCTGGAAATACAGGCAAAACATTGAATCTACATTATTCTGTCATCTCAGCTGCTTGATGTTTGGAAAGAGTGAGGAAATAAACCAGAGAGAAAACACTCAGTGCTCCCTCCTGAAGGCTGCAGAATTCTGCATTTTTCATCAGACCAGCCACATTCTCATCTCATCTCATGCTGCACTGGAGAAAAATTGACACAGCCTTGTGAAACTAATGAATTTTTCCAGTATGGCTAAAATAGCCGTGTTAGGGTTTATGGAAGTTAGGAAAACATCTGTCTATCTGCAGTTGCCATTGAGTTACTGTTATTGTTGCAGTGTGAAAGAGATGAAACTCTCATGAAGGTGTTCCCTGCCCAAGAAATTGCAGGACTTCTTAATTTTCCCTGTTACACACTTTCTTAAGAGGCCTGTCATAAAGATTTGGTTTGAAGTAATCTCAGGTTATATGAGGGTATAACAACAAGAACAGAGTCTGGCTAAACCTCCTAACTGATGCTGATCTGACTTAGACAATGTATAATCATAGATTAAAAATACCCTGAGCTTGGTTACATCCTAAAAATACTCTTCAAAGTTCTTAGCAGCTGTTACTAGAAATAGTTTACTATTGCCTGGGCGGTACAGTAGAAGCTGAAAATATGAAAACTAGGATTCTTTTTTTCTCTTAAATATTCATCATGAATACTCTGTGTTCAGATTAATATCTTTCAAGTCCTTGCTTTTTTAGGGTCCTTGCTTTTTAGGCTGCTCAGAAGGACCAAAGTGCCAGGGGAAAGGAAACAGGGAATATGTAATATCAAAAATACTGTTCATTTCTATTGGTCAGTGGTATATGTTTTTCTGGAATATTTTGCAGTTCCATTTCCTTTGACTCAAACCAGAGAGTTCAGAAAAGAGAGGCTAACATGATCTATGCTGGAAAGCCATGATGAAAGATTAAACCCCCTGGGATTATTGTCTGAGGCACCATTCTTCATCCTCTTTCTGTGTCATATCAGTTGCTAAAATTATACATGGTATAGATGAGATAGATAAGAAGCATCTACTTTTTTCTTCTTAGAAATATCAGGGTGTTCAGTTAAATACAAATCATGGGAAACCTGTAGAAGGGAAAGTAAGAGTGCTTGGTTAGACTTTTAAAATCCTTGCAACAGACTTTTGATGGAATTAATGAGATGAATGAAGAAAATGAGTCTGTGACACTAATCGAAAGTACAAGGAATCCAAATTCCTAGTTTTAGTGAGATTAGAAAACTATACTTACATTTATAAAATAGCATTTTTCTTCTTTTATTGTTCCCCCAAGACCAAATTGGTGTATATGGTTTGGAGATGTCGCTTACACATTTTTTGCCTTATAACACATCTTTTAAGATATCTTGCACTTTTCACAGGTGTGCATTCTAACACAAATCCAGTTCACTGGCAGGCATTCTGTAATCCTCCTATTTGCCAACCCTCTAAATTCATTAAAATAAACTATATTCTGTGGAAGTCTTGACAAAAAAAACCCTGTAGTATACTGTAAAAGCAGATGATGGCAAGCGTGTTAGTCACCTCTAGAACACATTGCTCAGTGGTTTTGGGGTACTCCAAGGAACTGCAGTGTTCATTTTGTTACTGTCTTCCAAGTACACTCACCCCCGGCCTGTGGGAAAGATAATTGAGTTTGCAGAGCACAGACATGTCCTGGACATGTGCACATGTGGGTGGGCATGAATGTGGCATCCCTGGCATGAGGCCCTGAGGGCTGATCGTGCTGTGACTGCCCAGCAGGGCACAGGCAGCTGCCACTGCCCAGGGTGCAGGGGCTGCCAGGGGGGTGCTCCAGAAACTGCCCAGAAATGGGATGCACAGGACACTTACCGGAGGGCTGAAGTGTCATAGCAGTTGGTGAATTCTTCAGTCCCCTCCTGTCTCTCATTCCTGTTTCGGTGCTGTAGAGAAAGTGTGTTCTGGGCTATGTGAGACCTTGAACTTGTATTGCTTCTGTTCTTTGAGTGGCATCTAAAAGTTTTCCATGTAGGGTGCTGAGCTTCCAAATGTCATGAACATGAACTATAAGCAAAGAGAAAGTGCAAAGTGTATTTCATTTACTTATATGTTCTTCGTGGAATTCTCTTGTGTGAAACAATTTTGGAAACCTGCTTTAGCTATTGATCTGTACATATGATGTCTGTGCCAAATAACTGATGCTGCCAATACAAGAAGTGAAATGAACAGGCAACAATGTCAACAATGTTGACTTACTTTTGATTTTCAAAGTAATTTTAACTACTGGAATTTAATAAATATTCTTTTATTAATATAATTTATGACTCTTTATCTAAGGGCCTCAGATTACCGGCATGTAAAATGAGCATACATTTTCCATAACCTGTTATTGACCTTTGTCTGATAGAAGGGAGAAGAGTGTTCTTTTCTGGACAATTTCTGATGCAAAACTATTTATATATCCTTTTCATCCCCTTCCCTAAACACTGTCCAGTGTTCTGGTTGATTTTTTTGTTTGTTTATTTACATACACATAAACTGTAAGTACAGTTAGCTTGCCATACTGTGCTAGCCCAGGGACAGCTGCCTGTAGTAGCAGTAGCATCTTTGCCAAAAGATGACTTCACTGCTAGCAAAATATTTGTGAGATTTGGGACACTTTGCAAATAATTAGTGAAGTTTGCAATGCTCTCTGGGTTTTATTGGGATGGAAGAGTATAAACATTACATCTGCCATTTGCATCTGTTTCTTATCATGGCAGTCTGCTTCTCACTTTGCAGCAGAGTAGAAACTCCATGAGACCCGGGACCATGGTAGAAGTACCTCATTACAAGTAGCTGCAATTGTTCTCTAAACTATGCAGTACATTAAGTAATCAATAATGTCTTATGTGTTCCTATTTTTAAAAATAAAGAGATTCTTTTTTCTTAAACCATTGTGTTATATTTCATATTCAAATGAGTGTAAGAAGCTTACCTTTATTATTTTTGCAGCTGCATGCAAATGAAGAGCATTTCCTTTGCTAGTTATGAAAGGGATTTGGCAAAAGGCAAACTGTACTGAAGCTGCATGGTTAGGTGGTAGGTGAGACTGACATTAGGAACGTACTTTATCTTTTGAAAGTTTTTTTGTTTTAAACCTTGCATTGCTTATTCCCTCTTTATTTTATGCTTCTGAGCAATCATCAAAGTCATACATGAAAGAGGCCCAGACTTCTCTGGATTCTTTACAGCACGGACTCCATATCCTATACAACTAAAAAACCCATTTCCTTATTTAAAAGAGAATAATCTTCATGCGGTATTTTTTAAAGAAGATTTACTTCAGCAAATCTTTTTCCATTTTCAAATTTCAAAAGCCTGAGAGTTACAAAAATGATGTGTTTAATAACTGTCTTTCTGTTTTGAAACCTATAAAGTGTTACTGCCATTTAAAAATCAAACTGAAAGAGCAGACATCTATGTTTTCCTATACAATTAAGTTTTTAAAAATGACAGAAGAAGCCAAGGTAAAACCTTGTAATTTGTATAGGAAAACCAGGAAAATTGATGGGGTCAGCTAAGGAACAGAAAACCAGAAGAATTTAGGAGTATTCCCCTGCTCTTGGCTGTTTGGTTAAATTGAGCAGATATTCCTGATGAGGCTTTGTGTGTGTAGTGCCTAATGTTATTTTCTTTTGTCTGGAACATTCAACTGATGAGTGAAGATGTCCCAGATTTATAAGACCACTTTCTGCTGTTACAATTCCCTTGCTGTTGCCCCACAGAGTTGCCAGGATTCCTGTAACAGGGAGGAGGATTAGATGGATGTTAGCATCACTTTTCTTCCATTCAGAACCACTGACTTTGATGACTCTGACCTCTCTCATTTTAGAAATGGTGGTTTTTAATCAGAAAAAATGCAACCTGCTTTAATCCATTGCTCCTGAAGCATGTAGCTGCCATAAGTAGTGTGGCTCTGATATGTGTATAATAATACAGCATGGGGCTGGGACAATATGATGAACCTGTGTCTAGTTTCTCCAATGATGTAGGGTATTTCTTGAGATTTAGATTTTACTACTGAAAGTTGGTTTAAACAAATTTGAGTACTCTGGTAATTGGATTCTTCAGTGATAGTGCTATATGAAATTGTAAGGAAGTAGAGTGGCATGTTACAAATGAAAAAGATGGAGTACTAAAGTGTTTAAGTAAATACTGTCAAATTATTTTTCTGTCCACGTGTGAGGATTTTATCTTGAGTGTTGATTTAACAGGAACAGAATGGTGAGGGAGGTCTTTTCCTTAAAAAAAACTTTTGAAAAATATTTGGCTAATTTCTTTAGGGTACCTAGTAAATTCAAGTACAATAGTTTTTTTGGGGGTGCAAATTTTAGATAGAATTTGATTTTTGAGAAGTTCCGCACAGACCATCTTTAATCAGATAAAGCAAGAGATTCTGTTATTTGATCGGTAATTCTGTTTCCCATTTCTCTTGCCATCCCTGTCTTAATCCTTTACCACACTGCATTGTCTGTTTTAAGCAGTATCAGCAACAGCCTCAGAAATGTGTGTATGGTGTTTTATTTGGTGAGCTTCATAGGCACACTTCTCATCCAGTCCTGCATAAAGATTCATTTACAGAAGAAGAAGTTTAAACCAAATACTTCTAAAAAGTATGGACTGTGTATCTGGAACAGTCAGCCTTTTTTATCTGAATAAATAATTCTTATTCAAGTGAAAGTGTCTCTCAGAAATATCCTAAGATGAATCTGTACCTGTGAGCAGTGTTCCTTATCAGCTTTACCTGAACACTTGCTGAGTGCTGATAAGGTGAGAGGGGGAGCACTGTCGCATGTATTTTCATTAATGCAGATGAACCCCACCTCCTCCTTTTTTCCCAGTGAAAACAATGAGTACAAACGAGTTTGACTTTGAAACTGGCAATAGCAGCAGTGCTTAGAAGAGCTTTTAGAGATTGAGACTTCTAGCAAATTACTGATGCAACAGAGCAGAAGAAAGTAAAACTTTCTGTTTTCTCTTGAGACCCCATCATGACAATTAGCATTTCATGTTCCCTGGGCTTGCTTCTTTCCTTCCTTGTTTAGTCTTTTCAAGAGGAGAAAGTCACTGCCAAGCACTGGTGTACAAAGCCAGTCAGTCTGGAGGCAGCACTTGTTACAAGTGTTTGCCTGCCCAGTGACAATGTAGAAACACACACTTAAGTACAGGAATAAACAGAGGTGATAGGGAAAGGAAGAGAAAAATTCATTCCATTACACCATTACACAGAATATATTAGTTTGAGCTCTTTGGTTTTAGCTTTCATCAGGGAATTTCTGTGCCGGAGGAATATGACAGATTCTTGGCCTATCAATGACATTGACATTGCATATTTGTTAATGATACTTTGCAGTGTAGCAGTGAGCTCCTTGTGAGGGTGCTGGTTGATACCATGTGAAATCAAGATTCTGACTGCATTGAAGTTCCTGAAACCATTTCAGAGATCTGCGACCAGATTTTAGTGTTGTAGCTGTTAATTGTTTTCCTCATCCACATTTAACTGCTTGATTATTTTTAGATGTATCAGTTAGTTACTTAATCCAGATAACAGGGTCTGGTTACTTAATTATGGCACTTTCCACTTGTCTCAGCGTTGCAAGAAGTTGTATCCCATGTGATTGACAGCTTCTAGTCTTAAGTGTTACAGTTTGCTTATAAAGCATTCACCAGTTTGTTTTCTGTTGTTTTGTTACAGTTTTACTGGTAGAAGTCATCCCACACAGGGCTGCCTTCCTTGAGCCTGTCTTCGTTAGGCTGTGGACTTGCAAGTAGAATGCTCAGCACAGTGACAGGTTGCCTTTGTTCTCACATCTCTTCATCTCTGCTTTTCCTCCCTTGAACATCTTCAGGTCTTTTTGTCTTGAAGAGGTTAGGGGTTTCTGAAAGTCAACGTTGGACCTCCTTTCATTCTATTACAAAATGTAGATGGACAGCAAAACAAAGTGAAAAAGTTGTTCACGGTTAAAAATAATTGCTTTAATCACAAGATGAAGTTCACAGGCATCAGGCAATCTGCTGTGCTCCCAGGGTCTGGATTTACCCCCAAGCAACACTGCATAGTCAAGACATATCCAACAGGTCCTCTGGATGTGAAACCCCTCCTGGTCACCAAAGGGGGAGCTCTGTGTATCAGGATTTTGTGTCAGCCTACTTCATAGTGCACTAAAAGTTGGGGAGTTCTTTGAATTCTTTGGGACAGATGGTGCTATAGGTACAACTCAGAGGACAGTGTGGATGGCTGGCACACATTCTGTAAGGCAGCATAAAGTCTAGTCTGTTCCTCTTCATCTCCTGCACAAGTGTTACATAAGAACTTTCAGGAAACCTACAATTAAAGAAGGCAAAGCACTTAAAGTATTCATAGGTTTTTGTTAGTCTTAGTGTTAGACCCCAGGCAAGTAGAAACAACCAGTGTACATTTCATTTTAACATTTTATCATGGTGTGCATGATAAAATGTTAAAATGTGCACAAGATTCCACAAGAATTCTGACACAGGTGGGATTTGAGCTCTGACACCTTGGATGCCACTGCAGGCATTTCATTACCACCTCCTTCTTGCTCTTCCCTGCTTCACTCCTGCTGCCTTTCTGCTCATGGCTGTGTGTTGGTAATGTTGGCATTTCCACAGCAGCGCCCAGTGAGCAATGCTGAAGACAAGGAGAGAGAATCATGGTGAGCCCCTCCCATCACACACCCTCCTTGTGCCTGCACCTTGCAAACCCATGGTAACTGAAATAGGCAAGACAAGGACAAACTCACCTCAGTTTGTGCTGCTCCAGGTTTCACTGACAGCACAGCTCAGTCTGGGGTCCCAAAGGTTTGCACTCATCTGAATTTCAAAGTAACTGGCTAAGCCTTCAGTTAACACACAGGCCCTGGGCTGGTTTTCCTTAGGAAGCCAATGTCACGCCAGCTGCATCAGTGCTCAGTTCCTCCACTGCTCATCTCTTTAGGTACATGAGCAATAAATACAGATTCTTGCCACATATAACAAAGTTACTCCTCCAATTAGGCAAAAAAGGTTATCTGACTAATTATATTCTTTTAGTAATGCTGTAAGAGAGTAGAAGGTGACTTTAAAATCATGATCTTAGGGAAAACGTGACATTTGAGAAAGTGGGGAACGCTGCTTACAGCTTGTTGTGGAAAATATTAGGAAGATGCTTGGCAAGCAGCGTGAGTTTCTTCTCAGCTTGTTTTGCCTCCCATCTGTCTGTTTGACTTTGTTCCACTCTGTAAATGTAACTTCCTTGCATTGTCAACTCGTGAAAGGGTGTTTGAAGGAAATGGTTCATAAAAACTTCATTAAAGGTTTGGGGGGAAATGGCAAGAGCAGTAAATCTGTCAAAACAAGTTATTCCTGTCCACAAGTGAGGCAGCTGGCAACCCTGGTTTATGAGGAAAACCCTCAGCGCTCAGCGACTGCTACCAGATCCTTGAGCCCGTTTCCAGCTCTGAAGACTTGTGTAGCATGCAGGGTGTTTGGGTTCATTGCTTTGAGCTCCTTCAGCAGTCTCTGTGCGCAGTCTGCACTTGGGGAGGAGCTGAGGGCCTGGACAGATGCAGCATTTGCTTCTGCTGCTTCTTCTGATGTGAGGCAGCAGGACCCTGTCACTGCTGACACCCTGTGCGCCTTGTCCCTCACTGACCTCCAGCCAGAACCCAGCCTTTCCAGGGGACTGGGGGTGGGAGAAAGGCTGCCCCTAGCTATTCCAAGGGCTGCTTTTCTGGAGTACACGAGGCTTTTGCTGCCAAATATTTGTGGGAAATGCTGCGCTTTTCTGTGATGCTGTAATTGCAGGTGGTACCTGGCTGTGCTGTCCCGTGTGCATCAGTATAGTCACCAGTACAGAACCAGCTCTTGTAATGGGATTTAGGGAACAATGGAGTGAGATGACAGAAGGATTTTAATTATGACACATTTACCAGTTGTTCACTACTCCTGTCATGGTCTGAGACCTTCTGGGGGAGTTAAAAGTGCTCAGAATTTTGTGGATGTTGCAGTCCTGGAGAAGAAGCTAAAATAGATGAATGAAACAGTGCAAATGGTCCAGGCAGTCCAGTGTCTCTGTATCACTTTCAGATATTACTAGGGTATTTTCCCTTTATCCAAAACAGTGAGTTTTACAGCCACAGTCACTTTGGTGTCAGAAGCAAGAATGTAACAGTCTTACATGAGAACATGTTGTGTTACAGGGCTTAGTGTAATGACCAGGAAAATATTGCAGGAATATTTGTTTCTTTGCATTTGTTCTCTGGCCTCATAGTTTGACATGGTCTGATGGAGAGACATAGGAACAATTGATCCAAAATAAATAAAGAAGTGAATTCAGAGTTAAAGATCTTAATTTATCCTTGTAATGAGCTAACTGAAATTGATAAAGGTCACTGTTACTTATGAATGAGACTCCACAAAAGGCTTTGAAGTAGTTTCTGTAATCCATTTCAGATGTTAATTTGAATTAGTTTTCTGAAATGTCTGGAGGCAGAAAACCCATTATAGTCTGTGTGCAAAGACTGCCAGCATTCAAAAATAATTCTGCCTATCTACATCCTCAGTGCCACAGCAGGTAATTATTGTAGAGAGGGATCCACTGCAGTATCCCAGTGGGCCACGTCCCCAGTGTCCAAGCTTCTCCTCTGTGGGAAACCATTGCCTCAAGCCTGCATCAGGGACTAAGCACTCATTCTCAATCTGGTACATTTTGCCTACCTCCCACTCCCAGTGCAGTAATTTACATTTGCTTTACCCTGGCTCTGATGTTTGCCACCTTCACCCACAGCTGAGAGAGCAAGTCTTTAAACACTTTTTCCAACACTTAAGCCAGGATTATTCTGTGGTTCAGCTGCTGGGTGAGACTAATGCCAGGTTCCCCAAGGAACAAATGCACCACCTGGCCAGTGAGCTCCAGCTGTCTGGCTCTGTGCCTCGAGGGCCTCCTCTACTGCCAGATATTGCCAGTTAGTCCCAGCGTGTAATTTTTTGTTGTTGCTGTTGTTCTTATTAGTGACTCAGCCAAGATTGCTTTAAAAAAGCTCTATCTACCTTCTAAATTCAGGAAGGCTGTAAAAAAGGAGGAAAGGATGGGTGCATGGGAGCTGCTCTGAGCTGTTTGTTATGTTTGCTCTCTAAATTACAGCTTGAATATCGTTCTTATGTTGTGCCTGTGCCACTCTGCCACGTGGAAAAACTTGAGAATATTCTGACAGGCTCCTTTCTCTGCTGGTTGAAGAAGGATGTTTGAACATCTCCTCAAATTCAGAGCCCTGTCATAGGGTATTTTTAAAGGTTTGTGCTGGTCATGGGCACTAATTTGGCATCACAGGAGATCTCTTTTGAACTTGGAGCTGCCTGGAAAAGGCCTCTGCTTTTATGGGGTAGTTCTGAGGAATATGCAGAGGTGATTTTTTTTTTAAATTTTCTGTCCTGTCTGTTGCTAAGTGCACTGACATCCCAAGAGTCTCAGTCCCTTGCTGTTGAATCATTTCCACAACAGCACTGCCATGGATCTGAGATCTGCTGCACCAGGAGGAGGTGGCGCACCAGGGTCACAACTGAAGGGCTGTCAGAGGCACCACCAAGCCATCCAGTGCTCTGATACCTCCTGCCTTGCTTGTGGAGCCATGGGCACCCCAGGCTAAGGCTGAGCCCTTGCAGAGCTCTGCGTGGGTGCTGTCCAGGAGCAGGAGCAGGAGCAGGGGCAGGCTGTGCTGGCCGGCTGTCAGCACTGTCCCTGTGCCAGCCCTGTCCCTGTCCCTGCCTGCCTCACTTCCCAGAGCTCTCCTGGAGCATGGCAGGGCTTTGGAGGTGGCTCTCAGGCTGCTCTGAGGACACACAGACCTTCCATCCTGTGTTGGAAAGAGGCATTGTCCCCAGTTCTGGAATAGATGCCACGCTGAGGGAACACGGAGCTGTGTTCTAACCCCAGGGACAGAACCTGGAGGTCACTTGGGCAGGCAACAATGCGAGGTTGTTTGTCAGTCTGTGTGTGTTTGTCTGCAGAGACCTTACTGCTCCACTGGGTAATGGCACTTACACAAGAAGTTTAAGTGAGAATTCAATTAAGGAAAGATTTGGAGCCATCCTCCCCTCAAGTAGATTTTTCTTTAAATAGAACTTCCTTATTCTGAGCTGGAGTTTCACTGCAGGCAGCTCTGAAATATGCATTTCAACTTCTGTATTATTTAGTTCAGGACAGGACAGTTAATTACCTCTCCAAGGCACTGGAGCTATTTAAAATATTTCCAAGGTATTCCCAACTTGTCTCCTGTCAGCTTGCCTTACGGTAGTTTTATTCATAATGTGTATTTAAATTTATGAGAAGATGCCTTCACGTTTGGGTGTGTGTGTTTGTGTTGGAAAGGATCATGTGCTCTGCTGTGGCAGAATTGAGTGGGAAGCAGTGCCTTCTAGAGAGTCAGGATTTATCATCTGCTTTAATTGCATTATATGCTAGAAGTTTGTTATTTTTAAGCAACTTCAATGGGACAGAAATACCTAGACTATTTTTTCTCCTGATTTTGATGTATCATAACCCAAAAGTAACATAATTTGCACAGTAGAGCAGTGTTTTTAATTTCTGACAGTGTAAAATGCATATTGGGGTGGAGGTACTGCTGATTATTTCCAGGATTAAATTTTTGTTTTCTTACATGGCTATAAGAAGAACAATAAGAATGACTTCTGTGATGACCCAGCTCATTTGTTTAGTTTGAAAGGTGCTTGTACTCTCAAATTTTCTAAATGTGACTTTTTGGAAAATGGGAATTTCATTATAGAATTCCAGGAATTTCTGCTTTTCAAATTAATTTATTATCACAGTGAAGATTATGTCTGTGTTTGCTGAGGCATATGACTGGAAAAGGGAGGGTGGGCAGGGGGGATTTGGTATGGCCAGATTAGAGGGAGATTTTAAAAGACAATTCTATAACATATTCTGGTCCCTCTTGGAATAAGCTATAGGTGGCCTAGAGATGAGGAAAATAAAATAAAGTCTCATATCTTTGATACAAAATGACCTCTCTTAAATGTGGACTATATATAATTTAAGGGTTTTGGTTTCTTCAGGGTTTTTTTTTTCCATTGGTGGATAACACCATAGTTCCTTATTATTTTAATATTTTAGATTGATGACAAAATAATACTAATCATAAATTTAGTCCAGACACCACCAGGACAATTTTTCTTTCCAGGGTTTAAGTTTAAAAATAGCATTTGATCTGAAGCTGAAAATAATTCTGAGCTGGAAAAATTAGTGACACTGTAATAAAGGTATCTGGAAACTGAGCTTCCAAGAATATGTGATCCATGTAAAGGTGTCTGCATAAAAAGCTCAGTTGCTCAGAGTGGAACAAAGGATTTGTGTTTCCATTGCAGGTGTCTTTAAGGAATGTGTTATTCAGCCTTTCCCATTGCTGATGGCGGACAGGTACACCAGGTGGAATTTGTTTTGAACTGCCTGCATTGGCAGCACATCTGACCTTGAGCACAGCTTCTGATCCCTGCAGTGCACAAAACCAGCCTGCTAAAAGGCCAGCTATTTGTTGGGTGGGGTTTTTTTCACTTTCAGTTTGTCATGGAGTGAATATGGAACTCATGGTAAAAATTAGCAGAGTTGGTGTGTGGGTGCCACCAGTCTGCATAAACTGCTGACTAAATGCTCAGTTAAATGCCATCTTAATTTCATTTGCTTGTATTAATTTTTGTTCTCCAAATCGTTCCAAGTGTTCTCAGAGGCTGAAGGCTGGAATTGCTTTCTGATTCATCTGGGATGGATGGCTGGCTGGCTGTAACAGCCCATCCTTTAAATAGAAGAAACAGACCACATCTTAGCTGCTTCTGTTCTTTGCAGGAGAGCAGATTAATTAATAACAGGAGAACGAGGTGTTAAAAGGCCTTGCTGGTATCCCTTCTGTGAATATAATGGGAAAAAGATGGACAGAGGGAATAAGTTATTGTAGTGCTACAGGGGAAAGGGAGGAATTCTCAGCTGGTGGCACAAGCACTGATTGTTTCCATTTCTGACTGGACTTTGGTGTGTAGCAGGGGTGCAGCTTTGAGAAGAACTCACTGTTCTCCCAGCCACTGCACAAAGAGATCAATTCCATGTGGCATAATTGCAGTCAGACTGGGGATTGTGGGCCAAATGGGTGGACTAAAAAGTTTGTGGAAAGTTGGCTGGACCCTCAGGCTTGAAGTATCAGTGTCCAGCTAACAGCCTGTGCCAAGCAGTGCTTGATCAGGGCTTGATGCTGGAGCTGCTCTGTCCAACATCTTCGTCAGTGACCTCAGTGGTGGGGCAGAATGTCCCCTCAGCACGTTCACGTGTGACATGAGGGTGGGAGAAACAGGGCACTGCAGGGAGAACGGGGCTGCCATTCAGAGGGACTTAAGCATTCTGGAAGAATGGGCCAGCAAGGATTGTGTGATGGCAAAGACAGTGGCAGTCTCGCACATGGGATGGGGCTGCCATTCTGGGAGCAGCTGGCCAGGTGGCATCTCTGCAGAAAAAGACTGGCCGGTCCTGAGGGGCAGGAACGTGAGTCAGCACTGTGTCCTGGTGCCACTGAAAGCTTGCTGCAGAGCAGAGCAAGATTTACAAGATTTGGCAGAACATAGCTGGCAGATAGGGGAAGTGATTGCTCCTCTATGTTCAGTGCTGAGGGCTTCCTCTGGAATAGTTTCCAATTTTTTTCCAGTTTTACACTCACCCTCCTGTGCAAAAAAAAATGCTGACAAATGAGCAACTGCAGCAGAGTGCTGATAGGGATCTGGAGCTTGGGACCTACATGGCAAAGCTGAAGGCACTGGCTTTGTGTGGGCCGAGGGAAGAGAATTCTAAGGGCAGGTACAATTGATGGTTTCAACTACCTGAGTGGCTCCATGTTTTCTGAATAAACCCCTTCCCACACTCTCCTTGGTGCATAGTGGAAGGGTAGAAAACAGCAGTCACAAAGTGCACCAAGAGAAACTCCAGCTAAATAGAAGAAAATCGTTTTTCACCATGCATGTGTCCAAACCCTTGATAAGATTACCCAGAAAAGCTGTGCAGTCTGTGGACAATTTCAGACATTGATGGAAAAAGGCCCTGAGCAATTGAGCAGATTTTGGACCTATCCCTGCTTTGGGCAGAAGCTTGAGCTAGAGACTTCCAGAGGTCCCTCCCTTCCAGCTGGGTTTGCTCTGGGTTCTCTTTTAAGGCTCTGGGAATCTGGTGGCAGTAGACTGCTGAATGTAGGGGCTCCAGCCCTTCAGCAATTCGACCTGCACGCTGTGATCTGCGCTCAGTAGGCACAGGCTGTGCTTTTTTTAGGCTGGAATCTTATCATCCTTACTCATATCTTAAGTGACAGTGCTTGTAAAAGCAAGCCCTGGCCATGAGGTAGGGTCTGACATCAGAGGAGTTCCAGCATTCACGTAAGCAATGATCTCCTCCTCCATCCCCCGAGCATTGCTCTGGCTTGTCAGGGCTCTTCCTTTTAAACTTTGTCCTCCTGGTGGTGAATGACCTGACAAATGAGTGATGGTCCATGTGAATTTCAATATTTTTGGTCTCTTGTCCCGTGTGTAAGTCCTTGGCAGATTTCTGCTTGCTGTAGCAGAAAATTTGGGCAGAATGGAATGAGGAGTTGCACTCAGAGGAGCTCTCTGTGCTCGGAGTGTGGTTTATAATGCATGGGGCACTGAGTAACAGGAATAGCAATGAGGAATATAAGGAATAGCAATGTGAAACTGTCACTTAGATATGGCAGGTAACAGTGGACATGGTTCTCATTTTCTATCCTTTGAAACACAGGTAATAAATAAATAAATAGAACCACTGATTCTGTGAGGTGTCCCTTGTGTGTTTTAAATAGAAGCAGCTGCCATTGTCCTACTTCTAAAGAAAACATGCACGTATAAAAGCATGTGAATGTGAATTAAAAGAAGAATAAATCTTCCTTTCTTCTGGCTTAACAATCTCTATCAATTTTAATCCTGCTATCAATTTTAATTCTCCATGTTTCTGCTTGTTTAATTTCCTTTACTGCTTATTTATTAAATAACTGAGTGCAGTTGCTCCTGAGGTCTGTTACATTAACCCTTTCAGTTTTCTCAGCTTTCCCTAGCAAAATAAGAAAAACAACCAAAACAAACAAATAACACCACCTTCCAACATTATTTACTCAAATTCATTACTGGTTAACATCCTGATATGATATGGTGAGTCTATTAATGAGACATGTTAAATTTATGGTTGTAAAATACTTCTTTTGTTTAGGTTTCTGTATCACCTTGCTTTAATCCCAGTGATAAGAATTAAATTCCTTAGTCTAGAGTCCCATCTCATATGTAGAAATACCAGAGGTGATAAAAATTTAATGAAAGAATTTTTAATATAAGCCAACAGGCTGAGATAAAAACTGCCTTGCAGCAAAGAATAAAAAAGAATTATAAAGCATCATTTGAATTCTTCCAATATGCTTATCTGTCAACAGTGCCTAATACTTAAAGCAAATGTAGGACTATAAAAACCTGAAACTGCTTGAGATATTTCCCTTCTAGCAGATTTTTGAGCCTTGGTCTTTAGATATATTTGTGATTTATCTGGGCAATTCTAAGTTATTGAAGAGACAACTTCTTTTTTTTGTTGGGCCACACTGTTCATTTGTTCTCATTTTTAATACTCCCATCAGGTGCATCTGCACTTAAACCAAACAAAAACTGTCCTGTGGATTCTAGAAATTGGTTGAAATTCAGTTTTACCTTCAGGATTTTTGCTGTACAGTTGGAGTTTACTGGGGTGTGAATGACAGAGAAGAATGCTGATGCCTTGTTTGATGACAGGATGGTGCTGGGTAGGTCTCTAAACAGGGATGTGTTGCTTCAGTTCAGTCAAAGAGAAATGTACCTGTCAGGACATGCATCAGAAAGTATATGATATTATTGAAGGAAGAAAAAAGGGCCATTTTCAATAATGGAGGAAGTTGTGAGTGACAAGAGAAGTTTATGAACATCCCATAAATGAATTTAGTATAGGAGCTAAAGGAAAGTTCATCCCTACACCATGGAACTTGTAAACATTACAGAGAATCATAAAGTGATTTAGGTTGGAAAGGGCATTTAAGATCATCATGTCCAGCTGTTAACCCAGCAGTGGCACATCCACCACTAAACCATGTGTCCCCAAGTGCCACATCTGCAAATCTGTTCAACACCTCCAGGGTCGGTGACTCCACCCTTCCCTTGTGCTGGACAGCCCTGTCAGTGGGGAACATTTTCCTGGCATCCAGTTGAAACCTTCCCTGGCATAACTTGTGACCATTTCCTTTTGTCCTGTTGTCTGTAACCTGGGAGAAGAGTCCAGTTCCCACTTTGCTACAGAGCTTCTCACAGACCCTGATCACGTTAAGCTGGAACTCCATCAGTTACAGCCTGTGAATGCTGACAGACTGTCAGCATTTATTTTTATGGATTTTTTAAATTTATTTATTTATTATTTTTATTTATTTATGTGACACACTGGGAAGTTGCATCCATTGCTTCCCTCTGGGTATGATACTTTGCCTCTCAGTCCCACACCTCAATTTCTTACACAAAAGAACAGTGAACTCTTCACTTCAGAGATGACAGTAGCATTCTCCTTTCATTCTTGCAAAGGATGTAATGTCACAGAAACGCTGTTAAATTACACAAAATTCCATTTTAAGGACTGCCACTGTGGCCTGTGGGAGGCTGAGTGCTGAGGATGGGCACAGGCTCAGGATCCCCTTACCCTGAGTATTGCTGCTGTCCTGGTGGGTCACAGCCTGAGGAGCTCCTGAGCTGACAGCCCTGTGTGAGGTGTTGTACTAAAAATCCCGACACACACAATGCTGCTTTTGTTAAGGCTGAAGAAGAATGTTTGCAATATTGACTTTTGCCTATCGCTGTTTATGCTGTGGGCTAGAAATGTCTGCATTTGCATGCGGGGTTTGCAGAGAAAATTGGGTTTACTTCCCTGTTTTTCTTCATCTCTTTGCAGAGCATAAACAGAACTCCTGCCTCACTCTGAACATTATTCAGGACATAAGAAAAGTTTTCACTGACATTAAAGAAAACAGTGGAGGCACTGTTTAAACCAGCTTTTTTCTCAAAACAATGCTGTTTTGCTGATAGTGCTGTACACTGAAAGTAGTCTTCAGCATTTCTGGTCTGGTTTAACTTGCTGTAGCAAACATTCACTTGTTCAAAATACCTGTGGGAGCATCAGTAAGCTTTTTTCATGGGCAGTGCTTACAGACCTAGGCTTTATTAATGTAATGAAGACCAATTACATTAATGTAATAAAGACCAATTTTTTTGTTGTCTGACAATCATTACAGCTATTACTCATTGTGAATTAATCCCTCAGCCAGGCCTTTCATTTAGGTCTTAGCTGACTTCTTGAAAAGTTGAGTTCTCCTTGGAAAAAAATTAAGGATGTAAACATTATTCTGCCACTGACAGAATCTGGATATTTTTCTTTTCCAGGAGAATTGTTTGTCAAGTGGATCACAGTTGCAACTAACTTGTATCAAAATTAGGAGCATTGGAAAAAATCTGCACTGAGCTTCTTAAAAGCAACTAATGAAACAACAAATCATAATTTCAGTCCTGTAGTAAATAATTTAGTAACTCCCTGAAGCTGAAGAAAAAGACATGGCAGAAAATTAGGATTCAGATTGTCAGCCGATGTAAACTGATCTCTCCACTAACCTAAACTCTTTCAAAAAGAAAGGGTTTTTTTTTTAGTATCAGGAAGAAAAATCAACTATAACTAGCAGAGGATCTGGCCCAAAGTTATTTATTGTAAAGCTCTGTTAAATGCCAGCCTCTGATGTATTAAAAGTACCTGTTTAGGCTTAGCACACTTTCCTTCTGAAAGAAAAACCATTTGCTTAACCAACAAGATGCCAATAAAAAATAGAATTACAGAAAAGTTAATTAATGAGATAATTCTAATACATCCTGTTTTGTTTCTTGGCAACAGAAAGCGTGTGACAGTCAATTGTCTGCCAAATATTTTATCTTCATGTTATCCATTTGTGATCCGTTGCCTGGCGCCTGAATTAAAGCCAAGCCAGGGGAAAGCAATCAGTATCAGCAAGTTTCCAAGCTAACCTTGGATCCTGGAAAAGCAGAGGGAGGTTACATGTTTTTGTGGCTTTACAAAGACTTAGCTTAGCTTAGGGAATTGCAAATTGTTAAGTAAATCTTGAAATTAAATGTAATGGGGGGCTGCCACTTTAATCTAGAAACTGTTTAAAGCTCGGTGCATCCCAACTGGAATCTCTGTATTTCTAACAAGCACAGATTGAAATCCCAGTAGAATTGACTCATTCTCCTTCCTTCCTGCGTGGATATGTTGGGGAGTGTGCAGTTTACCCCTTCTCTTTGCCTTCTGATAATGATTGTGAGGACAAGGATGCCTGGGCTTTTTCATCAGGGCTGTCGCTGCCTCAGCGTGTGACCTCGGAAAATAACTTGGCGTCTGTATGGGTGGAATTTTTAAAATGAGCTGCCTAAAATTAGGCATCTAAAAATAAACAGCTTGTATTCATGCAGATGTGAAGCCTTGTTTCAGATTATTTTGCTGGAAAAAATGAGCTCCTATGTTTGTTTACCTGTAAAACTAAGTGGTGTTGAGGGACAGGATAAAATATTGCAGAATCTTTGTGCACAAGAATTTTGTAGAGAATTTTTTTTCTTATTTTCCCTGAGGATATAAGTATTTTGGCCTCAACCTATTCAAATCAAACCAAAAGCTCTTTTGGAAGCATCTCTTCATACAGCAGTGGAATACAGGATGGAGCTCGCTACTTCAGAGTGCAGGATTAATAAAAAGCAGGGACATTGCAAAAGGAATTAGAAAAAAAATGTGGAAAATAGGTGCATTGGTAGCTATTAAACTGTGATCTGGAGGCAGTCTAAAGCTAAATCAGCATTTTGCTGCAATGTGAGAGAGAATCTAGAAGGATCTCTGAGTATTTGCCCTGGTTCTAAAGCTTTTTCCCTGAAGCACTTCCTGTTGCAGGTTTTAGATCTTTGTTTATGCCTTAACTAATTAAAATACTGTACAAGTTAATTAATGTTTTTAAAACACTGAGACCATCAAATGAAATGGATATGCAAGAATTTCAAATGATGGCTGAAGGGGGAGGGAGGGTCTTGCCCTAACTACAGAGGTTCAGTGTTCTGCCTTTGGCCCAAATCTCTCTCATAATGAATTTATCTACAGGCTGCTGCACTGGATGCTGGAGATGTCTGGGATGAGTAGCTCTGGGTTAATATAGGCTTCCTTTTAAAACCCTGTGACAGTTTACAAAATGCTCTGGGATACCCTAGGATGAAAGGTACATAAATGCATGTAAAATGCTATAATTAGGATGCAATTAGAAATGCACAAGAAAGGAGTGTTTGCTTGGCTGCACTTTATATGTCTGTAAAGTTTCGTTTTTCTGGAGCACAGGAGACATGGCATAATACTTGTTCTAAGCAGTTACACTTGAAAATAATTGCTGTGTGCCAGCTCTGAGGAAGTTATTGTAAATTTGTTTCTGCTGCAAGGCAGAGACAGTGAAACTGATGTAATAATTTCAAAGAACGGGGCAAAAAATCTGGAGGAATCACCCCTGAAAACTGTAAATGAAAAGAATTACCAGCAATCAGGAGTGTCAGCCTGCATTGTGAGGAAAATTATTTACTGAAATAGTGAGGAAGAGTCTGCTTGTAATTTTGCTCCTGTGATGTGTTGGTTGTGGCACTGTCCCTTATGAGCCAGCTCTGGTGAAAAGGCTGTGGCACCCACAGGGACTGTGCAGGGACATTTTCCATTACATGGGACTTGAAGTGAGAACACATAAGAAGATCAACTATGAGGGAAAAGGGTAAGTTCATTTCCTTTGGTAAAAACTTATTGGCATCCTTTAAAGTCTGAAGTTTTGTTGTTTTTTTTTTGGTTTTTTTGTTTTGTTTTTTTTTTTTTTTCTTTCTGGAGCTTGTTTTTTTTAATAAATAATTTTCTTTAAACAGGAGGAGGTGTGATGGCTTCCTTTAGGTTGGGATTCAGGAGACCTTGATTCAGTTTCTCAGCTGGGCACAGAGATTTGTTGTCCTGGAAAGATCACTCAGTTTGCCCAGTGTTTTCCTCATCTGTAGTATGGAAAGAATATCTCAACAGGGATAAAATCTTCCAGGGAGCAGGCTGGGCTAAGATGGTCCAGTGTCATCGAGCAAAAAGCTCTTTTGAAACTTGAAGAAAAAACTGTGATGCCTTGCCTGTCTCCCACTGGATGCTGTGAGAGTGTGCTGATTCATGGGTCTGTGGTTTTCTTAAGTGGATGATAAAATTCTTGATTAGTAGTTTAGTCATAAACTACCTACTAGCAGGTTACCACTGTGCTAGTAGGTAGCTTATGAATGTGGGAGCTTCTGTTTGGGTGATTTGAAGACTGCAGGGAGAAAAATAGGGCAATTAATAAAGGAAAATTGTACAAATGAACTTCTAAATTCAAGAAATGTCAGTCAGATTGCTGGTTTGTGTGATGGAATTGTGGAGAACACTGTTGTCTCCTTGTTTTTCTGGCAACAGTGTATTTCAGTGTATCCCTTGCAGCACAGGGATTGGTTATTTCAGTCATTTTGTAGGAATTACAATAGGCCTGAGAACTGTGTAGGATGGAATAAGCTAAATCCAATGAAATTGCTGGACAACTAACAGCCAGAAAGTCTCAGCTGAGCTTTAATAGCCAACAAAAACATCTCTGCTGAGCATAATAGACTGCAGTATTTCCAAATCTTGTCACTTGGCAAGATTTACGTGTGTTTTTTTTTTTTTTTCATGAGAACAACATCCAGTGTTTATGGCAGCATTGGCAGATTTCAAATACTCTGAAATTCCTGGAGACTGGACCTTCAGCTTTATGAAACAGAAGGTCCTGAGCTGGGACTCAGAACTTGTACAAGGAGAAGTGATGGTGGTGTACAAAGCTGCAAGGTATCATTGGTTAACTGAACATAAATGAAAGTGAAAATGCCATCATCTGTATTAGAGAGGTGATGTTTTGTACATAAACAGCCATATAGATGACCTGTATTTATACCTGTCTTGAATTTGATGTCTCATGTTGTAGGTACTAATAATAGCCAGCTGCTGAGAATGTGATGACTTGTACGAAATGGAGATGTGTTTTGAGTCATTCTCATCTTCCTCCTTCACCTCTTCACCTAAACAAAAAATACATAAATGTATTTTATGAAGAAACTACACTGGTGAACTTGAGGACCTTGTCTCCTTATTTCTGAGCCCATGGAGCTCCTGTTCACCATTTTATCTGGGACAGAAACACAACATGCAGTTGTATCTAGGAGCAGAGCAAATAAAATAAATAAGTTCTGGTGGTCAACACTTCCTGGGATTATAGTACTTTAATTTTTTGTCTGTAGAACAAGAATAATTGTATCTGCTTACCACGTCAGAGGATTAGTAATGGTAATTAAAGTGTGGAGTGCTTTGATTATTAAAAAGAAGAATGGGGATGGAAAGAAAGCAGTGTTTCTGATGAGCTATTCATTTTTAGTCAGGCATGTTAAAGTCCAAATGGAGTAAACACCCTGTCCTGCTCTCCACTTAATTTGGCAGCAAATAAAATTTATAAAACCACAGGAGAACAATCTCAGGCTGAGAATAAAGGTAGAGAGACCAGGTTCTGTGTCTGAGTTTACACTTGTCTGTGCATCTGAATGACTGTATTTTAAACAAGCTGGCTGAGATGACAATTCATTGTGGGAAAAATGAAGTCAGGAGTCCAGGAAATTCAGGATTTAGTGTTTGAAGGAGGGAATAAAAGTACTTGGCCAAAATTTGGTCATATTTAGCAGTTTCAACCAAGGAAGCCAAAACTTTTTATATGTTTCTGGCACCTTTTCATTCATGTTTAGAGGAGAAGTGGTAATTTTTTGTCATCTGAAGTGAAACCTCAGTGATAAACTGGGATTCTTTTTTCAGCATCATCTCTCAGTCTATAATAATATACAGAGGAGATTAAGTGTGTTCTGGAGAGGGCTTCAGGTTGCAAGTTGTCCATTTCTGCACCTTGTGCTTGGCTGCTTTTCAGTCAAATTTCCTATGATTAGGGTTAAACAACTTCTCTTTCAGTCTTCCCTCTCTCCTCCTTCCAGGGAAACAGAACCATTAGTATGGGTACAGGGGAGAAAGAGTGAAAGAGGAGAATGTGCAGCTCAGGAGGTGAGAGCAGAAATTCAGCAAGAATCTGAAGCAGTTAAAGGAGACAGCTGAAGGGTTCTGGGGATGATTTAATGGACATGGAAAGGAACTGGGAAAGCAGACAAATGGAAAGGAACTGGAAGTAATTCTGGGGATGGTATTGCCAAGAGGATGTTGCAAGGAGGTAGGGCAAACCCGATGGTGCTGAGGATGTTGGACGCAAATCAATCAGAACAAAAAGATTCATTAATTCAGCTGCTCCAGGAACAGTTTGTCTCTGGGTATGTGCAACTGTGTAGAAGGAAATGCCTGGAAGTCTGCACTTACAGTCAGCCTAATTGCCTCTGCTGGGAGGGGTGTTGTGGGAACAGAGGCAAGATGCCTGGGACTTCAGTTTTCCCTGTTCTAAGTGTGTTGAAAATGGGTAAAAGTGTTTCTTTCACAGGCTCTTCCTCCTTTGTTTAGGTGCAGGATAACCATAAAACAGCAGCACTGGAGAGGAGATGAGATGCAGAGTAAAACAGACAGAAAGCAGTCTCAGGACAAAATCACCTATGGTTGCAATCAACCTTTAAGGCTGCTGGTTAGGATGTATTGTATGAAAAAGAAAGTTAGCAATAATATCAGCTGATCTGAGATGGGCAGAACATTAAGGCATGTCATTGTTTGAAAGACAGCATACCAAGGTCTTGATTAGTAATGGAATAATATCTAGAGGAAAATACTCACTCTTCCTTTAAACTGTTTGGGAACACAGACACACCTATTCTGCTGGGGCCACTCCCTTTCATACTGTTCAACCCAGGAAATAGAAGGAGTGGAGCCATAGAGTGAGCCACCTCTGGAGGCTCTCACTTGTTCCTCCTGCTTGCCGTCCATTCTCTGTCAGGCTGTAGCTTTTGGGGTGCAGGAACCACTGCCTGAGAGCACAAATGGAACTGGAAATACACCAGAGCTCTGCAAACGGCAAAGGTTTGTCCTGGGCTATTGCTCTGTGTAAATCTCTAATGATAAATGACAGGTTAAGCCATCCACAGGACATTGGTTCTTGGATTTACAGAGGGAAATCAGGCTGAGGAACTTTTGTTGGACTGCAATTGGGAACTTTCTGATAAGAAAAGCAGTTTCTTTATTTTGGTTTGTTTTTCTTTACTGATTTAAGAGTTAAACACCTCCCCAGCCTGGTGTGCTTTATGAACAGTGGACTTTGTTACTTGGCTGAACAGTGTGTGCATGTACCCATGTGCTGCTCCTCTGGAATGGATATCTGAGCAGAGCACAAGTCAGTGGAATTAAACAGGCTTTTTTTACAGCTCTGATTCCCTGTGTATTTTTGTAAGAGATAATTCACTGCTGCCTTTTGAAGTTTACCACTTTCTAGCTAAAGATGATGACAGCATGCTGGTGCTGTGGGGTGAGTTCTGCAGAAAGAGCTTTTAGAGTTCTGCAGTGGCAGGTGGCATAGGAGTTCAGAGTATTGCTAATTGATGCTTTGAAAGAAAAGCTGATAACGTGTCAGTGTTAGGTGCTTTTGAGGTGCTTTTGAGGGCAGATTTCTTTGGTGTTTAACCTCAGGAAGCCTTGTGCAATCTGTGTGTTACTGGCTGAGCACACCTACAAGTTCTTGTGTGTCCTGCAGCCACCTGTCACTGCTGCTGTCCCTGCACAGCAGGCAGGAGGGGTGGCTGTGAATCCAGTGCCTCTTGCAGGTGTGTGCAGCTGCCTTTGCCTGGCTCAGGGATGACTGTGCAGCCCTGGGTGCCAACCTGTAGCAACCTGCAACGAGGTGAGACTCACCTAAAGCACATTCAGCACGGTTTTGGTGGTGAGTGCTACAGAGTGAATGCTCTCTGCATCCAAGAGGCATGCAAATTGCTTAGTAAACATTCCTCTTTTTTTATACCACAGTCCTAGATAAAGGAGGGGGAAGAGGCATAAGTATAAAAAATATATTTTGCTTCCTTGGGAACTCACATGTGGGTAGTTGCTTTCTCTGCTATGCTTGGACAGATAAATAAACCCTTGGGATGCCCATTTGATTTCAGGGGTTAGAGGCAGAAGAAGTCCTGTTTTCTTCTTTGCATTGTCTAATCCAGTATTTGTCTCTTAAAAAACCAGATATCATCTACCTCTGTGGGTCTGGAGATTAAAAAATATACAGGTAGACAAATTGAAGAATTGTGTACACCTCTCTATGAAAAGTGTCCCCGTACCTTAAAAAAACCCCAACAAAAAAACAAAAAATACAACTCAAATTTTCTACCAACTTTAACAACAAAAAAGTTTTTTTTCATCCATTACTAGTTAGTCTTTGTAGGCCAAGCACCTCACCTAATGTTGATTTAGATATAGAAGTTTTATTTCTGTTCATTCTCTCAATGTGGGCTGAGTTAGGTGTGCAAAATTCCTTTTCCATCCTTATTTCCTTCCTAATTTGTTTCTAAAATACTATTTTTATTTATTTTTCATGCAAATTAATCTCTGCAGTGTAGAATGCAATAGCATTTGGTTAAAATCAGCAGTTTCTGTATATTCATAGATGTGACACTTGGGGCTATGGTTAGTGCTGGGTTAACAGCTGGACTCCATGATCCTGGAGGTCCTTTCCACCCTAAATGATTCTGTATTTCTCTGACTCTGTGATATGGCTGTGATGTGGGAAACACCACATCATGATGTGAATTTAACCAAATGAATATGTGATCCCCTGGGGATTCATTATAGTGAGGTTAGGCTGAGTCTCTGCTTCTCTCTCCCTGCCCAGATACTCTGAGAACTGGGAAAACCCTGCTTGAGCCTCTGCCAGCTTTGGTTGGTGCTGGTGATCTCCTGGGTGGGGATGGAAATCTCTCCTCTCTGCTGGGTCCTGGTAGATAAATTCATGATTGCCACACTGAGAAAGCACAGAGGACACAACTGATCCCTCTCCCTGCTGCTCTGAAGGTGTTTGCGCATTCTCTTCCCTCGTGTTAGGAGGGGAGTCGAGCTGTCTTGAGATCTAATATATGGAGAGATAATTGCTTGTCATTTCATTGAAATTGGTAATGAAAACAGGTTGTTTGGTTTGACTTCTATTTTAATCAGTTTCACAAGCTGGCTGTTCTCATTCTAGAAAAATGATCCCCTGATTCTCTTTGTCAGCTGCCCGTTTCGAGGTGGAAGGCTTGACCTCATTCTGATGATAGCCCAGTAAGCAGCAGGAGAACTGAATTTTCTTTGCTTGTTCAGAATCAATTTATTGACTCCAGCAACAGTACTGTGAGGATCTGGATTTCAAAGAAAGCATAAATCTTGGGGGAAAACTCAATAACAATCAGAAAACCACTGCAAAATGGTGCATTATCTTCTAATTCATTTATAGTTAAAGAGGAGATAACTGGGAGCTGCCAACTAGTTTCAGTCTGAAAATATGCACAACATATGTTTATAACATAAGGTTTTCTACTGATAAATGCTGTTGTGATCAGCACCTGTTTTAACTGATTCATCTGAAAATTTTGCTTAGTTCTGCTTAAAGAAGTTCATCAATCTGTTTTTATTCACACAACCTGACAGGTTGGCTGGTTTGCCTACTTTCTTTAATTATTTTTGTTATTGCTTAGCTCTTCTTAATTGCAGAACTATTTCTCAATCAAACCAAGGCAAAACTCTGACTAAAAAAATGGAAGATGCCTGGAGAGTGTTAATACCAGAAGGGATTTTGAAGCTGAACTGCACAGAAAAAGGATTTTTTTCTTTTGGTCATTGATTTGTGTCAGTGGTAAATCTGTGTATTAAACAAATACCACAGTGGTAACGTCAACACAAATAAAAGGAAACTTAAGTTTTGCTCTAGGCTGAGGGAGTGTTTACACTTAAAAAGCCCAGACCAACCACCCTCCTAGTATGTACTATTAATAGTTGTTTACATTCTACAGAAACTGAAGAAGCAATCATCTCATTCAGTTACATTCAGGCATGAAGTAACTGTTTAGATGCAATATGTAATGTATTTTTAATACCAGGAATACCACGATGTTAGCTAAGAATGCAGCAGAAGTCCTCCCTTAAAGATGGCCAGGGCCATCTTGACTTTATATTATGTTCTATTACAAGTAATTTAAAATTAATTGAAATCCTACACTTGTGTTCAAGGTTCAGCTGCGGGAAAAATGATTTTACTTAGTAGCCCATGACACATAAGACCTCAAAGAAACCCCACCTTCATTTATGGCATTTGGTCTTGCATTGGAAGGATAAGATCAAGAAATTCTTGCTGAAGAAATACTGCAGTAAATCATTGCTGCAAATACACTATGGTAAATATCAGTCAAGCAGTCAAAATAGTGGTCTTCAGTTCTTTGTAGGTGCTCCATTTGGCTCATTCACCATTCCAGTAGTTTATGATATCACTGGAATGATTTTTCCCACTATTGTAAGACCTTATTTCCTACTTCCTCTAGCAGAGCTGTGGCTTGCCAGATTGTGAGTGCCCTCCACTACCACTGCAAGATCAAGACTCTTGATTTAGTGCTATCTTTGAATAACTCTCAAAGGATTTGATAGGCACAGCTTCACAACCCTGTACATGTCAGGGAAATATCCCAGGATATGGCTGGCCCTGTGTTGAGTGGCACTGGAGAAGAACAAACCCAGCTGTACCTGTCATCAGATCAAGAGCATGTTTCTCCTTTTCAGGGCAGTCAGCTTTGGAAGTTTGCTGTGTTTCTCTGACTGCTGCTTTTCCTAATGGTGCCAGATTACAGCTCTTGTTTGAGGAGACTCCACTAAACTATCAGCAAAACGTTGCTACACAAGCGTTTGTGTAGCTATGAAATACCCAAGGGGATTAAAACCTCTCTTTATCAAACACTAGTTGGCATATGCTGTATGTTATTTCCTGCCATTAATAAATGGAAACAAATTCCAAGTGGTTTTTTCTGTCCCATCAATATATTTTCAGATGTGTCCTTGCCTCAGTTTTGCCTGCACAGAATGTGATCCCTGTGAGAGAAGTGGGCTGCTCACAGAGTGATAATTTTGCTTAACTGACAGTTTCTTCATTTTTAGCCCAGCTCTTGATCACTTGTGTGTGTGTGCAGCTGATTTAACCAGAAGATAGTGCTGATCACAAGAGGAAGGGTTCAACAGTGCAGTAGGATTTATTTAATTAGAAAACAAAGGTTAGCCAACACAGCATATTTAAAGCTGCTTTTATGAGGAATGTTGGCAGTGGATGAACTGATCTGATGTCATTTCTGGCATCCTGCAGCAGTGCCATACTTTCCACTATAGAGAAAGGTAACCTCCTATTCTTAGGTGTGATGGACATTGACAAACAGTTTCTACTGGCTTCTGGTAGGGGCTTAAATTAGTCTTTGTAGCACAAAGAAAGACTGTCTTTTAGAGCTTCATTGATGCTACAAGAGGGCAGTGTGACTGCAGGAATTCTCCTTTTAGAGTTATGCCATGCTCTGAGAATGGCTTTGATGGTGGAGCATTTAGGAATTGGATGCAGCAAGAAAAATATTTCATTCTTCTGATCATGTCTGTTGGTGCTACATCTACAGAAGATCAGTGTTAGGAGACAATGGTAAACTAACTTGGAAACTGTTCAGGATGCCCTGCAGTGATCTAGAGAAGACTTTCTTCTGGTGCAATTCTTTACTCAAATTCAGGGTTTCAGTAACATTACCATGTGTGTTTCTGTAATTGTGCGACATGTCAGAAGAGACTGTAATGATACCCAGTTTATTTCAATACATAAAAAGAGGAGTGGTGCTTTCTTTGATGTCATGCTTGTAACACGTCACTCTTTACAAAGGTACAGGAAATAAACTGAGGAATGAAAGATCTCTGAGGTTTCAACTTTGATCTCTTTGCTTCCCAACATATTCACAGTTACTGTGAAGTCTACATTGTGAAGGGAATGTTACAAGGAGTTTCTTCTCTCAGCTAGAAGAAAAATGTCAAAGTTCAAAAAAGGAAAAGTAAAGAAAAGAGTATGATTAAAGGAATTACATTAATCTTGAAAGTCTTTGCTCTGTTTAAATAAAAGACACCTAAACATTGCTGAAGAGTAGGAAAAAAGCTTCCTGCTGAAGACCTGAAGAACTGCCAGCTTCTGCCAGGATCCTTTTGGCTAATTGTTCCCTTGAGGGGCTTAGGCACCTCTTTGACTTCAAGCACAGAGCTCAGCCCCACAGAAATTGTGGGATTATTTATAAACTTGGGGATAGACAAGCACTTGGATTGTGTTGTTGAATCAATCATGCAGAGTCCTGGGGGTGCAGCAGGTTCTGTATTTGTATTTCATATTACTTTCACTGTATCACTGTATCTTGCCTGTGAAATGGCATCATTTGTCAGCAATTATTACACTTGGCTTTTTTTGTATGTGTAAGTAAAAAGGATTGGCTTTGCTGTAAGAATCCATAGTGCACTGTTCTTGACATTGTAGATCAATAGATTAGCCTTGTACTGCCAGGAAATAAAATGCTGAGCCATCTCATCTTCTAATAATGCAATAGATAGTTCCATTAATGCACCCACTGTTATTTTATGTCTGAAAATAGATGTGAACAGAGATATTTTTTCCCATGACTATTCTGAAATAAATATTGGAATGGATAAAATAAGGTAAAAATCCTTTAGTTGAATCAAGCCTTTTGTCATAACCTAACCCTTGTATTCCCAGCCACCACAGTAGCAGTGATTCTGCTTGTTTGGGGAGGAATAACTAAAAATAGAATTTTCACATGGGAGAAGATGTACAGAATTAACTCTTTGCCTTTCTTGATAACTTGGTTTTCTGTGGAAAAAAAAGCACTTTTAGTGTTAAATAAGGAATACAGTCTATTGGAAAATCATTGAGAAATACGAATGTAGTTGGGAGGTAATGATGATCAAGGAGAAGCACTCAGCTGTGCTTTACATGACCTCTTTTTTAATGCTGACCAGTCACTCCCTAGTGTTATTATCTCTGATGCTTCTATAGTTTCCATTATCACAGGATCTGAAAACTTCAGTCTTTAATGTACCTATTGTTACAAATCCCTTGTGAGGGGAAAGTGATAGGGGGAAATACAATGAAAGAGATTAAGGGAATGGCTCAGGGATGAACAGCAAGCCTGTGGGAGTGCAGAGGCAGCATATTTCCCAAATCCTGTGTTAAGGCTTCCAGAGGTGGTAGACTAGCTGACATTATTAGGGCTTTTTTTCCCTAATGTCATTTAAATATTTAATTTATTGATTGATTTTTCTATGTACTGTTTTTCTTTGTACCATTTCAGCCCAGCTAATAATTTCACATGAAGGTAGATGCCTGGTGTCTTTTTCTTTGTCCAAGAAAAAGATCATTAGATGTAATCTCAAGCATATTGTTTGGATATTTTTGTTTGTTTAATCTTTCTGCTCACTGCTTTGCTGAAGGATAAACTTGGTGGTTGCTGGGGATTGGGGAAGTGAGTCAGATTCAGTTTCTGAGCACAGAGCAAAGGGAAAAGCATTCCCAAGAGCTCGTTATGCTGCCTGTCCAGCGTTACAATGCTCTGCAAAGCTGGGCTTTTGTTACCAAAGGCTCATGTGCCATGGAAGTTATCATACATAGTTGATAACAGGAAGCTGAGCACAATGCTTTAATTCAGCTGAAAGATTTTGCAAATGTCATCAGTTGGGAAAGGAAATTGTCACAGTATGGTCTTAGTTGAGTCTGAGATAGAAATGCAGTTGTGTTTTCTCTTGCGTTTTTTCTCGGTTACAAATTGTAACAGGAGAATAAAGGGAAAGTGATGTTCCATGTGTGTTTTGGAATGAATACCAAGAAACCAGTACATAAAATAACATTTGCTTTCTTATTTCCAAGTTAGTTTACCAGAATGGCTTGTGCATGCAGATCCTGCTGTTGATGCATAAAACAGGTCTGATTTTCAGTGTGCCACCTGCAGAGATCCCCAGGTGCTTTTTCAAAGAGTAGAAGTTTGTACAGTGATACAAATATAGCTACAGCTATTCAGACCTGAACTTGATACTGTCCTTTCACACAGACATTGACAGACTTCATGGGCTGGACAGACTTTGTAGCAGATCTTGAATTTGCATGTGTGTGCTGCAGAAAGAGGCGTTTGATGGAGTTTGGCTAATGATTACTTAAAGGTCAGTCATAAAAGCAGTGGAAAAGAAAGTCATGTGGCAGCTTGATAAGAAGCCTGTATGGGACATTCATGCTTAATTGTGTTGCTCAGCTGAATTATAACACAGATCCTTTTACCTTTGATACCACTTTAACCTGAGCTAGCCCCTTTTAGCCCTTTTCAGTTAGTCACTTTTGTTTTTGCCAGTACAGAGAAGCCTTGTGGCTTTGTGGTCTTTCTGTTCCTCCAGCTTACCTTAGAGAACCTTGTGTGGGTTTAAACCAGTAAACTAACTTGGTAGAGATCTGTGGATGTAGAATTCCCACCTCTGCAGGTTCTTCATAGCCTTTATCACAATAAATTACGCCAAATCCCCATAGCTGTTTTTTAAGTATTTCTTATGCTTTTCTAGACAGTAAGCTGTTGAAGTAACATTAAATATTAGTAACTAGGAAGCAATATTAAATATTGGTAACTAGGCTTTTCAGTCTGTTGTGAATAAAATTTTCATCTAGATCTCTTTTTGAAGTGTCTGCTTAGTAGTACCAGTGCTTTATGTGGCCATCAGCAGTACTTGTATGAGCTCTGCTAAACGCTTTTTCATGAGTGGATATGGTCTCAGTGAGGAAGCAGGACAGAAAACAAGTGTAGTGTACCTGGAGCAGATTTGCTTGTGAGAAACACCTGTGCTTCACTGCTCATCACCTCCTGAGTCCAGAGGGTTCAGCCAAAGCCATTCTGCAGTGTTCAGCCAGGCAGATGTCAGTGCCATTGGTGTGGTTGGTAGAGGATTTCCTCAGAGGAGCAGAACAGACACAGGTACGTGTGGCCACTGCAGCTGCCTGGCAGCAGGACTGCTGAGTCAGCTCTTGTGTGTTTTCTTCCCAGCCAGGAAAACAACAAGATTAGATGGGCCTCATGCTCCAGGGAGTGAGCTGAGAAAATACCCTGTTCCTGTTGCTCCTGGCTGTGGTGCCTCAGTTCTTCTAAAATGCAGTGTGCTGGAAGTTTCCAGAAAACACAGTGGTGTTTGTGCCTGGGCTCTGCTGGGGTTCTGAGTTCCCAGAAGTTGGACAGCACTGAGAAGTGGGGCATGGCAGTATGTGCTGAGCTAGTGGTGTTCTCATAGCAATGGACATGCCTGCTTGCAGGAGTATCATGGAATCACAGAATTCCATGGGTTGGGTTGGGGGGAACCATTAATGGCCCTCGAGTCAAACCCTTCTGCAGTGAGCAGGGACATCTTCCCACTAGATCAGGCTGCTCAGAGCCTGAGTCCAACCTGGCCTTGAATGTTTCCAGGGATGGGACATCCACCATCTCTGGTCAGCCTGTGTTTCACCACCCTCATTGGGTGCACTTCATCCCACTGGCCATCATTGGTGAAAACACTAATCAATACAAAATAACGCATTTTAGTAGTGGTGGTAATTCTGTTTGGGGGTTTAAGCTAGGGGAACATTTAAATGTCTCTCTGCCCTGAGCATAATCCCCACAAAATTTCCTCTTGTGCAGCATTTGTTTCCATTTGAAAATAATTTCTGTAGACTACTGGAATAAAATAGCTGAGATACTTTTTAAGGACTAAAACATGATTACTTCAAAAGCCACAAAATAGCTTTGCGCTACCGGGTTTTAAAACTCAGCAAATTTTATGTAGTACCTGAATTATTAATGGAGATAAATTGGAAGAGGAAGATCTCTTATCAGCCTTAAACAAGCAGTAGCTGGTTGACTTTGCAGAGAGAGGCAGCTCTTGCTGAAGCCATGAGTGAGCAGGTCCTGGGTGAGGAGCCCTATGGGGTGAAGAGCTTCTGTCAGTATGCCCAGAAGATGACTGCCTGTTTTGGACACTTAGGTAATGAAATTAAGATGTGCATGTGGATTTTCTGGTCTGCATTGTGTGGATGAAGTTTACAGTAAATAGCTGAGTGTTTGTACATCAGCCTGCAGTCTTGAGTTAGTAAATAGTGGGTGTCAAAAAAGCTGAATGTGTGGAGTAATTTTACCACAAGTAAAGTTTTGCTTTTTTTTTTTGTGTGTGTGTATTTGAATTTTGGATTTTTTTTCTTTGCTCTCATTTGTTTGTTTAGTTATTTTATTGCTTGGGTAACTATATTTCATGGTAAAAGTAGATAGAATGCCTGCTCATTTTTCATTTAGATGAAGGCCCTTTTTTTCCCTCTCCTTTCTCTCAATATCTTTGAGAATTCTTATATGGAGAAGGTAATCCTGATAATCCTGTTGCCTTGGACAGATGCATGAAATATTATTTGGGGCTATCTACCTGTGCAATAGATGTGTTACCTTTTGAAGTGGTCTGGTGAGGGAAAAGGAAAATTTCATTTTGTTTTACCTTCTTTCCTGTATTTTTGTTTTAATTATTTTTTGCAGCTAGGCTTTGCTGAACTGGTGTGACTGACTTCAGTTTCTTGGGTTTCTGATTGGGCTGGTTTTTGCTTTCAGTGCAAGACTAAAATCACACTGAAATGCATTTGCAAGAAGTCTAACTCTATTGGCAGTAGAAATTAAGACAGCATTAGTGCACTACACACTTCTGCTGAAGGGCCAAGTCTAATCCTCAGTGCTTCTCTGGAACATGGAGGGATATTTCCTCTTCTGTGTATTTAGCCTGTGGTGTCTGGTTTTTACTATTATTCACTGTTGGCTCTTCTGTTTCTTAATTTACTTGTGGATTGCAGTCAAATTTTTTTGTTATTTCTGCTCCTGGAGAATAGTAGAGATGGTTCTATTCCTGGTTGCATATGAAACATGCATGTATTTTTATCATCCAGGCAGCCAATTGGTGTGGTGAATTCAGAGGGGATTGAATAAGAAATGGTCTTGAGACAGCTGGAAATATTTACAAATAAAATATTTATAAAGTTGGAAATGAGATAAAATATTTAAAGTAGCTGTTCTGCATAATTCCTGTCTCCTATCCAGCCAGCCCCCTGTGAAAACTGTCAGTCTGGAAAGTGCCCATACCTCACACTGTGCTCTGTGCGGGCTCGAGATCCCAGCACTGACTACTTGGATTAGACACAGCTTTGAATTGGCAGTGATTTAAACAGGTTTTGCTACTTGGCAGATCCTGAGAACACTTCCTCAACACTAGTTCTGAGCTGAGCACCCTGGATGCCTGAGACTTTGTTTCACAAACCATAAAGACGTGGTTGTGCCCCTGTGATTCCTGCCTTTCTCTTTTCTCTTCAGCAGGAACATCAGAAATCAAACTGTGCCACTTAATTGAATGTTTAACTGGTAGGAGATTGCCATTGTCTTTTGATTCAGATTGAATCAAAAATGTTTAGTAGCTGTTGTATGAGTCTATCTGAGGCCTTGTCCTCTGCCTTGGACACAAGGATGTGCTACAAGCAGTCCTTTATCTGACTCAGAAGCCACTGTGATGCTTCCTGGCCTTGTTTTGCTTATTTCTACTGCTTGTCCCTTTATATTATTATATAGGATTGAGCCTTTTGGAGACAAACACTGTACTTTTAAAAAAATGAAGTATCCAAAAATGAGATTGCTTTGTGAGCAGCTGGCATGGGCTCTTCGAAGGGGCAGTTCTCAGACAGTGACAGCAATACCAGGGCTGGAAATGGGCAGCATTAGAGAAATCTGTCTCAGGGGAAGGAGGATCTTATTTTTAATTAAGCAGGATGCTTCTGCAGAGACATATTAGGATCACTAAACCCTGATCCATTGTCCCCCATCAGTTTTGGTGGTGGAAGGATGCTGGATTGTGCTGCACTGTTGGATAGATCATAAGACTCTCCTACAGTGGTCACAGGCTGAGTGCTTCTGTAGTGGATATACTGGTCATACTGGTTTAGTTCTTACTGCCAGAGCTGATGTGATGAAACTCTTGGTGAACAGAGCTGGAGGTTAGAATCATCACGGTGCAGCAGAAGATGGGGAGTCAGCTTTAAACCAGTGTGTTCAAGCTCCAGTGTAAGGACTGACTTCTCTTGTGGGCATTAGGCAGCCAAGCTTCAGCAAGCATTGCCACAGCTGGAGCAGTTTCTGCAGGGCTCAGCTTTCTGCTGTCTGAGGATTGACTCGTGCAGCAGACTCAGTGTCTGGGCAATGTGTGCGTTTGCCTCTCCTCTAAGGGCAGAGTCCACCCTGACGTGTCAGTGGGGCTGGGTGGTTGGCAGATGGTTGGCACTGCTGTCGTCAGATGCCAACATCCTTCACCCATTAGCCAGCAACAAATGGCACTCTCAGACTGAGGGATCCTTGGGCCGGCTCATCCAGCCCCTCCTGCGAGCTGTCCCTCTGCTTTAAGCTCAGAATGGAGATCCACCCTCGCTGGTCAAAGCCTTTGGATTTTTCAGAGCTGCCTCTTCCACTGAGGGGCTGTGGAGTGAGGTCAGTAGGTTGAGAGAATGAAAAATTGCTGCAAAGCTTCATTTCCTCTCAGGAATGCTTTAAACATGGCATTTGCTGAGATCTCTGATCTGATACGAGATACTCTAAGGCAGAACTGGAGTTGCTTTTCTTCAAATACACATTAGCATCACCCCAATAAAATTAGTACAGATTTGTTCTCGCTTGTCCTACTGTGTTCTCCATTGATTAGAAAATCCAGGAGCTTGGCTGTTTAAGGGCAACTGTAATTGCACACTGTTTTCAAGATAATAAAAAAGTCATGCCACTTGAAAAATAGAAAGTAATTGACCTCATAAGATATGTGCAATAATAGATTATCAAACTCTGCATTTATGAGATGGTATTTTCTCTTCCAAATAGTAGATGAAGCAGTCTTCTCTTCAAAGCCTATCCCCATCTGGAGTTAGTACTTGAGCTCTGAGTTTTGAGGGAGAATTAAGTGACAGTTTCTCACTGTGCTCAGCAAGCCTACTGGTAGAGTTTTTGTCACCTTCTAATTTAGGAAAAGCCTTACTGGAAGCAGTGCAATGATCAGACCAGGTCATTTTGCAGCTGCAGCTAACTTCTCTGTGTTAAGGGGAGTTGAAACTCTGGGCCAGACACTGGTTGCACAGTTGTCTCTGTGCCTTTCACTGAGCAGAGGGTCTGAAGTTGCCTCTGAGCATGTCCAGGTCTAGGGTCTACCTGTAACTTTCTCTTAGAGATGATGAATATTGTTAGTTTGGGGTTTTTTTTATCTCTCTCACTTTGGAATTTCCTGTGACTTTCCAGTGCCCTGTTGATGATTAACTCTGCCTTTACCCAGGGAGAAATATTCATTAGATGATTAGATTAGCAAGTCACTGGAATTGGATTAATGTAAATACTCCTTGTAGGTGAAGCAGGAGGGGTTGGCGCAGTGTCTGCAAAGCCTCTGCTGTCAGCTACACAGGAAGGTGCAGAGGAAGAGCAGAAGCAAACCAATCCTTAATGGTTGGGGAAAAGCTTAAGTGCTTTTGTTTGCAATAGGCAGTGAAAGCTGCAGGAAGGATTTCTCCAAAGAAATCTGCTTATGAAGTAGTGGCAGCCAGTGCTTGTACATTCCTAAAAAAGGAGGACCAATTCTTTGCTACAGCCTTTTCTCCACAGCACACAGACAGACCTGGCATGGAAGAGGGCCATGATAGATTAAATGCACAGATGTGCATTTGTAGCTTATGATGATGATGATGATGATTCTATAATAAGATTTTTGACACAGCAAGGTTTTTTGATTTTAAACTAATCCTCTTATATAACTCAGTTATGTTCTTTCTATTGTCCCGAATATTAATCTGATTTTCAGATACTCTTTTTGCGTTTGTTTCTGATTTTTGCATTTGCAGGGATGAGTTTCAACTGATTACAATAGTTTTAGATGGCAACCACCTGATCAAGCATACTATTCTAATCTCTTGAAGATAATCACTAAAAATATATCTTCCTTAATCTCCTTTGCTGGATAAGAGAAAAAGAGAAGGATTGGAAAGGGCAGTGTGCCGTGAGACTGACTGCATGCACAGGTTGCTTTCCTTAGCTGCTTCTGAATAGAAATGCCATCTTTCCCCATCTTAAACAGCTTTGGGAAGCTGTGTGGCTCAGGTGAAGAGCTGGTGCTGGAAAAAGTGAAATTTCGAAATTCAGTCAGAAGGATGTCGATAATTGAGGATGGGGATATTGCAGAGGTCTTGTATCTCATTCCCAAGCAGAGCTTGCTGAAGCAGCTGCCCTACTTGAATCCAGATGACTACTACTTGTGTGAGCAGCTCTATGACACTCCTGAGCATCTGGGTAAGTGAGGACTGCCGCCAGGTCTTGGTTTTTGGTTGGTGAATAGGCTGATTGCTTTACAGTTATGTTTTGTGTAGCAGCAGGATACTGACAGAAAGTCTGTTCAGGTGTGGAGAAATATTTCATCACTGACAGAGGGAAAGGAGAATAAAATGCCAAGTTAGAATCTGGAAGTATTGGTGGGTATAGGTACAGCTCTTTCTGTATGTCAGTACTGGGGCAAAGTGGGGGCCTCTTCAGAAGTATTCAAGTTAAAAAATACCTTTTGAAAGCACAGCATCCTGTAAGTAGCGTGTTCACAGCTTTCCCATGGCATTTGTGAATGTGTGTTCCCTTTTGCTTGTTTTTAACCTATTGCCAAGGAGTATTTATTGAAACTGCCTCATTCTTGAATTGGAAGAAGTGATTAGAAGTCTTTGTGTGCTCACCTCCTTGTCATTTATTAGGCTTCTGTGGTATCTTTTATCCAGGTGCCTCATTTTTCTGAATAAGAAGTCATAACTTATTTAGATGCTCTTTGTGTAGGAGCCACTCCATGCCTTTGGTTATCCTTTTACATTTATTTTCCTAATTCTGCAAAAACTCTTGAAAATTTGGGTAATAAATCTGTGTTCATCGTGTAGCATAATGTGGATATATGCAAAGAGTTATAATTATGTTCTTTGTTCCTCCCTGTAGTTTCTAAAATTTGGTTTGTGTTTTAATTAATATTGAACATTAGTTCGTGGTGGGAGAACGTAGATCTGGAATTCATCAGCTTAACTGGTTTCTTACAGTCCATTACGAATTTAAAAAAAAATAAAAATAGAAGTTTCCTGGAAACTCCTGTTGTGAATGAGAAATTTGCTATAAATGTTAATCTCTTCCAGATAAATTTCAAAGATTTTATCTTCTATGACTTGCTTTAGAGACTTCAGTTTTGATAACCCAAACTGCCTATGTGATGGAATTTTGTCTGTACTAAGCAGATGAAGAAAGCTGCTATATGTTTTCACTCTGTCCAGCTTCTCAAAATGTTAATATTGAGTGACTGTATTTGGTAGACAAGTATTTTTCAAAGATCTACTTTTGTGTATGACACTTTTTCTTCTGTGCAAATTGCTTTTTCCTAGTCCCCTTGTTAGAGAACTGTCCCAAGTCCATATCCTGTTGCAGATATTACTGCTTCTGAGTGATCAATTATTTTAAAATTAACATTTCAATGAAAGCAGTGCTAAAACATGGGGAAAATGTATAATATAGCTGTGAGCTGGGAAAAAAAAAATCATTCTGCCTTGCCAGCCCCCACAGTGTTTCCCATTGGTATTCTAGAGAAAAAAAAATCTACATGCAATTCAGCATTTTTATAAGTCACAATTTAGAACTGACAATTGTTTGGATGAACAGTGACCAGCTCTATGATCAATCAGTGCAGGACTCCAGCAAAATTCTTGCCATCATAGCAGGCTGGGAACTGTCTTCTAACTTGTATGGGGCTTAAATCAATCTGGAAATCTGCAATTTTGCAGCTCTTTACTCATGTGTAAGCAATCACAAGATAGTGGGACAGCTTTAGCATTATGCTGCAATAGATAATGCACATAACCACCATGGATTTTTTCCTTTCACCCTCCAGTATGGGAGCCGCTATTCAATAGGGTGGGAATTGTGGTCATGCTTTCCAGTGCCATGTATAATGCTAACTGAAAGCTTGAAAGGTGTCTGGTGCCTCAGCTTTGCTTCAATTACAACAATTGGAATCAGAATCTCACCCACTTAGAATAAAATCAGTGGAATGCCCTTTGAAAACAGCCTGGGGGTAAGTGCTGTATGTGACTTTAAGATGGGAAACGTAAGTCTGTCTCTTAGGCCATGTGCTGCTTGGGGATTATGGTCCCTCAAGTACTACAAGATTTAGCAGCTTATAAACCCTGCTGAAGGACAGTTTGCTGTCTCTATTTGGCATTGCAAACAGAGATTAGAAATTACACTGTTCAAAGCATTTGGAGACTCAGTAATTATTTTCCTTGCTGATCATAAGTGGAATCACAAACATCAGGAAAGGCCCATATTTTAGATTTTTGGAAGGTCAAGAATTATCAACATGTGCAGAGCTATTTAGTATTCAGGTGAGCATTTGAAGTCTCATCCATTTAACCCATGACTTGCTTTTACTTAGTTCTTTCATCCTGAAATTCCATCCTCTTCATAATGGGAATGTGGGAGGTTAAACATGTCTTACAAAGTTAAATGGTGGCATCATATTGACAGTTAAGAGCACTCTAAAAGCTGAAGAAAACTTGAAAGAAAGGAGTTCAAAAGTGACCTTGAACCCCTGAAAGGACCTTCATTCTGCATTTCTCTTGAGTTCATTTGGCCAAAGAATTATGAACCACCTTCCCTTCTGTGTCCAGGGGAGCTCTAAGGATGCTTCCTGTGAGAGAGATTGCCAGTCATGGTTTGCTGCAACAAAATCTGTCTTGCCCTAGCAGGGCTGGTTCAGCACACGGCTTTGATGCTCTGGGGTCAGATCCTGAAACAAAGGAGTCTGGGAAAATGTCTGATTTTGAGGATTAGCAAAACCTGAAATTTGGTTGCAAAAGGGCACTGGAATTTTGAAGAGAAAACGGTCTTGGAACTGTGTGATGTTACTTCTCATATAAGATAATGTCACCTGTCCCTTGTACCAATGACACCTTGTGCAGCCTTGCAGAGGGGTGGCTCTGGCTGTGACAGTGCACACCTGAGGGGAAGGAGACACACAGCACATTACCTAACCAACCTCTGGTGTGAGGTTAGTGCCTCTTTATGTAACCATATTTATTTAAAGCATCACTGGTGAGAATGGCTGCCTCTCTTGCATCAGCTGGATGTAAAGAAAGAAGCAATCTAAGAGGATGAGAAAGGCATGGGGGGAAATGTAGGGAGCATGAGAACAGTCTAGTGATAAGACAGGAAGTCAACTGGACTGGTGGAGGAAAATTTATGAAACACCAAGATCCCCTTTAGTCTTCATGTGTAAAAGAACTGGCTGGGTGGCTGAGACTAACCAGTGATGGAGAACAGAGTGGAATTTAGTTGGAGGATGGTCACCAGTGGTGTTCCCAAGGGCTCAGTACTGGGCCCAGTCCTTTTTGATAACTTTTCTGATGATCTGGATGAGAGGAGTGACTGCACCTTCAATCAGGTCTCTGACAACACCAGGCTGGGTGGGCGTGCTGATCTGCTGCAGGGCAGGAAGGCTCTGCAGAGGGGTCTGGGCAGGCTGGATCGATGGGCTGGGGCCACTGGTATGGGGTTCAACAGAATGTGTGGAAATGGTTCAAAGCTGTGCCAGGGAAAGTTTAGGCTGGACATTAGGAAGAATTTCTTTACTAGAGCATGGTCAAACACTGTGCTTCCTAGGGAGGTTGTTGATCCCCAGAGTGTTTGAGGCATGGACAGTGCCATTACTAACTTGGTCAAACCTGAGCTGGCCAGGCAGCTGAATTAGATAATTAATTGTTGGTTCCTTCCAATTGAAATAGTCTATTCACTTCTATTCTGTGAGAAACGGGGTGCTGAGGAAAAGAAGGTCTGATTTTTCTGTGTGTATGTTTGCAGAGAGGAGGAGTCCAAGAGATCAACATGATGTGAGGGAAGACACAGAGGCAGAGTGTTCTAGGCAGGAATGGGCTTTGCAGGTTTGAAATGAAAGGCCCAGTTGTAAAATACGAGCTGCAGCATAAAACTGTTCTGCATCTGAGTTCCCACACATCAGCTTCTGTGCATTACTAAGGTTTTCTTGCCGTGCTGTGGCAAGAAAGTGGAGCCCCAGTTAGGGAAACAAACTCTTTATATCCCATTGCCATTTTCTGTTCTTAGTGTCAAGGAGTGCCCAAGATCCCCCTGAAGGCTGCAGTTTGTTCAACACCAATCCCTGCTGTTATTTGGAAAGAAAAAAGGAAAAATGGAACAAAAAAAAAAAAGTATTCCTGTTTTAATCTTGGGTCTTACCTGCTAATGGTGTTCCTAGTAGCTCCCCACAGAATGGATATTCGTTGTGACCTATGGCCATGGGATTTTAATGGTGCTGTGTGAACTTGTCTGGTGTGCAGTGTCAAATTCTAAACAATCTCAAAAGTGGCAAGCAGTGATATGAGAGAGGAAAATCCAGGTTCTATTGGCATTGTAGCAGGTGGTACTCCTTGGATGCTGAGAGGTGCTGATCAGACTGCTCCTATCCTTCAGATAAGGTAAATCTTCTTTCTGATAGCTTTCAAATTGATTCCTTCAAGTGAGCAGTCTCTCCTGGCCTCAGTCCCTGTACATTTTTAAATGATTGAATAGGGAGAATGCTTTTAAAATTCGAGATAATCCAAGTTTAGAAACATTATTTCATTCTTCTGCAGGACAGTGTTGTAATTTAAAATAGTCCTCATAAGTCAGCTGTTTGGTTTGAGATTTTGCACTTGAACTTCACTGTCTAGAAGTGTAAAGTGTGGACTTGGACTTGCACAGATAAGAAGTGGGAGCTAATACACACTGATCCTGAAAAGCACATGCTGAATAATTATACTTACCATAATATAGATTAACTATAACATACAGTTAATATAAGTGTAATATATAGATAAATATAGGTAAATATAGATTGGCTGTATAATACTGCTGCCATTCTTTTTCTGGGATGTGTTAGCAGTAGATACATAAAACAGTTGGATAATTTTTCTCTGTTCCTGTTACTGAAGAGGACTCTGCTGGCTACTGTCTCTGGTTTGGACATTGTTCTTTTGAAAGATACTGATAAATCGTGAGGGAAAAAAAGATTTATGAGAAAAGATTAATGGAATTAGGTTTGCTAAATCTAGAAGAGTGGTGATAATTGAGGGATTTAGACAATCTTCAGCTGAGTAAGGGATTCTCAAATGGAGATGTGTTCTGCATTGTCCTGAGAAGCACAGAGAAGTATCCTTGTGAAAAATACTGAGTAGTGGTTTTGTGTTGAGTAAGAAATATAGATGGAACTCCATTTGTGTTAGCTCTTAATAATCTTAGTTCTCAAAATATGAAGAGTTAGCTTGATTTTTTTGGTTTTTAATAAAGTGTGAAACAAAGAAGTAATGAGTTAGGATCACTTCTTCATCCTTTGGCCATTTTCAATATCTCTACTGCAATTTAATCACTGACACATTTTTACTTAAAATATTAGAACAGTTAATGGGTTTGTAGCCCTTGGCTTCCTGTTTCAGAATTCTGGCAAGTGGTTGTCAATGTTCAGATCAATCTAAGCTAATTGGTTTAGTAGTAAATCAGTGGTTTAGCATTAATCTGCATTAAGGTAGCATCATTTAGAGCAACTGAATTCCACTGTAGGGTTCACTGCTCCTTCTCCTAAATTCTTTGTTATCTGTAATCCAATAAACAAGAACAAAATTGCAGTTCTTACTGTTGGTAGGTGCTGGCAAGGAATATGATCTAAATCAGCTGTAAATTCAAAGAAATGATTAAAATATTGTGGTTTCCTCTATGGTATGTAAATAGGCAATATCAGCAGTGTGAAGATTGTTCAGTGAAATTGCAGCAAATTTATATTTATTGCTGATTTTTGACTCCATAATGGCAATGTGTGCTCTGGCTGGAGAGGGCACATTTTGGCTACTTCTCCCCAGCGTTGTTTACAGAGAGCCCTGCTTTTGTTCTGTATCTGATGGAGACTTCCTCTCTCGTGTCCGCCATCTGCAGTTGCATAACCTTGCTATTCTAATCAAACACCCCGAGAGAAATGCCGTCCCCTTCCTGGGCAGGGTTGCACAGGGCTGGCTGCCCCCAGAGCTGAGTGGGGTGCCCTCCTCCTGTGGTCTGGGGCGCTCAGAGCCAGCACAGCCTCCTGCAGGCAGGACAGATTCAGGTAAATCTGAAATGGAAGCTGCTTCCAAGCTGAAGAGGTTCTGGGCTTCCTGACTGGATAAAACCCTGGTGGCACTGGGGTGGGGAAAAGAGAGGTAGAAATTGCTGTTTCTTCTCATCTGACAGCTGTTCCTTGGTCTTGCTCTGCTTATCCAGAAGGTGAAATAGTGGGGAATTTCTGAGCAGAGAGAAGGGCAGAGGAAATGGCCATTCTCACTCACTGCAGCTTTGACTTTGTAGGATGGAGGGAGTGGAATGGGACTTAGAGAGGGGATTGGTGTCCACTTCCCGTGCTGGGAATGAAGGTGTCATTGATGATTTTCAGGATTTGGTGGTTTTTACGAAGATCAAGGGCCATTGGTTGTTTCTGTATGTGGATATATGAGGATGATGAGAATGGATAGGGCGAATGATCCTAGGTAGGCTTTGATTAGGCCGGAATGGAGGGTAGTGGCAGTTTTGGTTGGTGTTAGTTGTAGGTTGGCTAGTCCTTGTGGGCCTAGTATTTTGTGTCAGGAAAGGTCGATGAGGTGAGAGGCAATGTTTTGTCCTCCGTTGAGGAAGTTAGTTCTGCTTAGGTGGTGGATTAAAGGGTTAAAGTACCCTAGAGATGTGAAGTTTGAGAGAGGGGTTTGTTTGGTGAGGATGGGTGTTCATCTACTCCCATCCATCCCTCCTGCACGGGGAAGGAGAACATGAATACTAATGGCTGATGGCTTCTTCTCCTTTATGCCTGCGAGGTGGGGGTGTCACTAGATAGACTTTTATATACAGGGACTTTAGGAGTGGCTCTTGGTTTGAACTACTTGGTAAATCTCTGTGGTGAAACTGTTAATGGGAGGAGAAAGGAGAAAAAGGAACAAGGAATGTTCTTCACCCAGGTCATGCAGACACAAGGCAGCTGAGGGGGAAAGAAGAGTGTTAGAATGGATGATTGTGATTACAGTTTTTTGCATTATCCTGCTTTTGATGATTTTGGTTGCTTTCCTTTAAAGAGTAAATCTTCATGGTGGGATGCAGAAACATGTGGTACCAGGGGATGCTCATCACTAGTTTGTTACCATGTGAATTAGATGGTGCAGCTGTGTGTGGAGTTTTCAATATAAACATAGAAACATTAACCTGTAAAATGCAAAAACACAAACCAAATTAGCTTATCAGTATACATCAGTACTTGTAAGATGTACCATATTGTTTATTTTTTAAGTTGGCAAACTCTTCTTTAAGAAGATGAATGATTTAAAATATCTGACTCTTTCCTATGGAGCAGCAGCAAAACAGGTTTTATAGCTTTTATAGTTACCTTCTAGAAATTCCAGTCAGTGCACAAGTTGGAATCACTTATTCCTATTCTCAATTTTATGTCTGCTTAATATTTTATGATGAACCTATTATTGAAATGGCAGCAAATAATTTAAGAGAAAGGTTCAAATATGTAAAAGTCTTCATGCTGAAACAAGTGACCTCCCTAGCTAGCAGATACAACCACAACCACAAAAAGAAAAAATACAGAAGCTGGAGTAAGGTGATAAAAATTTATTTGCTGTAAAATCTTGTTTGAATGTGTTAATATTACACTACGTAGCCAAATTGTATAAAGCATGGTTTTAGCTTTCTCTGAGGTCCTCTGTGGTTCATTTGATAGGACACTGGAGTGGCAAATACTTGTTGGGAGAGATACATTTACAGGACAGATTTTGGTGCCTCTTTGGAGAGTCCTATTTACAGTATAGTGTGGAATCAGAAGAGGAGGAATTTCTCATTTGGCACAGTGACAATTAAATAGTCCAGCTTGATCTAAAGTTGGTTTGTATCCAGTGCCCACATGGTGGGTTGTCTCATCCCCAGGCACCATGGACTTGTGGAAAGCTTTGCTGGGTGTTGCATTGTTGAGGCACACACTAAAGGTTAGTTCTTGGTGTCTCATCTCACAGCACTGCAAAATAAAGAACTTGTTGCTTTACTCTGCAAATTAACAGATTGGCAGGAAGCTGCTTCAAGCTGGTGTTGCATGAACCTCTCAGGGAGAAGTTCTTTAGACCAGAGAGTCTTTACAGCATTCCTGCTGATTTCACTGAGCCAAAAACTCCCAAGACAGGCTGTGGGGTTTATTCTGCACAGTTAATCCAATTCTGAAGTGGATTTTCAGTATCAAATCTCCTTAACCTTAGGCATGCACAGTAAAGGATGACGCTTGCATGTGTGCTTTCCTGGTGGGGATTCCTGCCTTCGTGCAATTTTCAGCATTTACTGTGGTGACTGGCAGTGAAGGTTATTGTGTTTTTATCAGCAACAGTATTGCTTGTGTTCATGAATTAACTCAATAAATTCAGTTTACAGCAGGTGAATAGTGATGATTTTATATGGCAGTTAAAAAAAATACAAAGTTTAAAGCGCTGTCTGTACTCATATTACTGTACCACATCTCACTTTAGTGCCAACTATGTGTGCATACTGTGAAGGTCACAGGTGTGAAGGAAGCATGATCTCCTTTCTAAGGATTAGCAATAGCATAAGCTGTTTGGAAGGCAGTTGTTACATCAATAACATAAATATATGTTCAGAGGTAATTGTTTGTACATACCTGCAGCCAGAAGATTTACTCATTAGTGAGCTTGTACATTTTTGGACTATATTATATTGTATATACTGGCAAAGAAGTTTAATGTAACCATCTTTTCTCATCTGTTTCTTAAGATAATCTGATGGTTTCAGGTGCTTTTTACATAAGTATGTGTGTGTTAAGCTTCTTAATATTTAGAATAAAGCCAAGTGTACTTGTTTCTTATTTTGTTTTGCAGATTAGATTTTATTTTGCAGACTTTTGAGTAATAGTGTACTGAAAAAAGTCCTGCTTTCAAGAATCCCAGAAAATCAGATTTTGCTTTAACAGATCCAGATGTCTTAACAGATCAAAACCTCACAAACGTTTTATTCCCGAGGAGTCTGATTTGAAAGAATATGAAATTATTCTATTTCTAAAAAAAGCACTAAACCCCCAAATCCTGGCAGATCAGAATGATTACACTATGCATTTGAATGAATCAAGTGATTGATGTATTTGCTAAATTTTCAATTTGTTTACTCTGAAAGAAAGATGGCATGTGATTTCAAACAGCAGTGTTTCAGACATCATGTTGAAAGTGCCATGACACAGGTACAGGGCAAATCCCAGCCAGCAGAAAGGAAGAGGTTAAAATGCAGGCACTCAGGCATTATTTGCTTGAAGATCAATATTATCAATAGGGACAATGTGATCCCAAGGTGTAGGATGACAGGACCACAGTATGTGCTGAGAAAGAACCAAATTCCTCCCTGCTGGGTCTGCTCCTTTGGATTGTTTAAAACTTGTGATAGGGCAGCCCAGAGGGTCTGTGGTGGGGAGGTCAATCTGTGGGACCTTCACAGCTCCTTAATTCCTGCTGGTTCCCACAGGGAATTCTGGTGAGGATGGCCTGGCAGCTTCAGCACAAGCTGCAGGATGGAGTTGTTACAGAGCAAAAACTGTGCAGGGTTGGAAAGGCTCAGGGGTGACTCTCAGAATAACAATGCCTGCAGGTTTGGAAGATTTGGGGTACGCCTGGTGTGGGAATCAATTCTGTCAGGTACAGCCTGAATTCTGCTCACTGGTTCTGGTGAGCCTGAAAAACTCCAGCAGCACCTTTGGCTTTCCCAGTTCTTTGCCTGCCTGGTTCCTTGCTGCAGCCCTTCAGGAGCTCTGCTGCTGGAGCCGATTCCAGAAGATGGAAAATGGCCCAGGTGTCCAAGTGGCTGAGGGAGAAACACCAGGTTGCTGGAGGAGGGTGAGCTCAGGAGAAACAGAAGCCAGGAAATAGTTAATATGCAGCTTTTGAGAATCCTGAAATGGGAAGTGTGGGCTTGCCCATCAGGGCTCTGGGACCGCTGCTGGGTCACAGGGCTTTTGGGAGAAATCCCAAATTGCCATTATTGGTTTTTGTCTGAGCAGGCACAGGTCAGTCAGGATAACAGAGCAGGTCATGAGAGAGTGGCATTTCCTTCCTGGAGAAGGGAGCATTTTGCAAAATGCTGTAATTGAGACTTCACAGAGGTGATGGCTCTCAACTCACCTAGGCTGGACAGTGGTTAAGCTGTGGAAGCCTGGGGCAGCCTTTCTTGTCATAACTGTGTTCCAGGCTCTTTGTTGGAGGCAAGACACTAAACAGATGATGTTTTCCTGGATATTATTTAGTGGAACAACTCGCCTTTCTTTTTCTGTTTTCTACCTGCCTTTTTCCCTCGTTTCTTTATGAACAAGAGATATCAGTTCAGTTTTGAAGAAATTGTACAAAAACTGTGTGCTGATACTTCTAAGCCATGATCTCATCTGTGAAGAATGAGTGCAAGATAAAAATATGAACACCAGCTTTTAAAATGAGAATAACAAACCTTAAATCATAGCTAAACTTCTTAGTATCTTACTCATACTTTTTCAAAATTGTCATGGTACAAGAAATAGCAAAACTAACTGGTTTAACTCTTTCCCCTTGTGGAGTGATCTCAGTATTGGTCTCTTGCTGAATGCACGAGATATTTTTCACCAGAAAATAGCAACATGAGTGAGTTGTTTAGCTCTAGTGTACAGTTTGAGACTCTTCCACCCACACTGTGCTCAAGGAAGACTTTGGTTTGTACAGTGCTAAAGGTATTTAAAGAAAAAGAGTTATTTTGCTTTCCTTTAAAACAGGTACTCCTAAATAACAATAAGTGCTGAGGGATTGTTGCTAGAGTGCTATCTCCTTTTTCATTTCTGGTTTAGGATATCTGAGTCAATTCTGAGTTGTACAGCAAGGTCAAAATTTTAGCCTTGACTGAGAACAATGAGATGAAAAGCAAAAACCATCCTGTTGTAAAGAGATTTTATTTACAATACTAATGTCTGCTCTTTATATGTCTTTATTCTGGAGTAGATTACATTTTACTCCAGCATAATTTACTGCAGCTTGTATTTTTAAATTGCATTTTATGTGCATGCTGCTGTAGTCTACCACTGCAGCCCCCATGGCTGAGCGATGTGAGATACAGCAGTGCTAATCTCTAGCACATGTGAAAAATGGAGGAATGTACTCAGAGAACAGAAAGTCCACATGCCAACAGGCAGCTTCCATGTCAGCAGCTTGTTGGAACAATAAAAATGAATGATCATCCCTGCCAGCTTTTTGAGGGCGTCTGAGGATCCCAGGAAGGGGTTAACACACATGGGTGTGTGTCCATAGGCTGCGCTCTGCGCATCAAATCAAATATTTATGAATGAAGGTCAGATGTGCCCCTTTCTGGAGGCTGTCCCCGAACTGTTTACAAAATACAGCCTGAAAAAGAACACGGCCAGGCTGAGTTACAGCCTGACATCTCTGGTGTGTCAGAAATGTGACATCGTGGCTGATGGTGTTGGTGGGGTTCGGCCCAGCTCCCCACTCGAGCCTCAGATGCTATTAATAGTGACAGACTGAGTCATGGAAGCAGGAATGTCAGCCTGCCTGTGCTGTGCTGCTCTTACACGTTGGGCTGCTAACAATAGAAAGCCAGCCTCGATTTGTTAGAATAGAATAACTATTTTTTTCCATGCTTGTGCCTGTATCTCTCTCTCTCTCTCTCTCTCTCTCTTTCTCTCTCTCAGATTTATTTATTAAAGAATGCCACTGAATAAGAGATACCTTCTGGGTGAGGCAGACTGGCTTGTTTAATTCATTTCCTTTGTTCTGGGTGGCATTTATACAAAACATCTAGAATTTATTTGCTGCAAATATTTTTAAGGCCGTGTGCGTGGTCTGATTTTTTTCCAGCAGGTATCAGCCATCTGCTGCTCTGTCTGGCTGATGCCTACAGCTTGTTTCTTTACATTAATATCTCTCTCCCTACGTAGAGTAGCATGGAGAAGGAATTCCCTTGTGGAGGTGTGAGCAGTGTAAATGTAGGGTGCAGTATGAATGCAATTTCCTTCTATCATGTAATATAAAGCACATTTTGCAGTGAGCTCTGATCAGGTTGAAGCTTTTGCTCCATGAATCTGTCCATAATTTCGCCCAGAATATCTTATATTTGACCCAGTTCTCTGCTACTGAGATCACCTCTGTTTTTGTCAAGTCAGTTCATTTCCATTTGCTATTTTCTCTGCCTTTAAACCCCAGATACAAAATTTACTCTCTAGGCAAAGGCATGAATGCCATAGGTTTATTTTGGGGAAACCACTGGTAGCTAAATAAAATGAGGAACTAAGTAATAGTACTAGTGATAGATGCTCTCCAAAATCTTGATGCTGACAGTATATATGTATTTCAAAATATAGAAGTAGCTTTTAAGGGGTATTCAGGATTTTGATTAGTCATATTTCCAATCTTTTCTTCATAACTGTGAATAAAAGTTTGCTTGTAAAAGAAAGGCTTTGTTTCCCCTGACTCTGACCTGCATCTTTCAATGTAAAGTAGAACCTTGGTATATGATGATGAGACTTGACAATGTTCTAAAGGGTTGGTTTGTTTGTTTTTCAGCATCAGTTTACTGACCAATCATTTTTCGGTAGAATTTAGTGCCTGGAAAGCCATAAATTGGCATGGTCATTTGAGGCCCAGATTCTACTTTGGTGCTTTGTCTTGTTGGGGATGTGTTGGGCAGTGAAATTCCTGTCTCAGTGATGCTGTTTAAATACCCTTCTGTCTTCTCAGTTCCACGAGTACCTGTGGCTGTCATCTGCAAAGGATTAACTCAGGAAGAGTTATTTTTTCCAATTATTTGGTATTCCAAATCCAGCACTTTTTGACCCACAGCAAACATTTGTATAGCACTGCCTGTCTTCAGAACCCAGGTGCTCACTGGGCAGTGACAGTTTCCATTTTTATTATTTTTATTGTTGTTTGAAGTAGAGGATAGGTATTCCCATCTTGCACAGGCTATATGTTACTCTGTTCTACAGTCAGTAAGCATTGAGAGACCATTTATTAGCATGTTTTGTGGTCTAATAATTGCTTTAAAGCTAAATCCAGGAGTGGATAAACTGCTCACCATGGAAAAGCCACTGTGCTGCAGCCTGCCTCAGCACTTGCCTGTGCTCATCTTTGTTTCCCCTCTTGATCCTGGCTCAGTTTGAGTAAATAAAATAACAGAAAGCTCATAAATACCACTTTAGCTTTGTGTGTGCGTTGGAACAGCTCCCCTGCTCTCCCTCACATCTCCCTGCCAGTCTCTTTTTGGTGGTTTGGGAGTGAGAGGCAGTGGAGCAGGGCTGAGAGGGCAGTGAATGGATGCAAGGTGGTGTGGGGATGGAAAACAGGGAAATGGATGAATGCAGGGTGGTGTGGGGATGGAAAACAGGGGAATGGATGAATGCAGGGTGGTGTGGGGATGGAAAACAGGGGAATGGATGCAGGGTGGTGGGGGGATTGAGAGCAGGGAATGGATGAATGCACGGTGGTGTCAGGATGGAAAGCAGGGGAATGGATGAATGCAGAGTGGTGTCAGGATGGAAAACAGGGGAATGGATGAATGGATGGATGGGGGATGGAAGAGAGGAATGGATGTCAGGATGGAAAGCAGGGGAATGGATGGATGCAGAGTGGTGTCAGGATGGAAAGCAGGGGAATGGATGGATGCAGAGTGGTGTCAGGATGGAAAGCAGGGGAATGGATGGATGCAGAGTGGTGTCAGGATGGAAAGCAGGGGAATGGATGGATGCAGAGTGGTGTCAGGATGGAAAGCAGGGGAATGGATGGATGCAGAGTGGTGTCAGGATGGAAAGCAGGGGAATGGATGGATGCAGAGTGGTGTCAGGATGGAAAGCAGGGGATGGATGGATGGATGCAGAGTGGTGTCAGGATGGAAAGCAGGAGTGCTGGAATCCAGCCCTGGCTGCCAGGGCAGCTGGAGCTCCCAGCACAGGGCAGGAGCCACGGGCAGGATGAGCTGCCTTTAGCCACAGCAGAGCACCACGCTGGGAAAAGAGCAGAGGAGCCAGAAGGAAAGAGACAGTGACGAGCAATCGGACCTGACCAGACCTTGTAGGAAATACTATTATCTGGAATAAGCTGCCTTTTTCTTTATTTTATTTATTTTCTTTTTTTTTTTTTTTTTTTTTTTTTGAAATCCGTCTCAGCCAAACACTGCTGGAAAAGAGATTGTGTTTAAATTACTTCAGCTAATTCTTGCTGCTTCCACCAAGAAGAAAAATTGTTTGCCATGGTGAAAGAAAAAGGTAATTATGTTTATTGATAGACTGGAGCTGAAACCTAATGTGCCAGCCACGGTCACCTGAGGTTTAAACCCTCACATTTAAGATGAGCATGCTGTGATTGGCAGTTGTTGTTTTCCTTTCTGTAAAAATGGTGTGTGCAGCCCTGCAGTGGGTTGCATTTATTATCGTTGTACCTGCTTTAATAAGGGTAGAATCTGGAACACATCTAATTTAGTGTGTCTGCCCAGCAGGGTCCCTTCTGTGTGCACATGTTTGTTTGGGGTTTTTTTTCTGTGATTTAACCCAAGTTGACAGTTTCTTACCTGTATTTGCTACAGTTCAAGTAACTTGGACCGCTGCAGCAGCTAGTTTAAAATTTTAAAGGTAAATATTGATATATTCAAATCTGGACTTGAGAGGGTATATTTTAAATTTTAATGGATAAATGGATTATATGGGATTTTGCAAAATGCTTGAATTTTGCAGCAGTAAATTGGATATCAGTTACCTATAAGTAACATTTTAAGCCTACTACAGAAGAATTTGCTGGTTTAAACAATTTACAAATGGTTGTGGGGTGTTTCCTTGCAGTAATACTGGTCTGTGTCATTTATTGTATTATGAAGATGCAAGATAGATTATGAGTTGTATTTGAGTGTACTCGATGTGGTTTGGGGGCATTACATTGTCAAAGACAGATTCAGACTCCATCTCTTCTGTGAAGAGGAAAATCTGTGTTTTTTACTTCTGAGGACTCTAAAAATAACATGGGAGAAATTCAAACTAGGGCAGAAATATAAATAAGAAGGAGTAAAGTTGAGTAAGAGTGAGCAGTTTTGCAGCTTTGAACACCTGTGCTAGGACTTTTTAAAACGTTGTAAATAAAAAGTGAGTGCAATCAGCTTCACAGATGTGTAGATTGAAGAGAGCCAGGACAAATGCCTCATAAATGACAAATGCCTGCCCCGGTGTGTCACAGATATCAGGAGGATTGTACTAATAACCATTGTCCAGTCTATTGATAACTTTTGTTGATGAAAGGTGGTGACCCAGCATAAATTTTATTGGCTACTTTGTAGCTTTGGGATCCCTTATTTCAGATTTATAGGATTACTTTTACAGTATCATTCATGATGACCTGATCAGTGATTCCAGGTTTTAAACAGGAATTTCACCCCAAATCTTTTAATTTCAAATCATTTGAATGAACTATATCAGTCATCTTTTCAGAAAAATAAGTGTATTGTCATTCAGTTTGTCATTACTGTTTCTTGTTTTGTAAGATACATTTTAAGACAGGGCTGCTGGTTTTCTTGAAGTGTACATAAAATATGTGTAGCATTCAAGTTTGGTCCTTTTTTATGTTTCTGTTCCCTCCCCCAGCTGATGTTCCCTTGGTTGGATTCTCTGTGTTAGGTGAAGTTGTAGCTGAGGAATACTCTGTAAATCCAGTTTTGGCATCTTGCACCATTTACCTGCAAAAATTGTCATTTACCTGCAAAAAAATTAAAGCAAGCCCATCATTTTTGTATAAAATTGGAGGAAAAAATCTTCATAGAAGAGCAGGAGAAGTTGACAAGGAATGGTTGAAAATCTGAAAAATATTTGTGTTTAAATTGCTTCCTTTGCCCCTCCCCACCAAGTTTAATGCATTGTTAAAAATGTTTTTTTTTATATTTATGTTGAATATAAATATTTTTTCCTGTTCACAGAGATAATGGACTAAAATATCTAAATGTTCTCTTTAATTTTGGGGTGCAGTTACTGATATTTCATATCTCATGGCTGCAGAAAGAGAAAGGATGGAATCTGTTAAATATTTTGATTTTATGCGTTACTACTTTCAAATAATTTCCCCAACAATTTTTTTAACTCTTATGTTTCTGCCTCAATTTTGCTTTTTCTGTTTGCTGGTGGGGTTTTTTGGTTGCTTTGTTTGTTTGTTTCAGTTTTTGTTTTGGTTGGTTTTATTTTCTCCTCTTAGTCAGAAGGATTTATTGCTCTAAATGTCACTCTCTCCAGTGATACTCTGGCAAAATGCAGTCAGTGCAGTTCAGCTGGTGCCCTCCCTTCCAGCCACTGCTGTGGTTTGAGCAGGCTGCAAGTGCAGTTCAGTCCAGTGTCATTTCACAGACACGTTCAGCAGGCACTGGAGGGGCTGGTTTCAGCTAGAAAAATACCAATCCAATTCACTGAATTGAAAAATGGCTGGTAACAGTTTTTAGCAAATTAGCATGCTTCATTATGCTCACATTGTCGAATGATTTCAGTGTCTGCCTGGTTAGTTCATACACAAAAAAATTCCTGAGGCCAGGGTGTTTTCTGCTGACAGCGAACGGCGCTGCCTAAGTTGTGTCTGACTGATACCACATTTTCATCTCTCTGTGGTCTTATCTATTTCCAGTTGTGAGCCCTTGTTATCTAGTTACTCAGCTAAATTATTATCACTGTGCTGCATCCAAGGGCAGCTTTCTCTCTTCTTATCCTTTAATAGAAAGGAAGTTTACATGTGCATGTGTTTTCTGGTTATTAATTCTCTCTGGCAATTTAAAGCCCATGTGGAATAATCTGCATTCTTGCTGCTTCTATGTTGAGGTCAGTGTGTGGGCTGGGAGCCTGCTAGCCAGGTTTCTGTGTGACACAAGTGTTGTAGCTTCATTAGTTAGTTCTCCATTAGTTCACATAAACTGAGGATTTAGCCCTGATTCTTGATTTCTTGAGCAGCTGATGAGAAGGCAGCCCTGGCATTCAAGTGCTAGTCTGTGAAAGCATATTGGTAATCAGCTTTGTACCTGATGAATCTTGGGCAGGATCATCCATGGGCACACCTATGAAAGTGGATTAGTTGCTGTTCATGCCATGCTTCTGCATGCTTGGAAGGATAAAAGGAGGAAATATGAGGGGTGGAGAATTTTTTGGATTAAAGAAGAGGGCTCAGAGGCTTTATGATTTCTGTTCTTCATATACTCGTTCTGCTGAAGGGGAGGTGCTGGCACCTGCTGGGTACCAAGTTGATTGAGCTTGATGATGTTTCCATGTTCTCAGAACTCCTCTGTAGGTGCTCACTGGTGCTGGCTCTCCCAGGAAGCCACACAGAAGGTGCAGACACCAAAATGGTCCCGTGTTTCCTGTATTTCTTGGCCCATGGCTCAGTCTTGCAGAGAGATTTTGTTCTCTGTTGTTTTTTCTCCATATTTTTGATAAAGTACGACAGCAATACCCCTTCAGGTTTTGACCAAGAGGACTGGTTGTATGCTTGCTCCAGCCTTCTTCTCTTCCATTTGCCAATCCCAAGAGCTGTGAGCCCCCAAAGCAGCTTTTATTCTTTCTCTGTAGTTGTCGTGTAGCTGCTTTAGATGGGACTTTCCTTGAAGATTATGCAAATGTTACCTGTCTGCTAATTTAAATGTGTTCCCTCTTGGGAACTTTGTCTCTGCCGTGCTCTGTGTATTTGCAGTCTTTACATTTATTCCCCGTGTTAATCAGGAGAATGTTGAGTAATGGGATTTGGGCCCTAACACTGTCTCAGTGTCATGGTCGTTGATGAAATATAGTCTTGATTTGAACTCATGGTTTTGGAACTTTTTAACCCCAGGTGGCCTGGGAAAGTCTCCAAGTTTGTTGCTTTTGGAGCACATGACAAGATTTTGCAATCACACATTGGCAGGGGGAGGATTGGGGAGTTAATTTTCTCTTTGCTTCAGTTTACTTAGTTTCAAATTTGGTTCTGTTTGGCAGTTTGCTTTTGGGGCTGGGCATTTGGGTTTGGTTGTTTTTTTTTTATTAAGGGCCTGTGCTGCCTTGTACAAACCACAGAAAAGGCATTTTATAAATATGCATAGTAGTAGATGTTGAAAAAATACACTTGTAGTTAAAGTACTAAACAATGGAACAGTTCTGTGTTAGAGGCTCTTAAGGTGACCTTGGGGAGGTAATTTGATCTCTTCTTGTGTTAATCTGTAAAATGAGGATAAGAACATTCCTCTTGTCTGCCTTGATTATTTGAATTTGAGATCTTTGGAGCAGAGAGTTTCTTTTACTTTGCTTTACAGCTGTGACAAGGCAATCTTGTGGGATTTCACTACTCCTACTTGTACAAAAAACCATAAAGAGTATCCAGTGCTATGTGATTATCTTGTAAACATCCTATTACTTTTAAAAGGCAATGCAATTGTAAAGGAATTATGTTTCTATTGGCACATTTATGGCATTGCTTTTCTGTACTTTGTCTTTCTAAATATATTTTTAATATTAGGTTTCAAATTGCAGTTCTGGTGTGCAGCATTGATACTGAGAGGAACAAAAATAACCAAGGAGATGCCAGCTCAGGCACTGCATGTTTACTGGAGATTTTAATTTATTTTTTTTAATAGCACTTACTTCACGTGAGGGTACAAATACTCCTATCCAAAGAGTTGGGCAAGCACAGTGTGCAGTCCTGCCATGCCTGACCACTTCCCATGTTTCCCAGTAGTGGAATTCCATACATTCCTTGCATCCCAGCTGTGTGTAGGAGCCAGCTCTCTGAGGAGACGATGGCAGATATTTTATACTGAGAAATGGGAGAGCTTTTGCTATTGATCTCACTGGAGGGGAGGGCTTAAGGGGGGTTAGTCATTGAATTTGAGACCACAGAGTTCATAGGGTCAGGTGGTGGCAGAGGAAGCTCTTCCTCCAACTGAAACAGTGAGTGGGGTGAGCCAAAAACCACAGTTTGGAGAAGGGGACGTTCAATCAATTTCATTTGCTCACAACACAGTTCTAATTGCTGGCTCTGGTTTTGAAGATAAAGCAAGCAAACACATGCTCAGAGAAACACACCTCATGTTCTCTCTGGACGCTCTGGTTTCAGTCCATGTCACTCCTTGTCCTCAGTGCCTCTGGTGAGGCTGGGCTGGGGCAGGGCGCTGGTACCAGGCCATTGCTGCTCCTTTTCCCTCGCTCAGTTATTTCCATGTGAGCTCCTCTGCTGCCTGCAGTCCTTTTGGAGTTGTTAGAGGCTCTTAGGTATTTCTCAGCATTTCTCCTGCCCCAGCATCATTTTTGTTTCTCTCTTTCCTGTGCTTTGGTGTCTTCTCTGTCCTGGCTTTGTCTCACAGAATCCCAGAGTGGGTCAGGTTGGGAGGGACCACGGTGGCTCCTCTGGTCCATCCTCCCTGCTCAGGCAGGATCATCCTCGAGCACAGGGCACAGGATTGTGCCCGATGGTTCTGGAACATCTCCACTGAGGGATGCTCCACAGCCCCTCTGGGCAATCGGTGCCAGTGAAGTGCTCTGGTCTCTCTCTCTTGTGTCTCCTGCTGTTTGTCCTTTCAGTGTTTGCTGCCTGTTGTTGTGTCTGTGTTTTGCAGAGGTTCTCTGTGCTCCCCTGGCTCTCTTTCAATGTGCAATGGGTCAGTTGTGCCATTTGCTGAACTGGTTGGGCCAACAGTGACCAGCAAAAGCCCATCCTTGGGCACCTCCTACACCATCACTCCCAAAGCCCTGTTGGTTATGGTGAATACAACCGAGTGGAATACAAAATTATATGGTTGCTTTCCTTGGATGAGAATTCAAAAGGCAACACTTCTATAGATAGAGTCTTGGCATAGTAAAATTGTTTAAAAATACATTAAGCTAGGGCAGAAAAATATTTTTCCAAAGGGAAGGTTGGAATCTTGGTAGGAAAGAATTAACAAGTTAGGATCATAATTTGGCCTGCTACTGTAGGAGAGTCAATTATATTGTAGAAAAATTAATGGATACCAGGGGAAAAGACCAAGTTCCACTAATCAAAATGTCTTTTGCCCTTTGGGTGGGAAAAGCCAGGGAACAGGGAAGGAATTTTTTTTTTTTTTTTCTGGGGGCAATCCATGACTAATTTAAAAGGATTATTTATAACAAAGTTGGTTTTCCACCTAGAGGACAGTCAGTATCCCCAAAAGAATAATTAATCCTTCCCTTTGTTGAGCCTGGATAACTTTCAGGCTCACTAGGGATCTGTCTAAGGAGAACACTTAGGCATTGTCTTAAGCCTGTTCTGTTCAGCAGAGTGTCTTGTTGAGTCTAATTGAATCACTGGGAATTAAAGCTGAGTGCTTCACTATTGTCCCAAAGTTGGAAGCAATTTTTAGAGGCTGTGTGACGTTTTTGAAAAAAAAATGATGTATTTTATTAATGGTGGTCATTTTGTGCTGTAAGAGACAACTAGAGAAATAATTCTGGATTTTATATGCACTGTTCATAAACCCAGAAATGATAGATGCCTTGTGTCAATCAATTGTGTCATGAGCTATAATTAATACCAGCTGATCAGAAGTGAAATGTTGGTGCTCTTATGCTATAAAAGAGAAAAACAGGTTCTATAAACACTTTCAAAAGGGTGGGTAACTCCCTAATTCCCACTGCTGTTGGTACCAGTTCAGCATCACACAGCACTTTAATCTACAGGGAAGAATTGTGGAACTCTGTTTCAGTTCAGGATCTGGTTCAGAAAGCAGTATCTTAAAATTATACCAAATTTAAGAAGTGATCCAAATAAAAATTAAGCCTTGCAGAACACTGAGTGTTATTTTTTATTACTGCTGGATGGAACAAGAGTCAATGAATTACTTGTTTGTTCAAAGAAGCAGTTGCATTTGTATTTTCTTTTCTCCAAAGGCATCTCAAAACAGGATTTGATGGATTTGAGGGTGTCTACTTGCTATCCAGCAGTGGAGGTGCCAGCCAGAGGAGCAGGCTGTATCCAGGTTATTTCCCTGTGATAGTCCATTTACCATCTAATGTCAACACTTGATGGTCTTTAGGAGCACAATTATTTATTGTTGAAATAATATACCTCAGAAAGTGACTTCTGTGCTGCAATGTTTTTAAGGTCTGGGTGCAAATAAGCACAGGGCTTCTGAAATGCCTGGTTTGTCAGCTCTGTACATGGCCAACTACCCTGGGTGTCAGGAGCCCTGGGAAGATTTATGTTGCTCATTTCTGTGGTGTCCAGTTTTAGTTTGAGGCTGTGTGGCTGAGAAATGCCACAAGTGAGGGTGGTACTGAATGATGGGCATTTACAAGGTCCTTGATTGAAGGAGAGTTTCTTAGCACAGGGCACAGAGCTTCTGTGCTTTAAAGGGGTTGGCTGAGGACAGGTCCCTGCAAGGGGCTTGTGAAAAAACCCTTGGGGAGATTCCTGGCGGTAACTGAGAGGAGATTTTACCACAGATTCTGTTTTGAAAGCATCTGGGAGACCACTGGTCTATGTAGGTCAGTGTTCCTCCTCAGATAATCTCAGGGTGAACAGCGAGAGGAATTATTATTAAAATTAGCATTTTTACATTGACTTACTTCAGAAGGAAATGTAATTCATTGTACTGCATGGAACACTCATGCAGCCTCTGAAAAGGATGCAGAGGGGAACTGTGACGAGTTTGTTGCCAGAATCCCCACGTGGGATGCTGTTTGGGTAGCTGAGAGGCCTGATAGACATTTGAGTGCTACTATGGGAAACCACCACTCATCAGTAAGCCAGAATTTCCGTGCTGTCTGGAAAAAGCAATTGTTTTTTCTGCTAACTTCAGCAACTTGCTTTCATGTAGCCTTGAGGATCCTTCAGGATTTGCACTGGATAATTTGACATTTCTGTGTATTCATTGTTGTGAATAAGGTTTTGATACTGGTCTTGATGATCCTTGTGCGTCCTTTCTACCTCAGATTATTCTGTGATATTTTTTAAAGATAGAGACATCAAGTGATGTGTATGAGTATGCTGAGGAACTCTTGAATTTCTAATTACCTCTGTCCTATGTTATAAAAAAATCACTCTTTTGAAATAGTGAATGATCCTCTTGTATATGTCAGGTTTGTTGAAGGCATAACTCAATTTTTTTTGCCACTTACAAAGCTTCTAAACAGTTATTACATGTTGGAGACTTGTAGATGTTGGGTGAGAGAAGCAAATGTTTAGCCTGATCTTCCAGCCCTTCAGCAAGGAGTTTCAAAGGGTGAGTTGATTATCTTGAAATACTGACCCTCAGTAAGTTGGTTGTGGAACCAGGTGCAGAGAACTTTTGTGGATGTGATAAAGATCAGGAGGGGCATTCCCAGAACATCAGATAAGAGAGTCTGGATTCACTGTCTATCACCCAATTTTTATGGTCTTGTGAAAAATTACTCTGTACTAATGCAGAAATATGGCAGAATAAATTCACTTTGTGCCTCTCCCCTTTGGCTTGCTAACCACTAATCAGCAATCCATCTGTTACCAATCATGTTGAGTAATGCAGGAATGCAGGTTTTGATTCAAAGACTGGCTTGGCTCAGTCAACATTTGTTTGATCATCATCTGTTTCTCAGCGTGTCTTAGTTTGCTGCATACTTCATTGCAAGGTTAGTGCCTTTTCATTACTGAAAATACTTCTAAAACTCCCTATTGCTTTTTCTCTCTGAGGTTAAAACAACACCTGACCATATTCAGTTAAGAAGCTGTTCTTGACTCATCTTTGAAAGGATTATAATTTTTCTTAAGCAAATACAAACATAATAATTTTGTCAGCTCCTTTTGTTCCTGCTAAGTATAGATGATGCTCTAGAATGTGCTTTTATTCACCTGCCAAGTGATCAAAGGCAAACATGTGTGGACAGCCATGGCAGAAGCTCCTCCTTGCTGCAGTTTTAGAGAATGACAAACTCTTCTGAAGAGGCTCCGGTGCTTTTGTGGTGAGAAGAGCATCAGTGGAGCTGCTGCAGTTTCCCTGGGCTGCAGAGCTGGGTTAGCACTGAGGTGTTCACAGTTTGTAGCTGGCAAACTGAGAAAGCTCTCAGGCTCCTGGTGGCTCCAAAGTAAAGATGGGCATCCCGAGGTTCCTGTTCATGCCACATTCATGCTTTGTTCCTGAGAAACTCTGAAAATTATACACTAAAACTATAAACTGTCAGAACCTGTGGTGAAATCCCCAAAGTGTCCAGATAAGGATAAAACCCCTACATAAACACAAATTAATTTTCTTTATCTCTCAATCACTATCAAAGACTTGAAAAACTGGATCCACCAAACACATTTCTTTAGTAGCAGAATTATCACATTGTTTTATTTTGTCTATGTTGGAAAAGGTGATCTTTTTTCAGATAGGTTCAAGCAGGTGCTGGTGTTAAATATTTCACTTAATACTGAACCATTCATATGCATAAATCTTTATAGGGCTGAGGCCTTAGGCCCTGATCTTGTATGCTGTTCTGTGGGGAATTAATTGCATTATCAAAGCTTGAGCTAGAAGAGGAGGCATGGGAGAAGGATAGGAAACAGCAGGAAAAATAGAGAGAAAATAAGCATGCTTGCACTTGTGTTCTGAAACTTTGAAATAATTGTGATTTTTTTTTCCATGCTGTATTTTTAAAGGTAATTATTTTTCACCTACATATTTGGGTGGTTGGCACAAAGCTTTTTATTTTCATTTGTAAATAACATAGGAGTTGTCTCTCATTGATTTCACATTACAATTGTTAATATTTTGGTTTTTTTCCTGGCACTTGTATCTCTAAATCTTTGCATTTCATTCTTTTAGCTGCATTAGCTCTGTCCATAGGTTATGTATACCTAAAAATATGAAAGTATTTTACACTGGTGCACTGGTCAGCCCACTGTGCTCTCCTGTGGGTGTGAGTGCCACACCTGACCACCATCAGGGCACTGACTTCTGCCAAAGGAGTTGCTGCACTGCCATGGTCCCTTCTGCATCTGCTGTTTTCAGCAGCAGATGAATTGTAAGGGGAAAGTCATAAAACTTTTATGGAAAATGTGAGAAAACATTTCAAAACTGTGGGAAAAAGCTACCAATTTAAAGATTATTTTTCTACCTGTTTTAAAAATATATACTCTGGATATCTATAGACAGCACAAATAGTTTTAAGACAATTTGGCAGACTGTAGGAGTGATACAGATAAATTTGCAGGAAGAAGAAGCTTTATAATGCTTCTTCAGATCTGATTTGAATGGCAGTAGTATGAGCTAGCTACAGTCTAGGATTTTCCCTTAGGCTTTCTCATACATGTGTAGGCAAGCAACTAACTCAGTATCTCTTCATGGGAGTGCCTCCTTCCAGGATTTCCTGGAATTCCTGAAGATGCCTGTCGGATACCTGTGGCTGATGACTGCAGTAATATCTTTATCAGTCCCTGGCAGCTGGGAGGTTTGGTTTCCCTCTCAGTCACTGCTTGGTCACCTTACCTGATAGGATTCTTAACAGATTTGAGATTCAAGAACTGAGTCTGCAGATAAGCAAAATGACACTGCATTTTTCACCTCTTCTTTTAAATAGGTATTTCAGTACGTCCTCAGTCTCCACTGTGCTGGGCTTTTACAAAAGAGGAATTCCTTGGAGACTGGATGGGCTACAGACAGACAGGCTTTACAAACCAGGGGTTACAGACTCTTATCTCTGAAAGAAACACAAAAGATGGGAGAAAATTACTTCTCTCTTTACAATAGAGCGTGGAGGAGAAGTGATAAGGCAGATTCCATTCTTGAACTTGATTTTCTGGTGTTTCCAGCATCTTTCAGCTCAGAAAATATCTTTCCCAGCTTGTCATCCTGTGCCCAGTGCCCACCTGGCTCCCTCTGGCCTGTCCCAAGCCAGGGGCTGCCCGGCTGCATCGACAGTGGAGCTGCTTGGCAGCATCAAACCATGAGGGAATTTTGGTTTTAAACCTTCAAGTTTTGAGCTGCAAGTCCATAAATTAGTTTAAGAAACCAGAGCCTGTAGGCACACAGTTTGTGGTGATTGGGAGTGGGCCTGTGGCCGAGCCCCATCCCCAGTGGGCCCAGCTGTGAGCAGCACTGACAGCAACGAGCCATGGAGTGCCCAGGGACACTGACCCACCACCAAAGGGAGCAGGGGGCACACAGGGGCAGGGCATCAACAGGACGGGATAAAAGGTTGGGCTAAAGAACAAGAAGGGCCAATGCTTGAAGCCTGCTGAAGTGTTGTGGTGTTCAACTCTGTATGTGTTGACGCTTTCTGGCATTGTATGGTGACACTCTGTGTATTGTGGCCATCTCAGCTGTGGCATGTGCTGTGACAATAGCCTCCAAAGCCATGTCAGGTAATGCAGAGATGGAGGGCAGAGAGAGAGTTGTCTCTAGAAAGCTTTGGTTGCATTTACAGCCATGGCAATCTCAAGCACAGTCCTTTACTTCTATGGCTAAAAGCAGAAAAGAGTGAGGAAATTTTAAAATGGGCTAGCAAAGAACTTGGAGTAGTTTCACACCATTACATCTGTGCTTTATTTTTTTCTCCTTAAGAGTTCAGTCTCCAGCCAAGAAAACACAGTAGTTGAAAATCAGCATTTCAGAGAACATGCTGTGTTAGGTCGCTCCTGAGATACAAATGAAAAATCTGTGACATTCTGAGAATCCCCTTGCCCATTCTGCAGTGAGCACAGCCTGTTCTCTGTGCTGCGCAACAGAGCCCAGAGGTTGTGGAGCTACAGGGCACAGAGATTCTGTATCCTGGCATAAAGCTTGAAGTTACACATTCTGCAACATGGGTAGGGTTGACTGAGCATAGCTTCAGGTTTATTTGGGTGGTGTCCATGCAAATGGAAAAATGGTAAAAATTCACTTTTAAAAGAGCAGTAGCCCATATCATCATCTTTAAATTTGGAGGGAGCTTTTTTTTGAGTAGAACTGAACTAAAAATAATTTGGTGTGACTCCACCTTGCAGCATTCCCATAGCAAGGTGTTTCCCAGAAGCTTTTCTGACTTCCAGTTAAAAGCCAAGGTACTTCCTGGCTTGCAGCAGATCCATGGAGTCTTGCCAGCAAGAATCTGCAGCTAGCAATCCCTTAGCTTGAGCCTTTGATTTCCTTACATTTCTGTGTTCAGGGAGAGAATCATCAATAGAGAAGGCTGCAGTATTTATTGTAATTGTTTTCTTTATTTCTTTATTCAGCTGCTTACTCTTCAGCTAGTTGCTGCAATTTCCATTTCAGAAAGGTTTGTTACAAATACTTGAGGTCTAATTTCTAGCTGATGCAACAAAAAATAACTGTCTTTAAACCCTCAGACAATGATCTGCTGTAAAGAAAACACCCCAACAGAACAGTTTGCAACTTTGCACAGCGAATTAAGTCTTTAATTTTGCTCATAAAATGCCTTTGGTTTCTCATGTGAACATTGGGTTGTGGTCTTTTCTGTCTCTTTTTGTTTTTAATTATTTATTTGCAGGTCTGGGATTATTTTGAGATGTTTAGATAAAATGCAGTAACAGGTACTCTCAAGCTGTTGGAGCTGCTTTGAATTTACATCCATATAGTGCAGTTGCAAAATGTAATGAAATCAACATTGCTTGATTCACAAGGAAACATAAGGAATGACAAAAATAATGGTGGTATGTCTGCAGAGTGATGTTAGCACAAAGCAACACTCCAGTGACAAAGACTGTTTTCCTCACAGCTGAAGGTGCAATTGGTTTTTTTTCTGCTCTTTTTATTTTGCCCTGACTAAAATTATGTAATCCAGACTTCCCAGTTGTCCCAGTTGGTGTATGTGTTACTCTGGGTAAATTGGATATTTAATGGGACATTGATTTGTCTTATTTGAAGCCTAAATGAGTTTAAGAAAGCATTAATTATTCATTGATTATTCATTTAAGCTGGTCTTGAGTAGAAGTCTCAACCTAGCTCGTGTGGAAAAGTTCTTCTTTGTGTATCTCTGACCAGAGATTTTATTCATTAATTTAAAAAAAAATAAATAAATCTTCAGGCAGTGCTCAGCAGTCTCACATAAAAGCACCCATGCACCTTGTCATGCTGGTTGGGCTGAACTGGGATGTGACAGGCTTTGTGTGGAGGAGACAGGTTTCAGTTCTCATCCTGGAACTGGAGCTGGCAAATACTTCACCTGAGTCTGTGCTCCACACCCGTGCTGTCAAGACAAATGTGAGCCCTGGTGCTGAAGCAAGAAGGTGACTGGCTGTCTTAGGAGCTTATGTGACTCCTTCCATCCCTGGGAACCTTGTCATGGGAGTTATTCTCACTGTAGGCTCAGGTTAACAGTGCTGTTGCACCTGGTTTACAGTCCCTGGCACTGAGGACATAGAGAAACCAAAACATTCAGATAAAATAATTTTAAGCTGTTAGGTCCAGGCTCAGTGACTTAGCTGAACTTAACTGTATGGCTTTATTCCTTTAGGGTTAGGGGATATATCATCATAGAGCCCAGATATCTGTAGTGGAGCAGGGGTTGGAATCTGGGTTATCCAGATTCTAAATCCATGTCCTGTCACTGATTATACTGTCTGGAGTCTGTTGTAATTGTCTTAGACACGATCTAGAGTTGCCTTATTACATCATGTGCAGTCTGTGGTGCCTGAGAGGATACCCTGCAGTTGTGGTGGGGAGGGTTGGTGCAGGCAGAGCCTGAAATATGGACTCTCTCAAGGTGGGAAACCCTGCATGGAGATGAACCCAGCTCCTGACTCTGACCTTTTCAGACCCAGAGCAGCTTAAAACTGACATGTCCAGTGAGCTGACTGGACTTTAGTCAGAAACATACCAATGAACTGCTTGTAAAGGTATTTCTCTCTATTTTTTCTTTAATTCTCTGTTCTGTCCTCACTGGTAACTAGGAAAGGTCACCTCTGCCACTGAAAAGCCTTGTGTGTGTTGCGTGCATCCAAAGGAAAAAGCTTACAAGCAATTCCTTGCAGGAGGGTGAAAGTCAATTATTCAATTTTGACCTACAATGCTAAATGGAGGCCAGTAAGACAAGCACCATAATTAGCTTCACTTAAGAGATCAGTCTGGAAATAGCAACTAACAGTATTTGTATTCATTTAAATGGCTTTAAAAGGCAGAACTGGAAAGAAGCTGCATCATTGGACCAGCCTTGAAAATAGTTATTTACTCTGCTGTAAAGAGCAGAGGCTTGTGTTTCAGATCAATACCTGAAGATCTGGAACCTGGTGTGCAGAATGTCAGAGTGTCCTACACATGTGAGATGGAATAAGCAGAATGTTGCAGGTACAGATTTAACATTGCACCATATAAATCTTAGGGAGCATTTTCCCAAATTCTTTGTCCTTTTCCTCTTGTGAGCAGTTTTAAAAGTCCTCACCCTATTAACTTCAACTTTCATCAGGCCCATCTCAGGTTGTCTGGATCTGAGAGGGAATTTTGCTCATAATAATTTAATTAGTTAACAGTCTTTCCTATGTTTGTCTTTCATTCCTTCTTTCATTCCTTCTTTCATTCCTTCTTTCATTCCTTCTTTCGTTCCTTCTTTCGTTCCTTCTTTCATTCTTTCTTTCTTTCCTTCTTTCTTTCCTTTTTCCTATATATTTCCTTGATTGCCAGTGAATAGTTTAGTTTGTAAGAACAATAACTTCCACTCCAGAAACATTATTACATTGCAGACTATTAGATGAGGTTCACTCAAGGTAAGGCATTCAGTGAGCTTTTACTTCACTGGAGCTGCTAATTGAAATACTGGTTGGCATTACCAGCTGCATTCTGTTCTCCAGGATGGGCTGAATAACTGCTCAGGGGAAATAGTTTAAGTGAGGCTACCAGAAAAAGAGGTATTAAAAACACTGAGCTTGAGTAGAAGAATTCAGCCATTTTCTTAGAATTTTGGGGTTGGAGATGTGAGTGGTGGTAGGAAGAAGAGCATAACAGTTACCATATTAGGCTGGCTGGACTTATAACAGAAATTGCTTAGAATATTTTTTCTTCTCTATTCTTGATGCTTTTACTCCCCTAATCACATATTCAGCTTTTTTGTTATTAATCTTGTATTTATGTAATGCAAAAGTATAGCAGCATTTCTTCAGTAAGACATTTATAAGGGAGAATGATGTAAAAGACTTCATGGAGTAATGGAGCTTTCCCCTAGAAATCCACTGAAGAAGGGAAGGAATCTGGTGCAGTAAAATGAGCAAGGTATCTGTTATATTGCTGCATAAGCAGTAACCTGAAAAACAGCATAGTCCTGGCTGAGGTGGTGCCAGGAACTGATCAGGAAAGGAAAAGATCTCGAGAAAATTCTGAAGATGTTTTCCAGTGACAGTGAGAGAGATGTATCAGCACTCAGTCCTTTGCAGGCCAGGAAAAGTGGGACAGGAGTGGTGTAAAGACAGAGGCGTGGGTAGAGGTTGTGTTTTCTCTGAAATGTTCTGATGAGCACCACTAGTTTGAGAACAATATTCCAAGGAGAAAGGCTTCCTACTGCTAGAATGGGATGTGGGAGGGAGAATTGAAGGAACATAGGTTTGTTTGGGAACATTCTGGGTAATACTTTCCACTTCAAACAGTTCAGTTGAGATGAAATCTTGCTCCAGCTCACACCCGTGCGCTTCTGTTCGGGCCCCAAGCTGCCACATCTGAAGAGAAAGTTAAACATGTTTTACAGAGGCCAAATGTGGAGCAATTAAAGTTTTATTACAACAATGAAATCCACAAACTTTTCCTGTTCCTATCCAAGCTCTGCTCTGGGTGTTTAGGTGATTACCACTGCCTGGAATTGTGTCTCCCTGACAATATTGCAAATACGTGGGTAGTTTCTGCCTATTCATAGTATCTCTAATTTGCATGCAGAGAGTAATTTCTGCTAGAATTGATGGGAGTAGAGACAAATAATATTGGTTTCTTTTCTCTTCAGGAGTGCTTTCCCTGCATTAGGTATCTGCTGTAGCAAAAAGGAGGTGTTTGTAGTTTATTTTTAGTGTAATCATTTGCATACAGACTATCTGGTTCATCTGGTTTCCCAGAACTTGATTTGGAATTGCTTTCCTTCCATCCTTTTTGCTTTGGTTATATACTTTCTTGGATTAAATTACTTTGTACTTTTGTTGTGTGCTCATCCAATGGTTTGCACACACTCATGTTCTTGGAAAGAAAATGGCAGGCATTCTGAAACACTTTGTGGCACTGACGCTGTGGAGGGAGTTTTTCCTTATCTTTCTGTAGCAGCCTCAATGGAAAAAAGCAGTAGTTGATGTGAATGTCAAACTAGTGGTTGATGTGAATGTCTTAAACTAGTGGTTTATGAAAAGACTATATTTAAATAAAATGGTGGTAACTTCTTAGATGAGCATAAAACGTGGCCAGATACATGGTGTAAAGTGTCTGAGAACACAGGGTTTTGTATAGGAGAAAATACTCTTTTTGTTTGGGTTGAAATATTTTTTGTTTTTTTCTTTACAGTGGCCCATCCTCAGGAGCCCCACCACCCCTCTGAGAAGCCAGTCATCCACTGCCACAAATGTGGGGAGCCTTGTAAAGGTGAAGTGCTCCGAGTTCAGGCCAGGCACTTCCACATCAAATGCTTCACCTGCAAAGGTAAAACCTGGATATTCATCTGTTAGAAATGACTCCATTTGTGCAGATGTGCCTGGGATCACTGATGGGAGGTTGTCCTTCCTGCCATCAACCCATTAAAAATATTCTCTCTGCTCAGTACCTGAAGGATTTGAAGGTGGGAAGGGTAAAGAAAGGTGGTGATACTTAGGAAAATTCTGTCTTTTTGTAGTTTTTGATCTAAATGCTTTTCCAAGGATCTGGAGTTTTTAAAAACTCTTGATAGCAATGACTGTCTTTCATTAAGGACAGTTATGAAAATTAACGTCCTTTGTACTCAATTGATTGCTGAAAGTAGCTGCTTTCAAATAACCCACCAGAAATGTTCTGCAAAGGTGTTCTAAGGCTTTGTGCCATGGACCTGCCTTGGGAATGGGAATAGTGCTGCCCATTGCACAGAGAGAGGACCTGAGGGGCTCTTGGCACCTCCAGCTCATGCCACTGAGCCCTCTGTGACCACAACAAAGACTCACTGTGTTTTTTTACAAAACAGAGGTTTAATGAAGCATTAAATAATTGTAAAACTATGCTTTGTGAATTCATTGCCTTTGAAGATGGGTGCCACGAAGCAGGAGGCAACCCTGGCTCCTTCATGGAGTTTCTGTTTAATGAGCAACAGTGCAGAGTTGGCTGAATTGAGTAACCACAAAACGTGGGATGAAAGGTGAGAATAAGGAGAAATAGCCAGGTCCATGTGCAACCACTGTCTGCCAGTCAGTCCCAGCTCAGCACAGGATGGATACAGCACAGAAAGGGATTCAGGCTCCATGTGAATGTGGCAGAGCTGGTGGCAAACACGGGGAAAGGTGCTGGAATAAATTAGAGTAACTGGGCAACTAAAACACAGCAGTGGAATCACTACCATGTAGTTTTTCACTTCTATTAAACCCAAGTTATCTTTTCTGAAAGTCCATATCTTGTATACTGCAGATTCAGACTTTGAATAGTGTCTCCAGCCCAGTTCCTGAGTTTCAGTTATATTTTTCGTGTCCCAAATGTGGGTGGAATACTTGTGTGGTTGCTCTGTTCTTCCGCTTCCTGAATATATGGAATATAGCAGAAAATAGAACTAGTTGTTTTCCTATGTTACTAAAGGTTTTCTTTAAAAGGTCCCTTGAGTTATTTATATGCTGAAAAATCAGTATCTAGAATCTAAGAAATTGTTTATTAACTGTGGTTTTAGTTAAATACAGCTTGATAACTTAAAAAATGCTCACCTTTTGCCTAGGTATTAACATATTTTGTCTGTGCTAATCTGGAGTGGCATCAGCCCATCCTAGAGGGCACTGTGGAGATTTGCCCTATTTCTGGAAAGCTTGGGGGAATGCATATCTCTCTCTCTCCATTACAGCTGCTGTATTTCAAGCAGTACTTGGTGCCATATAATCCCTGAGCAGTTCAAAACCAGCAACTATTTGTTTATTTTCTTGTTCCTGTCCATAGTGAGTAGTGGTCTCAATTTACAGAAGATACTGGATTGGGATATTTTCGGCATCAGGCCACCTGAGACCCTTTGAGTCACAAAGGAGAATGGTAATTCAGGCCAGGCAGCAAGCAGAGTCCTTAGGAACTCCTGATAAAAAGGGGGCAGATGGAGCAGGGCTTTGGAATTGTTGTCCTGATGAATGCACCACATTAATCTTGCTTTTTTTAGGAGGGGCGAGGTCTACTTTCTTCTTTCACTTGTGTTTTAGTTACTTACTCATAAGCTGCTTTTGTGCTTTGACTATTCTGTTGCAAGACTGGATTTACTAGTATACTTTTTTTTGGTTTTGTTCTTTCCTTCCCTAGAGGAATGTCTCAACTTATTGTAGCTTCTGTTTATGATGACAGTTTAGGATTCTGTAATAATACTGACCTTATGAGTGCTTGCATGAAGATCACCAGAGAAGGGAGAGCTATAGAAATAATTCTTGCTGGGGGAAATGAAACTATGATTTGTACCACTAGCTTGTTAAGGAAATGGAGGAAAGTAAATCCAGTTTGAACTGAGAAGGGCCAGAGCTGAATGTTAGAGACTTTTCTCATGCTGTTCATTCAGTCTGTGCCTTATTAGTTGGCTTTGTTGTCTGAGTGTTATCTTTTAGAGTTCATTTGTCTTCACAGGGAGAAAGGAAAGGGCTGTGTATAGGAGGTTGCTCCAAGTCCTCTTTTGAATGTTTTACCTGTGCTGCAGATCTTGTTTACTGTTATTTAAGTGAGTGCAGTTTTTGTTTAAGCCACATAGTTATTTACTCACATTGCATGTTGTCTGACCATATGGTTTATACAAGTGGGACACAGCTGTTCAAGTGAGTGGTTTTCTTCCCTCTTAGTCTGATGGGTTTTTAATATGACATGACTGCAACTCTACAGGAGGTGGACTTAGACCCCCCTCAGTTTATAAAGTATGTTGTTAGGCAGCAAAACCAACAGATACTGGGACCAGGATGCATCAGCTGCATCCACAGGTGGCTTGGTTATCTTTACTTTTTTTGTATACTAAACTTTGCTCTTGAGACTGCAGCTCCCATCTATAGCATGAAAGACTTGAACAAGCTCACACTTGTCCATTTTCATACCTGCTGAAAGTGTTTAAACTTTTACCCACAGACTTAGAACTAAGATGTGGGAAAAATCCATTTCCTGATAAGGCTATCATAGAGTCACAGTGTTCATGAGATCCTGTTCTTTGCTCTGTATGAGATTCCTTTTTATTATTGCCATCCACGCTCTCAACTTCGCTTTTACATCACTGTTCAGTGTATTGGATGTGCTTGTAGTGCTGCTTCCCCAGGTTGTGTCAGAGGCTCTTAGGCACTCTAGGACTGCTTGGCATGCCTGTCAGTGGTGGCAGTGGCACTGCAGGAGCACAGTTCCTTACATCTCCATGTGCATCAGCCAGCTCAGGACAGGCCCGTGTGTCACCTAACGTGAGCACACAGCCGCCCTCCCTGGGAGCTCTGTCCATCTCTGGGATCTTTCTAAGAACAGAGGAACTGCATCCTGCCAGAGATGAGCAGGAAAACCTGCACTGACTGACGTGTTCCCGTGGCCCCAGATAAGATGGAGCTGGCTGGGGCTGTGCCTTGGAGAGCCCTGTGTCTCCAGCTGCTGGGTCCTATCTGCCCGCCAGGGCCGGACGCTTCTATTTGTGGCTCCCAACGAGAGCTGATAGGAAAACAGAAAAGCTGAAAATGGTGTGGCTGTCCCCAGGAAGGTGAGCTCTGCCATCCTCCTGATAGGCAAAGAATTTGAGGCAGGCAGCAGCTGACTGGGAGCTGGAGTTAACAGGGGAGTGATGGACAGAGGAGGGATAGGAGACATTTAGGAGTGCAGCTCCAGGAACAGCATTCAGAGCACTTGTCTTTGGCCGTTTCATAACAAAGTCCCTTACCTTGCCAGGGAATTACACTGGTTAGTGTTACAAATGTAAATTCAATAGCATTCTGCATTACCTCCTGGTGTAATAAATAAGCTTTAAGGTATGTTTTAGCAGGAGTACATTACTCTTACCATACCAAATTGTTAATCTTTACGAGGCAATGGAAACAGCAGGCTGGGAGGAGGGAAGGTTAGATGAGGAGGTGGAGCTGGAGACATCACTGGGTTTGTCTCAAATAAACATTACCATTAACAAGAATTAATTAGTGGCTTATGAAGAAGTAAAAGTTTTTCTTGTAAGCATCTATGTACATTAATAACTTTTCTGCAAAAACTAAGACTACTCACTGCAATGCTGTTCCATATGTAAATGTGTGTGGGATCAGGCCCTAAATTACAATGTGCATGAGCAGAGATTTTAATATCTCAATTTAAATTGTGATCTGATACAAATGATAATTTTCTACCATTGTCAGTTGATTACAGTTCACTTTACCCTATTGCATGTACTAGCAGAGGAAACTTGGAGGCTAGCGAAATTGCTATAATAAGGCTTTATTATTAAGCCTGTGATTCATCTTTTGGGTTAGAGGGAAAAGCTGGTTTCAGTACACTGTATTGCTTAACAGAAAAAGCTTTGAGCATTCATAGTAACAATGTAAAAGTTTCCATAGCTTGATTTTGGTGCATGTAGAGATTGGTTGAATTATCTTAGCAAGATAGTGTAGTGTTTGTGGTAGGAGTGTTTCAAATAGTAAATTTGTGATGTCATGTATGAATTGTAAAACTTAGATTTTTTTATAGAAATGTAGACTAAACAAAAATTTAATCTCAAAATTAAGCAATCCTGCCATAAGAATGTGGATGGCGTCCTTAAGTTTTTTAGTCCTCAGAATCCTGGAATGGTTTGGGGTGGGAGGGACTTTAAAATCATGTCATTCCAGCCCCTCTGCTGTGGGCCAGCTTGCCAAATCACTGGAACAGGTTGCTCAAAGCCCTGTCCAGCCTGGCCTTGAACACTTCCAGGAATGGGATATCTGCAATTATGTGGAATAAAGGTCAGATGCAAATGTTTCACTGTGTATCAATGTTTCAATGCTATAGTGATATCAACTATCAAAAGGCAATTACCTGCTAATAATCTTGCTAATTATAAGGCAAAGCCAAGTCTTGGCATCCAGGAAGCATTCCACAAACCCAGAGTATTCTGCAGGAAAAAACATTAAGCTTCTACTAAAACATTGTTATAAATCAGCATAAAGCAGTTTCTTAATTATGAAATAAATGTGGTTGCTTTCCTCTCCTCAGTTAGATGTCTCTCGAGCTTAACTTGCAGAATCCTCTGTGGTGTGTTTAGGTCCCAGGCACAGGTCTGGGTTTTTTATGTGGTCACTTTTCAAGGCTACATCATCTGCAGTTCAATGAGCCTGACAGGGAGGGGGGAGGCTTCCTAAGTTTAGATTTTGGGATGCTCTGTAATCCTTTGACTTTGAACTGGATCTTCCTCCCTTGAAGAACTGGGAAGAAGTCAGGGTCATGTAAGCAGACACTATATCAACAGGTTGGAATGTGTTTTAAATCATTAGTTCTTTGACCTTTGGTCTGTCATCAGATTCCTTCAGTGGCAGCAGGGAGGAGGCTGCAATCAGGCTGCTGGGTAGTGCTGTAAATAGTTCAGTGTCAGGGAAAGTTTAAATATGAGGCCATTCTTGTAGAAGATGTCCAGTGCAATGTTTGAAAAGATCTCTGCATTTTCACAAATTCTTCTGGAACAGAAACTGATGTGTGGATATGATAACACACGTGTGGGTAGAACGTGCTCCTTCCTGAGCATCATGAAATTATATGAGGTCACTTGAAGCTCTGAATCACCAAGATCCAGGTAGAAATGGGAATCTGTTCTTTCAGGGAAGCTAACAGAAGTTAAAGTTTCTCCCATGCCAGGGAATGGAGTTCAGATGTGAATGAAATCATGCATTCAGATAGCTTGATGTGAAATCAAACCTCAGTTGCAGCTGTGACACTAATTGCCATTTCTGCATTTACATATCTTAGCTGCTGGGTCTTGAAGACTGTTCTTCTTGCAGAGTGTTCTTACGGCATTTCACTTCAGGTTCAGTTTCTTCTCATTCTGAAGTGGATCCTTTTCTGTTGGGGTTAGAATACTATTAATGACAAGTGATTGATAACCAATCTTAGTTCTGGGCTTGAGGTCTCTTCAGAGACCAAACATTTGACAGGAAATGAAATTAATTGCACTACTTGGCTGATAGTGATGAACGCTGGCAGATGCCATGTCAGATTTTAAAAAGCTACAGGATCCCTTTGGAAGTAGAGAACCAGCAGGATGATTAACAGGTGCCTGATGAGCAGGGCAGAGCATCCTTACAAAACAAAGTTTCTTGGCTTTGTGGTCAGTGCATCCTTCATTTGCCTGGCTTGGATGAGGTTTGGCTTTGTTCTATCCTTAAATTCCTGGTTTGCTTATTTAAAATCTTTTTAGAGAGATGTTTCCTCTAGATAGTTACAGTCAAGCCATCCGAGGCTAAACTTGGACATTTTTCCACTGATTGCCTTTTCTTCAAGGTTCATTTCCCACAGACCTGTGAATGACTTTGATCTCCACCTCGTGCTTAGTTTAATGTGAAAGGTGTTTTAAATGGTTGAATGATTGCTGCCATTGTTTCCATCCTGGTGCACAAACCACTGATATTTCAGTGGGGCAGTGGGGAAGCTGTCACATTGCTGCACCACATACAGCTGCTGTTTGCTTGCTGTTGAGCTCAGGTATGAGCTGCTGGCTGTTGGATTGCTAGAAAGACTGAAATATGTGCAAGTCAGGTGCAGACAGGAACAACTCCCAGCGCAGCATTATTTGTGTCTCCAGTGCTGGAGACTGAAGGCAGGGTCATGGCATTGGTTGGGAAGCTGGTCACATTAAAACTGAGCTCATCTGGGACTCAGAATTCACTTTTGGTTTCAGCTGAGTGAATGCCTGCATTGAGTGCCCAGGGGTTTCAGTCAGGTGTCCCACTGAGAGCCACTTGTGACACAGTGACAGCAGCACTCATGGGGGTGCAGGCAGGGTGCTTGAAGTGGAGCATCAGGGATTTCCATGGGAAGAGGAGAAAGGCCTGACTGGAGGCTGGAGGATGCTTGCCAAGGGGATCTCAGACCAGTTTAGGAGAAGAAGGGAGAAATGCAATCTTGTTTTTTGCTCAGGAGGTGTTTTAGCTGCTAAACCTTTCCTCTACCCAATGCCAAGCATCATAAAAGCAGATTTTAAGGTCACCTGTATTTGTTCCATGTTCATGTGCTTTGACTTCCCATCAAATTTCTTGCGTCAGTCTGCTGAAATGAGAAGAGATTCCAGAACCACTGGGAATGCTGGGCATCAAATAGCTTCAATCAAAATGCATCTCTCATCAGTGGATGACACAAAACAAATCTCCAGTGACAGGAGTGTGACAAATGGTCACTGGGATCTCTGTTACAGCTTTTGCAAACTGCTGGATGCATTTCTTACTGGTGCCTTGCAATCTCCCTGCCAGGGTAGTGCTGCAGCACAGCTTCTCAGATTTACTCTTCCTGTGTGCTTTTCTAATGATGCTTGGATGTATATTTATTCTTTAAATGAATAATGCCATCAAGAAAGGTGTTGGTAATAGGAGTAAAAGGTAGAATGAGACTTGGTTCATTTGAAATGCAGAAACTTTAAACTCTAATAAGAACTTGAACCTTGCTTTCATCAATATGGGATTTGTTAAACTCGTATGTGGAAAAAAAAGAAACAGATTTTCCCTGTGTATTTTTTTGGATGTAGGTGATAAACTGAAACATTTCCAAATTCTTTTCTAGCTTCAAACAAGAGATCCATTATGTCCTAAGAATAACTGTTGTATGACTATTTCCCTGCTTGAAAACAGCACCATTATTCCATGAAGCTGAAAAATACAAGAAGGAAACAAAAACCCAACAGGAAATTGAATTTGCACCTTATTTAATGCACAGTAACAAAGTAGATCATTAGAATTTTGTTAATGAATAGCATTCATTTCTGCAGACTGAGAGCCCAGATTCACAGACTCTCCTTGTGTGGTTTTTTTCCTTCAGTGCTGAAACAATTTTTACTTAACATCAACATGGAGTTCAACTCTCCCTGACAGTAAGGCTGTGGCGATCCTAAATAATGCTCAGTATGATCAAATCCTGCTTTTTTCTCTTTGAAAAACTCTGATCTCTTCATTTTTGTCATCACCATTAAAACTTGGAAGTGACTCACCTTAAGAATGGTCCAGGTCCCTGCATCCACAGGCAGCTGGATTGCTTTGACCAGCCCAGATTTCCATGACAGACCCTGGAGCTTTGGGAGCTGACAGCAGTCCTGGCAGTATCTCCAAGCTTTTTGTGCTCCAAGGATGCAAAACAGGAGCTCCAGAGAGCTCCAGCTGAAGACAGAAAAGGCTGGTGGGTGGGTGTTTTCCTTAGAGTGGGAGGTAGAACTGTATTCCAGCTTATTCCATTCACAAGAGAGGCAGGATGGTTTGTTTGGAATATGAAATTCTTTGATATACAGAGAAAAAGGCTGAGTTCCTCCAAGAGCTTTTGAAGATAATGGTTTCTTCTTTCATTTAAAGAAAAATGCTGGCTTTTTTTGTCTCTATGCTTGTGGTACCTGAGGGAACAGAAATGCTCCCCAGAGTCTCCTGTTTCAGAAGGAGGGTTTTGGTCATGAAAAACAGAATTTCTCCCACCATACTGAGCAGGAAGGATCTTGGGGAAATGTTTTTCTTCTGTAGAACTATTTCTGTGTGGTGGATGTTTACAGAATTCCTCTTGCTTTTTGCCTTCTCAAACACTATTTGTACATCACTATTGGCTCCACAAAGTAATTCTTTCATTTTTTCCATCAGTATAGGAAAAAATAGTTTAATGTTTACAGTTAACTGCCGTCTTTTAGGTATAAATTTTTCTTTGATGACATGCTATGTGTACCACAGCAGTTGCATAGATCACACCATCAGAATGAGCTGTACATATGTAGAGTTCACAGCTGATTTCTCTTCACTGCCTCTGCTGCTCGAGGCATGAATGGTGGTGGGCATATGGGCTTTCTTTTTAATAACAGACAATTGCAATTCCTCCCTTCTTTTTTGTGATTTTTCTATAGTGGTCATAAATATGTGTGCTAAGGCAGTATGTGTCAGCTTGAGGGGATACCTTGGCAGAGCCAGGACTTCTGCACAGTTGCAAAAAGCAGCAAAAAGAAGAAAAAAGATCTGTTCAAATCCCCTCCCTGTTACACACCACACTGTACATGGAGTGTGGTACAGCCATGTTTGTCCTTTCTGATTTGATCTCTGACTCAAAGTGAAAGCAGCCGGCTGGAATCGCATTTTTCCAGCCATGGCTGTTAACAGTCTGGGTGACCCTTAATTTTCCCATGTAGCTTAAAGCTTGATTAGTGATAGGGACACATGTGCTAAATTGACTGCAAAAATCCCTTGTAATGTGGGGTAGCCAGGGCTTGTTTGTAATTCCTGCAGGCTGGTGTGTGTCTCCTGCTGTGTGTGTGCCAGGGGTGAAGGATCTGCTGGGGCCCATCATGAGCACTTCTGCTTGGGCCCAAATTCATGGCTGGCCAGGGTGGGAGAATTTAACTCACACATTCTGAGTTATTTGCAGAATGAGTTAGAGATTGGGTAGAAAGAAGACTTCATGGGGAAGAAGGCAGTAGAAGGAGATTCTTTCTGACAATAGCAATCGCTGTCTGCAAAAGACTTGTGAAATATTTAGCCCCCATTTTCATTGATAGGCTTGAATCCCTGGGGGCAGAGCCTAATTACTGTGAGTGCATGAACCCTTTCCTTCCAATTCTGTAGTAGTTTTTGGAAAAAATGATCTGCCCCCTCTTTATGATGCTGAAGCTGGGTTTTCAGAAGAGGCTAGAACAGAGGTGGTATTGAAAGTTACTTTTGATAATCCCAGTTTATGAGAGCCTTGCCTGGGCAGATAAAGGGGGCTGCAGTGACCAAATGAGTTCTTCAAAAAGTGACTCTTTTGCTAAAACTCATAGCAAAGAGCCAGAGAGTTCATACATGCAGCTCCTGAGGCAGAGCCAGCTGCACACTGAGCTCCTTCAGCTTGAGGCTCTGAAATGGACATACCTGGGTGTTAAAGCTACAAGGTAAATTACAAACTAGGATTTAAATAATCACACAGACACATTGAGTACTGCATGGCGCTTCATGAAGTTTAGCAGCTTCTCAAGCATCTTTTAAACATTAAAGCAGAATTCTCCATTTCTACATGATAGTAATGGTAAGGATCTGCCCAAAGTGACTTAAAGTGACTTAGAGAAGCAAACCTATTGTAAGTAGGTTTTCCACTGGACCTCCAGTGGAAAATTGTGGTGTAGAGGTTACCTGTACATTCTGCCTAACACAATATTTTACTGTTAATTTGAAAACAATATTTTAAACAGAATAGAGATCTGTAGAAGAAAAATAAGGACTGAAAGTGTTGGGTTTTTTTTCTGGAGGTTTACCTAAAAAAACAGCTTGGAACCTTTTGCAGCATTTTAACAGAGCCTTAACAGTAGTTCTTTTGTAATTCTCCTCAGTCACTGATAATTGAGTTTTGGCTGCTTGTGGATTTAATGCCACCATGAAATGTAATTTGTTTGCACACGGAATATTATCACTGTCTGTGCAGAAATGTGAAACCGGAAAAATGCTGGTCCTGATACTGCTTTCCTTCTAAGCTGCATTTTAGTTCAGTTTATTGTTGTTCTATTAATTATTGTTACAGTAGCAGTCATTAGACCTCCAGGGCTGGGCAGCAGACAAAGGAAATTTGCAATTCCTGCCCCAAATGCCTTGCAATTTTAATTTTCAAGGCTGGTAGCTAGTAAGATACTAGCCCATTATAACAGCACTGAGAATGAAGGTTGAGTACACAATATCGTGCTTGAGACTTGTGGCAGAAAGAGGAATTGAACCCAGTCCCCCTGATAATATTTCTGTATTTCATATTTTAATTTTTCAAGGACTGTGTAACTGCAAGGACCTAGTGTACTGCTTATTTATTTTTCCTTAATACTCAGAATCCCTGATATTGAGTATTTCTGATATTTGATCTGAAGATACTTGAATCTTCTGAAGGGGGATGAGTTGGCATTCCTTGCAGAGTTAACATGCTGGACTGCTGTGAAGAGTGGTTTCTCTTACTGAATTACACAGATACAGCAATATACAGAGGAGCAGGAGGAGTGCCAGAAACCAAAGTGCCTGGGAGGAGCTGGGTATAAATTTTTGGTGATACAGGGCAACACTAAATAGGTAGTTTCAAGTTCTTTGTTCAACCCAAGCGAAAGGCACAGTGTGAAATTCAATCTCCCACGGCACTTTCTCTTCATAGGGTTTGGCTGTTAGAGGTAGGATTGCTTTCTCTGTCTGTGTTGACCAGAAATGCCAATGCAGGACTCTGAATATTTTCTCAAAGCAAACCAGGCACCTGGTTGTGATGTGTTCTGGTTTGAGTGAATAGGCATTTTACGGTGGAAAAACTGCCAAGTCACAGAAATCCTTGACTGGCTCTTCACCCTTTTTACTGATACAATTGAGCAGCTAACATCCTTAGCAGTGATATTTTTCTAAACTGTGTGGTTTGTTTTTTTTGATTCCAGTGTGTGGCTGTGACCTGGCACAAGGAGGCTTTTTTATAAAGAATGGAGAATACTTGTGCACCTTGGACTACCAGCGCATGTACGGCACCCGCTGCAATGGCTGCGGGGAGTTCGTGGAGGGCGAAGTGGTGACAGCTCTGGGGAAAACTTACCATCCAAGCTGCTTTGCCTGCACTGTCTGCAAGTAAGTCATCCCTTCAAACAACATGGCAGGAGCCCAGTTCAAGGGAAACACAAGGAATGGTCTTGCCATCAGACACGAGCCTCAAGACAGATTTCTCTTGAGGACGCATTTATTTTGTTATTGCATCACTGCATCACACTGCAACATTTTGTTATAGGAGATCTGCTGTGGATCTGACTTGAAAAGTCTTGAAAATGCCACTCATTTATATGGGGGACGTGGCTTCTGCATGACATGTAGCTAGCTCCCTGTTCTCAGAAAGTTACTCTCATGTCTGAAAGAATTGTCACGCTTAAACTGAGATAATGTTGTGAGTTCAGGTGATCAGCCCAGCTTGGTGGGAGAAGTGAAGTGCAGCAAAATTCTGGATGCTACATTTGAGCTCTGAGGACAGTCCAACATAAGAGCATGTGGCTTGTGGGACTGCTGGGATTCCCCCTCTTCCCAAATACTCTTTCTTGTCCCCAGTAAGAGAACCAGTCTTCAGTTCTGCAGCAAGTAAAAGGAGTTAGCTAAGGCTCTGTGGATCAGAGAAAGGTGGCATTTAAACTCCTGTCTCTGATAAGTAGTTGAAGTACTTTGTCCTTTAGCCTGGTACATTTTTCAAGCCCTTTTCTATTGAAATAATTTTGATTGTTTTATGTTTTTAAATAGTGTGTGAATTTACTGCATTGAGCAGCTAACATCCTTAGCAGTGATATTTTTCTAAACTGTGTGGTTTGTTTTTTTTTGATTCCAGTGTGTGGCTGTGACCTGGCACAAGGAGGCTTTTTTATAAAGAATGGAGAATACTTGTGCACCTTGGACTACCAGCGCATGTACGGCACCCGCTGCAATGGCTGCGGGGAGTTCGTGGAGGGCGAAGTGGTGACAGCTCTGGGGAAAACTTACCATCCAAGCTGCTTTGCCTGCACTGTCTGCAAGTAAGTCATCCTTCAAACAACATGGCAGGAGCCCAGTTCAAGGGAAACACAAGGAATGGTCTTGCCATCAGACACGAGCCTCAAGACAGATTTCTCTTGAGGACGCATTTATTTTGTTATTGCATCACTGCATCACACTGCAACATTTTGTTATAGGAGATCTGCTGTGGATCTGACTTGAAAAGTCTTGAAAATGCCACTCATTTATATGGGGGACGTGGCTTCTGCATGACATGTAGCTAGCTCCCTGTTCTCAGAAAGTTACTCTCATGTCTGAAAGAATTGTCACGCTTACACTGAGATAATGTTGTGAGTTCAGGTGATCAGCCCAGCTTGGTGGGAGAAATGAAGTGCAGCAAAATTCTGGATGCTACATTTGAGCTCTGAGGACAGTCCAACATAAGAGCATGTGGCTTGTGGGACTGCTGGGATTCCCCCTCTTCCCAAATACTCTTTCTTGTCCCCAGTAAGAGAACCAGTCTTCAGTTCTGCAGCAAGTAAAAAGGAGTTAGCTAAGGCTCTGTGGATCAGAGAAAGGTGGCATTTTAAACTCCTGTCTCTGATAAGTAGTTGAAGTACTTTGTCCTTTAGCCTGGTACATTTTTCAAGCCCTTTTCTATTGAAATAATTTTGATTGTTTTATGTTTTTAAATAGTGTGTGAATTTACTGCATTTTGGTAATCATATAATGTATATGTTGCAGTTTTATTTCCCAGGGACAGTGTGAAACATGACATCAATTTTCTGTACATTGATTTGCATCAATCTTTTTATGTTGAATGAACAAAAGATGAGTCTTTGAAATAGATGAATGAAATTCAGTATTGCTGCTGATTTATTTTTGGCCCACTTGGAGATGGCAGTGGAAAGGAAACCACGCCTGTAACATTTTGTTTTGTTGAAATCAGCAGTAGATTTGCTAAGCAGTTTTGGAGTGAGGTGGGGGTCTGCACTCAGTAGTTAACACTCCTTATTAAAGATTTGGAGTTCTTAAATGTTCATCCTCTGATTTAGGCACCAAATAAGAGTTAACAGCAATGTCAACTTCTGCCCAACACACATTCTTAACATTTATGAGTGACTAGCTCCACATTCCTTCACCAGCCTCAAGAACAGTTCTGATTCTTTGAGTTCTCTTCTGTATCATTTGCTACCCACAACATCACACTGAGACCATCATAAATGTAGGTGTTGTGTCTTAGCAGATTTCACTGTCTCTGCTATTCAGATAAAATATGTTTGATATTCTTTTTTAAAGAAAATACAAGGCCAGTATCTAACCTCTGCTCTGCTTGCATCCATGGACTGGATTTCTTCCAGTGCCTGGCTTTGCCAAGGCCACATTGCAGAAACTATTTGGCCTGAGTTTCTGTAAAATATTGATTGCGCTGGAGGAAGGCAGAAAACTCAAGGCATGGGGAACAGAGGAAAATCTCTGGCATAACCTTTGCAAAAATACATTTTTCTCTTGAACTTTCCAGGCGTCCATTTCCACCAGGAGATCGAGTTACCTTTAATGGAAGGGACTGTCTGTGTCAGATGTGTGCTCAGCCGATGTCCTCCAGCCCCAGAGAACTGTGTGCCTCCAGCAGTAAGTTGCCATCTCATTCCTGAAGCTTCTCACTGTTCCAGGCTCACCAACATTTGACTGGAACTAACATAATGCAGTCTTTTGGTGGTTTTATTTTTTTTCGCATTTAGAAAAGTGAACTATGTTGAGAATTTCTGTGTTGGTTTTTTTTCTCTTAATTAAGTGCCTGTTACTACAGATGGGAAGAGACACTTAGACATTTCAATGTGAAAAAATTACTTTTCCCCAGTGACAGGATTTTTAAAAAGATTTTTTTTTTAAATTTTGCTTTGACAGGCACCAGTAAAGTATCTGAGTGATAAATCCTGAGGTTTCAAAGTTGATAGAGTCTGTTTCTCTAATGTATGATTGTGCAAGTTTAAGTATTCAAAAGAGGATGAAGTCAGAGGAAATTAATTTTCTTCTCGTATTTAAGAATTCAATTAAATTTTCCTTTAAAAGGAGTTTCTCCAGGATTTTGCTTCCAGTAGACTGATGCCACAATGATACTGTGATCAGAACCTCAGGAAACCATTATAAAAGACACAGGAAGCAAATTAAAAGGAAAGATAGAGAATAAAGAAAGTTTGGGAGGCAAGTTAAGCTGGCTTGCTGTTGGGTTTTAACACTTTTAAAAGGTAATTTGTAAATTACTGATATTAATCTCTGCCTCTGGTAGTTAAGTTTTGTTAATCTTTGGGGGTTTCTTTCTCTGACTGCTGGATTGTACTCAGCACTCACCCGGTGTAGTTTTGTAAATCAAAATGTCTGCAGCTTTCCTTGTGACACCGGGTGGTTTTCCTTCAGGGAGAAACTGTATTTTCTCCTGGTGCTTGGCTTTGAAATCCTGGGATTATAAAATGCTATAGGAAGACAAAGATGGATAATGTGTGTGCTCACTGGATGAGTCAAGTGAATCTCAGGATATCTGATTTGCCTGAGAACATGTAATCAAACCCTTAGACAAAGGGAAAATGAGAGACTTTTTTTGTTATTGTTCCTCTCTGTCTGGGAAGTAATGCTTTTCCACTGTAATTGTAGATTTGCAACTGAAAATGCACAGGCCTAATCACTTAAGGAAGAATTTAGGAACCTGCAGAACGGCTTGCAAGACTTAAAAAGCAACATAAAAATTTATGAGGGACTTCAGGCACCCAGAGAATCCTTCTGAGACAGAGGAATGATGTGGAAATTGATATTTAGAAGGCATAATTGGCAAGGAACTGCAAGGCATAGGGACCTTGGACAGTACTGATATTCTTTTTCTCAGCATGCCAGAGCATAGAGGAATCTGGATCTGGCTCTCCAGAGGTGGCACACCTGTCCAGCAGCGTGGCACTTGCCCCATGCCTGACTCCAGGTGCCAGAATGGCCCTAGAAAATGTCAGGGTAACCTTGTCTGGTACTCAGCAAGCCAGAGAGCGGGACACTCACTTCCCCACAGCCACGCTCTCTGATGGAATTGCTTCTTGGCTTCCACGCTGACACCATAGGTAGCAAGGATTATAAAATGACATTTTGTGTGACTTGTGATGAGATTTATTGGGGTTTTTAATCATAATTGTGTCCTGCTGACAAACTGGTTTGCCAGTACACACAGCAAGAGAGCTCCTGCTCTCAACAGCTTAGGGTGCACTACTTTGGAATCTGTAGGCACCTGCCATGGTGCATCTTGGTCTTTTATGAACTTGCAGAAATGTGTAGTGTAGAGTTTCAGGTTGTTTTAGTGCAAAACTCTCCAAACAGACAAATAAAAATGAGAACAGCTTATGTTGCATGTTCAGAACAAATCAATTTTTTAAAAAAATTCAATGAAGCATCCTCTGTCTTCAAGGATTTACCAGTTGCTGCTTTAACTTTGTGCAAAAGTTGACTTAGATACAGAAAAGTATCTTGCTGGCACCAAAGAGTTTATTTTAATTAGTGTAAAGTATTTCAGATTACTTCCAGGTTTCTCCTGCTGGCTAATAATCACATAATTTTTTTTTCAAAAGCTTTGCCATTTTTGAAAGGATTTTTTAAAATGCAAGTTCTTTTAGGGCAGACTCAGATTCACACTTTGCATCTATTTCATATCCTATACTGCTGTCAGCTTCCCATGACTACTTTCAAGTAGATCACTGGAGGAGACTTCCCTTAAAACAAGGAAAGTTTGAGGGAATTCAGTAGACTGCAAATATATCATGTTTGATTGCTTGGTGTAATGTGAAAGGAAGCTTTCTATCCTAAAATGTGTGCATTAATGCTGATATGCCATTTTCCAGTGTCTATTGCTTCACACAAATGAAAACTTACTGACAGCTTTGCTTGGATGATTTCAAGGAAAATCAAATGTGTCTGAATACAGGGGTTAACATCTTGAATAACATGAACCTGACTATTGTTACACTCTATTGTAGTGCACAGCAGTGAAAATCAGATGGGAAAATACTAAATAATTAATTTTCTTTTTTTTTTTTAGCATTATTTGGGTCCATAGTACTTACTTACCTTATTTATATTAGTAATATATTTCTTTAGCTGCATATGTGTTACCTGAAATTGTAGCTATTTTCTTGAAGAACCAATTCAGTGACTCTATTTTTATTCTAAATTTTTAAAATTCAAATGCAGTACAGTAATCATAATTTATAATTTAATCACTCCTATTCCTTGGCTACTGCTGGAAATAAACAGTGCACTAAGTGTGGGATCTTCCTTCATTCAGCAGGAAATCCAATAGCAAATATCTGTAAATCACTTTGCAGACAAATGAAATGAGTGGTGTTTGGTTTTGTTATTGTTTTATTTCATATGTCAGCTTGATAAATGGCATGTGAACTGTAAAGCAAAGTGACTGGGACAGATGCAGAGCAGCACAGAAACAGGGGACAAGCAGATAACACTGAATAGAAGTGAGGTGTTGATGCCTTGGATAGTTCAGGGCTTTCAAGATTCTGTCAAAAGACATGAAATTCTTTTCTTTGGGGCCCAATAAAGGAGTAATTGCAATAATATATCCCAGTAAGTGCTATTTATGTTTTATTAAGCAGTGCCCAGGTTTTGTATTCAGTATCATGATTGCCTGATTTGTACTGTCTTTAGTTCTTTCTGCTCTCTGTTGTGTTCTGGCTGCATGGTAACACACTGTGTTTCAAGTCCATGTTGTCTCTCCAGAAAACCAGCTGTGCAGGCACTTGTTATTTCTAAATTTTGGAAAACTGCAACTGTGCAGTTGCATAAAATGCCTTCCTTTAGGGCATTTAATCAGTGAATTCTCCCCAAGGCAGCTGGTAAATGAACTGATGCAGAAAAGAAAAGTCTCCAGTTTAGTCAGACCTTAATTTTTATAAAGTACCACCCTGGCTTCCATTTTTTCCCGAATGCACCTGAGGGGTTGTGAGAAGCCCAGCTGAGAGCAGAGCAGCTGAACAGGGATCCCCTCACTGGGGACAGGCACAGGAGGTGGGGCCAGCAGGCTGTGGAGCTCGAGCCAGCGCTCCTCTGGGCCAGGCATCATCTCTGGAATCCAGAAGAGACTACATGGCTTTGAATGTAGTTTAGTCCCTCTTCCGCAAGCAGAGTTTTATTTTTTTCCTTGGGAAATTCACTATTCCACCATAAAGCAGTAAGAATGCTGTGTCATTTTCTATGAGGTTGAGCCCTTTCTCTGTTGATTCATTATCTGGGTGTTGGTCTGGAAGTTCTAGTAATTTCTGATTATCTGTTTGCTGAAACATTGGATCATTTTAGTGATGTACATGAACTAGCTAAGAAATTGCATTTCAAGTGAAAAGTGTTTCCTGGGACAAACCTTCCTATCCAAAAGAAAATGAAGCATTCCAAACACCTAACAGGAGTTTTCATTTTGAAAAATTCATCTTTCAAAATGGTGACAAAGACTTCGACCATTGTTTCTTTTCAGTGAAATGGAAACTCGTGTCCTATAAATGCCAGTGGTGATATGTCACTGACATATTTTATGAAAATCCTTTGGCTAGGATTTTTCTCCTGAGAAGCTGAGAAGCCTCAGAAAAGAGATGCAAACAATAACTATCTGATGGCTGTGGAAGGTGATTTGGAGGTTCCTTGCCAACAGGTGCATCTTTGATTGGTTCCATGGGGATTGTTTTTACTTGGAGACCAATCATGGTCCAGCTGTAGGACTCTCTGGTCAGTCACAAGATTTTATTATTCATTCCTTTCTAGCTTTCTGATGTCTCCTTTCTCTTTCTTTAGTATAGTTTTAGTATATAATTTTCTTTTAATATGATATCATAAAATAATACATCAGCCTTCTGAAACATGGAGTCAAAACTCTCATCTCTTCCCTCATCCTGGGGACCCTCAAAGACCATCACAGTGATACAGTCTGGAAAGGAGCAGAGGGAAGATATTTCAACTTTCCTTTCCTTTTAAGAGTCTCTCCTGTGAGTACAGAGCATTACAGTGCAGCCAAGACCTGGACCAGAGTTTCCAAACTGAGTGTTCCATGAATAATCCTGGTGCAGCTGTTCCCCGAGCAGCCGGCGTCCACGTGGAGATTTCACATCGTGTTTTGTGTCTTTGTCCTTGTCTGCTCTGCACATTATGTTCTGGCTCTTTGGGACAAATGCTTTCATGCCTATCAGTACAGAGTCTAACAGGGTTGGATTTGGCCTCACAACTGGGGATCTTTGCTCTGTTGTGGTATAAATAATAAGCTTAATGCTTAATGGACTTGTGGGGAAAAGGTGTCTTTGCTAATTATTCAGTAGCCTTACCTCTTTGAAAAAGATGCAGGCAGTAATGTTCCCAATAAATATCTGAAACTTCCAACAAGGTTCTGGAAAATACTGAAATAAAGCAGACCAACATACCATACCTGCTGGAGGAGGAGGAGATGGGAAGGAAAAAATAGGAGTCATCTTTTGCCTCACTGCCCAGAAAGTAGCTGGAAAGTGAGCTTGTATTTGAAACAACAGAGCATCAAAATGGAGAAGATAAATTTACTTCACAGTCCTCCTTTAAAGGCTCTTTAATTCTTAATGCAGTCCTATAGTCAGGACATAACTGTCCTTTCATTACATAAAAATATAGGTGCTGCCAGTGTTCAAAAGTAATGTCAGAGCTGATGTATAAGCATCACAAACTTCTCCATTAGAAATTAGCTAAAATTAATGCAAAATTCCTTTTAATCATAGTTCTTGGGAAAGGTCTGCAGCTTGGATTTGTAACTGTTCAGCCACATTTGACTAATTTTTCATTATTTTGTTCTTTATAATTTTTTCCTGGAGCTCTCTGAAAACTCTTATCTATTCCATAGAGAATTCAGAAGTGCAGGGGAAAGTTGGCTGGCTGTTGCTAAGCAAGATATCTGCAGTGATTTTAAAAGGTGTTGAGCAACATCCAACACATGATTTTGAGCTTATTCTTAGGAAATATTCTCCAGTTTCACACTGTGGCAAAGCTACACAGGTACTTGGCACGGGTGGAGATGGGCCTTGTGAGAGACACTTAGCTCACCTTAAGGAATATTCACCTGCAATATCCACAACTTCAGTTAGGACCCCGGGGGACTTAGAGAGGCTCAGCAGTTTTGGTTGTGAGCATGCATTTTTAGATTTTAAGTTTTTAAAATTTTGAGCCTTAAGCATTTAGTATTTTTTATGTGCTGTAACACAAAAATTTTCTCATTTCATTCTTGGCTTGTCTGTTTACATCAGCAGAAGCGCTCCCATATCTCTGTGGCATTCAAGCCTGTGTTTAGCTACTGGAGATTCAGTGGAGGGTTTGGGGAACGTGACAGAAGAGGCCCACATTGTCCTGTATCTCTCTTTTTTTTTCCTGTTTACCATAGAATAAATGCATATTATGGACATCCCTGTTGATTGATTTCAAACACTGATTTAAATCATTGATTTTAATCATGGTTTGTTCAATAACCCAGGAAACCTTGATTAGACTGACTGATTGTAACCTTGGATTACATTTAGATTTTTAATTATAAAATACTAATTGATAAACATGAGGGTACTTCATATCTGTACACATCTACTTAAACTAATACAGCTCTGCATAAAGTCATCATGTTATTTAACATCTATATTTTTCCCTAACAACTGTTTTTGCTAATGAGTTGTCAAACTCTATTTGAATGAAGGTTGAAATTTTATTTAGAATGCATAAAGTATCTGTGGATATTTTTTACTTTCAGAAATTTGCCAGACTCATGAAGACTGTAAATGTATTAAAATATATTTCAGCTTTGGAATTTATATTTTTCAAGAGTTTGTAGCTTATAAAACTATTTACTTTGGATCTCCATGACCTTAAAAATTTTGAAAGTGGGGCATCTTATATATCCCAATTTTAAATAGGAAAAGGGAAGCAAGTTTATTCCCTGTGTTTTCAGATCCCACTTCTAACTCTAAATGATTTAAAACTTTAAATTTTAAATGAAATCCTTTATTTTTTAAATGGCACTATTTAATTCTCCATTTCTTTAGTCTGAATTTGATTGTAATAACCTTGCAGGGCAGCTTCATTTATGACTTAATACAGCATACAGTGGGTCTAAAATTTACCCCATCTCCCTTTTAGGAATAAAAGAAGCAAATGAACATTCATGACATGATTGAAGTTCAAGAAATTATGCAAACCCAAGAAGAGTTCCTTTCTGGCAAAAACCATTAGATTGTGCCTAAGAATATGCAATTCTTTAAATGACACTGGCCAATTAGTATGATTGTTTCAAGATGATTTATTCCTTTAAAGAATGCTTGTAGTTTTGGAAGCATTTTCATAATTTGAATTACTTTCTAGGATTAATTTTATTTCACTTTATGTCCTCACTCAGAAAAAATGGGTGAATTACTCAAGTAGCCTCCATTTGCACAGCTATTTCCTAGTTTATAAGGACTGGTATTTTAATGCTGCTTGATAAATTGTGTTCAGTCCTTCTCTGGAGGTACAGAAGCTTTGTTAGAAACTTGACCTCTGGGTGATAGAGAATGAACAGCAACTGTATTTAAAATATAGTTGTGGCAGGGCAGGAAGTTTCTGATTTATGAGTTTTCTGTCAGAAAATTCCTTTCAAAAAAATTACTGTTCTTCAGGAAGATGTTTGCAGTCCAGTTTCCCCGTTTCTTTTGGATGCTTTTGTGTTGCAGTAAATTGGACAGTACTAAATGTGTCAGTTCTTATTTGCCTGTGTGTAACCCCATCTTGAACTTGGCAATCAAAACACATCCATGTCCTTAGGTTTTACTGGAGGAGTGCTACTGCAGAGCTAATTCCTAAGGGAGTTCTGGGGGAGGTGCAAGGAATTCCTCAGTAAATGGGTGTTGCATGAGCAGGGATCACTAGCTTGGAGAACACAACTAGAGAGGAGAGCCCCAGGGACAGGAGTATCTGGGAATTGTCATGTTCGGAAAGGCTGCCAGGTAGTAAGTCAGGAATCAGAGGTCACTTCAAAAGAATGTGGAAAAGTGAATTAGCTGTTAGTTAGACCTTAGTTTGCCATGTGTTATACAGACATAAAAACCTTCCTGAAGGTTGTGATGAGTTTCATTCCTTTTTTTGGGACGTTTGCACCCTGTTGGAATTGCTTTTTTTCCAAGAGTAACAGTTGAAAATTATCCAAAATAGTCTGCAAATGAAGAGACACAATGTGTCCATGAACTGGGTATTAAACAATGAAACTCTGAGATAATGGTGCAGTTCCCTTGGGGTACTGTGAGTGGGAATTGTGACTTGGAATTCTGAGTACTGAAATGTGGTAAAAGAAATGATGGGATGAAAGACTGACCTCAGCTTATAAGTACCTGGCCCTGGTTTATCCTTTAGAATAGTTTTACAGGTGGGACTCTGGGGGTGCTGGGATGGGAAGAAACCCAAAAACTTTATCTTTCTTTTATAGGACAATTAAAAACTCTTCTCTTTCATTGTGTATGTTTGCTCTTTCTTCCTCCTCCATATTCTCAGTTCAGATACCTGTGTGAAAGATTGGGTTGAAGAGGGAATTGGGATTGGTTAACTTGGTGATAAATTTTTTCAGTTTGCTGGAGTAATGTGTCAGAAGGTCATTTGGTTTGGTCTCCTTTGGGAATGAGGAGGAGAAAGATGTGGAAATGAAGAATTGCCTTTCTCAGTTAAGCACTTAAATCAATACAGACACAACTGGGGGTGGGCAAGAGCATTCAACCTTCTGAATCACTTCAAATTAAATCAGGTGAGGAAACAGCAATTTGCAGTAATCACAGAATCACTGAGGTTGGAGAAGATCTCTGAGATCATTGAGTCCAGCTTATGCCCCAGTACCAGTGTGCCAACCAGACCATGACACTGAGTGACACATCCAGGCTTTCCTTAACCAGCTCCGGGGTGGCAGCTCCAGCGCCTCCCCAGGCAGTCCATTCCAGGGTCTGATCACACTTTCTCTGAGGAAGTTCTTCCCAACGTCCGACATAAACCTACCCTGGTGCAATTTAGATCATGAATAAAGATATTAAACAGGACTGGGCCCCATCCTGGCCCCTGGGGACAGCACTAGTGACTGGTCTAATGATGCACCCAAGATGTACAACAACGTGTTTCTTAAACAGACAAGTCAGTGTTGGGCGCTCAGATGCTTCCAGGGACTTGTGCTGCAAGCAAAGAATGCCAGTTCATGCCATTGGGATTTCTTTCCCTATTTAATCAACTAAAATAGTTTTATTTTCCCTAACTACTTGTTTTGAAAATATCAGTTTTTCCCAACTTGCCATTTATAATAAACTGTCAAAGCTATACTGCACTTCCCATGGGAAATTTATTTCCCTCCATTGTATGAGCCCAGCCTCTTATTGTTAGATTTCAAGAGTACAAGGCTGCTTATGTGGGTTTGTTTTGCCTTCAGCAAAAGGGCAATAGTGAATTTGTTCTGACAAACATTTCCCATCCTTGCAGTGGCAAAGAGAAGGGGGTTTGGCAGCAGATTTCCTGAGATACATGCTCAGATTGAAATCCTGCACGTAAAATTCCCCATATTGTATGCCCTTCTCTGACTTCCAGAACTTAGCACAGCCTCAATGACCAAATGGTTATGCTTTAAACTTTGAAAACATTTGTCTTGCTGTGAACATGGTGAGTTTGTATTTTTAGCTTTGACAGAAATATCTTGAAGATCTGGAAAAGCCTGCATGACATCATCAAACCTTTCAATTTTAAAGCAAGGCTTTAGAAGGTGTTGCTCCTCTGTTGTTAAAGGCTGACTGAGAAAAAACTGTGGTCGTCCCACCTCTATGAGAAATTGTAATTGCACAACCTTCAAATTGCCACAGAGGAATTACTGGGATATAAGTTGTTTTTCAAGGTGACTAAGAGCTATTTATACTTAAGAGAGTTCTTGACCTTGACTCCAGTGATCATATTTGCTCCTTTCATCACTTGCAAATCACTGCCTCTTTAGATCCAGCTATGTTTTGACAATGTATTTCTGTGTAAGTCCAATGAAAACTTACTGTTTCTTTTAAGTATTAAAATAATGTTAAAAATCCCCCCAATTCTTCCCTGCTTTTCCTGTTTCAGAACAGAAGCCTGCTGGTGCTGTCTTTGTAAAGCTCACATACCAGTGTTTTAGAAGGAGGGGAAATAGTTACAGGAGTGTAATAAGAGTACAAAATACCTGTGACCTGTGGGGGTTGTGGCAGCTTCAGACTTTATCTCTTAGGTATGTGATGGCCATCAGGATTGAAATGAACTCTTTGGTGACTTAATTAAATCAGACTGCTGTTAGCTTTGTTCACAGAGCTAACCCTTCGTGGAGCAGAGCTGGTGCAATCATCCACATGACTTTGCATATCCCTCTTGATTAGGACAAAAGCACATAGAGATGGTTTCTCCTTCAAAAACCATATGGGGTGAGCAGAGAATGTGGGATAAAGACATATTTGTTATTAAATTTGTAAAGCCATCCACGTGGGAGTGGGTAAAGTCCTGCTCTGTGTGCTGAGGGTTAATCCCAGAGCTGCATCAGCTCTGAGCTCACCTGTGCACTATTGGCTGAGAGCAGGGGAGGGAGGCAAAGGCAGAAAATCCACTGC